>OX457005.1:7500-1207500 GCA_949752705.1 Callimorpha dominula | reverse complement strand
AATAAGTAGTAAAGGTTTCCTTGTAAATAAATATTTACTTGTTTTATTATCCATATTATTTGATACTGAACAGGTGCCCCCCTGGATTCGACCCTGTTAACAACGGACTAAGATGCAGCGATAAGAACGAATGTGAGATGACAAATGGTGGTATGTGCACCAATGGAGTCTGTAGAAACAGTGATGGAGGGTGAGTAATCTATCATATTTAAATGTTTAAGATGAAGATCACCGTTTGAAAATGGGGTCTGTGAATATGTCTGATACATTCACCAATATGGAGGTAGTCTGGAATTCTCAGCCACTCAGACCCATATATTTATATATGTTTATACTACTTACTTACTTACACCCCAGCCGATTTTGGCTATGGTGACTGCTACTAATTATTAGCAGAGGAGCTAGGATGATCAGCTCTCGCATGTGCCCTTTGAATGCTACTTCCTAGTATCCTATTCTGTGAGTAAACGTGCGCGAGCATTGGCTGCACGTGAGGACACCGTCGACATAGTTATAAAGTGCGACTACACCAGTTCAAGTAAATAGAGGATTTAAAGGTACTTATTAAAATTTCAAACGCTTAACAAGTACAATAAGTGCTCGTTTTGTATACTAGATACGAGTGCGTCTGCAACCCGGGTTACGAGTCCACGGAGACGGGTCACGCGTGCCGCGACGTGGACGAGTGCCGCGACAACCCGCGCGTGTGCCGCCGCGGGCGCTGCCGCAACACGCCGGGCGCCTACGAGTGCGAGTGCGAGCCCGGCTTCAGCAACAGCGCCGGCGGGTACTGCGCCGACATCGACGAGTGTGCCGACAAGAGCGTGTGCCAGGTACAATACAACCATACAACGGTTGCAATATATCTAACATTTTCTTGCATATCTTTCTCGATCAAACCCTTTCATCTTATTAAAAAGAGTGCACAAAAGATTCTTGGGAGATGTGTTGACTTTGGAACTAGGAACTAGTCTTTCTTTATTTACTTGATTGTTTCATGTTTTAGTTAATATTTTTTTGCGAAATAAATTTGAATGTGACATTTTAAATATTTTTTACCATTATTGTTTTTGGACACAATTTTACTAATAAGTTACTTGTATGTTGATGTTCTATATCAGCAGTACACTTTTGAAAATAAAATAGCAAAAACTATTTTTGGAACGAAGTTTGAAATTCCGCGATTGTGATGAATATATTTGAGCACTACAGCTATTATAAGTGCAATTAACAGTACAGTTGCTTGGTGTTCAGGGCGGACGGTGCGTGAATAGCGAGGGCTCGTTCCAATGCGTGTGCGAGGCGGGCTACCGCCCCACGCCGGACCGCGGCGCGTGCGTCGACGTCAACGAGTGCTCCGAGCAGCGCGTCTGCCGCAACGGTCGTTGCCACAACGCGCCCGGCTCCTTTCGCTGCGAGTGCCTGCCCGGCTTTACGCTCAGCAACGATGGCAGGACTTGTCTCGGTAATTTGACTGACAAATTCTTTAAGTCTTTATTACCTCTTAAGCCATTTGACATTATTTATTGGCAATAAGATAACTAGCCAAGTTTACTCATTAACTAGCTATATTCAATGGACTAAGGAAGTGATGAAGGAAACGATAATTAGGACTGATTCTAATGTTGTGTTTACTTACAGATGAAGTGCAAGATTTGTGCTATGAAAAATATGAAGAAGGCCATTGTACAGGACCTGGTCAAAATGCAGTCACTCGTTCTCAGTGTTGTTGTAGTTCAAGCAAAGGTATCAGATATCCGCTGATAGGATAATGCTTCTGTTTTACTTAAACTATTGTTCACTTGATATTAATATGAATTCAGTAAAACTAGTTTTTCATTTTTAATTTGAGCGTAGATGATTCGTTATTATTACCTGTTTCGGGCCTTATTGATTTCTGAACTTTATCTACTCCGTTTCCATAGGTCTGCGTTTAGGTTGGGGGGTGGCTTGCAAAGCGTGCCCAGAAGCTGACAGTCAAGATTACAAGACCCTTTGTCCTGAGGGTTCCAGCAAAGATAATGGGGGTGCAGACATTAACGAGTGTACCATGATCCCGGGTATTTGTCCTCACGGGACCTGCGAGAACTTAGAGCCAGGGTACAAATGTATCTGTGACCCTGGATTCCATCCTGATGCTGACGGGATTTGTAGAGATATTGATGAGTGTGATATGCATCAGTCGGTGAGTAATTAAGAAACTAAACCGAATGTAAAAAGATATTGACCTTCCTTTTTAAACGACGTGGTTGCCTTTGTTGCAGTATTGTACAGGAGGGCAGTGTCGCAACACTCTGGGCAGCTTCACATGTGTGTGTCCTCCGGGTACTCGGTATGAACCCGACGAACAAATTTGCCGCGACATTGACGAATGCGAGGGTGAGCTTACTTTCATCGTCAAGGAATATGACAGGGGCGACATCCCCTCTATGATTCCAGTCGGAACAGGTTAAAAAACCTTTGAGTGAAAAGCACCCAGCCTCATAATGCTCCATGCATCGGGCATCTAACGTGGTCGTGCACTCGTAAATCGAAACCACTGTACTGCGTATGCATATATAGATATACTAATATAGTACGAATGTATATGTGTTAGGTATTAAAAAACTGTAAAGTAGAGAAATACATAGATTCAAAGAGTAACCATAAAAGCAAATGTTGGTTTTTAACCTTTGGCGACTAAGTAAAATACAGCATAACGTTATATCTATAACATATAAATATAAATTTAAAGCTTACGATAAAACTTGAAATCCACAACTGATTTAATTAAGCTAAGTGTCAATTTAGTATACTTTTAGTTTTTCCCTTTCATGTAAATCTTTTGATCTACACTTAATATGCTTATTACTAAAATAGAGTAATAGTGTTTGTTTTATCTTCCGAATTCTTCGTATCTACTAAAGGGTCTTTGATTTACTTAAAATTAGATTGTCACCGGCACTGAGATTTTGTTTCTTGTGTAAGTGTTAGAGACAAAATCACGATTTTTAGGTTTAATTATAGTTTTGAACACACGCAGGATTGTGTCTTTTTTCTCTCATATGAATTCATTAAAAAGTATGTAACATTAAGATATTCTTGTAAAAAGCAGGGTTGATCAAGACTTTAAGGTTGACATTTGTAATACGTAGTTCAGTGGTGGTCTTCATAGCCTTTATCGTATCGTGTGCGACCCTGTACTAACAGTGGCTAAAAGCTCATACCATCTGAGAGCTATGTCATTCATTCAACTGGATCTTAAAAAAATAAACATTAACGGCACTCGATCGATTTCATTGCACTGCTTAGTTCAATTATTCATAATAATATATTTAAAACTTTTAAAACTTAATTATCTAATAAATAATAGTCAACATATTTTTAAATGAGGGTCTCTTTCAAAATGTCCAAGTAAGATTTGTCTAAATTGGTAGGAAGAGTTTGATCCTTAGCTGCCAGACGGTTGTTACTTGGATATTTTGAATTTATTATACTTTTAAATTCAACGTTTTCTGTTTAAATGAATATAAAATCCGCGTTTTCATTGGGTGTCCATGCTATAAATAAGTTATGCTTCTTGCATACCCTCTTAATTATATGCTTTTTTTTGTTATCAGAACTAGAACATGTAATTTGATCTAGACCCTGAATTTCAAAATGTCCAAATATTAGTGACTTGAGTGATTTCTTAATTTAAAATCTGAAAATGATGGAACAATGTTTAGCATTTCGTATATAATTTGGACATTTTGACATAATATCTTGGCCTTTATGACCTTAAACTTAACGTGATCTTATTATTGATTTATTTCAAATAGACTTGAGTCAGTTTCTTTCCCCATCTGTATTGTGTTTGTCGGCATGTTTGAACAGATAATATACTGTTTGTAGAACAATCGAACCCATGTGACAACGGTCGCTGCATCAATTCTCACGGCAGCTACGAGTGTGAATGTGAAAACGGATTTGTACTTGACGCCACCGCCCAACACTGCCTCGGTAATGTATTTATTTTGTTGATTCCTTTTTTTCCTTTATGATTTCTATTTTGATTGTAATGTTATACATGAAAATATAAATATTGTTGTTTTGAGTTTTCTCTTTCTCATCTATCTTTTTCGTCTTATTTCATTGTGTTTTGTATAAAATTCATTAAATAGAATCGAATCTCTTTTACAGGATAATTAATAGTCACAAATAAGTTTTAAACTCAACATCAGTAGCTCCAGTTTAATTTAATAAGTTCTGAAGCAGCTTTAAAAGAATGGGCATATTGTTGTCTTCAGATAATCGTCGAGGCTCGTGTTGGCGTCGAGTGGTTGATGGGCAGTGTGAGGCTGCGGCTATGAGGCCCCTTCTCCGCCAGGAGTGCTGTTGCAGTGTAGGGCTCGCCTGGGGTTCACCCTGCGAGCCTTGTGAGATGGAACATTGCCCTTGTCCCAAGGGATTTGCTAAGGTACGTACAATTTTATATGTGAGAGAGTAAATGTCAAGTAAGTTTACGAGGTCCAAATTTCTCGATGATTAGCGGATGTTTGTACTGATAAGATAATGTTTTAATGAAACGTTTCAAATATTAAAAAAATCATCTGTCTACGCAACAACATTTCATTAATTGAAGATTACGTGTGTTAATAAGCTTTGAATTTCAATCTGAAAATTTCCGAGTCAAAAAAAATCCTTTTATAACCATTATTAACCTTTAATTTAAACCTTTAAAAATCTTTCAATTGTTAGAAACACTTTTTCAAATAATTAACGCTTCCAGTTGGATGGTGCCACGTGTCGCGACGTGGACGAGTGCGAGCTCGACTCAGACCTGTGCGTTGGAGGCACGTGTGTCAACACTGATGGTTCTTATCGGTGCGATTGTCCTCCAGGGCTTAGTCTTGATACTACCGGTAACAACTTTATATTATAACTGTATCAATATGTTACTACTTAGGATCAGTACAAGAATTTTGAAAAAAACGCATGAACGGATTGAAGAAAACAGACCTTGTCTAAGGATCAGATCAGATCACAAAGAACTTATATTGCTGTTTGAAAATATGAAATTGGTGACAATATGCTCAGCCTTGTAAAGAGATAACGACCGGCCTATTTGTTATAATTACCAACACCCGAAGGTGGTTCAGAATAATTAACACTTCTGACATGCCATAAATATTCTTAATAAAATGCTAATAATGATGTACAGGTAACCGTTGCGTGGACACTCGTCGTGAATACTGCTACACAGACTACGTGGGGGGACGGTGCTCCAGCCCGCTGCAAGTGGAGGTGTTACGAGCAGTGTGCTGCTGTTCGGCACTAGGCAAGGCCTGGGGCGATGGACGCTGCGAGCCCTGTCCTAAGAAAGGTTACTACAAACTACTACACTGAAGTGAGAGGGACCTTATTTCCAATGTCATATTCAGTAAATTATTACGTGTCCTATGTGTACCGAACTGCAACGTTTGTGATTAGGGTAGTGTTCGTCTGACTATTAGTATCAAGCATTTTCACGTTCATAAATTTTTTTCAGGATTCTAAGTATTTAGAAAACTTCGTTGTGAATGAGAGTGTCGTATTCCATCAAGTAGCAGTAGCCCTTATTAACCTAATGAGCTATTCTTTTTCTGTTCTGGCCGATTTGACTTATTAAACTCACATATCTTCACAGTCTTTCGAGTTTATGTAAGTTGGATAACACATATTGCTACGGTTACCTAGGCATGAATGGTTACGTAGGTTAGATTCACTGAAAAAGTTATGTTGTCATAAGTAAAATATCAATATTCTTATCATCTTGTACGTCACTGTAAATGATAGTTATGGTTAAATTTAATATTTAGGTACCGACGCCTACCGTAATCTCTGTATCTCTGACGCGACCGGCCATCCTCCAACAATTTGGGATCGTCCTGGCGGTACCGGCAACGTTACCGGTATATGGGGCAATACTGGTACTGGGAACGATGACTATGATTGGACTGGAGGAGGTAATGTTGACAACTGGGGCAACGTTACTTCGGACAACTGGCATAAGGGGAGCCCCGGAGTGATCCCGGGACAGATGGAGGTCAACGAGTGTGCAGCATTCCCCGGCCTTTGTGGACACGGACGGTGCAGAAACTTAGTCGGAACTTTCACCTGTGATTGCTTCCCTGGATATGAAAAGGTTTCTGATAAATGATTATATCAATTAATAAAGTAAATTCTATATTTGTCAAAATTGGGAAAATTTATGTTAAACATAAAGTATTTGGATTTAGTTACTTTTCTATAAAATAGTTATTTGATACCTTGGTCGATTGTAGTCATAATGATAGATTGTTTAATACAACAGCAGGATTACAAAATAAATGGTACTTTATATTCAATATTCACCGTTTATAAAAAATCTACTTCTCCATGCCCGACCTCAATAGTGTGCTTGCAATCACGTTGACTATATTTCGTATTTATTTTAACTATACTAGAAACTAAATCAAACAAATAAAATGTTGTTGAGTAGGACTCGAAGAACCACACCTGCGTGGATGTGAACGAGTGTGAGATTGTGGACGGTGTGTGCGGCTCCGGCGAGTGTCGCAACACTGAAGGATCCTTCTCTTGCCACTGCCGCCCTGGACATAAGTCGGATGACTTCTCCAAAGTCTGTGTTGGTGAGTACGGTATATTGTATAAGCAAGACGTGCAGTGTGAAGTGGTTGGTGTTATGTTGCATGATTAGATGAATGCTAGGAGAACATTATTTATTAGCCCCCTGTTCTCCGCTGCTGCGATAACATTTTCGAATTGAGCAAACTATCTTATTCTGGATAAAAATAATAATTTCCTGTCTGTATTTAGTCTGAGATAACTTCATTAACGGTACACTGTTGTACATCAAAAAATGCTTAATTTCGTGTAGTTTTTCTATAATCCCAAACTAGTCATCGGGAAAACATACGTAAAAATATTTTACCCTCAGATACTAAGCGAGTTATGTGACTTTCGAGTAGTATTTACACTTTCTTAGTGTAATTTGAGAATAATAAAAATAAGAAAAAGATGTAAAATAAAAAAAAAAAAGAAAGATACACCTCGCTTTTTAAATACAGATGAAAACGGAGTGGAATAATAGGCTTCTCATGCAATTACTACCAGATCAAATACGTAAATATGAATGGAAGTTTTTATCCCTAAAAATAAAACAAACAAACGGTTTATTATGAATTTGATGATTTTTTTGTTCAAGTAATTATAAAAATAGTTATGCTAGAAAAAACTCATTAAGTTATTAAACCTTTCATGCTTTCAGTTACTAGATCAAAAGATCTTATTGATATTAAGCCAAAACCGCTCAAACTATTATGACGAGTTGAGGTTCGGCCACGTAAGCTAGTGGGCGTGGGCGATGGACGTGTATTAATACACGTTGGATCACGAGGTTTTACAGTTTTTAATGACAAGTTTATAGCAAGAACTATTACGACTTGAATTCACGTTTATATAGGCCAAGTTGAGCTCAGAGCAGAATTCTGGATACTATGATCGTTGTCGGCAGCCGGGGGTAGATGGAGACAATTATCTTGCAGCGCAGACCGAAACGAAAGAGGTCGATCTTCGCGTGCACACGCCTTACATATCGCCGCGCCGGGGTGAGGTGGTGGGGGGTATGGAGGTGTACAATCTATTGATAATAGTAACACAATGTGCAGGCAATACGTACAAGTACTTTGTATCGTAGATTCTCTCTCAGAAGCTCAGAAATTGTTGTAACCTCTTCTACAGATATCGATGAGTGTGCAGAAACTAGAGGTCTGTGTCGCGGCGGTCGCTGTGTCAACACTCCTGGCTCGTTCCGCTGCGAGTGCGGGCCCGGCATGGAACTATCACCCGATAGACTGAGCTGTAAAGACGTGGACGAGTGCTCCATCACTTCTGGTAAGCATTCATATAAAATATTACAATAACTGACTGATTATTATCTATGTTTTTGCATAATGAAATTTAAGATATCAATTTAGAGCTATTCAAATAGTTAAGTATTCTATGGAAAACAGCAGATAAATAGGACAAAAAATAAAGAAAAGAAATATACACTTCGCTTTATGAATACAGGGAACGATGTCAATAGGACTCCCATGGTGCTGGAATTGGATTAGTAACATGCGAGTATTAGTTCCAGTGTTGCTAGCATGTGTGGATGGACTACTGGGCCCAAAATATTGACTAAAGAAATCGTTTAAAATTCAACAGACATGATAAGTATTTTTTTTTTTTAGGAATATGCAGTAATGGTGCTTGCGAGAACTTGATGGGAACATATCAGTGTGTTTGCGATGAGGGCTACGCTCAGTTAACTGTCAAATCTCACTGTGAGGACATCGATGAATGCACGGAAGATCCCACGAGATGTCAGCACGAGTGTGTTAACACTCCTGGCTCCTACCATTGTACTTGTAGGTGAGTTGTACGACAGACATGCTAGAAGTACTGGGATTACACATGACTCAACGAGTTATTGTTTTTCGGGACAAAAAAAATTACAGTGATTTTATTGCGGTACTAGTCGTTCCTCATAGCCTTACCCCTGTTTATGGTTAGTGTTTCGTTCCTAAGGATCGTAGCGGTATGTCATAAGAACACATTTCTTTAAGAATTGGGCTATTAAATGTAAAAAACATCAATGCCGATAGTTCCAGACATAAGCGCGTTCAACCAAAAATTTTAACTCTTTAGCTTTATTATTACGGATTTCGTTAGTGGATTTAATAAGAGTTTACAATAAAGTACATTAGTAAGAGTCCAAACGTATGTCCCCCACAGAGAAGGCTGGCACCTGCGTGCGGACGGTCGCACGTGCCGCGACGTGGACGAGTGCGGCGCGGGCGCGCGGCCCTGCGGCGGCGGCGAGTGCCGCAACACGCCGGGCTCCTACACCTGCACCTGCGCCGATGGGCTGCTTCCCGCGCCCGACGGCGCCAAGCCCACCTGTCAGGATATCGACGAGTGTGCTGATGTAAGGATATTCTTCAAGCTGATGTTGTTATATTGATTTTTTTTTTCGTTCAGTCTGCGAGGTTGGATCAGAAATGAGGAGATTCGCAGACTAACAAAGGTTACCAAGACAGTCGAACGGATCAACAAAAACATTGTGGAGTAGCAGTAGGCAGGACACATATAACGCAGAACAGATGACTGATGGAACCGAAAAGTTCTAGAATGGAGACCACGAACCGGAAATTACAGCGTAGGACGTCCACTAACAAGGTGGACAGACGACCTTATAAAGTTCGTAGGCATCGGTGGATGCAGACCGCTTCCAACCGGTCTTCTTTGAAGTCATTTAGGGAAGCCTATGTCCCGCAATGAACGTCCTATGTTCAGACATACAGACTGAAATGATGCTGATGATTGAGTCTAATTTGAGAAAGACTCGGGATAAAAAATAATGCTAAATAAAATAAGTCTTTTTTATTATGACGTGGATTTTATGTCAGCCTTGGTGATGTTACAAAGTCTAACCCACGGGCACCATCTATTGTAGAGTAGAGGAAGTCATTTAAAAGGTTACGATCACCTAAATCGAGATGCAATGCCATCTTTTGACGGAAAGCGGAACTAGTAGTCTATTTGTAGAATGTTCTACATTATTTTAGAAAACTTCGGAATGGTTTCGAGTTTCCGGGAAATATCACGATCTTTCCACGAAATAACTTTCCGAGTATATAAGTCGCATGCATTGCGGTATGAAATGAGTTTTAGTTGAGCGAACAGCGAGTAAACAAATGTGAAGTGCAAGTGGAAATAGTGATAACTAATTGTATTGTGTTATTTAAATTATTGAAATAAATTGTGTCTATTTTGGTAATAAATTGGTGTAATTTTCTAACCTCAAACCTCAGCTCGTAACAGTAATATTTAAAGTAAGAAACGTTTAAGTAACATGTACCAAAAACTTACAGATACCAGACCTTTGCGGTGCGGGAGAATGTCGCAATACGATTGGTAGCTTTGTCTGTCGGTGCCCCGATGGCTATAGCGTGAAGCCGGAGCAGGGTCCCGCCTGCACAGATGATGATGAATGTGAGCTTGGAACCTGCGATTGTCATCCTGCTGCTGATTGTATCAATTTACCTGTAAGTGACATAGGGACTAAGTAATTACCTTAAATATTTGCATAACTGATATAATATGACGATTTTGTCACCTAAAAGCTTAAGCAAGATCCATGGACCTTTGAAACATAAACTAGCAATAAAGTCTATCTAGCACGTTATGCATATTTTATTATTAACGCTTGCTAATAATAAAATATGGTAAAATAATATATACCTATACCATATTTTTTTATATAAAACGGTTAAATTACGGCTATATACGGTTTCTATTAAAACGACTTATTCGATACTTGAAAACTATATTTGAAACTTGCAGGGTTCATTCCAATGTCGGTGTCGTGATGGGTGGCGAGGCGATGGCACAGAGTGCGAAGATATCGATGAATGTTTGACTAATAATGGTGGTTGTCATCCAAGAGCCACTTGCACTAACACTGATGGTTCATTCATGTGTCTTTGTGACACAGGATACAAAGGAGATGGGTATGTAAGAAATAGTAGCAGAAGCTAGCAGTAGAAATACGTAGAAAATAGTACTAACTAGCCCCAATCTGTCGCGTGGTTGCTTTGGATCCTCAGGGGAGCAGCAAAACTCTGCTGTATGCCTTCTTATTTTATAATAACTATTTCATTAACACGACCAAAGACAATAATAACAGAAATGTCATTTTGATAATATTCATTTGAATGGCTTACAAGTGACAATTAACTGATGGAGTTTATGATGATATTTTAACTATTGTAAATGATATGGATATTTAATAATTAGTTATTTTACATTTTAAGTCAAATAAATTATTTACCGACGACTTTTCCATCAGTTAATCAGTAAATAATTTATTTTATTATAATCAGTAAATAATTTATTTTATTATAATAATTGCAGATACTCGTGTGTAGATATAGACGAGTGTGCAAACGACCCTACTCTGTGTGAAAACGGACACTGTACCAATATACCTGGTGGATATGAGTGTGATTGTGATGTAGGATTCACTAAATCAGAGGATGGAAAGTCTTGTCTTGGTAAGCGATGGGTGATAAATGAGGTAAAATTTGACAAAATTATGTTTAGGTATTTTTGATCTTGGAGTGGATCGCTTTTTTTCGACGATGTATTTACTTTGGCCAATATGATTGCAAACATTTCTCATGTTTTCTTGAGTACAAATTTATTTATGTCCACAGACATGGACGAGTGTGCAACTTTCGACAACGTATGCGTATTCGGTCGCTGCGTCAACACCTATGGCATGTTCAAATGTATTTGCGACAAGGGATACCAATCTGATAGCATTGATGATTGTGAGTATTTATAATAATACTATATTTTTTTCATCGTAATGTGTTTAGTACCTGGGAGATCGAGTTTCACCCGGTAGCTTTTGTAAAGTATTTTTTTTTTTTGTTAAATAACTTTTTACAGGAAATGCAACTATGCAGTTAAATTTAAAATGTAAAACTGTATCTGTATACAAAATTTTATCAAAATCGTTAGAGCCGTTTCCAAGATACCCGAAATATAAATACATACATAAATAAATACATACATACTAGAATTGCTCGTTTAAAGTAATAAGATTTCTAATTATCTTTTTAACTATCGGGTAATTTGTCAGGTAACTCATCTTTTAAATATCTAGGTGTATCATTAACATAAAGTTCTTTCTAGTAATGCCTGGCTTCAACTGTACGGATGTTGACGAGTGCAAGTCTCCTCAGTCGTGTCAGTACGGACAGTGCATCAACACACAAGGCTCCTACATCTGCAAGTGTCCGACTAACTATGAGTTGGTGTCGGACGGCACTGCTTGTTATGGTAAGGTCAATAGAAACTTGTTGAAAACTGGGCTTCAGAAGTGGAGTAGGTAGTAGTTTAAGCTGTGGGTTTTCAAACTTAACTTAACTAACTTAACTTTAACTCCACTTGGAACAACAATTATTCTATAATAATCTATAATTTTGTATTAGGTATTTTGTATTTATCAGTTTATATTTGTGAAGGCACAAAAGGAGTTATAACAAGTAAAAAACGGAAGGACTCTCTTACTTAGAGATTTTTTTTTGCTTCTTCTTTTACTTATTTGGCTGGTTTCTTTTACACATTAAGAGAGAGATGTTATTATTCTATGAAAACTATTCCTCACTTGTATATTATTAACAGATTCGAGAAAGGCCAGGTGTTATGGCAAGGTAGACTTACGATCTGGCACTGAACATTGTCAGGACAGCGATGAGTTGTCTGAAGATGGCACAATGGCCGCTTGCTGCTGTTCTGTTGGTAAGTTTACTTTAGTTTTTGTTTTCTACTGCAAATATAATCTAAGACAGACAGACAGAATAGTTTGACTAGGCCAGTCATGAAAACATTTTTTAATTTTATAAAAGTTGAGCCTGACTTCTTGGCAAGTTTTTTTATAGCCAGTTTGTCTTTTACCTTTGATTGTATTGTTATTATTGGTACTTATGCAAACGACTTTGTGATATATATATATATATATATATATATATATATATATGTATATATATATATATATATATATATATATTTTCATGTATCATTAGGTGCTGCTTGGGGTAACTATTGTGACCTCTGTCCGGAGCCAGGATCAGAGGCATACAGACAGTTATGTCCCGGTGGACCTGGATATCAACCTGTTTTGGAACCTGTAAGTTTATTTTTAATAATATCATTTGTTACGTTAACCTTTGTATGTAAGGAGAAAACAGAAAGTTTCACAAATAGATAAATAAATAAACCTAATTGATTTTTTTTCTCAAATGGTTGCAATTAAAATTTACGTTTTCCCTTCAGCCGTCCTACGTTGTAACGTTAGCCGACATAGACGAGTGTGCTCAACATCCTGCCCTCTGTGAACACGGAACTTGCACCAATACGTTTGGTTCCTTTGTGTGTACTTGTGGAGATGGGTGGCAGCTGACTTCCGATGAACAGCGATGTGAGGTATGCTAAGAACTATTCACATTTTCAGAAATATTCTTCAGAAAAGAATTATCTCTTGTTTCTGCAAAAATCTTTTAATTAATCAGCCACATTTCAATAGGATATCGACGAATGTGCCAAACCAGATATATGCGGTCCTGGTATCTGTAGAAACATGCAAGGCAGCTACGTGTGTTTATGCCCCGAGGGATACGTGGCTATGCCGAATGGAAGTTAGTATTGCTAATATTGCGTGTGATATTTAAAAACAATATGTGTAAGGCACGATTATATTTATATGTTGTGCCTTTGCCAAATTTTTAATTATCTGTCAAGATTAATTAACTTACATAGAACTAAAATTTCAAAAAAAAATCTTTAATGCAGAGGAATGCGTCGATGTTCGTATACGACAATGCTACATGGAATATTATGAAGAAAGTGGTCGTGGTCAATGTTCTGGGTCTTCTGGTGTTCCCCAAACTAAATACCTTTGCTGTTGCTCTGTTGGAAGAGCGTGGGGTGATCCTTGCGAACCTTGTCCAGACAAAGGATCTCAGGAACACATGGCACTCTGTGGTGAAAAGCCTGGGGAATATATAAATCCCATGACAAATGAGACGAAGCCTATTAATGAATGTGATATCATGCCGCAACTTTGCAAACCAGGTACATGTCATGATACTCCAACTGGGTTCCAATGTGGATGTGATCACGGGTGAGTGAGTTATATTTAGAAGTTGAAAATTTGAATGTATCGTATTTAGTAACGAATCATTAGATGACCATTATTAAATCTGTATTCGTTTGTCTTCCAGATATGAGCACGACAACACTTCGCACTTATGTCGTGATATTGACGAGTGTGCTTTACACCGAACGCCTTGTCGTGGGTTAGCGCAATGCGTTAATTTGCCGGGTGCTTATGAGTGCCGATGCCCACCCGGGTACGCGCTCACCTCTTCTCTCGATGAATGCGAAGATGTGGATGAGTGCGCCGATGAGAGATTGTGTGAGCACGGCGAGTGTCGAAACACGATTGGCTCATATAGGTAAGAATTGGATGATCTATCTGTATCTGGTATTGGATACCATTGTTATAATTTTTAGGCAGAATTAGCGTGTTGCCGTTATGTTTATGTATGAAAGAGCTTATCATAATAATTAATAATAATAATTTGATTTGAAATTATAACTAAGTGTGTTTATTTTTACGAATGGATTAGGGTAATAATTTTAGTGTAACAAATTTTATGGAAATATTTTGGCTCGGTATTTTGTATGAATTTAGGATAAAAATATGGAAGACTTTCAAAATTTCAGTAAACTATGTCAAAAGCTTCAATAAGTGAAAATAATATAATTTTTAGATGTGACTGTAAACCTGGCTATACACTACGTGACAATGTTTGCCGCGACGTAGATGAATGTGCACGCCCCCGCCCTATGTGCCGTAACGGTACATGTGAAAACTTACCCGGATCCTACACGTGTCACTGCGATGAGGGATTCAAGCCAGGAGCCAATAATGATTGTATAGGTATGTCAGTAAACACTTTTAGAAATAAAATTACAAACATCTGATTTTAACTTGATCAGTTACTTTGTACTAACTTTTAAACTTTCGCGTTGTATAATTATGTATTTACACGGGAATTAACGCGATCAGTTCTTTTGGTTGGTTTAAATTAAATTTGGATCGAGTTTTATTTCTTGATTTCCTTTTCGCTGATGTTTCCATTCAAATTATTTTACCCGATTATACTATATATTTTGAGTTTGCCTCTGTATCTACTGTAGTGTAGAAGAGTGTAAAACACTATATGTAGCAGGTACTAAATTAGTGATTTTGTGCTTAGACATCAATGAGTGTCGTGAGGGCGGCATGGTGTGCCGCAACGGTCGGTGCCGCAACACGGCGGGTTCGTTCCGCTGCGAGTGCGCGCCGGGCTACGCGCTGACGGCCGACGCGCGCCACTGCCGTGACGTGGACGAGTGCTCCGAGCTGCCGCACCCCTGCGGCAGGGACGGCTCGCCTTCTTGCACCAACACCAACGGAGGGTAACTATTACTTACTTATATAATATACAAAACAAGCCTCAACTATTTAATGAAGGTCTGTTGACGTTGTCATCATCGTACTTAGTGCTTGTGAGGTTATGTCAATGAATTGCGATTATTCCTCTGAGATTGCAAGTTTTAAACAAAAGTCATAGTTGTCATTCGTATCTATTTTATTTTCAGTTATGAATGTTCCTGTGGCGTCGGTTGGCGTTTGGTAGGCAGACGGTGTGTGGACCGTGACGAGTGTAAAGAGATACAATATGTGTGCGCGGGAGGAGAGTGTAGGAACTTCAACGGAGGGTAAGTTGTTTAATGATTATTTATGTTTGATGCATGATTGTATGAAGTATATATTTATTCGTTGACTGATCTTTGATGGTCTCGAATTTGAGGTGCACGGTGAATTACGTTGGAAATACCTCTTGTATTTTTTATGATGTAAGGTGACCAGGGTCAGATGAAAACATCCATGATGATTTATGAACCATATATATATATATGTTATAATACCACAATTTTCTGCAGGTACGTCTGCGATTGTCCAACTGGGTGGCGGTTCGATAAAGCAGCTGCAATTTGCGTGGATGAACGTAAAGAACTTTGCTACGATGAGTGGGAGTCAGGCCGGTGTCACAGAGCAAGACCACTGCAGCTTGGAAGACCTGAGTGTTGCTGCTCAGAAGGTATTTTTATTCTACTAAATGATTATGTTGTCCATAAACAATTTTAACTGTTTATAAATATGGTACCTCCTCAACTAGCGTAACAAATAAATAGTCTCTACATAGAACTCTCATTTCTCATCTTATCTAGTTAGGATAAAAGTGCTAAAAATATTAAAAACGTCAAGTTTTAAGAATTTTGTTATGAGTTCAAACGTATAGAGCTAAATGAAATGCCTCATAATTACTTCTGAAGCACTTTATAATTCTTCGGGGAGTTAGAGTGGCTTGAATAAGTTTTTTTTCCATTGACGCAAAATACGCGCTTTGACGTGAAGTTGCGGAAAACTGCCCGTGTAAACCTAACCTAAACTATATATTTACTGCTGGTAACCTTGCTGATTCAACAGTAGTCAAATAGTAAAATCGTCACTCAGCGTTTGCAGCAGACCTGAGTTTTTATTTTACAATTTTAAGTTTTGATTTAACATTTTCATGTAGGTGCCGCATGGGGACGATACTGTGAACGCTGCCCTGCACCAGATTCTCCTGAGTTCCTTCGCATCTGCCAGGGTGGAATGGGTAGACCAAACCTTACCCAAGACTTGGACGAATGCAAAGTCCGACCCGATGTTTGCAAAGGAGGTCGTTGCATCAATACTGATGGATCTTTCAGATGTGAATGCCCGCCTGGCTATACTCTAGATGGTACTGGACTCGTGTGTGTAGATGCTGACGAGTGTGCCGCTGATCCCAGGATATGTGGCAACGGAACATGTACTAATACTCCTGGAGGATATGAGTGTAGATGCAATTTTGGCTTTACACAGGGACCTGATCAGGTTTATACTTTTTTATTTTGACGTTTAGCTTAAACCTAAAAAACTATATTATAATCACGATACTTCACATCTGTTTTCCATTCAGTAAGATTTCTATACTTTTAAAGTATCGTTTAACTTCGTAATCGCATGTTTTTATTATTGGTGTCTCCAAAATACGACTGCTCCAAATATTAATAAACGATCTAATCTACTTTCATGATTTTAACTATCACGTTTAAAATGTTGTTTTAAATTCTAACTTCTAAACTTTTGTTTTCAGACCTGTGTAGATATAGATGAGTGCGCAGAAGGTCGAGCACTCTGCACATTCCGTTGTCACAACACCCTTGGGTCATTTAGGTGCACGTGTCCTTATGGATACGCAGTAGCAGCTGACGGGATTCACTGTAAGGATATCGACGAGTGTGAAGACAACAAGGTCTGTCCACATGCCTGCGAGAATGTTGTTGGGTCCTACATCTGCAAGTGTCCTGAAGGTGAGTGTTGCATAACGTTGGAAAGAAAAAAGAGTAAAGTTTAGGTTTTCAGAATCAGTAGTAAGGAAAAACTTAAATTAATGACTAACGTGGGAGAGCCATGCTTGGGCACGTTTGGGCCGGCTGGACTCCGCTCTATACCACGGCCTCACAGAAAACCGGCAGCGAAACAATGCTTTCATTGCTTTTCGCCGCGTGAGTGAGGTTACCGGAGGCCCTAACCCTTCCCTCTCCCTTATTCCCGCCCTTTCCTCCCCTGTAATCCCCCTCTTCCATATTCCCACTCACTGGGCCCCTCCCCCTCTTATCCTACTCTACTACTCTTGAGTTACAGGTGCCCAAGGGCGGCGGTAGTTATTTACCATCAGGTGACCCGTCTGCTCGTTTGCCCCCTATAATATAAAAAAATGAATTGAAAAATGAATAAAATCATCAAAGGTTTCGAAATGTGTACTCGCTTACTAAAGATGGTCAAATTATTCAATACATTAACATATAATTTTAAGATGAATTCATTGAATTATACATTAATATTGAAATAACAGGATTTTCATTACAAGCTCAAGCGCATATTTACAAAAATGTTTATATTAAATCAGAATGTTTAAATGAAAGCAGATCGACTGATAAGCTTTGGGCATATGTTTTTTTAGTAATATCTATATCATATATTGGCAGAAATGATACCAGAAAAAAAATATAATGTTGATAAAAGTTTACATTTGTATTCGAGTTCGAGATTTAAAACTTGATTTTCAAACATGGTCAGCCAATTAGGGACAAATACAGAAAGGGGCTAAGAATGGTGCCTTGTGGAACCACCGTATTCACTATAAAGTCGAAACTTATTAAAACCAACTTTATGAATCCTATTGCTTCAATTACACACAATATCTGTTTATTATACTAGACTAAAAAATATATATTTTTTTATCAAACAAAACAGAATCAAAAATCTATATAAAATACAAGCAAAAAGCATTAAAAGCATCTTAAAAATCTTTTGAGGTATAAAAAATCTTTCACAGGATCTGTACCGGTAACTGTTTACGATTTTGTTTATTTCTAAGGTTTGTCAAACGGTACTACATTTTAGTATTTTTAACTGCTCTTTGACGCTCATAATGCTTGCGCAGGCTACCGCCGCACATCAGCGGCGCACGATGCGGAGGACGCATGCGCCGACATCGACGAGTGCGCGGACGGGCGCGAGCGCTGCTCGCCCGGAGTCTGCATCAACACTGAGGGCGGCTTCCAGTGCGACTGCGACGTCGGTTACGAGCCCAGCCCTGACCTCATGAACTGTATCGGTAAGACATGTCTTTTCTTTCACGCTTACATACTATAGCTAAGACCAGGCTGTGAATACTGATATTCATAATGTCGGTTTAGTATTTTCGGTTTAACTCACGTGCATGTTTTGGGCAAGTCCGATTAGTTTCAGGCCTATTAGGGAAAAACAAGGGTTTATTATACCCGACGTTAATGTATCACAATATAAATAATATAGGTATGTGGATAACCTGTGGAAAATTATTTAATTTTTTATTTTGTTAAATTACCAAGTTTACCTAAGTTTACTCAGTTTTTTTATGTTCTTATTTAATTAACTTACTTATTTATTAACTTTTTATTTACTTCTTTGATAATTGATTGAAAAAAATAAATAAAACTAAAATGATATTTTATTAAATAGCGGGTGATGTTAAAGAATAAAATCCAAATAAGGCGATGTTGTTTAACATAATGCCTAAATTTGTTAAGGGATAAGATCATAATGTTGGTAGGTCAACACGTATATTTTCATGACTTGTACTTGCTACTTTCAGACCATCGCGCCGGCATGTGCCACCGGTCGCTGGTGGCCGGCCGCTGCGTGCCAGAGCCCTGGCCCAGGTACACGGCATCTACTCCGCCTCCACCAGCTCATGTCACCAAGTAAGTTAAACAATTTACTGATACCAATAGACTTATGTTGAAATTGAGCGATAATGTTTCTGAAACGATAAAACTATAAAATATTTAACATCTTCCTTCATGGGCTACTACGGCCACTTTCCAACAGAGTAATATATTATTGTTCATAAATATTATTATTATTATATTTGGTATAAAATGTACTCCGTTAAGTCTACCTAATAAATTAGTTTTATAACTTTTTTCTCACCATGGTTTCATAATATATTTACTTTTGATCTAACATAACGGTGGATGAATGTGTTCGGCAGAGCCCAATGTTGCTGCACCCTTGGTGTCGCCTGGGGCCCAGAGTGCGAGCTGTGTCCCCAACCGGGCACCCCCGAGCGGCTTGAGCTGTGCTCCCCCATTAACTTGGGAGGAGGCGGTACTGGCACAGGATTGGTACCTGGCGGTGTTACTGGAGACACTAACAACCTCATTGGCAACGGCATCGACATGTTTGACGTGGATGAGTGCGCGGCTATGCCGGACTTGTGCACTCCTGGCAGATGTGTCAATACTATTGGCAGGTTAGTTACTACAGTATCTCATAGGTGGCTTAAGTGGCAATGCCCACGAAACTTTTTTGTCTGGCTGGCTAAAAAATCGAAATAATTCTAAGCATGTTAGATATATATTTATATACTTGAAATTCATTTCCAGAACCTAGACCACATTGCAGACTACGCTTGTGTTCAAATTTTAACCTACTCCGATAATAGTTATACAGATTATCAATAGATGGCGCCGTCTACTTTTCTTTTTTAAGACGTTAATTTTCAACTTTTTTTTATTTCTAATGGCACCAGCCATTAGAAGTAACACAACTTACTTATTATACGAATACAACTAGTCTAAACTTTTTTCTTGCAGTTTCCGTTGTGTATGCGGCCGCGGTTACAAATCAGCTGGAGACGTGTGCTCCGACATCGATGAATGTAGCGTCAGACCTCCCCCATGCGAACAGCTTTGCAAAAACACCGAGGGATCCTACGAGTGCCTCTGTCGGACCGGATACGAGGTGGACGAAGATGGGGCCAACTGTCGAGACGTGGATGAATGCGAACGTGGAACGCACACGTGTCAGCAGATATGTTCCAATACCGAGGGGTCATACGAATGCTCCTGCCAAGATGGTTACGAAAAGAGGGGTGATGCTTGTGTTGGTAAGTCTACTCATTAAATGGTCAATCAATCAATCAATCAAACATTTATTTTTGTAAACATAGGTCACAAAGGTGTGCATAGTAGGTACAGTTATTTATGTTTCTCTATTTTTTGCCAATTAATGGCATACAAAATTTATCTTACTTAGCTAACTTAAAACTAAATTATATACTAGCAGAAATCGCACCCAGAAAGAGACATCTAGACTTTTAAACAATTTGTCTCAGATAATAGTTTTATCCACAAGATATTCTTGAACACTATAATAGGCCTTTTGTATTAATAACGACATCAGTTCTTTTTTAAATGAGTCAATACTTTTATTTAGTGACATAGATTTGGGTAATTTATTATATAATTTTGGTGCCATGCCTAAACAACTTTTATTATAAACTGTCTTTTTATGAGGTTTTATAGAGATTTTGTAATTTTGGCGAGCGCTATGTAATGTTTCAAATAAATGGAAATTAACCTTAACGAATAAAACGACTTCTAAAATATATAGGCATGGCAAGGTCAAAATGCGCCATTTATCAAACCATGGCTTACAACTGTCGGTACTTTGCAAGCCGCAGATTGCTCTAATACACCGTTTTTGTGCTCTAAAAACCATTTCAGTGTTTGTAGAACTACCCCAAAATATAATGCCGTAACGTAGTGTGGATGTAACATAGGCATGATATGCATTAACAACAGTTTTTTGATCCGTTACTTTAGATAAGTTCCGCAGCGCATAACAATATTGACTCAGACGTTTGCATATATTATCAGTATGTGTTTTCCATGTCATATCCTTATCCAATTCTAGGCCCAAGAATTTTGTTGACTTTGTTTCTTGTATAATTGTATTGTCATGCTGTACATTAGGTATTCGATGATGCGTTCTTTGCTCAAACGACATTATTTTGGTCTTATCGAGATTAATTTTTAAGTTGTTTGATTTTAACCAATCAATAATGTTACTTAGACAATAATTTATATCCCTTTCTAGCTCCATGTCATCATTTGCTTGAAAAATTACTGTGCTATCGTCTGCAAATAGAACCATGGGATGATGGGTTACCTTGGGCATATCGTTTATATAGACAAGGACTAGTAAGGGCCCTAATATGCTTCCTTGTGGCACACCGTAGTTAGTCAACCTGTAGCTGGAATTGTATGTTTGTTCTGTTTTAGAGCTAATACTGACTTTTTTAATCTGTGTGCGCTGTTTTCTGTTTGTTAAATATGACGTTAGTAGGTCAAGTGCATTACCTCTCACACCACATCTTTCAAGCTTTTTGAGTAGTATTTTTCTATCTACATAATCGAAGGCTTTACTCATGTCCATAAAAAGGGCTGCTACAGGACGTCTATTATCAATATTATTGATAATTTTTTCATACAACCGGTAAATGGCCATATTAATATTTCTGTTCTTTCTAAAACCAAATTGTTCGTCTGTTAAGATGTTATTACTTTAAAAAAATAAGTAAAGTGTGTCGTAGATAATTTTTCTTTATGATTTTTGCAAATATCGACAGCAGAGCAATAGGTCTATAATTAGAAAGAACGTGCTTTGAACCCCTTTTATGAAGTGGCTTAATAATTGATATTTTGAGTCTCAGGAAACGTACCGGTTTCTATGCACAAATTTACAATATGACAAAGTACGGGTGAAATAGCAGCTGATACTGATTTAACGATTTTAGTATTAACGTCATCAAATCCTGAACTATTTGTATTTTTTAAAGAATTAGTGTATATATCATATATATATCTTGCGGAGCTATTGGGGTAAAAAATAATGAATTACATTGCATGTCAAATTTCAAATTATTACTATTGTTTAAACTAATTGTGGATTCAATGTCATCTATAAAAAAATCATTAAATACTTGAGATATATCTTGTGGATTAACATTATTTTTCTTATCTATTACAATTTTTTGTATGCCTTCTGATATTTTATTATTTTTACATTCATTAATAATTATTTGCCATGTTGCCTTACTTTTATTTTTAGCTTTATTTATAAAGTCGCTGCACTCTTTGAGTCAATCGAATGATCCGTTTCAGTCTCATCGAGTAACTCTTAAACATTTCTTTATGCTCACCATTAGCTTATTACCACTTTTCCACGTTTAACGTTTGACCCACATAGTATTCCTCATCAGTATACAACATCCTCCGTGTCTAGTGTCTCTTGAGTGGCACGCATAAAGCGTATAGTTCGGTAGGCATAGGTGTAAACTATCATTGTTTTTCATGTTTGTTTCTGAAATACATATTATATCTATTGGCTTACTTTCATCTATAAAATTATCTAGGTGTACACTAAGTGAGTCTGACTTATTAATTAATCCATTTATATTTTGGTGTAATACAAAAATGTGTTCATACACGAAAAAAGTTTTTGCAAACAGTATTTGTTTTTCGTGATGAGTGACCAAGGATTATGTTAGGTGCCTCTTGCCCCTGTAATGGTTTGAAATAATGTAAAATGGTCATTTGATTACTTTATTTAGTTGTGACTATAGATGTATTTTGATTTTTTTGAGGTTTAAAATAAGATAGTATGGTCTTTTGAGAACTTGTTTTGGATTTTACTATTGACTTAAGATATTTTTCGTTGTATTTTACAAAGTCAATTTCTATATTAAGTTTAAAATTAAGTTGATTTACATACCTCTGGTTAATTTTTTCACGATTAAATTGATAGTCGAAATAGGAAAACTCCCGTAAATTAATAAATTTGCAGGTAGAATAGCTTCGTGATAACAATTGTAATATGTAATTTAATTTATTTTCATTTAAAAATTTGTTTGATTGGCTACCCAGTAAAAATACCCGATTACATTTTTGAAATTTATAGAGAAAATTACATAGTTCCTTATATAGTTTTGATGGATTTTTATCATTCGTTATGTAATATTTGTGAACTTGTAGCCCCTGGTTCGGTCAATGCTGAGATCGTGTAGCAATCATTCTATTTCTTCTTCCTGCTCTCGATTAGTGATGCAGCTAATCCTCGAACTTGCTGATCGCCCAAGATGATGATTTTTGGTTCCATTGACTTCTGTTGATTATCTATGATTGAGATTGACATATTGGAGTTCTGGGTATTTTATATATCTGCTTTACGGTTAGAATGTGATACCTGTTCATTCATGGTCCTAGTATTTTTTACACCACTACATTACTATTTTGACTCTACATTCTCTGTGCAAATATTTGCGGTATCTGGATGATTCTTTGTGTAATTTGTATGAGACTCCTAAAAAATGTGTACAAGTATGTTTAACCTAACCCATATTATGTTATTTATTTAGAATAACCATACGATCCACACTATCTTAAGCGGTAAATGAAATGTCATATTCATATAAAAAAATTATAATTTGGAATTTAAAGTAGAATGGAAAACATCTATCGTTACTCTAGCTAATTAGTATTAAAATGTATTCATAGATAAAAACCTATAAATAAGACTTCAGAGAAGAATATTAAATGTTGACGTTTATTATTTTTTATTTCAGATGTCAACGAATGTCACGAAGAAGGATTGTGTCCACCTCCAGGCAAGTGCGTGAATCTTCTCGGCTCTTATCGCTGCGTGTGCCCACGAGGGTTCAGGTTGGACCTGGAGGGCACCAGGTGCTTGGACCGGGACGAGTGCGAAGACGGAAGGTGCCAGTCACCTTGTAGGAACTACGCTGGAGGGTACCGATGTGATTGTCCTGCTGGTGAGTAACGAAATTATTGAGATGCTCTTCTAAATACAATCAAATGCGTTTATTTCAATGAAACCGATTCATCAGTAGAATCCGCCACTCGTGAATCTAGTTTTCTATATAAAGTATGAATATCCTACGTAGCAGAATAGACGAAATTTTATTATCAGACAAATCAATATTATCCTTTAGTTAATGTTTATACGTTAAAACACAGTAAAAGTTAAAAGAATGTCCACTGCTCTAGGTACAATGCGGATGATTTAATCAGCGATTGACTGTACAGATAACATGTTTTTGTTGTGGGTTCGATTATCTCGATATTGGATAATTATATTTGTGGGATTAACCAAAAAAAATATATTTTGTTTAAGTTGTACTTTGTGTGTAGTAGAGTAAATATTAATAATATGTGTAGTGGCGCCATTGTGTACTGAATCGTGAACGAAATGGTTTCGTTACGAAAGTATGTGCTCTTTAGGAGGCGTGCTATAAAGTGCGCGCGGTACGTGAAAGATGGCGTTGTTTTAAACTTACTTTACTTCGATACGTATAAAATTTAGAAATAGGCAATTACGCAATAGAAAGCAACACTTTATATGTTAATGTAAATATACAGTTCCATCTAATCATATGTAGTGTTATAATAATTAAAGGACGTGGCAGCAGTTACTTTCCCAAAGTTTGCTGTCTTCAATAAATTTTCAAAGGCGTCAATAATTTAGTTCAGATTTTTTTGACTTTGTCCCAAATCAATTGTGCACTCTTTTTTTCTTCTAAAAATAAGCCACACTTTTCTATGCCTCCTCCTTTGTTTAATGTCATAATGATTTACTCAGAGGTATTATAATAATAGCTTCGATAGTATTAGTCAGCTGAAATATAGGGTGTCTGAATAAATTATGTAAAGAATATGTTTTCAAAATTATAATACTCTCGGCATCTTCATTCGATAACAAGTCCTATGACATGCTCTCCTTATTTATAACAATTGTAATATCTAGAACATTGCTACTGAAATGCGCTAGTAAAATTTCTATGACTACTTACAATTACGAATAATTATCTAACATTACCTGTTCCTCTGGCACAAAAGTGGAATTTCGGACACAAGTGATGGATTTCCCTTTTTGTTATAGACAATTATCAGTCATCTTTGTTTATGAAAATTAATTTCTTATTAATATCGCTTTTTCTATAAACTATATTATTTATATATATTAGATTATTAAATCACCACACAATGACACGCAACAATAGCAATAGGTTGCTTTGTAAAAAGTATAACCATTAAAACAATAAATTCGACTGGCCTGTTGCTCTAGTGGTTAGTGACCCTGACTGCTGAGCCAGAGGTCGTGGGTTCGATTCCCACCCTAGTCTGGGTGTTCTTTGTGTCCGTTGTTTGTATGTTTGTAAAGCCCCCCGCGACACAGGAGTAATTCCTAATGCGGGAGTTGTCTTTAAAAAAAAAAAAAATAACAAATAATACCGTCGTGCAAGTAGTTAAGATCGCTATCTGCTAATATCGATCAATATAACCTTAAGTCTGGTGAGAAGAAATCGGGCAAATAAACTCTAGCTAAAACAGTTAGCGGTTATATTATAATCGTTACGTCCTTTGCAGGTACCGTTCGATCATCGAGCGGTGTGTGTGTTCCCCAAGACTCGTGCGCAGGATCTCCTTGCGGCGCGTCCCCGTGCTTCGCGGTCGGGACGGCCTACCGCTGCGGCTGCCCCTCCGGGTACGGCTGGGACGCGCCACACGCTGTGTGCCTGCAGGTGAATTAAAAGTGTACAGACTATGGAAAAAAGTTCGGCACCTGACACCGACGCGATCGGTCGCTTTATCTCTTAATGATAAACCTCGTTGGGTCCGAAACTTTTACTTAACTATAATATACTCGGTTAAATTAGAGAGTATGTATGGAAAGATATGATTTTAAAATGTCATAAGTATATCAATATTATATGTAGATTGGGGCAAGTGAAATAGACCTAGCCTTTTGATTTCAAGTTATCATCAAAGCTGATATTAGTCTAGTCCAAAAAAGTCGCTGCACTGCAAGTCATTTTGCACTTACGGTGTAAGAGTTTGGCCAAAATAACTGTCAACAAGCAAATTGATTTAAAATTTTACATGTCTTTGGATGCTGAACGCTACAATTGACAGTGATTTTGTTTCACGTTAGGAAGAATAAATACTTGAAGCCATTTTAAATGAGTTTATGTTGTACCATTGATGTAATAAAGGTAATTATTTAACAGTTGGCTGGTGGATGCGCAACGGCAAGTTGCCTCTACGGCTGTTCACCCTACGGCTCTTCGTACCAGTGTGGGTGTCCAGCTGGCTACCAGCTTGTCGGAGCAGGACATTGCCTTACAGCACTGGATGCTGCGTTATCACCAGATGACATTGGAGACGCACCCGTCTTCCCTGTACAAGACCAATATAAGATAGGAGGAGAAAATGAACTTATATCCACTGAGGGCTGCTTCTCTTGCAAGGTTTGTATGGGTTTTGTTGGGAATCAAGCTGTGAGTGTGGGTGTTGAGCTGTTCTTGCAAACCACTCATACTGTTATTTTTAAGTGGAATTAGATGACTCGATCTGATACTTTAAATACCATCACCTCAACTTCCCAGCGATAGTCACAGTTCATAAATATTTTACCTTTCCACGTTACAAAGGTATCGCTACCATGGGGTTGCCTTACTTAGAATACGTGTACCAGGTTATTATTATCAGAAAAGAAAATTCCATTTTGCTTTAGTTACCTTGGGGCTTCCAAGTGAATCTTAGTATAGGAGAAGTATGAGTGATATTAGTTATCATACCGAGACCGAATAATAATAATAACTCCACACATCTCACACACGGCCGTCTGATCCCAAACTAGGCAGAGCCTGTACTATGGTAACCAGACTGCTGATAAACATACTTATATATTTCTAAATATATAATAATAATAATAACTCCACACATATACATATTATAGATGAATTACACCCAGACACAGAACAAATTATCGTGCTCATCACACAATTATTTGTCCTGGGTGGGAATCGAACCCACGACCTCTGGCTTAGCAGTCAGGGTCACTAACCACTAGTCCAATAGGCCAGTCGAATGATTGCAATGTGCATGTAGATTATATATGTAGACAATTCCTCTCGTAGATTCGCCTTATCATTTACCCTTAGGTGCTCTTCATTCCTAGCCTTTCTACAGTTACGAGTTTAGTGTGGAATGAACTATATGCACAAATTGGTAAATCGTAAGAGTATATTTGAGAAAAGCAAGAATTCTTAGCCGTTAATGATCAATCATTTAAACTGTCGTAAGAATAGTAACATCAATATTGAATACAAACATGTTATTTATAGGTGAACGGTCGCAGGCGAAGAGCACCTGATGAAGCAATAGTCTTTGCAAATGGAACTACCATCGTCAGGAAACGAAAGAGGCGTAGTCGACGTATGTATACATATTGATATCAGAAGCGGGTTCGTTCTGTAAGCTAACAACAACTCTCCACTGACCCTCGGCTTGAAAAAGAGCAAAGAACAATGACCAAAAGTGGTACCACTGTTTCTCACGCGTCAAACCTAAATTATTGTAGTAATTATTTTCACATTTTAATACAACTATTAGCATCAGGAATATGGATTGTGAACAGAGGATATAATTTTAAAACAATATAAATAGTTATTTGATTTCTGTTTATTAAATATTCGCATTGGCATTGACGTTTTCATTTTTTATAGTTCCGGTATTTTCATTACAAAAGTTATAAAAAAAAATAGATAAATAATTGTTCATTATTTTTATTAATATTTGAAAGTCATCAACAATAAACAATGATGACAAGTTACTCTTGCCAGTAAAATAACTTTTCGAAATACGAGGTTTTTTGTGTTCCCGGTCAGGCTTTAGCTATATTTTTATTCATTTCACTAAGATTTTTCTATGTAACGCCTTATTATGTTATGGGTTCATTAACAAACCCTCTCTGAAACTAATATGATAAGCTTCCAGTTAAATTTTTCTCTCTTGTCCAAAGTTGCAAAACTGTTCCCGATTTGCCGTGCAGAACAGTGCGTCCGTTGCATAATTAACATGTATTGATTTTATTCGTGTCAGGTCGTCGTTCAATCCTGGAGCCTGAAGCCGAATTAATAGTAGTATCGGCTCACCCAAAACAAACGTGGGGCAGAGCTCCTTTACTAAGATTAGTCCCAGCGGAGGGCAAGGCGCGGGCTCACTATCGAATCGCATATGGAGATCCCAACAATGACTTCGTGTTATCCAAGAGAGATGGCGCTACTGCCCTTAGACTTAGAAGACATCTAAAGAGTCAGGTAAGAGTCCAGAAATAACTAACAGTGTTTGGTAGTAAGAAAGTTGCTGATCAGGGTCAAAATAAAAAATGACCATAACATGTTGCCACGTCAAGAAAGCAATGGCAGTCACACGTGACACGTCATCTTTACAGATATTTATAGTTTGTGAAGTTTGTCCTTTTTTTGGTTACTTTTTTGGCTTGTGATGTACTAACTGTTAATGTTACTGAGATACTTACATATTTGTTATTTTATTTTTGTTAAGCCCACTCTTCAAAGAAGTTGCGACATTGAAACTAAAAAGAAGAATAGACTTCAATTAAAAATATTTGATTATTAGGGTTGCAAAAATAAAACCAGGTTTTGACAAATTGTTAAAAAAATAAACTGGCCTAGCCTTATCACTAAAATTTAATCTTCCTTTTTTTACCCGCGATCCCTTTAGTAAGGCTTCGCAACCCCCTTAACACACTCTAGCAGTTGAGCCGGTGATTTTGGTTAAGTAGTATGTCAATTGTTATTAAGTATTTTTTTTATATCCAAACGACATCCGTTCTTTTATTCAGATGAATCTGGATTGTGAACAAAATAGTTACTGGGGCTTGCAAGCGATCGTTGATTTATTATACTCAAGTTTTGGGATCTAAAGTCTTCGTCATTAGGGAAATAAGTTTTTAAAGATTTAGCTTTCAGACTTTATATTAATTATTAAAATACAAAGAAGAAGCGACTTTCTTTCTTTTTTAATAAATGTTGAAATGCTTGACATGATACAAATTGTGTTGTTAGAAAATTGGGGTTTTATTTTCATGTCAGAACTTCAAGACATCTCCTATGTCTTGACGTTTTTGTTTGGTATTAAAAAAGCTGGCTGTGTGATTTTGTATTCAGTTGGAATATGCATACCTAAATTTTTATATGTATTTGTAATTTGTCTAATATAAATGACAAATACATATGGAATTATAAATTGAGAAAATGAATTTCAAATAATTTTATTATTTAGAATCGAGTGTTAAACGATAAATAAAACACTGACGAAGCGTGTTTTTAGGGTTCCATTTTTAAAAGGAGAAAGGAGAAAGGAAACCCTTATAGGATTACTTTGCTGTCCATCTGTCTGTCTAGACTCCTTTTCTCAGGAACCCGTGTACGCATCAAGTTTAAATTATTACCAAATACTTATGTCTGAGGTCCCTTGAAGCTGTAAAAAAAATCAAGCTTCTAAGTCAACGCAATCAAAAGATACACACTATTAAAGCCTTAGATTTTTACAAATTTGATCATTACGCAGGTAAATACCTAACGGTAAACCTATAGGGTACTTCTCATTGACTTATTTAATCATTAATTAATTAAGATTAATCTACATATTTAAAGCTGTACGACATGCAGCAGATCAACGAGTTATCAAGATGGTTTATTACGCCCTTTGTCAATCGCTCATCGATTATTGTATTACATCATGGGGAGGTGCAGCTAAGTCTCATCTTATTGAAGCTGAGCAAGCACAACGAGCAATACTCAAAGTAGGCGCTGGTCTTTCTTTCCGATTTCCCACAGTCGATCTTTACAATAAGTGGGATGTTCTGACGGTTCGACAAACTTTTGCTCTGTATACGGTGCAGAAAAAACACTCTTTATTACAATATGATCAGGACTTACTCAAAGGTAAGCGTCGAAAGGCAACAGTCTGCCAACTCAAACCTTTCAACTCATCCCACACACAGCGATTTTTCTGTTTTATGGGTCCTTACCTATACAATAAATTAAATAAAATCCTAAACATCTATCCTCAACTAAAATCAACATGTAAAACGTCGATTACCAAATACCTTAAAACCTTGGACTATGAGGCTACTGAGAACCTTTTGATCACCTACAGTTAGCCTATGAGGTTCGCACCCCCAAATCACATGAGTTCTCATGAGCTCTCACACTCCAAACACTAAATATACACACTTTAACACACACTACAGCACAAGAAATGGGCTCCGATTTTTAATTACATTTTTAATATTCTTTTTTTTCTCTTTGTTTAATCTATTATTGTCTCAATTTCTTTTATTGCTGCGGGCCTTGGTGACCTGTGATAACAGGTTTTTTAAACCTACTTCAGGCACCAGACTCTTACAAAGTTAACTGATTATTGTTGCATCTCTGCTAAAATAAAAAAAAACTTTTGTGAGAGTGAATAAATAGATTTATTATTATTATTAATCATGAAACTAAGTAGGTAAGTAAGGTAAGAAGCGAGGTCTGACAGCACAAGTACAGAAAAAAATCCGAAAGTAGTTTTTTTTTTTATCGTATTGGGGGCAAACGAGCAGACGGGTCACCTGATGGTAAACGACTACTGCCGCCCATGGGTACCTGTAACTCAAGAGTCACAAGTGCGTTGCCGCCCTTTAAGGTGGGAATAGGGGAATAGAGGAAGAGGGGGAGAGGTGGGAAGAGCTGGAAGACGGGAGAGGGGGATTAGAAGGAGGAGAGGGGGAGAGGGGAAGGACGGGAATAGGGGAGAGGGAAGGGTTAGGGCCTCCGGTAACCTCACTCACGCGGCGAAAAGCAATGCAATCATTGCTTCACTACCGGTTTCTGTGAGGCCGTGGTATCGAGCGGAGTCGAGCCGGCCCATACGTGCCGCAGCATGGCTCTCCCTAAATTTGTGGTTATATCACAATAAAAGTAGATTTTGTGATTACAAACTTATATTTTGCGGTTATAAAATGAACTTTCTCGTGGGAGAGTATTTCTAGAATTGCAGAGTTAAGTTTGTCTTTAGGAAAGGGCGGGCAACCTCTTTTTAATGTATTCCCGAGGTCGACGTACAAGTTTCTTTGCTTACGGAATCCTGTCCGTTTTTTTTTTAAATAATATAAATATTGTATGCTTTAACAGGACGTGCTGGAGCGACAGCTGGAGCTGGAGGCGCGCTTCGTGTACCCTCGAGCTCGGCGCGTGGCGCGGGACGCGCTGGCGCCGGCGCCGCTGCGCCTCTACGTGTGGCTGCGCGTGGCGCCGGACGCGCGCACCTAGCCGCGACCACACATGTACGGTAACGCACACCGGAGGATCTTATTTATAGTACCTTTGTACCTAAAATAGAAAAAATAACTAAAAAAAACTCGAGTCAATAAATTTTCGGTACTCATAAACCAAAAATGTCTCCCCTGCCTTCCACTCCGTGTGCGTTAACTCTATGAATATATCCGCCGATTGTTTCAATGATTTTTATCAAGTTTTAACACGATCGACTCGATTGTATATCGACCCGAGCAAAATATGATATCGTATAATAAATATATGTAGGTATATATAATTACATATGTTTATATTTATTATTCAATATCATAAAAAAAAAACTAGACTTAAGTTTTGGTTATGTCTTAAAGACTACATATTCATTGCAAAATGCGAATCGCCAACAAAATTTAACATCGATTTTACAAAAACAAATGAAAAAATATAAAAATAAAAAATGTTAAAAAATTAGGAAATTATTAATATTTTGCAATTACTTCCGACTTTGTGAAATAATAAGCAATTTTTTAATGGATAAATTCAACTTGCCATGAGCCATGTGGTCCTTTAGAAATAACCTATAAAAATATGTGTCGATCATCAATAACTCTGTTTAATATTCTCTGAGAAATAAACGTGCAATTGACATGATAAATCTCAGTTATACCACTGCCATCGCTACCAGTACTGCCTATATTGTATTCGTTATTATTAAAAGTTTCCGGATTCTTACTGCGAAAGAACAAATTGTTCTATTAAATGTGCAACAAAATATTATGTGGCGACGGAATTGTAAAATTTTTATAACTGAATTACGCATACTTTAAATTTTGAATTTAATTTAACGTTGTATGTTACATATAATGTAAATAAACAAATTATTCGAACAGGAAACGTAACATATTATTTTCAATTTTATGAACAACGAGTTACATTTCCATATTTAACTTAATCAGTACTTTTAGATGCTATCTATCTCATGGAGGCGGTGAATCCTTTCCACATACATGTTCGCCGAGTAATAATTATTTACTCATCAAGTTATCCAAATTACTAACTATCGATTGCCTAACAGTGACTTCACCCGTCTTTGTAAGATAAATACAACACATTTTTCCGATATCAATATAATCAGAGCCGCACGTTCTCATCGAGTCGGTTCGGGCCGATCTCGTCGGCAGTATTAAAATAATTTGTGTGAGATTGAATGCATAATACATAGTTAGTTAACGATGTTGTCGATACCTTGAACATCACTCACGATTTTGAAGTTTGTTCGAGAGAGCGATATCGATTATTTTATAATATTAACGATAGCATAACATCACTAGTTGATTTGCCATTGATATAAAGAGCCAGTGAATAAGATTATTTTCACTATGATAAGTACGAACTAATGTATACCTTAAGATCTTCTCCTGTAAAGCCTTTTTTTATAACTAGCTACTACTTATTTTAGAGTAATCCTTGTGTAGTTAAAATAGTGTTGACCTTAGGGGTCAAAGTTGATATCGATAGTTATTATCAATGTGGCGTTTCTGGCATGCCTATGCCGCACCAGGAGAGGGCTTTATATATAGTAATTAATTATTTATTTACACTTAAATCCCTAACTTTTATCTATAAAAATAATCATAATATTATGTTATTTTATACTTTTCTTTCGGAATTTTGAGATCTTTAGGCTTTAATCAAGTAGTTCTCTAAAAAGTACAAAAATCAATGCAATAGTTTGTTTTGTAAATATGTGTATACAAATATTAAAATTAATATAAAATATTTAGTTATTATAGTTAAAATATTTTAGGAGCTATTGTAACTTAGTTTTAAGAAGTGGATCAAAAATAAATTAAAACATACATTTTTCATTTGAAGTTTTGTTTTATTTATACTATTATAATTATATATAGAGTGCACATTTCGATTGTGAGTTCTGACGTGTGGTTTCAGTTTTAAATAACAAGTCTCGCTGCAAATGAATCAAGTTCCACCTTTATCTAGCATCCAGGACAAATGATTGTGTGATGAGCACGATCATAATTATGTTCTGTATCTTTGTGTAATTTATCTGTAATATGTAGGTATGTATTTGGTAATAATAATATTATTATTATCAGCAGTCTGGTTACCATAGTACAGGCTCTGCCTAGTTTGGGATCAGACATATAAATATTAATATAATCATTACATGCAGTACTTTCCAGCCCCCAGCAAGTCCAGTAGCAAACCATTTTGGAGACCTCGTCAACTTGGAAACAGCTCGAAGAGATCTTTCAACTTACTTGTTACTGGAAATAAGTACGAATTGGTTTAAATGATTTGTAAACTTAATCTGTATGAATCTATTGTAAAATTAACAGCACAGTTTAATGATGCTAGCATTTCTATGATATCTATACATAATTAGGCAAGCACAAGAGTTTAGTAATTTTTTCTCCTTTTTTGTTTGATTGTTTCTTTGTTTAAACCCTCTAATCTCAGGAATTGCCTGTCGGATTTGAAAAACTCTTTTCGTGTTGGCTAGATTATTTAGTAAGGAAGGTTATAGGCTCAGGCTGTCTAATTTGTTAGTGGCTGTAAGTTTGTATGCCCGATTTCTTCTCACAAGGTTCAACAATTTGAAAACGGTTATAATTTTTTATTTTATTTTATAATTTTGATTTTGACAAAGTAACTTATTGTGACTTGTGTGTTGGATCTTTAATTTCTTTCTTTTTTTTAATTATTGATTTTTTTCTGGTATAGGTGGCAAACGAGCAGACTGGTCACCTGATGGTAAATGACTAGCGCTGCCCACGGGCACCTGCAACAGTCACAAGTGCGTTGCCGGCTTTTAAGGTGGGAGTAGGGGAAGAGGGGAGAGAGGGAAGGGTTAGGGCCTGCGGTAAGCTCACTCGAAACTCACTCGAAACACACTCGGCGAAAAGCCTAGCAAGGATTGCTTCACCGCCGGTTTTCTGTGAGGCCGTGATATCACTCCGGTCGAACCGGCCCATACGTGCGGAAGCATGGCTCTCCCACGATTGCCAAGAACGGATTTCACAACACGGCTGGTTTTACGGGCAGCGTCTAAGGGCTTTTGCAACTTTATATGAAGGTTCTTGGATTTTGGTACTGGAGCCATAAGGATGAGTTACTCTGATTTAAAATGAAAAATTAATAAGTAGAGTAATAAGATGTTTTGTTCACAAGGACGGCTTAGGGTGATATTTTTCGATTAGTTCGGGTATAAAATAAGATAGTGTATAATATAATAAGATAGCCGGCCTTTGATTATATAATAGTCAAGGGTGCCGGCATTCCCTATGACTATAATAACCTTGAAAAGAAACAACTATTCATGGAATGAATAATGAGGACCCTTTGTCAAGATATGAAGTGATGTGCCTCGTCAGTGTCAGGTGCCACCGCTAAACCGTATATTTTTAACTAATATGAATATATCCTGACCAGGAAAATAAAAAAAACTGGTCTTGTGGCGCCTCAATTACGTTTTTAGTTGCAATGTTAAGTATAGTAATACCCATGCGAATTGGCAAAAGTTAAGAATCTATAACACAAATACACAGACACACAGATACACACAATAAACCAACACCCCTCCTTTTGGGTCAGGGGTAAAACATAACCTTATGAATTAAAACTTTGGTAAATCATTGGAAATTCAAATAAGAACATTTTTTATTTTAGACTTTGGCAAGGCAACAAAGCTTTGTTTTTTATAAACGTAGATATATGTACAAGTATATAATGAGTCAGAATAATAAACAGCATTTAATCCAGGTTAAATGATGCAATCAAATCAAGAAAATAAAACCACCAAAGCTAATATGATATCTGTAACCGACGTGAAAAGTGACTATTTATTCCTTTTAAAACCATTACATAATGATATAGATTGCCTCCAGCTTTCACCCAAAATGTATTTTGATGTCTCATGCAAACCAATTAGAAAGAAAATATTTATTTTGGCTCACAATATGACACTCACTTAATTTTTTACAGGAAAATAATAATAAAATAGCAAAACTCGTCAACTCGTTTAGCCCTAAATATACCTAGGACTGCATCTTACTATATGCTCAATAGTTATCTTGTGCGAGCAGGCAGAATTTTCAACAAATTATGTATACAGCACAATATTGACTACTTCATTATCTGTGTTCCTTTGGCTAGGAGGTGCTTAATTACTATTTAAAATCTAGAATGCACATGTAACCCAAGCGGCTCGGAGATATCATGTTTTAGTTTATTTCTTTTTATGTCTTAAAAATATTTATACCTTTCTTAGATTGAACATAAAATTGCTGATATAGTAGAATCTGTACATGAAGACTGTTGACATTTGTATCGAATTTAACATTTATAGATGTAAATCTTCTATGTACTAAATGAATAAATATGAATAATTTGACGTTTTCATCTTCTTTATTTCTCAACGCCACCAACATCAATAATATTTTTGAAAACTATGGAAGTAATTTCCATAGTTGGAGGCAATTTAAAAAACGAATAATATCAAAGTCGGCGGATACAGTTTGGTGTTGTAGCATATCTATCATCTCAGGATTGCGACTTTTGACGACTTTGCGACGATTTTGAGGTCATTTTGCTGCGTTTCGAGGTTTCCATTTAGTATAACTTTTGGATTGGGGGAAGCTACGATGTTCGTTTATGTTTCAATCGTCAGATTTCGTTGCATGCATATATAAAATATGAATGTTAAATAGTTCTACGTAGTCACGTACGGCACACGGCCGTATCCATGACACAGCCATACCTCATTTTTTTTTCATTTTACTGGCTCAATCATAGGTCCTCCACTTATGTAATTTTCTTCTATTTTATTTTGTGTTCGCAGCAGCTGTTAATTTTTTCTGTAAATTTTTTTTTATAAAATAAGAATAGCATTCAATAATAATAACAAAAATATTTGTACCTATTAGACTATTGACAACTAAATCTGTAATGTTATTTAGACAATTATCCCTCAGACTTTCTTTCTGACAAATACTTAAACACATTGCTAACCACTTTTTTCTTACTACTATGAATAGTTTTTTGGCATTTTAATACCCAAAAATCTCACAAACCCAAATTTGTTATTCGCAACATGATGAGGTTTTCTATTTTCCTAGTCAGGCTATACCACTTATGAAAGTTTTTATTCTAATAATGATATAAGTTACAAAAATTCTTATTTTTCTTGATACGTTCCATAGAATAAGGAATTTCTTGCGCCTGTGTAACTTGTTTTGTTCATTAGAGGTATATAGTTATGATGTCTTTTCTAATCCTATCCTTTTTCTTATTAGAAGTTAAGTATTATCAAAAACCATAAATTGACATAAACCAGAAAAAGAAATTGTTTGTGATATTGACGCCACCGACGTCATGTACTTCAAAGATTTGCGAAACGAAATATAAAAAGTAAGGATGCAATGAAAATATCGGACCTTTGATTATCCAAATAATTCATATAATATCTGCAGCTTTAATTTAAGAACGCAGATATAATTAAACAGCTCCAAAATGTCGAAAAAAACGGAAGAGCAGTTCTCCTGTGAAATGTACAGCAACAAATTCTTCATACTGTGTGCTGTAGGCGGTGCATTAGCTTGTGGTAGCACTCACTTGGCCGTTACGCCGCTTGATCTGGTCAAGTGTCGCCTGCAGGTTGATCCACTCAAATATAAATCTATCTTCAAAGGGTTTGGCATTTCGTTCAGCGAGGGCGGTATCCGCAATCTCGTTAAAGGATGGGCGCCTACTTTGATCGGATACTCTATGCAAGGCAGTGCTAAGTTCGCAGGCTATGAATACTTTAAATACTTATATGCCGGAATGGTGACCGAGGATAATGCCTTTTTATACAGAACCTACCTATACTTGGCAGCATCTGCGTCAGCTGAGTTCATCGCTGACTGTTTTCTAGCACCATTTGAGGCTACAAAAGTGCGTATGCAAACAACTCCGGGCTATACTTCACAGATGAGGAGAGCAATGCCACACATGCTCAATACTGAGGGGATGGGCGTGTTTTTTAAAGGATTACCACCTCTTTGGGGAAGACAAGTTCCTTATACTATGATGAAGTTCTCGTCGTTCGAGAAAACTGTGGAATATTTATATGACAACGTGGTGCCAAAACCGAGAGCCCAGTGCACAAAGGTCGAACAATTGATAGTGACATTCACAGCAGGATACATAGCAGGCGTGCTCTGTGCTATTGTGTCACATCCCTCCGATACGATAGTATCTAAGTTAAACAAGGATCCAAGTGCATCTGTCGGCAGCATTATATCGGAGGTGGGGATGGTTGGCATCTGGCGCGGCCTGGTGGCGCGTATCATTATGATTGGGACGCTCACTGGTCTGCAATGGTTCGTTTACGACGCTTTCAAGGTGTACACGGGTATGCCACGTCCACCTCCTCCAGAAATGCCAGCTTCTCTCGCCAAAAGGTTGGCTGAGGAGGCTAAAAAAAAAAAGTAATCGAAGAAATAATACAGGTTTGAAATTACATGGTTCGGCATCATGAACAAAATATGTTGTGAGTAACATGTCTGGGTTGAAAAGCTCGTATATAGAAGTTTAGTGCACTTTATAAGGTTATATGACTAAAGTCACAAACATAATGAACTGTGTGTGTTTTTTAAAATAGGCTATATGGTACGCTATAATTATGTAAACATACACATTCAAATTAAATTTAGTTTTAAACATGCCTACAAGTGGATCTTTAGGTCTCTATATTGACTTTACCTTGTTACGTGTGCTTGCCTATCCTGCCGGCGATGATCCTTAACTTCTTGTAAAGCTTGGCTGCTACAGGTTCTTTACTTTTAAAAACCGTATCGGAGCACATCATCGACAGTGCAATGTTAGTGTTCGTTTCTTTATGAGTATATTTTTTATTACCTAAAAATAATTAGGTTTTTATCACCAGAATATTTCAAGCATATATTTTTAGTCAAATTATGAATATCTTGCCGTCACGTTACATGATATCCAAATCAGATGTGGTTTTTTTTGGTCGGATTGGTTCAACGGTTAATATATAAAAATCACTTCAATCAAGGAATCAGATGAATTCAATGTAGCAATGACTATTTTCGGTCCGCCCACGACTGAATACAACACTATTGCCTACTACGTGTAATGTAATAAGTGTTTGAAGGGATTGAAACGTGGGATGTATTCTCATACATTTGTTTATAATTAACTTTGTCTTTAATATAACATAAATGTTACTACAAATTTATTTAGTATGAGATTTATGCTGCGTATACAGATTTTTTGATGTGTAACATTTTTCGCAATCGTTACGTTTATGTTAATAAATAACATATAATTAAGGCCTGTTTTTTATTTCTTTAATTTCATTATTAATGATCCGATAATTGCCTATCTGTTTGTAAACATTTTATTTCAAAAACACGTTGTGTCTGAGTTCTGATGAAACTTTGTACCATGTTGTTGACCCTTTCAGGATAGTTTTGGACTAATATACGTTTTTAGATGAAGAGATATATGAGAATGCCATTGTTTGTATAAATTAGCTGCAAAGAGTTATAATGGCGGGTAATATTAAGGGTACCCTGTAAAATGTACAATATACATCAGATAATGCAATAAATGGATATGGAATTGTTAAAGAAACAATATAGAAGAGACAATTTGAAAGGGCTAATGTAAGAAGGGCAAAATGTAGAACTTATAATGTTGAATGTACGAGGATAGGAGAATGTAGGAGATACTTATCTGAAAGTGACAGATACTCGTACAGTAATGATATTGCAGGAATTGTAAAATAAATAATTTGGAAATAACTAGATAGTTTGGCAAGAAGAGAAAAAGTAATCCGATATATGTGAAATAGGTTATACAAAAGGCAATACAAAATGTGGGCGGGCAAAGTATGGAATGTAAAGTATGAAACATGGAAGAGACAGTAAAAAGGAGAATATAGAAAGGAAAGAAGAATTTTGAATATGCGATACAAAAATAATAACAAGGAAAGGGTGATCTGGACGCACGGAAAGGATAACGACAAACGAAAATATGGAAAGGAACTCCGCGACATTATGTGTAAGGAATAGGCGTGTTTGTGGTTGTGTATTATATACGAGTACATTCTATGCGTGTGCCTAAAAGTTTAGTTATTTATATTTGATTTTATTTTTTAAAATAACATTTTGAATGTATTATCAGATTACAATAATGTCTATATAGCAAATTTAAGTAAAAATATAAGTGCAAGTACTTTGCAAGTTCAGAAAATTAAGTCTGACTTTGATCGCTAACATCTCCGCTGCATTCTATACAATCTGTCGTCTACAGTCTGTCAGGTTTGGTTTCTGCCTTCAGCACCGTAATTTTGACCGAAAAGCTGGTACTATACTTTACCAGTATTTTGATTGGTAATTTCTCTACCATTAGCTATCAGGAGATGCCGTTAACTTATTTGTCTCACTTTTCAAAATAGTAAAGAAATACTAAAGAAAATTCAATGGCAAAAAAAGTCGACTCACTATCTTTACGTATCGTTACTTTTACGTATTTGTAAAATACATTTAGCCCATTTTGATCGTGAAATTGGTCTATAATAAAACAATATGACCGTCTATCTCTCGGCAGCACTAAAATATATTGAAAAATACTATCGGAAAAGCAGGTTATAATGGTACGAGGCGATCGTATACAAAGGAGCCACGGATCCTCTGTGGCAATAACAATAATATGGGGATTTATTCGAGCGCCGTGCCCCACTTACCGGATTTAACCGGGTCCGGTCTGTTAGTGACCAGCGGTAAATGGTGCCGTTGCCCGAACTATGTTTTATAAGTGGTCGGATCATGATCTCAAACACTGGCCGACCCATTTAACATAATCTAGCAGATCCCTGTTTGCGAGATATTTCTATTTGTTTTATGATTTAGGAAAAACGTTTTTTTCTGGATATAACCTGTTTTGTTCTATCTGGAGTTAAGTATCTGAAAGCATCTATAAATTTGGGTGGATTCGAACAAGGAATGCTCTTTGGAGTATCTACTCGATATATTATGAAAAGTGAAAGTTTAGATGAACGGATGCTTGTTACTTAATCACGCCAAGGCTGAATAGATCTGAATGAAATTTTGGTACAGAGATGGATTATAGTCTGGAACATAGGCAAACTTTTATCCAGGAAAAATGTATAGATCTTACAGATGTTCAACCACCTAGGTGTTGCCCGTAACACAACATACAGGCGGCAATGTATGTAGTACTAGTACTACATACATTTCCGACTGTATTTTGTTCTTGACTCTTGTAAACCCTAACTAATATTACAAATGCGAATGTTAGTTTGTTTGTTTCTTTGTTTCCTTCCTTAACGATTAAATCGATCATCTTAAAATTTTGCGTACACGCTGTTAAGGGCATTCCATTAAAAAAAAAGATTCCCAAGAGATGCCTGAATACATTGACAAAATATAAATGATCACGAGCCAAGCCGCTGGTAAACGCTGGTAGTGTACTTATATAATAACTGCGTAAATATCATGATTGCTTTGGGTAGGCAATTTTGCTGCAAACATTGTAGATGGGCCACAGATTGCTGAGCGATTGTTCAATAGAAAGTCACGTTTGCCTTGTGCCTTAGAGGTAGTGTAAACAGATTTCTCAAAGTTTTGGAAGTTTTGCCTATTTTTTGCTTCTTGTCTCTGACTAGACCACGATCAGTCATGAGTTTATTAAATATTCAATATGTCACGATGCTTATAAAAATCGATGTTTGTCTGTAACTTTGTAGAGAAGCTCCTATTATGTCTTACTTATGCACTTTCTGAGATTATCGAGTTCAATCAAATAAAGAAATTAACAAACTTTCTTCTTTGGACAACATTAATAGAGTAAGTAGATGACAATGAAATTGAAACTTGAATGGTTATGGAATCTCCGTATTGCGTTTCCATTTGATTTCTTACATTCTGTCTATCTTTATCGTTTCCATAGATTTATTACATTGCTTTACAATGGTAATAATTAAAACACATTTGGTGATACATAGGCGGAGTTAATGCCTAAGACATTCTCTACCTCTCTACTCAAAGGTTGAATGCATTTGAGTGATGCAAAGAAACGAAGTAGTAATAATTATTATAATTTTTAGAAATGGATATCATCGTATAGAATGGCAGATTTTATACCTTTGGTTTGTTTCGGTTAAGTTAAAGTCATGTTGCTGTCGATTCGTGTTTTGAAAAATGTTTTAGTAAACTACTCTATAATCGAATAAAAACTTTCGTGACTGGAATTCATATTAGTTAAGATATACGGTTATACAAAATATACACGTGAGTAAAACCGTATATCTTAAACCAATACTATAAAATCGTTTAATCAAAATGCTTAGAAGAAAAAATTGGTATTTGAACAACGTATATTTTTGTGTGCTTCAAAAAATTATAGAAGTGAAGTTATATCCCTTATTACTGTGTCTTCTTACGAATTTCACCTTAAATATAAGCTGTAATTAACACTGTATCTACATATGTACGTTATGCAATTTCAAGCAAAAGGAATGTAAAAAATAAGCAATGAAAGCGTCTAAATAAATATTTAAATTGATGTTCATCGTCTTTCTCAATATTAAAAGTAGACTTTAAGATGTTAACAGTAAAGATGGTATTGGCTGCAGGGTGCAGAGCATGTATTCCGACCACGATATGACGAAAAGTTAGTTATACAACTTGGATAAACTTTGGCACGTTTCACAAAAGTTACCAAATCGAATTTTTGTTGAGACTCAATTCGAAATACAGTTTTAATATCAGAAAATATTGTTTTACACAATTTTAAAAAAGCTTCACGACTGGCATGGCGGCTAACTTGACAACATTATTATTAGACTTGGAAGTTCCCTAGAGAATGGATGTCTGTTTAACATGAGGAGTAAACTCAGACATCATTTGATGATCATATCTGTTTCTTAGATGGATAAGTTTTCTATAGTATAATTTTTTTGGTAGTGTTGAATACGAAGGACATGATGAGTTCGATTCCCAAGTCAGATGCCATTATGTTTTTCTAAGTTAATTTGTTTACTACTTAATTTTATAAAAAAAACCGGGTGCGTGTGAGTCTAAAACCAAGGTTCCATACAAGTTTGTATGTAGATTGTCCATCTCGAGAATCGATTTTTAAGATCTTTTTTTTGCATCGATATACGTCAGTCAGTTTTTCAACAGCAAAATATAAGTTTGTGTCGCACAAATATTTTTTATGTGATATAACAAGAAATTAACAAACGGGATTTTTTCCTTTACTTTTTTTTTTTTTTTTTAATAACTCCACACATCTCACACACGGCCGTCTGATCCCAAACTAGGCAGAGCTTGTGCTATGGTAACTAGACTGCTGATAAACATACTTATATATTTCTGAATACATACATTTATAGATAAATTACACCCAGACACAGAACAAATTATCGTGCTCATCACACAATGATTTGTTCTGGGTGGGAATCGAACCCACGACCTCTGGCTTAGTAGTCAGGGTCACTAACCACTAGACCAACAGGCCAGTTACTTGGATAGACCTTGCTTGTTGCCAAATTTAATTTAAATTTTTATTGAGAAATGGCATAGGCGTTTATCTTCCAACTCACCTGATGGAAAGTGACGATGAAGACGAGGTCAATAGGAAGTAAGTAGGTACCCTCTAGGTGGTTTTGATATACCTGCAAAATTTTATAAAATAAATCTTGAATAGCTGTATTTTTTGGTTGCGTTGATTTAGAAGCTTGATTTTTTACAACTTTAAGGGCCCGCAGACATAACTTTTTTTACATGTGTATTTGATGTTAATTTTATCTTGATACGTTCACGCGTTTCTGAGAAAAAAGGTTTTGACAGAAAGACGGACAAACAAATGATCTTATAAGGGTTTCTTTTTTCCTTAAATCTTTAAGTATTTTTCGAGAGCATATATCTAGTTTGCTATGAGACTACGATTTTATCCAGTAGTAGCGATTGACTTTGGTTATAAAGCTTTTGTTAGCAGACAATTTTATCAACTCTAGCAATTTTCTTCAATCCCTCTTCATAACTAGTTGTACAAGTTTTCAACGACATTCCGGAAACTTGCAAATCAAATAACTCGGTAGCAAGAAATCGAATGCAATAAAGTACAAGTGGAATAATTGAAAAAGTTCCCTTTTAATCGGTCTCACTCTAGTGAACAACAGTTTAGTCCAAGTTTATCGTCGGCGAATCGTGGCGGTGCCGCTGCGGTCGGCTGCGACAGCAGAACTGAATTAAGGCAGATAGACAGTTGTGAGTTTATAAACTAGTTGACATCGATCTAGCACTGCATACAGCGACACTGCTGAACTCTGCTTTCGTACTGTCCTTATTATTTTCAGTGCTCATCTAGCTATGGAATACGGTGTGATGTCCCTCAAACACAAAAGGAGAAATATTCGATGAGGGATGAGGCTAAGTCGATCATGAAGGATGGACCGCTCTTCAATGGTTGATGTTAGGGTGTTAAATAAAAAGAATATGTTACACAGAATACAGTTCTACTAACTCTGTAGTTATGTTTCTTCGATTTACATAGCACGGCATAATGACGCCTTAGGAGTATTAGAGACTACACTAGATCTGCGTTGTTTGTTGCGGCAAACGTTTTCAGATTCTTGTAGCGGATCAAAAAGTTATGTAGTTATGAAACCTTATAAAATATTATAACAGAAGAGATTTGCTCTCTGGGGCTTTACCTTCAACAATGTACCTGCTCATACGAAAAATCCTGGAAAATGGTAATCCAATATTGTGTAATTTGTTGTAGATTTATCTTTTGTACTATGTAAATATTATAAACAGCTAGGGGTGTGGGCGACATGCAGACATCAGACATCTTCGTCATGCTCTTGCTAAGGGTGATTTGATGACTTTCCACGTGAACATGCAGTCTAAGTAAGTTTCTCATTTCATTGTTAGAAGGATTCAAAATAAAGCATAAAGGAGTTAATTCCGTTAATTTATGATTTTAACAATAAAAAAAAACCGTGTGCGTTTTGGGACGCCCGACAGAAGTGACAACTTAAACGAAAGACAGACTGGCGCAGTAACGCGTTACGTAACGAAGCGGTTTATCCTCCCATAAGAAGTTATCACTTCAAAATCAGTCTACGTCACAATTTCTTGAGGATCGCAGCCAACTAGTGGACTATGCTGCAGCCCGTCGTCATGAGACCACCGTCAGACGTTTGAGTTGCCTTAGTACGATTTTTCAGGAACCCTCGTGTCCCCAGAACACCCTACCAAAGTTTCATCACAATCTGATCAATGGTTTCGGAACGCATAGGGACAGATACATTGATTTTTAAATATATAGACATATGTAGATAGATTTATATATATATACATATTACCGTCGCTAACTTTATATAAAGAAGAAGCAAGCCTGAATATGTTTAAGAAATATTAATACCGCGAAGTAAAATAAACGTATATTTGATTAATCAAGTATTTGAAGTTATAACTTGATATGTTATCGTGCTTTTAAGTATGATAAGGGTAAGGTCGCTTTACACCTTTTGTAACAGTTTTCGTCTACAGGTCTACCCCTAGTAAGCACAAGCCAAGCGTACATTGTAAATCATCTTGCTCCAGTAGGTAGCTGATATGAGTGATAAACCTATAGGTAAATTGGTTATAACGTCTGACCGTCTGATATTATAAAATTCTAAATTTTAAATGCTGTTCTATTCCAGAACGTTCCAATTGAAAAATGTGATTTACTATACGCATTTTGATGACAATGGCAATTTACACAGTATATAAATACCTATGTTAGATGGATGAGAACATTACATTCTCATAAAATGTAAATTGTAGGAGATAGGCCGTAGCAGATTTTTGCTTAAATTATTATCGCACCACAAAAATAAAAATAAACACACATATGGACAACACTGATGTTGCGAATATTTTTCTCCACATTTATAGGTTCGTTGTTTACCAAACAACATAATATACATAAATGAAATTGCTATATAAAACAATTCTGAGAAATGCATTTCCAGTATTTCTATATCCATGTAGGGTAACAACTTGGCCGGACTGTAGTGGGATAAGTTTCTATTGTCAGTTGCTCTCAGCGCGGCGTGGCAAGGTAAATGTTGCCGTTGTTTTGTTGGCCCAATATCTTAGATGTAATCGCTGATCAGAGTAAGTCTGTCAACCAGATTTAGAAATTTAGTAGCCTTTCCCCGCGGCTCTGCTCCCGTAGAAGTTATTTTTATATTCCTCGACAATTAGATTATTTTTGGATGAACACCCACCTTATGAGTTGGGTACCACCCATGTCCTTTTTTGTATTTATAACATTAGTTGGGATATGTTTGCTTTCTTCGTTTATATTATAACGTGCGTTTTGTTTATGGTCATTACTCCTTGTGATGTTACATTACATTACAATTACATACATTAATTTACATTACATTACATACATTAATTTGTCTATCAAATGCAAAAAGCCTTTTTTAAACAAAAAAAAAACAAACTACATATTTAGCTTCATTAAATTCGGTAAATAAGATGACTAACGGAATAATGACAGTCCGAGGCATGAGATTAATGTTTTACTCACTGTAATGCCTGTTACATAATTCCTGCATATTTACATAATTCCTTCGACTGCAACTATTCAATTATTTCCATTAAACATGTTGCTACGGCATCTTATTTCCATCTTTTAAGTTTTAACGAGTTTTTAATGTTTTAAATCATAGTCCTCTTTTAGTAAAGTAATTAATGGCCTACTTAGTTGCAGACAAAGAGTGTTAAAACGATACTTTTGATATTAAAAAACGCACCATAGAAATATTCATAGCAAGATCTAATGACACAAATAGAACCACATTATTCTACTAATAACACAAATTTAAAGAAATTCATGTAATGATAGGGGTTGGCAGCCTGGATAAGCTTCATATATCCTGTTAAAGAATGTTATAAATCCACTACATTTTCCATTAATATGTTTGTTATTATTCGACACTAATAGGTGTAACCAGAAGTTTCAAAATTCCTTATTCTATAACATCTCGAGACAACGAACCAGCTGTCGCTATATTTTCCTTAAATCTTATAAAAATACAGAAAGAGTAAGTTGAATTTTTCTAGTGGCAATACAAAGAGGGTAAACAGAGAGCCCCACCTGGCCAGCTGCCAGCCACTGGGGCACTTAAAGACGTGATTAACTTAGTTAGCTACAATGCCAACGGTTACGAATTGTTAACTTTATTTAGTTAAATACATTATTACTTTGGATAGTGTTGGTTATCCGTTCAGAATTTCTATAGCTTCTCGAGAGTCTTGTAGTGCCAATCTCTTAATACCTTAGAAATAATGTTACAATGTTATCTTCCCTCTGTTACACTACATATTATAGAATGGGAGAAGAAATAAAGCTTATTTGCTTGTCCTTATTATTCGCCAACGACCAACGCATTTTTAGTCTAAATGCCACGTTCGAGTATTCTGTTCAGGAACTCCCTCTGGAAAGTTCTTTATTGTAATTTAATAAACTAATATCCTTCTAATATTATAAACGTGAAAGTTTGTGAGGACGTATGGATGTTTGTTACTCTTTCACACAAAACTACTGGACCGATTGCGATGAAACATGGTATGAAGATAGCTTGAGACCTGGATTAACATATAGGCTATTTTTTATCGGCACCGGGACTTACGCGAGTGAAACAGCGGGGCGCAGCTAATGTAAAATATATGCTTCTTGATTTCTGTGTCTAACAATTTGTTTCGAGTCTGTAAACGAAATTTAACGAAGTTGGTTGTCGAAGTGTATTGTTGGCTATATGCGCCGTGTTAGGTTTGGTGCGTCGCGAAAAACTCACAAAAACACCTTTCTGTGGATAGATACTTATCACAATGCAAAAGTCAGTTCATCATAAAAATGCGAGATAAGGAATTTACAGTCATTAGTTTGATTTTGCGCTACGCAATGAAACGTAAGAAACGTAGGTATTATTTTTGTGCGGTATGATGAATGACCTAAAACGTTCAGCTCCGTTGAAACAAATGATTGCATAAATGTTGTTGATTACATTGCAGTTTTCTGTCGTCTGGGGTATTTTTTCAGGTAAAATATTTTGATTACTCATTGTGATATTACTTTTAACTAAAAAATGTAAAATTAAAATGATATATGTTTTTTTTTCAGAAAATTCCAATGATTTTCGTCTCAGAATAATGATCTTAATCCACTATTTCAGTATTTTCTCTGGCTGTCTCTTATACTCGTCTATTAGAACGAAAGGTGAGGGAACCAAAAATGTAGTTTCCATGACACGTACATTTTTCAATATTAGATTCCATTTAATAACCCTATAACTCAGGAAAAGGTATTACATACTCCACACACCTATAAAACATAAAATTTCTCGAATATCACCCAGAAATATAATTCTAGCGATCGCCACGATCGGACTCTGTAAATTGTTCGCGGAAACGTTGGTCTAACTCGTTATACATGGACCAACTTAACAAGTCACTCAACGAACACTTTATTACGTTCTAGTAAAGTCGATATTAGTTCAGCAAACGTGGTGGTTTTAGGGCAGTCAGTGGCCGCGACTTCTGTAGCGCTGTGTGTGAAAATATACTGATAACATGAGTTGAGGAGGGTCCGCTGTAGTCCGTATACGTGGCTTATTGCTTCTGATTTTATATGTGATCCATTTTTTTAGGGAAAAGTGATTTGAATGAATCTTTTAACCAATACTGGTGATTGTCGTTCGGAGGTGCAGTGAAACGATTGGATTATGAAATCAAATCAAATCAAATGAAATCAAAATCATTTATTTCAATTAAACCAATAATAGTAGCAAAATTTGTTGGAAAAAAATTCGTAGCTCCGAAACTTTTCAGTTTACAGTTTCGGAGCTACGAATTTTTTTCCAACAAATTTTGGTTTTCCTCCCCTCCCCAAGTTAAGGATGGAATCATTTAGAGTTCATATTATAATTTTTTTTTTCTACAATGTAGACTAAAAAGTTTTTAATGCGATTTATATTTTTGGAGATAAAAATTTCAAAAACTCTACCTCTGCGGGCCTGCTGCGGGACCGGTATTTTTTTTCTCTTTTCTTTGTTTTTTTCAGTTCTTTTGTTTGTTATTTGAAGTATATAAGTATTTCTGTATAATATAGCGCTGTGTTCTAATAAATACTTAAGGGCTATCCAAACTAAGCATGACTTGTACTATGGGTTCTAAAACATCATTTTACATTCTAATATATAAAAATCTCGTGTCATGGTGTCATTTTATTTGATAGGTATGAGAATAGGTCTTTAAGTGTTTTTTACACTCCTGCTGCCAACCCCTAATTAAAAAGAAAAAAAAGGCATTGCAACTAGTTAGTTTTTTATGATTTTTTTGTACACACAACCCAACACAGAAACACCCGAAACAATGTGAATAGACAAATTAATGCACACAAATACTTTCACTAAACTGGAATCGAACTCGCGACTTTTGACGATGAAGTTGTCTGGCCGACCATGGCCACGCACGTCGTATCATATTTGGTGCGTGAAAACCCATTACCTTTTATATGTCTTACTAAAGTAGCATTTAGTATTCTCAACGATTTGCCTTTATAAGACACGTACACACTAACTGCGACTGTGAGTTTGTTTGTAACATCTCCACGTCGTAACTATTCAACCTTTCATCATGAAATTCTACATACTTACACGTTGTCTCTTGCAGAGAAAATGCCAAAGAGCACCTTTCATCCTCAAAAGTGACAATACCTACATTAAAGCAATCGCAGCGTGGAAAATCTAGTTACACTTAAATTTGAATTACTTTGGTGTTAAAGTAGCACACGGTTCCCTTGATGGGAAGCGATTACCAGCGGTTACAATAACCCTGCAACACCCTCAAAGATTTATTATGGTGAGCCTAGTCATCAGCAAGAGGATAACACTCGATCGATTCCGTGATTTTAAGTAAAGTTATCTGAGTTTCAAATCATTATTGTTTATGGAAAAACAAAATGAAACAAACCATAAATAATATTAATTTCATGAAAGTTTTAAGTATTCCTGAGAAGGCCGTAAAGAAAGGTTTAAGTTTTTCAATTAAGTGGTTTATACAAAAACTTTTCTACTTTGAATTAACATAGTAAAGTAAGATGGTTGTATCTATGATGAATGAAACTGGAAATATACGTTTTTGTGATTTGAAAGAGAGCTGGCATGAGATATGATACGGTTGTGTTTGTGAGGACAAAAATATTCTAGTATTTGAATGAGGACACCTTTATTATGACAGCGACCATCTCTTTATGCTCCTGATTTTGTGATTTGACTGGCCTGTTGGTCTAGTGGTTAGGGATCCTAACTGCAGAGCCAGAGGTCGTAAATAATTTTGTGATGATGCACGATCATTTGTTCGGTGTCCAGTATTTGTCTATAATATGCATGTATATAGAAATACATAAGTATGTTTATCAACAGTTTGGTTACCATAGTACAGGCTCTGTCTAGTTTTGGTATTTTTCTTAATAATAATAATAATAACTTCACACATCTCACACACGGCCGTCTGATTCCAAACTAGGCAGAGCCTGTACTATGGTAACCAGACTGCTGATAAACATACTTATATAATTCCCACATACATATTATAGATAAATTCTACCCAGACACAGAACAAAGGGAGACAACACAGAAGGCTCATCACACAATTATTTGTCCTTGGTGGGAAGCGAACCCACGACCTCTGGCTTAGCAGTCAGGTCTACTAACCACTAGACTAACAGGCCAGTCAAACTTCTTGCTTACTGCACCTACAAATCTTAGTAGAATTTAATATCTTGCATTGTGTTTCTATTGTGGTTAGGATTTGCAATAAGAGCGCAGCAATAGGTCATCGTGTTCACGGAACTAGGATGATTAGTAGTTAAATATAGATATCGTAAAAGGTAGGGCGTATCACAATTTCTATTCGAATTGGAGCCGAGGCATGGGCATTTGTATTGAAAAGCAAACGGAGTGCCTCAAGACTTCTAGAGTAACAGTTCAAAGTATTAATTTCCAAAGTCACGTATCAACGACGGAACGTTCTTACTCCTGGCGGAATATTATATGATAATTATAAAAAGAAATGTTATATTAATTCTCATCAATAAAGCTGTTTGTCTTTACTTATAACCATAAGTTCACATTAATAAGTCAACAAGCAAAGTCTACTGTGATACAAACACAGGTCCGTATGTTTACAAGGCAAAGTTTCTCGAATACTATTCTGCATACGATGTTCGGATATACGGACGGATAAAATAGTCGGAGTGATGTATAATGTCTTGTATGATATATCGGGGCGTTGCGATGTATTGGATTCTGAAAGAATTCTGTTTCTACTCGCCCCGAGCCCCACCTATTTTTGTATTATTTTATGAGTTTTCAATTGCCTCTATATTTGTGTGCGAAGTAATAATATTTGTACAACAAATGTTTTTATTTGTTTAGCAAAAGTTGTATTGAAAAGTATTTTTCTATCATCTAATAGGATTAGACTCTTTTCAATCGTTAATTAATCGTCTTTTTTTTGTTCATGTTCTTTAAGAACATGAACAAAAAAAAGACGATTAATTATTATAAAATATTAGAAAAATGTTTTAATATTGTTTACAATACGTTGACAAGTTTTAATTTCTGCTCAGTAAAAACTTTTCTCTCCTTGAGCGCAAGATTTCAAACAGCTGATAAGGCCTGTGTCCACTCCCAGATATTAATATCGAGCGATTAAATTAATGATATTAGGACGAAAGATAAAAATCTCATTTGTTAATAAGTCAGCCTCGGGCCGGGGCGCCGAGTAATGTTAGCTTTATTTCGGGACGAGCCGGCGGCTACTGATAACGTTGTACCAAATACACGACCTTAAAAAAATAACTACGTTTTTTCTTGAATAATTCTATTTTAGTATCGTTTATTTATAGGTGTCGCATTTGCGAACTATTTTTCATTGTAGAACACAAAATATTGTTAAAATTATAGTATTACACAATCGAGAATGTTTATCACTCCAGTAAAGTTCGGTCTCACGATATTTTCCTGTCTTTAGGTTTGTAACAACTTAAGTAGTGGGAAGTGTAGGAGCGTGCGCTTCGAGCTCCATCCCTTACAGTTTCTTTGTTATAATAAACCGATGTGAAGGTTCCCAAACCAACAATCTAATTTCACACACCAATTCTTTCAGGCAAAAACTCCAATCTTTTCAGTAATTCGTTAAAATTTATCCTCGCCCCCCGCTCTGTACCTTGCCCCTCCACGGTCCTGTGACGACGCGGTGCGGGAGGAGGCATAAAACACAGTATAATTCCCGGTCATTATTCACAGTTTTCCAAGGGATTTCGGGCGCACGTAATGACTTTATTTGAAATGGAATTTTCTAAGACACCCGACGCGGCTGGTCCCGCGGGTTGTGCCAGAACTCATTGAATTAGACAGAGTGCCTCACGACAACGTAAATGTTTGCATTTTATGTATAAGTCAGGTGTTATCAACATTTTTTCATAATTGATCTGATGATAGATGGAAGGGAGATTATTTTGCACCCCGCTGCACTCCGGAAGCGAAGAATATTCGATTGAGTCTGGTGATTCTAACTTCCTTGATGGTTTCGTGTATATATCGCTTACTTACTAACACTTGGTTGCCACTGGCTTGCTTTCTCGGTTCAAAATGAATGTAATTCTACCTAGCTATTTATGTTCATAAAAACTACATACAATTTTCTTGGAACACTTTTATTAGGAACTCATAATAGAATATTTTTTGTTTCGTTTTGTATCAGCCTGTCCAAGTAATTATTCTGCCGGTGTGTAATATGGGTTGTATAAATATAAAAGTAATGTAGCTATTTTGAAGATGAATGATGCCAAATGTAAATGCAGGAAACTTAAATATATGTATGGTTTGGGAGCAGATCTAATTAATCAAACTCATTAATTACTACGCTCACATATATTTTTTAAATTTTTACACGTAGATGGTATAAACAAACGAACGAGGTTTAAAACATAGTTTACTTACATAGAAATACGTTTAAAATACTATCGCTGCAATATCTAGCCACTGAAAAGTTAAAAGTAAAAACCATATTTGGAATGCAAAAAGTTTTAATTTGTTAAGACAAAAAAATTTAAAGAAAAAAAAAGGTTTTTATATAGTGTACGTGTATAAGTAGGGATATTTAAGTCGGTCAAGAGTCTACGACAGAGAGGTTGTTTTAGGCTTTATTTTTGTCGAACATTTAACAAAACCCGCACGTGGCCATTGAGTTTTAACGTCAATCAAACCTTTGGTATAAGCTTCGTAAGTAAGTTATAGCATTACGGCTTTAAGAACAGCGGATTGGTTCAAAGCAGTTTCGCTATATTTGAGGTCTAAACTATGCAGAACAGTGTCCAGTACTAAAAAACCAGACAAGCGTGAGTCCTACTCGACTACCGACAGTTCGTACAAACTCCTACTCGTATGTTGATAGTTCGTCTATCTTGGCCATCGATTCTCGAAAATTTTTGCATATTATTGCCGAGTAACAGTAATTTAATTTTTCCGTTTTAAAAAACAGTCGACTGTTACTGTCACTGTTAAATATTTAACCTTTTTTTCTCCGAAAGAACAGGCCCACATTTGGCCTATACGTGCCGAAGCATAGCTCTTCCACGAAAAATGTTATTAAATTACCTGGCTTATAGAAGTAGCGTATTTCGTGGGCCGATGTTAAAATTCGTGGGAGGAGTGTTTTGATCCGCACCGCTTCATCGTGTACTCGTAAAGCCTCCAGCAGCCATCAGTGTGTCGCACAGAGCGGGGCGTTTTACGGCAAAACTCGCCGATTCACCCTAGAACGCCTCGCGCGCGTTCCCACACAAACGCCCTATATTTTTGTCATGTACACGGAAATGATTAAAGGAAATACTGGATTTTGTTCGGAATTCTAAATGAGTTTTTATTGGCATTTGAGGGGCACAATGGGGGGATAGTCTGTTTGTTTGATAAACATGCCAAATAAAATTATTGTTTTTGTGCTAAGAGTAGGTATATGGCGTGGAAAGTAAAATGTAGGGTAATGGGATTTACAACTGTTTTTATGCTTTGGGATAAATTAAATTTCGAATTCAATTTGGCGATATTAAATTATAATTATACATAGTGTAGTTCATGTTCAAATAAAAATCTTTGTTGGAAATTTATTTTTAATTAGTCCACGCAACTTGGTATTAATTTCTATAGTATAAAAGTGCAGAAAATGTAATTTTTGTGCATTTGCGTATTAAAATTTGTTGGATAATTAATTTATGTTAATTATTTAACAAATCTGTGTTAATTTGACCAACAACTTGTATAAAAATTATTTTAAATTAAATTTATCAACATTAGTAAATTATTTGTATTGATTTTATTTTTTATTTCTCATTCTCTCGTAGGCTATTTTTCCGAAGTTTCACTTCTGCCGTGTGAATTGCACACACACACTTTTTTTATCCTGTTTATTAATTGTGAGCAAAAATTATACATATTTAGTTATCTGTGGTGATTTAGTATTATGTTGCAGATTATTAACTGATTAGTGATCATCCAGAAGAAAAAACCAAGAAAGTCTACAATGTGGTATTCTGTTTGATATTTCAATTTAAAATGGTTGACATATTTTTTATAACTTAACACATATTCGTTACATGCGCAAATCGTTCGTTATTGTAATCGTTATCGTTGGTGGAGCGCCAATATATTTATAAAATGCATACATAATCGCACCATAATATATTTCGTTATATTATAAATTTCATAGTCTTTATAGTAAACCACATTCTGTTTGTCGAATGCAATTAGTGCTGGTACTGCTGTAATATTGCCAATGTACTCGACGATCTCAAGAGATGGCGTTAGCAGTCTTCAAATAATGTAAACGCGCTGCACCTGATTGGTGCAAGAAAAAACGGACATACCCTGCTCTCATCGCTTTTCGCTAAGAAGACGCCTTTAATATAAAAATTTTGTTCCGCCACGGACATCAGTTATATTTCTCGTGAAAAGAAGCTGATTTTCCATTAGTCCTATAGCCGTGTAGTGTTTGGACTCGCTTGTAACCTTTACAAGGTGTATGTGGAGTGCTCCAGTCTACGATCGTGACCGGCCGGTCAATACCTTGCAAGAGACCGTAGAAACCTCGCCGCTGCTCGCTGCCTTCTGGAGGATCGGGACTTGGTCGGTGTTGCAGGTTAGTGCTGGCATGATTGTTTTGATCGATAGAAGTGGTTTACTTCCCTACACCTCGTACGCTAACTGTTGAGCAATCACACCCTGGTCGGGCTATTTACACGCCTGACCATATAATTTGGTCCTTACGAGTACGGATAGGCCAGTGATTCACGTAAATATTGGTGAATTTACTTTTCTATTCATACCATAAAAAAGATTCACGTAATTTTAGTGAATTCTTGCCGCCATTTTTCCTCGCTCACAGATTTACGTAAAATTGGTAAATTCTGTGTTTAAAACGCACGAGAACTACGTAATTATTGGTAGACTCGTATTTAAATATAATTAATTGTTAGATTTGGTGAATTACGTATTAATTGGTAATAATATCCATTATACTCAATTTAGTTGAACTTATTTATACCTACCCACTTATTAACCGCTCCACCACTGTACTTTACGCTAAGTCATTTTAGGATTTAAATTTAACTTGTGTTTTTACACTAACTAGGTAGATATACCTATCACTTTGTAGTTGTATTGTGATTATTTTATAAACATGACGGAAAGCGAATCAAGCCGCGAAGTCATGTTGGTTATGTTGAATCAAAAGAAAGAATTATTATTTCAACGTATTAATCGTATGTACACATCGTCGAAAGGTATAATTTCTTTCGATTCATCAACGCGAGCTAACGAGAATTTTCTGGCTGAAACGGAGATAATAGATGAGTTACGCGATAAATTTGAGTCCATTGTTGATAAAATAAATAATATAAATTTGTTATCAAAGATTACGGTCAATCCCGAGTATTCTTGCCTCGATTCATTTGATGATTTATACTCGAGAGTTAAACGCGTTAGAAATAAAATATTAACCACTTCTAAGGTGCGTTCACTCGAGACCAGTAGCTCGATCAAGTCCGTAGTGAAATTAGAACCTTTAGTAATTCCGAGTTTTGACGGACGCCCTGAAAACTGGAATACCTTTTATCAGTCTTTTAAAGCTAATATTCATTTGAATCAACAGCTTTCTGACTCGCAACGTGTACAGTATCTAATTTCTAAACTCACCCACGACGCACTAAAATTCACTTCCGGTATTATTCCGTCAGGTGAAACATATAAAATACTGTGGGATAGTTTGGTTAAGAAATACCACGACAAACGCTCATTAGGTACATATTATCTCAATAATATACTGGACTTAAAAACTTGCTCGCACACTGCGAACGCTCTTGATACCTTTGTTAGTAAATACTCCGCTTCGATTTCAGCTCTAAAAGAATTAGGCATAACAGATCTAACTGATTTTATTTTTCTTCAATGCGCTTTGAGAAGGATGGATCCTCAAACCATCCAAGCCTTTGAACTTTCGATTCGGGATGTGGAAGTGCCTACGACACAACAGCTTATCGCTTTTATACAAAATCAGGCTAAGATTTTGGAGCGCTCAAACCCGCGAAATTCGTCATATACGAAACCCGCTGCTGTTGTTACGTCGCCCTCACGCGACCGGCGCGTTCATCACACCTCCAAATCTTTTGTCGCCAGTGAGTCCGCTAATAATGCAAATACTCTCACATATTCGGCGCCCGCAGCAGTTACCGCGAATTGTTGTTTGTGTAGTGGTAACCATCGACATTTATATGATTGCGCTCAGTTTAAAAATATGCGAGACGCAAGGGCTAGATATGAGTTTATTAAATCGAAGTACGGTTGCGTTAATTGTTTAAGCACTTTACATAAACTTCCGGATTGTAAGAGTACGTCAGTCTGTTTCTGTAATAAAAGACACCATAGGTTATTGCATTTTGATAGTAATAATTCGCAATCGCATGCGGCTATGGTAAATACCGCCGTCGCGTACTCGCCGCCGCCCGCTCATCGAGCGACCGTTACTTCGCCCGCGCCTTCTCATCGCGCTCACACGACTTCGTCATGCATTCGAGCGCCCCCGCTTGCTACAGAACCAGTTACACATACACAGTCTTACACTTCTTGTCATAAGGGTGATATACTTTTGTCAACCGCTCAGGTATACGCGCGCTCTAAGGGTAGCGCTGGTATCAAATCTGTAGTTAGGTGTTTGATAGATAATGGCTCGCAGAATAATCTAATAACATCTGCTTGTTCTAGTTTATTAAATTTACCGATAATACCGTTGAATAATTCCTATGTTAAAGGTGTTGGTTCCGCTTCAAGTCCGATAATCGGTTATGTTCATTTAGACATTGAATCCCGTATTTATCCGGATCAGAAATACACTATACATGCGCTTGTTGTAGAATGCATTACGGATCAATTGCCTTCGAAATTTATCGATTGTGATCGCGACCTAGATTTTCGTAACCTTCCGCTCGCTGACTTAAGCTGGAATATTCCGGGCAAGATTGATTTATTGTTAGGTGCCCAGCTATTCCCATTTATATACTTAGGAAATATGGTCGAGTGTGGGCCGCGCGCACCGTGTGCTTTATCTACAACATTTGGTTACGTACTTATGGGAGATTACCCGCGTAAACATATTTTACCTACGGCCGCGTCTTTTTCTGCGTTAGCGCTTAATGATATAGTGCAAAAGTTCTGGGAACTTGAAGAAGTACCCATGAAACGCTTGTTGTCACCAGAGGAGACAGATTGCGAAAATATTTTCACGGCTACCGTGACCCGTGACGACGTAGGTCGTTATACAGTTGCATTACCGTTCTGTAGGGACCCTTCGGAATTAGGTAATTCGCACGCTACCGCTTATCGCCGTTTCGTTTCACTCGAGCGTAAGCTCCGTCAGGCACCGATAGTGCGCGAAAATTATAACAAGGTTATTCAGGATTATATTGATAACAATTACCTCAGTCCTGTTAAAGAATCTGAGCTGTCCTCTGATGGTTATTATATACCGCATCACGCAGTAGTCCGACCTGATAAACCGATGCCGCGCATCGTATTGGACGCGAGTGCTAAAACGCATACAGGACTTTCGCTTAACGATATATTACATATTGGACCCAATTTACAGGCCGATCTGTTTTTATTATTGTTAGGTTTTAGATTATTTCCTATTGCAATGAACGCTGATATAAAACAATATTATTTACGGATTGGTGTACCAGTAGACCAACATAAATACCTACGCATTTTATTTAGATTCAACGAATCGGAAAAAATTCGAACTTATGCCTTTAATAGGCAACCTTTCGGTCTCAAGTCAAGCCCTTACATAGCTATGCGCACTGTGCGACAGCTGGCTACTGACATGAGTCCGCTCTATCCTGATGCCGCGAAAGTGGCAGAGACCTGTCTGTATATGGACGATTTGGTTCTTTCTATTGCAAATGAGGATACTGCCACGCAATTAGCTCACAACTTGATTAAGTTTTTCAAATCGGGTGACTTTGACTTAGTGAAGTGGTCTAGCAATTCACCAGTGCTACTTGACTCGCTTCCCGACACGCACCGCAAGTCGCTTGATTTTGATGTTGACAATAATGTCTCTAAGGTCTTAGGTCTCTCATGGGAACCATGTGAAGATAATTTTCATTTCACATGCGCCGCAATTAATGAAAGGTGCACCAAGAGAAACATACTCTCGATGGTTGCACGACTATTTGACGTGCTCGGATTGGTCGCGCCTGTGATTCTCTATGCCAAGTTGTTAATTAAGGAACTGTGGCTCAGCAAGTGTGATTGGGACGATCCTGCACCGGAGCACATACGCACCCGTTTTTTCGCTCTTGCGCAAGAACTTCAAATGCTTGACACTTTAAGGATTCCACGTCATGTAGGCGTCGAAGTTGGTTGTGAATTACGTCTTGTTGCTTTTTGTGATGCTAGCATGAATGGTCTGGGATGTGTCATTTATGCCCATTGTACCTACCCGTCTGGCATTCAAACTCGCATTCTTTGCGCTAAATCAAAGGTTTCGCCAACAAAAATCACTACGCTCGCTCGCTTAGAATTATGCGCTATTTTACTTATGTCAAAATTAATAAAAACTGTGCGAGACACATATGCAACACGTATGACCATTGCCGGGATATACGCATTTTCTGATTCCACTATTGCTTTATCATGGGTTCATTCTTCACCACATCGTTGGTCAGTTTTCGTCGGTAATCGCGTCGCTCAGTGCCAAGAAAACTTGGACTCTAAACATTTTTATCATATTGCCGGAGCTAGTAATCCAAGTGATTGTCTTTCGCGTGGTATGCTTCCATCGCAACTTTTGACCCACGATTTGTGGTGGAAAGGTCCTCCGTGGATTCGCAGCTCATCTGAGAAGTGGCCGATTAAGCCATTCTCGCTTAATAATTGCTCTGTCTTGCCTGAACTCAAGGCAAATGTGTTGGCTGCCATTACTCACACAGAGCCGCCGTTGCTGTGTACGTTAGCACAACGTGTTTCTTCTTGGGAAAAGTTGCTACGTATCACCGCATATGTATTAAAATTCGCAAGACCTAAAGTTAAGGTCGAACCTCGTTCTATAGCAGGGTTGACAAGTGCTGAGAATGCGTTAATTCTCGCCGTTCAATCTGTGCACTTCTGTGAAGATATCAAATTGATCAAGGCTGATAAATTACCTTCAAAAAAGCTGCAAAGCCTCTTCGTCTTCTTAGACAAACAAGGGATTTTACGCATTGGAGGAAGACTTTCTGGATCAATGCTTCCTTTCGAAGCTAAACATCCGGTTCTTCTCCCTAAACGCGATCATGTCGTTGACTTAATAATACAGCATTTTCATGTTGTTAATTGTCACACCGGACCTGGACTTCTTATGTCTATTATACGACAACGCTACTGGATCTTGGATGCCAGGACTGTTATCAGGTCCAAGTTGCGAAAGTGCAACACTTGCTTTAAATGCAACCCAACGCATCCAACGCCTATAATGGCTGATCTTCCTGATTACCGTGTTTCAGAGGCCAAGGCATTTTGTCACACTGGTGTAGATTACGCTGGTCCGATAAGGACAATCCTTTCTCGCCGCAGAGGTCAACATGCGCAAAAGGCGTACATCGTTCTTTTTGTTTGCATGGTCACACGTAGTCTACATATTGAAGTGACCAGTGATTTAACTACTGAAAACTTTCTAGCCGCTTTTAAACGCTTTATTTCCCGTCGAGGACCAGTTTCATGTCTCTATTCCGATAATGGATCTACTTTCATCGGTGCGAAGGCACATTTAGATGAGCTGTATAGTTTTTTATTGAACTCTAGCTTCAAAAACGCGCTGTCGAATGAGTTGCTCTCTCGACGCATAGAGTGGAAGATGATTCCCCCAAGATCACCAAATTTTGGTGGGATGTGGGAAGGGAATATAAAGAGCATGAAAACGCATTTATATAGAGTAATAGGAAGTCAGTTACTTACATACGAAGAACTGCAAACTGTTCTTACTCAGATAGAGTGTATTCTTAACTCTCGTCCATTGAGCGTATTATCGTCAGACCCTTATCCTGAGGTGTTAACTCCCGCGCATTTTTTGATGTCTACTCCGTTGCAATATTTACCCGCTGCTGATTTGTCAGATCAACGATTGAGTCTGTTAGAACGTAAAAAGTTGTTAGATAGTATGGTCCAATCCTTTTGGAAGAAATGGCACTTAGAGTATTTGCACACGTTGCAAGTTAGGCAAAAATGGGCTACTCCCGACAAACCGGTAGAAATCGGAACTGTTGTTCTTCTTGAGCAGGAGAATTCTCCACCGTTGCATTGGCCGTTAGGAGTAATTACGGACGTGTTCAGAGGCTCTGATAACGTTGTACGCGTGGCGATAGTTAAAACGCAAACTGGAATTTACAAACGCGCTGTAACTAAATAATATCCTATTCCTACACAATAAATTCAACTTAGTTTAAACCTTATTTTTTAGTTTAGGCCGCTATATTTATCATATTTATTATTTAATCGCATAATGCATGTGTTACTCTCAGTCAGTTAGAAAATTCGCGTGTTTTGAAACATCTTGTGATGTTCCAAGGCGGGGTGCATGGTGGAGCGCCAATATATTTATAAAATGCATACATAATCGCACCATAATATATTTCGTTATATTATAAATTTCATAGTCTTTATAGTAAACCACATTCTGTTTGTCGAATGCAATTAGTGCTGGTACTGCTGTAATATTGCCAATGTACTCGACGATCTCAAGAGATGGCGTTAGCAGTCTTCAAATAATGTAAACGCGCTGCACCTGATTGGTGCAAGAAAAAACGGACATACCCTGCTCTCATCGCTTTTCGCTAAGAAGACGCCTTTAATATAAAAATTTTGTTCCGCCACGGACATCAGTTATATTTCTCGTGAAAAGAAGCTGATTTTCCGTTAGTCCTATAGCCGTGTAGTGTTTGGACTCGCTTGTAACCTTTACAAGGTGTATGTGGAGTGCTCCAGTCTACGATCGTGACCGGCCGGTCAATACCTTGCAAGAGACCGTAGAAACCTCGCCGCTGCTCGCTGCCTTCTGGAGGATCGGGACTTGGTCGGTGTTGCAGGTTAGTGCTGGCATGATTGTTTTGATCGATAGAAGTGGTTTACTTCCCTACACCTCGTACGCTAACTGTTGAGCAATCACACCCTGGTTGGGCTATTTACACGCCTGACCAATCGTGCAAATAGCTGGTAGAGCGAACAGACAAAACATCAGATATTCAAACTGAATAACATTTTACTCTCGTTCTATCATAATATATACGAGTACTGTACAGTTCAGTATAATTTAGAAAGTCAAGCTGCTGTAAATGCTTTATTTTTGTACAATAATTTGCAAGAAAAAGTGGTTAAAAAACCCCCCTCTGATGCATTCTACGTAAATGATGGATAATGTGAGAAAGGGTATTACGATTGAAGTACGTGTAGACTAATAGGTTAAAATATTCGATTTGGCTATCACTGTGCTCATTTTGCCAGTAAATGACTCATCAAGAGTCACTCGAGTGCAGTTAAAATAAAGGCAAATTGTATTTTTGTACTACCGTGGGCAATTAATTGAATAAAACGATTAAATTAAATTAACGGGCCCATTAATTTGCAGTTTAACTGCACTTTAGCCCGAGGGTTGCAGTTGCAATTTTGAGCTGAGCTCGCAAATTGTTATTGACTTATTCTCATAAATTCTTAGTAATGTTCGTGATTATTAAACGCTTTTGTATGACTGTACGGAGAACATCAGCATTGTTTTATGATATGTGAGGCATCAACGGTTAAAAATGGCCGATGGGATTTCATTTTCGCATAAAATATTTTCATGGTGGACGTAAAAAAGGTTTGTTGGTAACGCTTTTGAAAGGGTATGTAGTTTTTAAGATCCAAATTGTCCTTATTTATTTAATAAAATGATATTGTCGTAGAATATCACATCAGTGCATTTTGACGGGTTCGGCAGATTACAGCGGTAGCAGATCCTCGATTCGGCTGTTGTTTAAAGTTCTTCGTACTAAAATTAAATAGATAACAAAATTTATCCCTATCGTAAGAAACATAGCTTCCCAATTAATTGCACTGGCAATATGTCGAAGCCGTAATGTCGTTGAGTCTCATTATAAATCAGAATACCAAGAGGTTCTTAAAACTCATATAAGTATTATATGTAGTTAAACACCCATTCCTGAAGTTAAATGTCTTCTTCCGCCATCGCCAACAAAAAGCAGATAGAATAATATAAAGTCACATTTCCAATCGCAGCTTTTTGATCTTAACGACAAAAGAGTTGTCTTTGAACCGAGTCGTTCAACAGACCCGTTCATTCGACGGCCGTGAGTAAGTGAATAAAAAGAAACAATGAACGAATTGTTCGGTCGAAAGGACGACAAAGCGAGGCAAGTGGAATGAAGTGTCAGTATTGTATTATTTGATGTGATATTAAGATACTGTTTTCGATTGCTCAGCGACTTGGACTCTATAATACTAGATTATAGATATCTATCGCGAAAACGAATATATTTATTTTTAAACCGCGAAATATTCAATCATAGTCATATGTCTTGTCATATGTTTTTGCTCCGTTTAATCAAAGTAAACATGGTTACATATACCCTAAATATTGGTAGAAATCCTTGAAGTCAGAGATAGTAGCTAAACGACCTAAAATGAAAAGTTAGATGGGCTCCTAAGTATGGACAGAGGCTAAGCTAGTGGGGTCCGTCCGAAACGTCGGCAATCAGTTAAAAGCATGCGAGCCGAGTTTAAAGTTGAGTGCACGATGTTTGAACGGAAGTGTACTTAATTATCTATCTAATCTAATACCTTTATACGACCGATTCTTGTATATATGTATAAATATAATCTGAATCTCGGAAACGGTTCCAACGATTTTCATGAAATTTAGTTTCGGGAGCGATAAATCGATCTAGCTAGGTTTCATTTTTAGAAAACGTAAAATAAACTGAGCAAAACTCGGTCATCCAGGTTTTTCGTGGGAGAGCCATGCTTCGGCACGTATGGGCCAGCTCGACTCCGCTCGATACCACGGTCTCACAGAAAACCGGTAGTGAAGCAATGCTTGCATTGCATTTCGCCGCGTGAGTGAGGTTACCGGAGGCCCTAACCCTCCCTCTCCCCTATTCCCGTCCCTCCCTTCTCCCCTCTTCCCCTACTCCCACCTTAAAGGGCGGCAACGCACTTGTGACTCTTTGAGTGACAGGTGCCCGTTTGCCCCCTATACCATAAAAAAAATAAAGGTACTGTATTTGTAAGGGAATGTGATGTGTGCTTATTTTGGTGTTTATTCCACTGCGATTCTTCCCGATTGAAAGTTTTGTGTTTTTTAATTTCAATCGCTTTACGTACAACTCTTGAGTAAAAAATGATATTATTAATTACAATAAAGAAAGGTAGCCAATAGATACTAAGCGTTGACTTTTAATTGAATGCCGAAATCGTATCGATGCTATCAAATATATCTATAACTACGTAAGAAATTCTTAAATTTCACCGGCTTAACTGTCAGTCGTAGGACTGCAAGCCAGAAGTGAAAACATAACTTACACATATATATACGTCACGGTCACGCGAGTTCAGTGTTTTTTTCCCTACCAAAAGTGCCCGACGTTCCTTAAGAAGTTTTCACTTCAAAAATATTTCCAACTAGAATCCCACTTTTTTAAATGTTATACTCCTGTATTATCGTAAATAACACAATTATAATTATTTCTCACTATTTAAATTATCACTTGTACTTCGCACTTATTTTTTCAATTCGCTATTCACTTGTTCACTCGCTGATAGCTCAACAAGAACTCAACTAATACAGCAATGCACCGCCTTATATGCTCTGAAGTTTATTTCATAGAGAGTTCATAACATTTCCCGAAAACTCGAAACCACTCTGGCATTTACTAATACATTGTGGGTCATTCTATAACAGACCATTAGTTCCGTTCAATGTCGAAAGATGACGTGCATGTCAATTTAGGTAATCGTAACCCTCTATGACTTCCTATACTCGACAATAGATGGCGCCCGCGGGTTAGACTTCCGTAACAATATAGACTATTTGCTCGAGTATGCTTGCATTAAAGTAGTAGTACCTATCGTACTTAATTCGAAGGGATTCAGGTACCAGGTGTGTAGATGAAAAGCAGCTTTGTGGTGAACCCTTTGTACAGAATTATCAACGCCACTATTTTTCTTCGACAGTCCGTTGAATTAGAGTGCAAACGCAAATAGTCGGTGTAGTCTCCAATTTTATTCGAAAAATACGGCATATAACTGTTAGTGACTGAAGTGACCTGCTGGGGCGATCAGTCTTTGCACGTGTCAGTGCCACACTGACAAGTCCCAGCCCCCGACATCAAGGGATAAGGCAGCCTGTCGCATCGATGTTAGCTGGCACATTGAAACTATTCGGGCATCCGTAAAATAAATACGTAAATACAACTGTATGTCTATCATAAACTTATACCGCGCATAGGTTTAGAAACAACTCAAACATCATTGATATCCGACCTCCGTAGTGGCCGATGAACAAGATGGATATATTATTCTGTTATTCCTTTAAGATTTGTCATTCTAGCTCCATTTCTAGAAAGATGTCTCAATGTATGATCCCTCCATATACGAGTAGCTATAATCTGCATACATATAAAGACATTCGCATAATTATCTGAATTCAGTCGCTCGTGTACCCTCTCCTAAGACGTGAGACCAACATTGAACGCAGTTAAACTGAATTTAAACGGATTGAGAGTCCATATTCACTAGAAAATCTGCTATTTGTGTGGAATGAGATAGCAACAACTGTGATACAAACTCCAAGATTTGGAATATGTGCTGCACAAAGGAACGTAGCTCTTAAACTTTGGACAGTGTTTCAATTGTCAGAACAGATTAAACATTAATGAATACTGGAGATCGTCTTGTGGTCAAATTTTGACCACAATTCATTACTGTATTCAGTCCTAAATGCTTTGTTTTAATTCATTGACCAGTTTAACTTGAACGGTCATTGAATACCTTTCGTAACATGACAGGTCAACATAATTATTTACTGGACGCGTGTAGCTTGATGTAACTGTTTACACGTAACTTTTAAATTTATTTCACATATTGTATAAAAATTATAGCTTTCTGCACTCCTATATATAAACCATAAATATTACAAATTTCATGAGCCTGTGTTGTCGAAATTTTCTTAAAAATGCGTACAAAGAATACTCTTCACGTGTCACCTATATAGATTTGGTTGATTAAAACTTATGGGGACGACCACTAAGGGTACACATTATATTAGTATTCTTGTTAACTTGTCCATCAAGGGTAAATGCTAGTGTTAAGAGTGGGTGCATATCGGTAGTTTTAGCTATTACGGTAGCAACGTCTTAGCTATTTAGTTGCCGAATAAAGTTTAAAAGAAAAAAATTGTACTCAATGAATTATAATCTGTGTAAAAAACGAACGTTAAAACTCTTCTCCTAGTATTACAATGGATTTACGTGTCTTTTGGCTGCTGCCGATAGTCTCTTGCTCCTAACCGTGGTTCTCTCTGTGGTCTAGAGCCCATGGAACGCTGTCGCTTCCTTCTGCGAGAAGGTGATGTCCGCAAAGGAGGCGGACAAACGGGAGAGAGAGTGGAATACGTTTTTTTTATTACTTACATATAATCATAAATATTTTTCTGACTAATTTAGTCTAATACTCTACCTAAGTATTATAAAAACCTTCAAAATAACAAACAATATTTAGATACTCTACAAATGCGGTTCTAAGTCTAAATAAATGACCTTAATCAGACAATATTGCAATTCGTTGTTATTAAGGATCTTTCTACAGAAAGTTTAGTGTACGATATGTGTGTCGTTTGATTCATAACATCGTTCAATAGCGGAAGGGTTATATGATGTGGGTTGCGAAGGGTTGCCAACCTGTCAATTGTAGTATTTTGACATGGATATCTACTATCGGCATTGGTGTTATGTACAGACACCATTCACTAAAATCATTCCGTTTCTTTTTTATTCGCAGATTCTAAAAATTATAATAATAATAAAATTGTTTATCCCAAAATGTATCAAATATTGGCATTAAAATGATATTGTTTGTGTGTGTCACACGCTTTCTTGGATGTTGTTAGTTAAAAAATCTAAAATGACAATACTTTTTTTGGCTTGTAGAAACCCCGGGGCTAAAGTCCAAGCAGAACTACACAGTGTCTTGACACAATTGTTACAATCGTAACAAATTGCAAGTTAGTCAGAATTGTTACAAAAATATCGGAATTACAGTAATACTTTACATTTACATTAGCAGTAGTAGTTTTCTACGTTTACATTAATATTGTTCTTCAATACATTTGTTAGAACTCCACATCATTTTTAGTTAGTAGTTATAAAATCTGCTACAGAGTAGCACGATTTAACTAGGTTTTACTAGGTTACTAGGTTTTACTAGGTGGTTACTAAATAACTAATTTAAAGACGAACAGTGGAGTAAAATAAGCGTGAAAGCGTGACAAACAAAGTAACAAACTCACATGCGAGTTAATTCTTTTAGTAAAATATTAGTAACGGACGTATGCCCAATAACTCCCTCCGAAAACAAAAACAAAACAAAACAATAGTTTGCTTAGCAACTTTCATTATACATTTTTAAAAAGAAAATCACGAAATAAGTCAAACACGTAAATTTTATACTGATATAATATTACAAAGAATGAAGTAAAATGAGACTCGACTAAAAAAGTCGAGAGTTTATTAAAAGGGTCGAAATAGATAAACCATAAAACTCTCTTCTGTTATAGTGCCTCAACGCGAGGCATAGATTGGCGTAATACCCACGGCTACTTCGCACCACTGTGCACGGCCGTTCAATATAATCCGATGTTTTACGCCAAATCAATAGGTCCCGCATAAAGATAAGACCGAACGCTGTATCGGACCTCCGTTAGCTGCTCGATATACTGTGAAGAATCTTCATAATGCGTAGGACAGCATTGTATTTAATGGTCTCTAGATACACTAGTATATGTTTAATTATAGTGAATAAATTTAATACATACTAAGAAATTATAGTTTGGTAAAATAAAAATAAAACTCGCTTTAATGGCGTTTAAAAGAATTAAACTGTCTACCTCCTTGCTCCATCACCAGATCAGCTTCATTTCGATTTGACAATTAGAAGTAAGTTAACATTAACTTCCAAAAGGATACCAACAGATTTCGGCAGTTTCAAAATAGTAATAGTTTTCTTTTAACCTGAAGTAAATATTGCTGATCATCCGGCAGTGGCCAGTAAACGTATATTAAAAAGCATTTATAAATATTTATATTGACTCAATCTGCAATAGAATTGGATTTTTGCGCCCTGTTGATTTTTCGTCCAAGTTTGAAAGCAATCGGTGCATAATTGCGACCTCTATCGTGATGGTAAAATTGAGGTACATACATACATACATATATATATATATATATATTTATAAAGTTTTTAACTGGCGGTTGTTTTGGGTCTAGGGATAGTCTAGGGATCATAACTAGACCTCCTTTGAAGATTTTTTTGGAAAACTCGACAACTGGTACAAAACCAATAGGTAGACTTTTATTCGAAATCTACCTAAAATCAGGAAACAGTGAATTTTTACGATTTAAAATATTTTCATAACAATTGATTTTTATTAATACCTAGTGCCATTATAATAGCATTTTTTTTTTGTGGGAGAATAGGTAATATTGTGGAATGTACAAAAACTATACAACGTAAACACAGGAAAAATGTTAATTTATAGATCCCTTTTAAATGAATAATAATAATTGGTCAGGCGTGTAAATAGCCCGACCAGGGTGTGATTGCTCAACAGTTAGCGTACAAGGTGTAGGGAAGTAAACCACTTCTATCGATCAAAACAATCATGCCAGCACTAACCTGCAACGCCGACCAAGTCCCGATCCTCCAGAAGGCAGCGAGCAGCGGCGAGGTTTCTACGGTCTCTTGCAAGGTATTGACCGGCCGGTCACGATCGTAGACTGGAGCACTCCACATACACCTTGTAAAGGTTACAAGCGAGTCCAAACACTACACGGCTATAGGACTAACAGAAAATCAGCTTCTTTTCACGAGAAATATAACTGATGTCCGTGGCGGAACAAAATTTTTATATTAAAGGCGTCTTCTTAGCGAAAAGCGATGAGAGCAGGGTATGTCCGTTTTTTCTTGCACCAATCAGGTGCAGCGCGTTTACATTATTTGAAGACTGCTAACGCCATCTCTTGAGATCGTCGAGTACATTGGCAATATTACAGCAGTACCAGCACTAATTGCATTCGACAAACAGAATGTGGTTTACTATAAATACTATGAAATTTATAATATAACGAAATATATTATGGTGCGATTATGGATGCATTTTATAAATATATTGGCGCTCCACCATGCACCCCGCCTTGGAACATCACAAGATGTTTCAAAACACGCGAATTTTCTAACTGACCGAGAGTAACACATGCATTATGCGATTAAATAATAAATATGATAAATATAGCGGCCTAAACTAAAAAATAAGGTTTAAACTAAGTTGAATTTATTGTGTAGGAATAGGATATAATTTAGTTACAGCGCGTTTGTAAATTCCAGTTTGCGTTTTAACTATCGCCACGCGTACAACGTTATCAGAGCCTCTGAACACGTCCGTAATTACTCCTAACGGCCAATGCAACGGTGGAGAATTCTCCTGCTCAAGAAGAACAACAGTTCCGATTTCTACCGGTTTGTCGGGAGTAGCCCATTTTTGCCTAACTTGCAACGTGTGCAAATACTCTAAGTGCCATTTCTTCCAAAAGGATTGGACCATACTATCTAACAACTTTTTACGTTCTAACAGACTCAATCGTTGATCTGACAAATCAGCAGCGGGTAAATATTGCAACGGAGTAGACATCAAAAAATGCGCGGGAGTTAACACCTCAGGATAAGGGTCTGACGATAATACGCTCAATGGACGAGAGTTAAGAATACACTCTATCTGAGTAAGAACAGTTTGCAGTTCTTCGTATGTAAGTAACTGACTTCCTATTACTCTATATAAATGCGTTTTCATGCTCTTTATATTCCCTTCCCACATCCCACCAAAATTTGGTGATCTTGGGGGAATCATCTTCCACTCTATGCGTCGAGAGAGCAACTCATTCGACAGCGCGTTTTTGAAGCTAGAGTTCAATAAAAAACTATACAGCTCATCTAAATGTGCCTTCGCACCGATGAAAGTAGATCCATTATCGGAATAGAGACATGAAACTGGTCCTCGACGGGAAATAAAGCGTTTAAAAGCGGCTAGAAAGTTTTCAGTAGTTAAATCACTGGTCACTTCAATATGTAGACTACGTGTGACCATGCAAACAAAAAGAACGATGTACGCCTTTTGCGCATGTTGACCTCTGCGGCGAGAAAGGATTGTCCTTATCGGACCAGCGTAATCTACACCAGTGTGACAAAATGCCTTGGCCTCTGAAACACGGTAATCAGGAAGATCAGCCATTATAGGCGTTGGATGCGTTGGGTTGCATTTAAAGCAAGTGTTGCACGTTCGCAACTTGGACCTGATAACAGTCCTGGCATCCAAGATCCAGTAGCGTTGTCGTATAATAGACATAAGAAGTCCAGGTCCGGTGTGACAATTAACAACATGAAAATGCTGTATTATTAAGTCAACGACATGATCGCGTTTAGGGAGAAGAACCGGATGTTTAGCTTCGAAAGGAAGCATTGATCCAGAAAGTCTTCCTCCAATGCGTAAAATCCCTTGTTTGTCTAAGAAGACGAAGAGGCTTTGCAGCCTTTTTGAAGGTAATTTATCAGCCTTGATCAATTTGATATCTTCACAGAAGTGCACAGATTGAACGGCGAGAATTAACGCATTCTCAGCACTTGTCAACCCTGCTATAGAACGAGGTTCGACCTTAACTTTAGGTCTTGCGAATTTTAATACATATGCGGTGATACGTAGCAACTTTTCCCAAGAAGAAACACGTTGTGCTAACGTACACAGCAACGGCGGCTCTGTGTGAGTAATGGCAGCCAACACATTTGCCTTGAGTTCAGGCAAGACAGAGCAATTATTAAGCGAGAATGGCTTAATCGGCCACTTCTCAGATGAGCTGCGAATCCACGGAGGACCTTTCCACCACAAATCGTGGGTCAAAAGTTGCGATGGAAGCATACCACGCGAAAGACAATCACTTGGATTACTAGCTCCGGCAATATGATAAAAATGTTTAGAGTCCAAGTTTTCTTGGCACTGAGCGACGCGATTACCGACGAAAACTGACCAACGATGTGGTGAAGAATGAACCCATGATAAAGCAATAGTGGAATCAGAAAATGCGTATATCCCGGCAATGGTCATACGTGTTGCATATGTGTCTCGCACAGTTTTTATTAATTTTGACATAAGTAAAATAGCGCATAATTCTAAGCGAGCGAGCGTAGTGATTTTTGTTGGCGAAACCTTTGATTTAGCGCAAAGAATGCGAGTTTGAATGCCAGACGGGTAGGTACAATGGGCATAAATGACACATCCCAGACCATTCATGCTAGCATCACAAAAAGCAACAAGACGTAATTCACAACCAACTTCGACGCCTACATGACGTGGAATCCTTAAAGTGTCAAGCATTTGAAGTTCTTGCGCAAGACCGAAAAAACGGGTGCGTATGTGCTCCGGTGCAGGATCGTCCCAATCACACTTGCTGAGCCACAGTTCCTTAATTAACAACTTGGCATAGAGAATCACAGGCGCGACCAATCCGAGCACGTCAAATAGTCGTGCAACCATCGAGAGTATGTTTCTCTTGGTGCACCTTTCATTAATTGCGGCGCATGTGAAATGAAAATTATCTTCACATGGTTCCCATGAGAGACCTAAGACCTTAGAGACATTATTGTCAACATCAAAATCAAGCGACTTGCGGTGCGTGTCGGGAAGCGAGTCAAGTAGCACTGGTGAATTGCTAGACCACTTCACTAAGTCAAAGTCACCCGATTTGAAAAACTTAATCAAGTTGTGAGCTAATTGCGTGGCAGTATCCTCATTTGCAATAGAAAGAACCAAATCGTCCATATACAGACAGGTCTCTGCCACTTTCGCGGCATCAGGATAGAGCGGACTCATGTCAGTAGCCAGCTGTCGCACAGTGCGCATAGCTATGTAAGGGCTTGACTTGAGACCGAAAGGTTGCCTATTAAAGGCATAAGTTCGAATTTTTTCCGATTCGTTGAATCTAAATAAAATGCGTAGGTATTTATGTTGGTCTACTGGTACACCAATCCGTAAATAATATTGTTTTATATCAGCGTTCATTGCAATAGGAAATAATCTAAAACCTAACAATAATAAAAACAGATCGGCCTGTAAATTGGGTCCAATATGTAATATATCGTTAAGCGAAAGTCCTGTATGCGTTTTAGCACTCGCGTCCAATACGATGCGTGGCATCGGTTTATCAGGTCGGACTACTGCGTGATGCGGTATATAATAACCATCAGAGGACAGCTCAGATTCTTTAACAGGACTGAGGTAATTGTTATCAATATAATCCTGAATAACCTTGTTATAATTTTCGCGCACTATCGGTGCCTGACGGAGCTTACGCTCGAGTGAAACGAAACGGCGATAAGCGGTAGCGTGCGAATTACCTAATTCCGAAGGGTCCCTACAGAACGGTAATGCAACTGTATAACGACCTACGTCGTTACGGGTCACGGTAGCCGTGAAATTATTTTCGCAATCTGTCTCCTCTGGTGACAACAAGCGTTTCATGGGTACTTCTTCAAGTTCCCAGAACTTTTGCACTATATCATTAAGCGCTAACGCAGAAAAAGACGCGGCAGTAGGTAAAATATGTTTACGCGGGTAATCTCCCATAAGTACGTAACCAAATGTTGTAGATAAAGCACACGGTGCGCGCGGCCCACACTCGACCATATTTCCTAAGTATTTAATGGGAATAGCTGGGCACCTAACAATAAATCAATCTTGCCCGGAATATTCCAGCTTAAGTCAGCGAGCGGAAGGTTACGAAAATCTAGGTCGCGATCACAATCGATAAATTTCGAAGGCAATTGATCCGTAATGCATTCTACAACAAGCGCATGTATAGTGTATTTCTGATCCGGATAAATACGGGATTCAATGTCTAAATGAACATAACCGATTATCGGACTTGAAGCGGAACCAACACCTTTAACATAGGAATTATTCAACGGTATTATCGGTAAATTTAATAAACTAGAACAAGCAGATGTTATTAGATTATTCTGCGAGCCATTATCTATCAAACACCTAACTACAGATTTGATACCAGCGCTACCCTTAGAGCGCGCGTATACCTGAGCGGTTGACAAAAGTATATCACCCTTATGACAAGAAGTGTAAGACTGTGTATGTGTAACTGGTTCTGTAGCAAGCGGGGGCGCTCGAATGCATGACGAAGTCGTGTGAGCGCGATGAGAAGGCGCGGGCGAAGTAACGGTCGCTCGATGAGCGGGCGGCGGCGAGTACGCGACGGCGGTATTTACCATAGCCGCATGCGATTGCGAATTATTACTATCAAAATGCAATAACCTATGGTGTCTTTTATTACAGAAACAGACTGACGTACTCTTACAATCCGGAAGTTTATGTAAAGTGCTTAAACAATTAACGCAACCGTACTTCGATTTAATAAACTCATATCTAGCCCTTGCGTCTCGCATATTTTTAAACTGAGCGCAATCATATAAATGTCGATGGTTACCACTACACAAACAACAATTCGCGGTAACTGCTGCGGGCGCCGAATATGTGAGAGTATTTGCATTATTAGCGGACTCACTGGCGACAAAAGATTTGGAGGTGTGATGAACGCGCCGGTCGCGTGAGGGCGACGTAACAACAGCAGCGGGTTTCGTATATGACGAATTTCGCGGGTTTGAGCGCTCCAAAATCTTAGCCTGATCTTGTATAAAAGCGATAAGCTGTTGTGTCGTAGGCACTTCCACATCCCGAATCGAAAGTTCAAAGGCTTGGATGGTTTGAGGATCCATCCTTCTCAAAGCGCATTGGAGAAAAATAAAATCAGTTAGATCTGTTATGCCTAATTCTTTTAGAGCTGAAATCGAAGCGGAGTATTTACTAACAAAGGTATCAAGAGCGTTCGCAGTGTGCGAGCAAGTTTTTAAGTCCAGTATATTATTGAGATAATATGTACCTAATGAGCGTTTGTCGTGGTATTTCTTAACCAAACTATCCCACAGTATTTTATATGTTTCACCTGACGGAATAATACCGGAAGTGAATTTTAGTGCGTCGTGGGTGAGTTTAGAAATTAGATACTGTACACGTTGCGAGTCAGAAAGCTGTTGATTCAAATGAATATTAGCTTTAAAAGACTGATAAAAGGTATTCTAGTTTTCAGGGCGTCCGTCAAAACTCGGAATTACTAAAGGTTCTAATTTCACTACGGACTTGATCGAGCTACTGGTCTCGAGTGAACGCACCTTAGAAGTGGTTAATATTTTATTTCTAACGCGTTTAACTCTCGAGTATAAATCATCAAATGAATCGAGGCAAGAATACTCGGGATTGACCGTAATCTTTGATAACAAATTTATATTATTTATTTTATCAACAATGGACTCAAATTTATCGCGTAACTCATCTATCATCTCCCTTTCAGCCAGAAAATTCTCGTTAGCTCGCGTTGATGAATCGAAAGAAATTATACCTTTCGACGATGTGTACATACGATTAATACGTTGAAATAATAATTCTTTCTTTTGATTCAACATAACCAACATGACTTCGCGGCTTGATTCGCTTTCCGTCATGTTTATAAAATAATATCACAATACAACTACAAAGTGATAGGTATATCTACCTAGTTAGTGTAAAAACACAAGTTAAATTTAAATCCTAAAATGACTTAGCGTAAAGTACAGTGGTGGAGCGGTTAATAAGTGGGTAGGTATAAATAAGTTCAACTAAATTGAGTATAATGGATATTATTACCAATTAATACGTAATTCACCAAATCTAACAATTAATTATATTTAAATACGAGTCTACCAATAATTACGTAGTTCTCGTGCGTTTTAAACACAGAATTTACCAATTTTACGTAAATCTGTGAGCGAGGAAAAATGGCGGCAAGAATTCACTAGAATTACGTGAATCTTTTTTATGATATGAATAGAAAAGTAAATTCACCAATATTTACGTGAATCACTGGCCTATCCGTACTCGTAAGGACCAAATTATATGGTCAGGCGTGTAAATAGCCCAACCAGGGTGTGATTGCTCAACAGTTAGCGTACGAGGTGTAGGGAAGTAAACCACTTCTATCGATCAAAACAATCATGCCAGCACTAACCTGCAACGCCGACCAAGTCCCGATCCTCCAGAAGGCAGCGAGCAGCGGCGAGGTTTCTACGGTCTCTTGCAAGGTATTGACCGGCCGGTCACGATCGTAGACTGGAGCACTCCACATACACCTTGTAAAGGTTACAAGCGAGTCCAAACACTACACGGCTATAGGACTAACGGAAAATCAGCTTCTTTTCACGAGAAATATAACTGATGTCGGAACAAAATTTTTATATTAAAGGCGTCTTCTTAGCGAAAAGCGATGAGAGCAGGGTATGTCCGTTTTTTCTTGCACCAATCAGGTGCAGCGCGTTTACATTATTTGAAGACTGCTAACGCCATCTCTTGAGATCGTCGAGTACATTGGCAATATTACAGCAGTACCAGCACTAATTGCATTCGACAAACAGAATGTGGTTTACTATAAAGACTATGAAATTTATAATATAACGAAATATATTATGGTGCGATTATGTATGCATTTTATAAATATATTGGCGCTCCACCAATAATTTCTTTACAAAAAGTAATAATATCCCATCAAAAACCTAAATGTGAAAATGAGAACCAAGTTCAATATTAAGAATTTACGTTTTTATTGAATTCCCCAAAAAAATAATTGAGATCTAAATGGTTGCCAAGTTCTGTAGATAATCCTGAAGATTTGACTCGGCTAGTTTGCTTATAATTCGCTAAACAACTTATCTTTTTAGGCTTAAGATGTGGTGCAATGACGACTTTGCCCTTCGGTGGCTTCGCCAAGCCGAGACCAAGTCCCATGACCGCGCGACGGGACCAGATTGACCGTTAAGCGACAATCAGAGATTCCGAAACGTATGTAATGTGGTTGTCAAGCAATAGTTTGTGCTCGTCACAATGCCTATGAAGTACGAGAAGAACCCCTCAGCAAATAACCTTTCATCGGGCAAAGCAATATTTTGTAAAAGGTGATGAGTAATTCACATTAGGCTATTAAACCGATCCATGATATTTTCGCCAATTGTGAACCGATATCAAATTATACTCAAAATATGGTTCTGAGTATAATATATTTTGAGTATAACGTTACAGTTATACTCAAAATATTAAAATAAAATAATATGAATAATACAGCTTATTACATGATTTAGGAGCATTGAAGGCTGTTTAAAAGTTAATTATAGAATCAAAGAGATCATCCCAAATTTATATTTGAAATGTTTCTGTAGTATTTTTTTAACATACGTGAAATTGCTGCTGGGATACAGCCTCCCTAAGGACGGAAGCGTTATATTGAAATAGTACCGACTGAAAAACGTTTGATATTTCGATGTAGTGATCTATTCGTCGTGTGTGTGCTACGGGGCTTTGACTCTGTCGACAGAGAGCAATGTGAGTACAAGTGGTACTAAACTGGCTCCAGTTCTACCCTCAGACCAATTAAGAGCAAGCCGGATGTTTTTCTTCCTGTTTTAGAAAAAAAAGTCTTGCTTCTTACACAATTTCCACGGCTTCTTTTGTCTCTCGCTACAGAGTTCCACCTATACGTTTCGTTGTGCAATTATTTAACTAGTGACGACTGACAGATTGCTTCTCACAGGCAGCCTCTATGCGTTGATGCTAATATTACGAACGTGTTAAAGTTGTAAGCATTATTATTGGTTTCACTAGCATACTAGGTCACCTGAATAGCAGCGACCCCAAAATAGTTTCCGTATACATTATTTACTTTTAATATGTCTACTACTTTGTAAGCGAAAAGCTTGTTCCATGTGTGTATAAATGTTAGCTCACACACGTTTAATATTTAGGTATAAATACTAACACAATACAATATATTAGAGAGTATTAAATAGATACTGAACACGCCACCACAGTAGTTTCCCTACAAAGTTAAAGTTTGTTTTTTATTTAATATGTGAATATTTGGCTACAGTAAGTGTCGCCAGTTTAATTTATTACGGAGACATAGCAGACAGAGGTTAGCCGTGGTGTTTGCCACGGCTATTATCACGGCTATCCTTTGTACATCACAATATCTCCGTAATAAATTAAAATGTATATGTAAGTTGTATACTTATTAGATTATAAATATTGAATACCTTGTAGATAAGACAGACAAGAATATTTTCTCGTTTCGTCTCGTCCTAAAATTAAGTAATAAAAACAATATATATATATATATCTCAAACACTAAAACAACAAATGAAATTTGATTCTTTGAACAATAAAGTCATAAAAAATGTTAGTTCCGAATTTTGTTACTTGGAAATTTAAAGCATTTTTACCGTCCAATACATTGTCACCTCAACTCAGATGTACAGACAACGTATCTGGAGTGCCACCTGCTCCTATTTACGACAATTGTGGACCGTTGTGGGCACTGAGGTTGGATGGGATGAATCTAATCTATGATAGGTATTTATCCTAAACCAATTCATAAAGATAACAGGTAAGTAAAAGTATTGATCTTGAATAAAACGACTAGGAATCAATCGTTTTTCTACCTGTTGGACGGTCTGGCACGAATTTTTTTTAGGACATTGAAGAGTATCAAGTTGAACTTAATATCACATACTAAGAATATCGTTACCATTAAACGCAAAAAAATCTTGTTTAACCAAAGCAATTAAAACATCATCAAGACGCCTAATCCAATTAAGCTGGTCGAATCATCATGGAAAGTTCTAACAGAGCCTCCATTAAGTGGACAGGTCCTGTTCTCTCTTACGTTGACATACATTGTATATCGAAGATGTCACTTAAGTTTTTAAACCCTTTATGTTCGTATAGGTTATGAATGCCATAAATCTTTCACCAGCAACCTACGAAACAAAGTGTCAGCTGGTGTATCACTGGTTTTCTGTATTTCCTCTGGTATTGGTTTTACTTTTCTTAATGCCACCACTCAAATAATGAAGCCTCTTCAACCTAACAGTCACAACAGCTGATGTAAAATGAACTACTTTTATATACGAGCCATTTTCTCTCATCAATCAATCCCTAAGCATTTTATTTAATTTGGCAACACTCTGGCCTAATTCTATTACCGATTATGATGGATGGACAACGATGCCATCGTGTAAAATTTCGTAAACAACCAACACCAAGCTCTTAATATACATTGTTTTTTCGCTAACTTAGACCGCAATTTCAACATTTTAAAATTTTCATATTCCACCACAATTTATGTTACAAAACAGGTATTGTGAATAAGGCTTTTTGCTTGAGTAGCCAATTTAAAAAAAAACTATGCTATGGATGGATGCTATTAAGGGTTATTGTATCTAAACACAATGGGTTGAAAACACGAAAACAATGAAAGTAAGTACCTAAGTAAACATGTAAGTTTCCTTAAAATTTAAAAAAAGTGATATCTGACACAGTTTTTACGTAAATCTCTCTCTCCTTTAAGTCGCCAATCTTGAAATTAATCATTCATTTGATACCACGAAACGTGACCGTGATTCTTAGATTCAATCTGCCATTAGCTTTAGACTACAACGCGCTATTCTGTAGTAAAACCGCAATCGAAAACTTTGCGGAGTGTTAAATGCCTAAAGTTGTTATAAGCGACAGGATAATAATCCCTTAAGAAATTGCACCTTCTTTTTAGTAGCACTTATCATTGTGTACTAAATACTTAATACTTAAGAGCAGTACTGGTAATAAGACACCTCGACCTAATTATATACTTTCGGTAAAGTTTTCTTATTTTTTATACGTCTTCAGCAGGATTTCCGGCATACTCAACCGCAACAGGGAGCGTTCACGATTTAAAAATAATTTTAATTAACGTTCGCAGGAACTGATAACATCTGCCTTTGAAATCACATAAAATTTTAGTTGATAATTTGATTTCAATCAAACAATTGTAAAACTTTCGCTTCGTTAACGCGTCGAGTTGTTGTAACTTTTGATTTATTCACAATTCATTTGTTGAATTTGAATTTTTGATTCATAATAAATACAATTCGTTTATTTTTAATGAAGGAAAACTTTGTTTGGAAATGGGTATTTATGTTCATCTTGTAGCTCACGCAACTATTTCACGAAGGTATTGTTGTTGAGAAAAGATAAATGAAACTTCTGTTACAACAACTCTATTCAACAATTAGGCCCAACTTTTTTAACTTAAGGCCGGCAACGGACTTAAACTTAAGGTTATTCTGTTGTAACGAAAGTTCTCACTTTATTTATTTTTTATTCTTAAAGTTTTTAATGTAAAAAATTATGAGCATCTGATTTTTTTTTGTGAGAATTGGACTATATTTTAAACCGATGGATTGACAAAACTATATTGATTGTAAACCTGAACAGCTAGATTTATAAAAAAAATACTAAAGAATTTCTTTTTAAAAGTAAAAATTCACGCTTAGGAACTATTTAATGAGGAACGAAACTCGCATTTATCATTCATTTTGGATGATCCGTTAAACCATTACTGTTCTTTTTGGCCAATCCGATACTTCAGCTAATACGTGTCATTTAGCCTTGGCATGGTCATTTGGCCTTGTTTTGAGGTAAGAAATTATTTTCAAACACGTAGTTCGGTACTGCTCCATTCTAAAGTGGGTGAACCGAATCCCAACCGGGGCGAGTCAATAGAAGATAGCCACGGGCGCTAAACACAATAATTACAGTTTAGTAAAACTAAAAAACATGCTTTGATGACGAACCGAATTAAAAAGTTAAAAAGAGTTCCACTCCACCTCCACCTCTTTCTTGGCTTTATAATCAAACCATTGTTACTAAGCCCAGTCTGTTTTAGTAATGAAACTAATCATATGAGCCCAAACTTGAGCGGTTTACTAGTAGCCACTGAAGAGTTCCACTATCCACCTACTGTAGATTGACACATTTTGTGCATAAAGAATAAATAAAAAACAAAAAAAAAGTATTGCTTCATGCTGGTTTATAAGGCCGTGGTATCACGTCTCACACTCTTAAGACTAAGAAATGTTATACCCATCGCAAGTTTGGGACCGCCAACAAGCCTTAAAGCTCGTCTTTGTACAGAGTCAAAAGGCTCTAGCTTTTATTCTGGCGCTAATACTCAAAGATGACGACAATACTGACAGGAATATTGTAGAGAATATTATATTGGTACTTCCCGTGGAAGTGAAAGACTAACTGAAAATTAAATTCGAGCGTCAATCGGATTATATCGACAATATTTCATTGATCGAACATTATACTGACAACAGGAATCCTTTAAACGTCGATAAATATATATCGAACGTCGATAATTTTTTGGCAGTTTCTGTTTCATGATGCTTCGAAAGCTTCGGCTCAGAAAATACAGAGTTTTTATTAATATATGAAAGAACAGAAAGAAAAGCTTTATTTTAAACTAGCAGAACACGTAGGCATCCTTTCCAGTGGTTGGTAGTTTTCAAGTCGAAATTTAAATTTTTATTTCATAATGAAGTCCACACTATGGGCGCCTACATGGCTCTTGCACATTGCATAGAATTTATGTAGACTTGAATCCTTGAGTTTGTTTCTGCGTTTCTTCTCAAAGCTCTTGATAGAAAATGTCGGCATCGTCTAGTTTTACCAGAACTAATTGATGATGATGTGTAAACGTATCTGAAAAGATTAATTTACAATAATTATCACTACCACAGCACTGCTGTCATTTATGCGTTAACAAACCTTAGTTTCCATCCCAAGGACGATGGTGTCATGTAGTGCAGTGGTCTCACTACGATATTCTATAAGGTGGAGATACTGCACTGCTCGTTCACCTTCTTACAAATTAGTAAACAATTGTCATATATTTTTCACTACAATCAACAAAAGAAAAGATTAAATGCCGTTCTCAGACCAATAAAAAATATTTTTTTTTGGTCTGAGCTCCCGTTTGAAAAATATTAAAAAAATATTTCCATTAAAAAATTAATAGGTAGTGAAACTAACTTATTTCGGGTAAGTAAGGGTTTAGTTAGCTTACATTTTTTTTTATCATTTACTTAGTAAGTTCGAATCTTAAGAATTTCTTGTCTTTGTCAGCTTAATAATAAAGAATATGCAGTACTTTTAGTTCAATAACGAAAACAGAATACCTATACCTAACCTCAACAAGGCCAAATCTAATTTCTTAGTTTACACTAACTACTAAGATAGCTAAGACCCAACAAACATATGCGCAGGTAATTAGAGACCCAGGTAAATACATCGTGCCATAGGCAGTGGAAACAATTCCTTGGCTCCAGACGATAGCCAGGCTTGACTATAAATCGGTCGGACATTGTTACGCCCCTATAGATAAGGCACAAAACACAGATAACACAGCCTGGATTGATCTTCAATGAGTAGAAATTCATTTATCTTGACTAAACCTTAAATGCTTGGTTGTTTAAAGTAACATCGACCTTATGTGTGGAAGACACAGTTGGCTTTAGGATGTGTTGTGTGGTTCAAGGGTGGGATTTAAGGGACATTCTGTAGTTGCGATTTTGTACTGTCGAGGTATGTGATTGTAAATCACGGAGAAAAATAATTTTGTACAGAATTTGTTGAGTCATGAATGCATGCATTATATTATCGATTATTATATTAATTCCACTAATATTATAAATGTGAAAATTTTGTATGGATGGATGGATGTTTGTTACTCTTTCACGCAAAAACCACTGAACCGATTACAATGAAACTGATTAATGCATAGGCTATTTTTTATTCCGATATTCCCACGGGATCGGGACTTACACGGGTGAAGCCGCGTGGCACTGCTAATAAATAATATGTAAGGAATGTTCATCGATAGTTTTCCATTGTCATGTAAACAATCATTCAGGAAACATCATGATAGTATTCAATTAAATTTCAATTTAAATTACTTATTAAACTTAATATTAACTAGGTTATTGAGTTAAGGAAGTTTTTTTAATTGAAACCAGCAAATAAGATAAAATTGCCTGGAATAATCAGAACCAACTGAAAAAAATTGTGTCTCTGTATGCTATGCTCAATACTTTCAAAGACTAATAAACATATTTATAGTGATATTTTTGGATACCTAGCCTTGAAGATTCCCTAAAATTTTCCCGACTTTACGAAATTGTGACAATGTTTGTTTGGTTTTTCATTTTAAGCGTGCATCTTTGTAGCACTGTGAGAACGCCCCTTTAACCTAAGGAAGCACATAATTTGTGACCGCTATCGACACGAAGATAAAACCGTTCGATTCGGCGCGACTTTAATTTCTTTCCTGACGATAAATGTTCTCTTGCGCACTTCCCTCTCTTTTCATATATGTAAGACTGAGATGCAGTATGCTATGTAGACAAAGAAGTTTAGTTATTGGATCGCTAAGAGCCAACTTAAATTGTATTGTGAAGTACGGTAAGCGAATAGTAGTGTATTTTTGAGAAACAGAAATACACTTCAATAACATAATGATTGGACATAAGGCATACGATTAAAACTATAAGATGTACGCTTTGGAGCTTGATTTCAAAAGCCCAGGAGTATCTTACTTTGGTGACATTACCTTAATTGCAGAGCTCAATTACAAATGCGATTGAAAAGCATAATAACGAGCTAAATATGACCGAAGTCGTTAATGACTTTTGAATTAATAAATTAACTGCAGTTATATCATATGTAATATTACTTGTAATTAAAAAAGGATATTCACGGGATAGAATAAACGAGAAATGAGCTGCTCAAGATCAATATCTTCCTTTTTTATAATTACTGTTTACATTTAAGTCACTGTTCGAAAACCTTAAGCTCTATCTACTAACTACTTCGTTACTACAAATCCTGCATCGTCCAAAGTAATCTCCCATTACTATAATATACAACATACAAAACAGCAACAGACTGGTCGAAGGAACTTCACAACAATCCAAGCTTCACAATATCTTCAGTGATTTTCGCAATACACATAACATTATTATACTTATTTATTTCTTTAACATCGTGTGAATGACCTGTAAGGTTAGAGGTTGGAGGTACGCGAACCTGAACTGCTCCAGATGTTGCGTACATTCTCCAACCCATCCTTTTCAATCAGTATCGCTTTAATTCCATTGCCTTCCTTTCTTACCTAGATTTTCCTTGTAATATACTCCCAATCGTCCCACAAAGTGTCGCATTGATGGCAATAGGCTTAGGTGGCACCTATTACGTAAGTGACCCTAGATTATATAGTCCGCAAAATGTGATGTTTAATACGCCTCTGCCTACCCCTTTGAGGCGAGTGCTGCCGTGGTAAGCGAGATAGTAGTAAGTCAGAGAAAGAGAGAGAGAGACACCTTCTTATTAACTGCTACCTTGATTACCACGGCAGATGTAATGTTTACATAATTTAAGTAAAAAGTGGTACAACTGTGTATCCAGCCTTATGAAAGAGTCATCTAAGTATAAAACTTGTTATGTGTGGGATGAGGCCCTTTGAAGATTACCAAATAAGAGTGCTCAAAAACAAAAGAATAAAGGACGTCAATTCGAAGACAATCTAATATGACTTGAAAGAAAGTAGTATCGCGTTTGTTTGGTATTTTGAAATCCAGGTCAAGGTCATGATCCGTACCTTTCGACAGAAATGGGCCTTTTATGGCTAAGAGGATATCAAAACTTAATTAAGTGAAATACTTGACTGAGTGAAATAGTCTCAAGTGACGATTAACGCTTTGATTTACACTTCATGACTGAGATGAGATGGAGAGGTTTTACTATGACTTTGCTGCTATAAGCTTTGATACCTTATGATTTGACGATCTATGTGGCTAAAGGATAGCGCGTGGTTCAATTCCCGTTTAATGCAAATATGTGTCTGCATGAATGTGTCTTTTTACATTAGTATGGATGTTTTTATGTATAATATGTGTGTATAAAAAGTATCTCAGTATGTTTATTTATGTTTTTTGACCCATTGTCCCAGCTATGTTTAGTTTGGGTGTACATAGAGTTGTGTATATGTCCTAGAATATTCTTATATATAAAGTCACTACTGTATGTTAAAACCTCACTCAATGGATCAGCTAAATGGTTTTTAGATTGAAGCAACCGCAAGTCATTTTGCAGAAATTTTTAAAACCTGTTCTGTCCACAGACCCACTAGCCAAGACTAACTAATCCTGCATTGCACAATTGAAGTTCTCGCGCCAACTAGTACGAATGTAGTAGGAATATCCACAGAAATACTTATTTCTTCAAAATAACTTAATTTTACACTTCTTAATATTGACACAGCCCGTCGAAAATATGAAATGATCACCATCTTATTTTTATTTCTCCTGTCCCATTCACAATTTCCCTTTCATTTATTCGATCGAATACACACTTCAAAAATGCTTTACTGCTAAGAAACTTAATCCTACATAAATAAGTATAAACTATACAAACTTGCAAAGGTATACAGGTTGGTATATCTTGCAAAGTTTTTGAATAGTTATCATTTATATTTCAACGTGTTATAAATTACAAAATAAAGAAACTGTTATTTTAAATCCAACTTTATCTTTTTGGAAATGTACTTAAAATTTGTAAAGACACAATTTGATCCTGAAATACAGATAATGTACAAAAGGATTTGATTGCCATCTGTAAGCAGGTTTATTTTCAATGCTACATGGTCCAAACGTTAGGCAAACAATTTCATAGAACGATATCTACAAAAAAATTATAAAAATACTACGCTACTGATCTTTTCCATTCAATCATTTCATGATTACAAAGTTTTATGTGAAATATGTATGTGATAAAACACTAATATGTAATTATGAAATAACTAAGTAAATGTAAATCTATTTTTTTTTAATATTCCACCACCATATACTCGTTGTAGCAATAATTTAACTATGAATAACGACATTTCCTTACATCTTAATTTTTTTTAAACTTTCGCGTCTCGTGACCACAAAATTGGTGTAACGCGCTTGAAATGTTGGATAACCAAAAGGTATCATACTCTATAAACATTATCGTAATTAACCTACATTTTATATCGTCCAATGTGCACGAAACTGCAAATATACCGTCCAAACTTAACCAGTGTAAAACCAACACCCAACTCAAATTATCTAAAATTTAATATCGCACAGTTTCAACCGAGCATATAATACCCCAATACACACAATACATCCCCAAACATGAGCGTGTATAAAACAGTGTGCATTTGTTATAACGAAGTAAGCATTAACAAAGAGGCGGCCACTTGGGGCGGGCTGATTAAATCTGAAGTGACGCGGAGGAATGACCGGACCGTGTTTGGAGAAGCCCAGGATTTGAACCGAGTACCCGTCACACCGAAGTGAAACCAACGCCAAATGTTCTTTTTAGATTTTATAAATCTTTTGCTCTAAGTTAATTTTGTTTACCTTATAGATAGCCCATAAAACAGTGATCCTATCAATGTTTTTGAGGCTGAGCAAAACAAACATTGCCGAGTGGTGGAGGCATTGGTGTCTCACGCATTCGCATTCAGATTGATTTCAGATAACGCATTCTAAAAAAGATGTGGAGAACTTTTAGAAGTTAACGAGTATTTTGTTTTTCCCACTCGCTTTCTTATTTCTTGTAGGTTATATCGCGAACTAGAATTTACACAAAAGTAACTTTTTTATGAGTAGAAGCAGAAGACTTCCTGTTTTTTTAGAGTCACACTTATGTGTATAGTCCCATATAACCTTGGTTTTTTATTTTAAAATATTATACCAGCTGCCAGCGCCAGCAGGCGGCGATCCTGTTGATAGGGTTGGTAACATGAGCTAGTGATTCGAGTATGTAATAGGAACCGGTAACCCCTAGCACTCGTGTGCTTGTTTATAAACTGAATGGTGTACAAAAAAAAAAATATAATATATTTCAAGATAATACCTAGACAAACAAAGACTTTCCCCTGAAAAGTATATGGCTTTTCTTATTAAAACCATAAAGAGAGGCGCTTAATATAATGTAACAGGACTGACATAGCCCGTCAGTAAAGCAACCTTTTTCCTTATCGCTATTTTGGTTTTTCTAAATAAAATTTTTAGTGTTGCCAGTAACATAAAAAATTAGGGAACCCTTCATTCAAATAAATTGAAACCAAATACTAGGAAGTAGGAACGTACATCGGTGTAAGAGGCTTCCAGTGATGTTTAATCTGGTGAGCGGATACCTGGCTGGGTTTAATCTAGGCTACCTGTGGTCGCAAAGATATGGTCGCCACCGACGCCAACCCTGGTCCACGCACATCAAACACGCTCCCTTTAATGCTACCATTTAAAGCATTGTGTCATGGTGGAGGAGAACTGAGAGATATTGACATTGTATTATTAGTTATAACGTATTCTATAGCGGTATTGTAGACAGCAATCTCGGACACAAATAATGTTACTTGAGTCTAGCATATTTGCAAGAAGTTATCAAAAGTAATGGGCTTCTGAAATGGAACTCCTTGAGGGATTTCAAACACGAAAACATCAGTAAGTATAAGCTGCCATAGTCGGCAAAATCGTTAATCCTCGCGCAAAAGGTAGTTAGATAAGGTATACTATAAAAACTAAAAGATACAAAAATATTTTATAACTTTACAATGTTGAATAATAATATTTTAGTAGGAAGTTGACAGTGCAGACTTTTGTTCGAATTGGAGTCGGGAATTTAGGACGACTTTCTATAGTAAGACCACTGTTAACAACAGGCAGGTTGTGTGTTAGAAATGAATTAAAACCGCAAATTTCGCAAAAATATGAGCATTGAGGTATTAAATTGCATAGCTATGTGAAAATAAATTGAATTAAACTATTCTCATTATTTATAAAATCAAATGGACTAAGGAAAGGTTACACTTACAGGTTATTGAATTACGCGACGACTTTGACTAAATTATAAAAATGCTTATTCCCTTTTTATCATCGTCGTCCATTTTTTCTTGGATCGAAATTTAACAGAAAAGTTCATGAAATTAGGACGAATCTCAACTTTATTCGGAACTCGGAATTCGAACTTTAAGGATGATAGACTAACAATTCCACACATAACTAATGTAATTTCACATCAAGCCAAAATACATCCTCCATTCGTCCTCCAACTATCTTAGAAAGATCATCTCCCGAAGACCACAATTAGTAGTGCACTGCAGAAACGACGTCACATTGTTACTATCATAAATCTGTACACCTAAGACTAGGTGTTAGTTTAAATTGTCTTATTTAAGGCACTACATCACTAACTTAAATACAACCAACTAGAAAACCGAAAACCTACCTAACTGCAACTAGTTTAAAGTTGATATTTGTTCAGTTATTGTTGTTACAGAGTTAGTTGAATTGTTTTAATGGATTCCAAATACATTAGTCTCTGTGCGAGTCTTGACATACGAATGGAGAAAATAAATTATTAATACTGCGCGGTTGTAAATCAAAATAGAAGTTGGAAACTGTATTACATTAATGCATTTTTATGTGATAGTTGGGTGAGTTAACTATGGCTCCCCGGTACACTTCTAACTTTTTGAGATTTTAGTAGTACATACTTATACCTAGGCGCTGATTAGGAATAAATTTATCATTTTCATTAACGGAGAATTAAAAAAAAATATCCGGTCGTTACAGAATTTTCTGAAAATGTCTGTATAAGAAAAAATACAAAATTAAGTCATTGAAATTGACATGGAAATGCATGTTGTTTGAGAATGTGCACCTACACTAGAAAAAGCATTTCCGAAGAAGAAAAAAAATATCTTTTGTTTTTTCAATACATATTTTTTTTCAAACTAAATCATACACTTACTAACTTTTAAACTTTCGCGTTCCATGATATAATATTATCTACGTATTTACGGGAATTAATGCGATCACGAAAAGGTATTACATACCTCTGAATTGCCTGACGTTTCGACCAGGTTGCACTGGCCGTGGTCACAGGCTGACTGGCTCAGCGGTGCACGCCCTCCGTCTGTCGTCGACATCGTGAGGTAGAAGGTTCTTCATCCTACTTCCACCTTTTTTGATATTTTCGTTTCGCCATGTACCGTCACATACTATACTAACAGTGTCCCTATTCTGTAAGCAAACCGATGTGGCCCTATTCTGGTGTTCACCCGACTGCGCATAAAAGTGAGGTGGCATGTTTTTTATCACTGGATATCACGCTGTAGATAATTTGAAACTTTACTCAAGAGTTGTACGTGAAGCGATTGAAATTAAAAGTGATAAATAACATGCCACCTCCCTTTTATGCGCAGTCGGGTGAACACCAGAATAGGGCCACATCGGTTTTGCTTACAGAATAGGGACACTGTTAGTATAGTATGTGACGGTACATGGCGAAACGAAAATATCAAAAATATCAAAAAAGTGGAGGTGGATGAAGAACCTTTTACCTCACGATGTCGGGGACGGAGGGCGTGCACCGCTGAGCCAGTCAGCCTGTGACCACGGCCAGTGCAACCTGGTCGAAACGTCAGGCAATTCAGAGGTATGTAATACCTTTTCGTGATCGCGTTAATTCCCGTAAACGCGTAGATAAAATCATACACTTGTCGGCTACACATAACGCTCCTAAAATTTTACCACACCTTTCTGTTACATCCTGTATAGTTAGGTATAGTCATCCTAGGTTCATTATAAATGGCCAATAAATAGTTTAATCAAATTGAAAAAAGATTCTGAAAAAAAAAACACCATAAAAATTGTTTTCAGGTAAATTTCAATGATTTAGTTTTTTTTATATACGGACATTTGACGACAAATTCTCACAATTTATTAATACTGTTATACGTTATATACGACGGCGTTATATACAATCTATGTCAGTCGAAATAGCAGAATTATCATAAAATTTTCACGTTGTATTGTTAGTTTCAAGATAAGGTATTAAGGATCAAGAATTGAATAAAAATGTTACTGTTCTACGTTTAAAAGTAACATGCTTAATAATATTCTTTCATAAAATTAAAATACTTGTAAAACTACCTGCCTTGAAAACTGTGTTACAGAGACGGTCATTTGTGGTCTGAAGCATTTTAAAAGGTGTTTATTCTGCGGGATCCATTGAAAAGTTTTGTCAGTATGTTCAGTCGCAATTGTCTTTCAATTCAAGAGGCTTGACCTCTCAGTTACAATATAGAGCAAAACATACTACAAATTCTTAATAAACCTGATTTGATCAGTCTAGTTACTAATGGTAAACATAGAAAGGACTACAATGTCGATAAATTTTATACTACTAACAACAGCGATGCTACTCGCGTGGGGCACTTACTTAGCAGCAGAAATAAAGCACTACTACTATTTGTATTTCTACTGGCATACGCAAAATCTTCTTGACTATGAAGGTTGAAATCTAAGCTAAAAAACTGTTTTGAACTCCGTCTAGTATAGTTGCTACAAATTATGTTATAGTGCTCATTTTTATAGCTATAAAAAGGCATAAAATGTCGTAACACGATTATGCTTTGCAGATAAAGATGAAGATCAACAAAGTACCTATCATCAGTATATATGTATATGGTACAAATAAATAGTCAGAACTATTTTGGTAATAGCACTTAAGTTCAGTAACGTGCTCGTAAAAATCTATGTCTCCGTCACTCACTTGGAAACTTTGCTTAGAATTTGTAGTAGTTCAAGGTATTTGTCATCTCTCTAATGGTTCTTCTTCGATTACAAGTATTGTCGGCTATGGTCGGGACTACAAACATAGTCGTTTATCTCGAGGAAGTATCGATTAAAGTGTATTATGGGTTGTGTTTTCATCATAAAGATTAGATAGTAACTTAAAAGCTAAAACCCAGTCGTTTATTAAAATACAAGTAGTTAAAATGCCTTATTCCCATCCATTCCATCATGTAACTTGACTTTGGCTCCAAAGTTAAAATTAAATGATTTATAAATTCATTCCTATGTGCTTCACAAGTTTATTTCTATCCACTTATATGGCTCAAACCCTTGGACCGGGTAATAATAAAATATTGGAGTGTCCACCAACAATTTGGAGGGAAAGAAATCAATAGATTTATCGTTGTATAGAAAATTTATTTTTTGAGAATATTAGATTAAGAGCGGATGGGAATTATTACAATAACTTTTGTGGAAAATGATAAAGTAAAATTGAATTCTATTCTACATTGACTTACTGGCAAGATTGTTTGTTAAAGAAATGATTGTAAAATGTAAACTAGAGCAATTTATTACCAGCTCGGACTGTAGATCTGGTCGCGTTGATTGCGCAACACCAATTTATTTATTGTCGTTGCTCCTAATCCCTGAATATATCGCCGCGGACGACTCTGATACCAGAGACTTAAGACAATGGAAAGAATCAGTCGTTCTAATCGTATCAAAACTTAAAAAAAATTAACTTTTTGGAAAGAAACAGACCAAGAAAAAACATTATTTGAAAGGTTTCTACGAATTTACACACAATTCAGGTTAGTTTGATTTCTTTATATTCGTTTCTCAAGTCAATGTTAGTTTTGGGGTATGAATCTTATTATCATATTATGTAATAATGGGTTCAAAGTACTAAAATGAGGTCTGCACAAATGAGCATAGTTTACTATTCGCTTTCATAAAAAGCACTGACGAAATTTTTTATTCGAATATAGTTCTTTTATTTAAATTTAGAAGAACTATTGTTGTGTTTGTAATTATATTAACTGGTGCCCGCGATTTTGTCTGGGTAGAATATGTACTTCAGGTAGTCTAGGTTTTTCGAAACTTTCATCAATCTTTTTATTAATTAGGTAATTATAAAAAAATACTAGCAATATATTATTTATTAACCTAAACTCATGCCTCATAAAGGATCTCATAATCCTACAGCTTAAATATTGAGTATAAACTTTAAAGCCAACGAGTAGTTAGAGGTTTTCTTCCATAGTTTATTTATATTGAAGTTGGTTAAATATTTGTGGAAAACTTTTTAACAAGCTTAAAAGTTTTAAGATAAGTTTAAGTATTATATCTTGGACCAACAGAGGTATTTATGAAAAGAAAGATCTCTAGACATTAAGTACACACCGGGAAAAAATATTTTCTATAGCACTAAGCTGAAGACGATAAAAAGGATCATTCGCATATTGACTTCCATAGAAAAACCTTAGACACTAAAAGAACAATGGAGATGGCTGTTATAATACTGGCATAATACTGGGTTATTATAATAATAATAACTCTACAAATCTCGCACACGGCCGTCTGATCCCAAACTAGGCAGAGCCTGTACTATGGTAACCAGGCTGCGTATAAACATACTTATTACGTGACCGGGATCTTCTGTAAACTTTCCACGAGTTTTTTTTTTCTATATTTTAAGACAACACAAGTACCGCGTCGTTAACGAATGCAATGAAAAGTTGAGTATACCCTAAGGGTAAATATTCTTATTTCGAGACTGATTCCGAAACTCAGTGGCGGTCGGGCCTGGGATGGTATGTGCATACACTAAATCGTGCCCTTGTCGTAGAACTAACTAATAAATTGAACATGTGATATATTATGTCCCAGTCAGTTTCGTAGCCTGCAAACTGATTGTAAAATAAATAGCCCCAACAATTTAATTAAATGTCCTCACAAATAGCCAAGCTCGCGTATTGTAAGAAAATAAATATTTCAAATGAACCGAAGTTCGTTTCAGTGTTCACAGCAAAAATGTTTCAATTTGATGGCACTGCGCTCCATTAAATGCATCCAAACTTTTCTTGCACAGAATGAAAAGTGGTTCATACAAATTATTCAGTAAACTCGTTGGTGAACTGCGTTTTGCTTTGTTTGGAATGAATGTGTTTTAGGCTGTGTTATCGTTTTCATTTGTTTATGTTATAATTGTTGGTGGATGAAGTATTTAGTTCTGCTGACTGTTACGAGAATATTTGTTGTGGATTTTTATTCCTTATTATGGTAGATTAAGCTCGGTTTCGAAAAATTATTTATTATTTTTAATTGATCAGTTTTCGGTTGTTACAATCTTTGTAAGTTTTAAATCTTGCACATGTTAAGATTTTGATGTAGCACACTGTTCAGTATCAACTAATCAATTGGGGGCTTCAATACGCTATATCGATTGCCACTACTGTCTACTATCATCGAAGCGTATAACATGGAACTCATTACATTGAAATTGCCATAACTCGATTGCTCATCACATAAATGGTTTATGAGATTATTGAATGGAAATCTATATTGAAATCGTTTTACGATATTGGAAGTTGGCAAATCGACAGGTATTTACATCGAAAACTATACATTGATAAAAAGAAACCAATAAATCAACAATGCAAACACGTTAACAATACCGAGTATAAATATGTACTTGCTTTGAAGTCGATGAAAGTAATATAGATTGGCGGTATATTACACTGCACTACACCTTCGGCAGACTGGTTTCGAATTCTGGAGAGGCATTCCATTTAGGGCACAACAATCATCAAAAAAAAAGGGTAAAGGGTAAGGCTTACTCTCAAGAAGCTCACGATACACGTGCAACTCTGCCGTCCTTTCAACTTAAAAGCCGTTAACCTTCAAAGAACTTGTTGGGCTTAACGGCTTTCTAGTTAAAGGACGGCAGAACGCCTCCTCTATCCCTGCCCCTACCCTATAACTATCTTTCCCGCAACTACAAGAACACCAGTTTTGGGACCCCTCCATGCATCGTTTCTCCACTTTGTCAGTCTTGATTACGGGTAGTCCATACGCCAGATCGTTGTGTCCGCTACTTCTGAAGTAGCGGACACAATCTTATGTAATAAATACCATACTTATTTATTTAAATTTTTTCATCTAACATGACAAGAAAAAAATGTAAAACAGCTTCCTAAATAACCTCTGTTAGTTTAAAAATGTTATCATAACAAATGATTACCTGGATCCAGGGTCTATCTGGATTGGGTCTAGGTATCTACAAATCCTAAATGAATATGTTCCTATAATTCCTATATGCAATTCAAAGCTCGCCCTACGTTATTTGATTACTAAACTTGTAAGTGACTTGAAAAGTTACGTTGCCCGAGCCTTTTAATATCATGACTGTAATTATTTGCTTTCCCCAAAGAATTTTATCAACACTTAATGTCGATATTACTTGAACGAAACTCGCTTCCATTAGGATGAAATATACACGAAAAGCGCTTTAATATAAGTGCTCCTTTTAAATACCATTTTAATAGCAATGCGTGTTTGAAGTATTACCCGGGGAATTGAACTGTGATGTCGAATGTGAAGTTCGTTGGGCGCAGTGAACTCTTTAATTTGGCAGTGTTAGGCGCAAGAGAAATCTGTGCTAATGAGTCTACTCAGTAATTAGTCATTTATTCAGTCAGTGAGTTACCTTGAGTTAGTGGATGAGGGTTGGGATATTTTGGCCCGTTTACCTTACGACTCTCTCTCTTTACATATGAGTGTGGAGGTTGAAATAACAAACTTTGAACAAAAAGGGTGCTTTTAGGTTTATTTATGTTATATAGGTACTTGCATGTGATTAAATTATGCAGATTCTGACATTAAATTAACATACTAATTTAAGCCAGGTAAATCACTTTTATTTGACTTTTGTTAGTACTGGATTCACTATCTAACTAGTTTTGATTAAATGAGGTGTATATTTTGCTAATTGGCTATTATCATAAAAAAGGGAAAAATTCTGATAGTAGCCGCCTTAAGCCCGATATTTTCAAATCAAGCACCAAATCGGGTTCAATTCGAATTAGTTTCAGTGTTTCTCTTGAATCCGACAAAAGCGCATGATTGAACTGTGGTTCAAATAGGAACTATCGTTAGATTTTTAAATAAAAAAAAACATGCAAACCAAAAAATTTAGCCAACGTTATAAAACATTGTATTATTTATCTAAAATATGCATGTATTTAGAAATATGTTGGTTACCATTAGTACAGGCTCTGCCTAGTTTGGAATCAGACGGCCGCGTGTATAGTTTGGAATCAGACGGTTGCGTGTATAGTTTGGAATCAGACGGCCGCGTGTATAGAGATAGATTAGTAAATATTTTTAAAGTGTCATTTCAACTGTAGATATGCACCTTCTAAAGAAAATATTATATTCAAACTCATTTTTTTTGAACATTTAGTGCTAGATGGGTCCAATACAAAATTTCAGGATAAAATATAACATGTTTACTTCATAACGACATATTAAATATTAGGTCATTATAAAATAAACATGTTGTCAAGTTTTTTTCTAAATATACGTCATACACGGCGCAATTAGAAGCTTTCGTACTGCTTTCAAATTTTATTTAATACTCTAATTCACCTAGGTACATAGGAAAGGCAGTAAAATAAGATTGATATATTTGAGCAACCTGAACACACAACTTGTGTAATGACATTACAAAACAGTCAGGATTTAATAAAAAAATATCAAAGAGTATATGTCATATATTCTGTACTTGCTTATATACATAACACAAAACATGTTGAAAAGGGTGATTTTACATATTCATACGTATATAAAAGCCATTAAAAGTTCACGTTTAGTCGATCAGCAGGCGGTGCAGTCAGCGACGGACCTTTTAACCAAAGCGAAAAGTGCACACAACAACGAATTCTCTACATAGGGTTGCACCACAATCAAACTTGTTTGAATATGTATATAACAGATTTATTTCTTTTTATTACAAAGCGTGGAACAACAAAAGAACTAAATTTAAACAATTACATTTTCATTTTTAGGATTCCGTTCCTTAAAAGGCGAAAAGAAACCCTTATAATATCACTTTGTTGTCCGTCTGTCTGTATATCTGTCTATCATGATTCTTTTCTCAGGAACCTGACAATGCATCAAGTTGAACTTAATACCAAATAATTGTCTGCGGTTCCTTGAAGCTGTAAAAAAATCAAAGTCAACGCAATAGATGCGGCCATGTATACTAGCTATGGATGTTTCACTATCGCGACTCTCTTGCTCATCGGGATCTTAATTTAAAACTTTTTCAAAAACTTTGAAAAGAAAAACTGACAAAGAAACACAATTACAATTACAAACGTAATAATATAACACAATAATATAAACCTCACATGTATCTTCAAACTACATTTTTTGACAGCCCTGTTACATCCTTCTAAGAACAATTTAGATGTCTTCGAATAGAACAATTTTTCGTAATGGGGCTTGTCTATCGACTAGAGACGCTGAACCGTTTTCCGCTCATACTTATTCATTTTTATGGCTCCTTGAATAATTTACACGATAGCATTGAAAACTATTGTCAATATTTTATATTAAAAACAGCGATAACGTGACATGAGGGGAAGTTTTATGTGTGTATTCAGTGTAAGTAAGCTATATGAAGATATTTCAGTGTCCCCGCTGATACAATATCAGATATAGCATAAATACTAATCAATATTGCCTAAGTTCATTTCTAAAATGTAGGAATGTAGGACGCTTTATGTGTTTTGTACAGTTCCTTAAATAATATAAAGTTCTGGTACATACAAACCAACCAAAATTAAGCACTCTATCTCGATAGACATACTAAGATATTTTTACCGTAAATACACACATTTATTATTATTACACATACGTATTATACATAGTTCACGTCTCATAATATGTATCTTTTTTAGAATAAACGCTTATATTTGAAATCATTTTCTTTAGTCTCAATCTTGGATCAATGTGTGATCACAAATTTAGTAAACACCTGTCAAAGGCAGAGATCAAACTAAAGACCTTTTAATAATAATGAATTACTGAGAAACTAGAAGGCTGTACACAACACAACACTTTGTTTATTAACAGCCACAGTAAAAGCAACTCAATATTATTTGAACAAGATGCAAAATTGAACCGAGCTACATTATTTTTAACTAATAATTGTGTTGTACAGTACTTGTCCCAATTGTGTGTGGACTTGACAGCGAAATTACAATTTGTAAAATATAACTTTTACTTTCAAACACTTTGACATCCATGCTTTATCAACATGTTTTTATCAGTGTTTATCCTACTTATATTAATACCAAAAAAATAATTCTGAAGGATTCGTTATCATAGAGATCGGATTTGAAAAAATATTTTTACATTTGATAGCTTACTAGTTAAGAAAGACTATTCAACATCACGCTACCAGAAGCGCAGCAGTAACCCTAAACGCGTTTGAAATTTCGAGGAAACGCTGGTGTGTTGTAACACTTATAACTCTAAAGGTATGTTTGCTGGTTTGTCCTTCATTGACAGCATATGGATCTGACAGTTACTATTTAGACATATTTGGAATTTAATTAATTCCGTGTTTGTGATGTGCGAACACCCACACAGGTGAGCTTTTGTAGGTAAAAGGGCAAGGATTCGATTCACGTGATGAGTAGAAAAGCATAAATGGTACTGCTTTAATATACGTAGAAAGGCGGTTCTGCACAAACTCTACAGCTGCGACTGTCACAAACTAATCTGAGAAAATAAACATAGGAGCTGGGGTACTCCTTCAATAACCGATATGGTTTTCAACCATATACAACTATATTGGCGGAAAATGAGGAAAAAAAAATATTTTTAATTTATTTGTTCATCGCAGAACCTCCTAAAAGTGGTATCCTCCTAAAGGTGTAGTTTAAAAAGTACAAGAACATCGTGTGGTTTTAGTCGGTTCGATTCTGACGTATCGCTTCACTATTAGCCCCGGTACCGTGGGGGTTTCCACTCGATAAAAAATAGCCCTTTTTCTTGCGCGATATTAGTTTCCTCAATTTCCACAAGTTCCAATTAAGGGTTACGTCATTCATGGCCTACACGGGCTCTACAATACGGCCCATAAATACTAACTCATCCGTACACGCTGTTTATATTATTATATTCTTCTTAGAAGAATCTAAATTCTGGCACTAATATGAACTATTGTAAAACTAAGGAAATAATTTGGTTAACCTCAGGCCTACGAATTACCAATAAATTCGGGAACATTCTTCATAATTTTCTGGTACATTTATGATAATTCGGCTAAACCACGTTCAATGTTATTGTTGTTCATGGAGTATTTGATTAAATAGCTGTATATACAAAGTAACACATTAATATGTTTATTATTAAAAGCAATACATATTACTAGATATTATTAAGTTCTTACGATATTAAAATCAATTACAATGTTATATTTGTCAGTAACCTTCTGAACATATTTTTTTTACATTATTAATACCATGTTTTAGTTACTTTAAAATTCGTATCAAAGGTATAAATAGATATTCTTACAGTATAAGTTACGGTGTTGCAAGCGTCGTCCGAGTGCGGTAACCGTCAAAAATTATAGTAAATGTTATGATTAAGTCTGGAAAAGTTAGTTCTGGGGTTGGCCGTGACAACCTATTGTTATAACTGAAACGCACAAAATGTCTCTGCAACGGCATCAACCAGATCCAGAGTGAATGCTTGTTAATAATGTAAAAGTATTTCTACGATAAAATGTTTTTTTAATCACAATTTTTTTTAACTTATAGAAAATTATTTTTTACTTTTTAGTTCAGCTAGCTACCAAAGTGTTTTTTTTATTTTTTTTTAGACTATTATTTATTTCTGCTTTTTTAGTCTTTAATATTGTATTGTTATCGTTTTAATTCAAACCGACGTTTTAAAGTGGGTGAAAATCACGATTAAAGATTCCGTTACATAGATACATTGATACATACATACCTAGCTAATAAAAGCGTGTTAAAAAATTTAGCGTTAATCAAATGTTTTGAAAACAAATTTGCGCGATCGCATTCGCAATACGGGCCCAACCTTCATTTCGGAGTAAGAGATAAGCGAGATATAATGAGAAAATCGAAATCATATTACTCAAGTTATCTCAGTATATTAAGCGAGATTATAGCAAGTTACCTTTACTTAGATTAGTTTACTTAGGTCAGATTAAGTACGTCTTGGTTTAATCAAGTTTTCAGAACTCTTATAATTATATAGATTTGTATTATATTTTATGTAAAGAACAGATCGAGTTTTGACCTTCGTTATTAATTGCATGATAAAGTACAGCATCTGAGACCGACGTGACTCCTGGCTGATAAACAGTGGGGCGAAGACATAACTAGAGTGGAGACCGCGATTAGGCAAACGTAATGTAGGGCACCCTGCGGCACGATGGACCGACGCGATGACTTGAAGAAGATGGCTGGCAGCGGATGGAAGCGGACTGCCCAAGACTGGGATAGTTCGCTCTCCTTGAGGGAGGCCTTCGTCCAGCACTGGACGGCGATAGGCTGATGATGATGATAATGTATTACTGGGTACCTTTGATAATTATGTATGCAAAATTTCATAATGATTGGATGAGTAACTGAACGTGTAACAAACAAAAAACACATTCGCGATTATAAAATTCGTTAGTATTGACTTTCTTCTTTCTATTTTTTTAAAACACTTAAATTCTTGTAACTTGTTTACCAAGCATGGGGCTTAGCTAAGGGTAGCACAATGTCAGAGACGGCGCACCCGGCTAGGGGACTATATCTAGTGGTCGGGGCCATCGAGGCCTACATCAAGTATCTGGGCCTGAATCTTGACGGAAGGTGGCACCTCGACGAGCACTTCCAACAGCTTGCTCTAAAGCTGGTCAGCACTGCGTCCACCCCTCTGGGATGAATCTTGTATGGGCCGGCTCGATCGGAGTGATACCACGGCCTCATAAAAACAGGCAGTGAAGCAATGGTTACGTTGTGTTTCACCGAGTGAGTGAGGTTACCGGAGGCCCTTACCTATCCCCCTCTTCCCCTACTCCCACCTTAAAGGCCGGCAACGCACTTGTGACTCTTGAGTTGCAGGTGCCAATAAGCAGTGATAGTCACTTACCATCAGGTGACCCGTCTGCTTGTTTGCCATCTATACAATAAAAAAAAGCATTTCCATAAATTGTGACATTCACGTGACAAATAACCTTAATGAACCCAAATTTTTCATCTGTTTCCTTAAAATAGAAATGAATGCCTCGCCTGATTTAACAATACAAAATAACCAAGAAAATATTATGTAACACAAAATACCCGACTGCGTTAAAAATACTAACTATAAAAGCAAACTAATATACATTATGTAATGACATACACGTGGACTCCAACGTGGGCAATGTGACTGATTTGTCCCGAAAAATCTAAGCATACCTCATATGTGGAAATCCATCAAAGGGATTAGGCTGTAAAGCGTGAAAAGATGTAGACATACGAGTACATATACGATTGAATAACGTTACCGGTAGTCGGTTAATAAAAATCGCTCCCGCTCATACGGTGAGAAAAATACCTCATAATCATTAATGCTTGTTGACATCACTCAAATATAACATACAAACATCATCATTATCTTTTTTAAAATTACCATGGATACCATATCTAATTATATTTAAAATCAAACTACTAGCTTTTAACAGGGACTATGCTCGCGTGAATGTTATTTTTATAACCCTTGAGAACAGTACTTTTTTTGTGGATAAAATGTAATAACACTATTATTGGGAGTTTTACATATATGTTCAAAATTAATAATAATATTTATATTTAAATACATAGATAGATAGTTAGAACATTTTTTATTGTACACCACAGTTAGACAGAAATTAACACAGTTTAGTAGCAACATACTAAGCGGCAAGTACAATGGGCGGTCTTATCGCTAAAAGCGATGTCTTCCAGACAACCTTTGTATGGAAACAACAGAGGAAGATAATCGGTAGCTGGTGGCGTACCAAAAATATTTATAACTGTAACAATCAAATAATAATAAAGGAAACTAGGTGAAAAGGAATATGTGAAGTATCTTCTACACATACGTACAAATAAACACATACATATATATACACACATACACATATATAGTGATATAACTATAATAATTAGTAAGACATTTTAGTGGAGTTACTTATTATGAAGTCTATTGCACAACGTGAGAGAGTTGTACACCACTTATAGTGTTAGATAGTATTCCTTTACAAGAGCCTTAAAAGAGGTTAAGGTTTGAGCTCGTCTAATCTTTACAGGTCACTGCATTCCATAAACGGATTGCAGTGACTGTAAAGGATTTATCATAAAATGCCGTGGAGTGTGCAGGCATTTTTAGTTGCAAATTTTCTGATGACCTTAGAGATCCGGATGTGTACAATGTAGGAACTCGAATTGTTCCTTAGGATAGGAAGGTACCGAAGGGTTGAACAGTATATTGTATAGAAGCGAAAGAATGTGAGTATTCCGGCGAAGGCGTATAGGTAACCACTTGAGTTGTTTCCGAAATTCAGAGATATGATCGTATTTACGCAAACCAAATATGAATCTTATGCAAAAATTTTGAAGTCGCTCAAGTTTCTCTAGTTGGTTCTCGGTGAGATCAGGATAGCTGGCATCTGCATAATCGAGGATTGGAAGTAGAAGGGAGTTAGCAAGGGCAATTTTGGTACCGGTTGGAAGAAAGTTTCGTAAACGTTTTAAGGATCCTGCAGAGGCAAACATTCTGCGACTTATTTCCTGCATCTGTCGGGCCCAAAATAAGTCAGTGTCTATCTGTATACCCAGGTTTTTTAATACTTTACTAAAAGGTATCACGGTGCCTTCGAATAGAACTGGTGGAAGTACTCGTAGTGACCACTCAATCTGTGCGATTTTTCTAGAACTACCGACAATAATAATTTGGGTCTTCGATGGGTTTACCTGAAGACCGTGTGACTTACTCCAGTAACTAATCTGGTCCAAATCTTTGTTGATGATGTCAACAGCTTTAGGTAAATTTATCAGTGGTGTATGAGTATATATCTGCAGATCATCAGCATAGAGGTGGTAGGAAGAAAGTAATTGGTTTGACATAGAATTGATAAAAATTGCGAAAAGTAAAGGAGACAAAACCCCACCCTGGGGCACACCAGCAAATGTATAACACCAAGTAGATAGAGTGTTGTAAATTCAAATACGTTGTTGGCGGCCACACAGGTAATTACGAAGCCAATCAATCACCGTTGGAGATATGTTAAGTGAGGTAAGTATACTGAGCAGAACATCGTAATCCACTGTGTTGAACGCATTGGAAAAATCCAAAAGCGCGAGCACAGTGAGACTGCCACTTTCCATTTGAAATCTGATTTCATCGGTAATGTTAACTAAGGCTGTTACTGTACTATGGCCAGGTCGAAAGCCAGATTGATATGGATTGAGGAGGTCATGTTTGCACAGGAAAGAATATGTAATTGACAAATAAACATAAATGATATAAAAGTATTTTTTTAGGATTTGGTTCATTTATTCCTACCGAATAGGGAATATGCATGTATTTTTTTTTTATCTTTTATTGACTTGTTCCATCATTCTACTCTAATAAAAAATATAAATAACCTTGGCAATGTTCAAATTAATTTTTAAAATAACATTGAAAACATCGATAAAATTTGATCTGATTGAACGCCGCCATATTTCGCGGGCCTTGGATGACGTCACATATCACGCTCAGTGTTTGTTTCATAAACTTAGTATACTTACTTGAAGTGTTACAGTAATTTTATACCGATTTTCAGTTGTAATTACTATGTATTGTAATTAATAGACGATGGATAAAGTTTAAAAAACATTTTATAAGTATTGCCTTGTCCCTAAGTGTAAAAACACTATAAGAAGTACACCCAATACAGTATTTTTTCCTGTACAAAATAATAATGTAAAATACGAAAACAATGGTGTAAATTAATGAGAAGAGATGAAGTATCTTCAATATCGTGTTTATATTGTTGTGAAGATCACTTTAATGTAAGCATATTACAATTTAATTGCTAGAATAGTGTGAATTAGTCAGCAGTAGGCCATTTATGTTGGTTTTAAATATCAAGCAGAAGGCAACTTGCTTGTCTACTTAAACTAGGTAACCAAAGTCCAATAAAACTTTATGAATATAACTAACTATACATATCCTACCTATCCTTTAGATTATAATATAACAAGTATTATAATAATTACCTTGCGGATTTCACTCCTTTGACCTCAGCAGACGTAAAATCTGGATTTGATGCAAAATATGTAGTCATCATGAATGCATCTATTTTCGGTAGATTGTCCGATTGTTCTTTGACTAAACTACATTCAGTCATCGTCCTAGATAATTTCTAATATCACTAGAATACTTAAATTGCACTAGCTAAGGGCAAAAACCACAGAAACACCTATCTTTCTCCGTAACACTACGAATATAGGCGCCGATAAATGACAGGACGGGGAATTTGACGTCATGTTTTGTTTCAACCAATAGTGAAGCGTTTTGCAAAGTTGAATTTCGCTCCCTTATTTTGCATATTTTAATTAATATTTTTTGCAATTAAAGACGAACTAAATAAGAAAATAATTGTTTAGGCATAATATGTGGACAATAAAGATTCAAGGGAAAATTAATCAAGTAAATTTAAACAACATGCATATTCCCTATTCCTTTAATAATAAGGGAATCAGGTTAAATGGGGTAGGAATTGTGTTATATACACACTTCAGCATTGTTAGCTATTATAAAAATAGTTACCGCTTAACTTAACCTAATTTCTCGTTTCCGTTTGTACTGCAGAAAAATCCAATGACACAATTCAGATGGTGGTGTAGATATTTATTTTATCCCACCTCTATGTAGGTATGGTTTACACAGACGTAGGAACCGAACCGAATTAGTAAAATTTTTGAAAAAGTTATTTTGCAACAACTAGAAAACCATTTTAATTTAAATAATCTATTTCACAAAGAACAATTTGGCTTTACAAAGGGTCGTTCAACAATTGATGCTGGTGCAACTCTTTTGAGACATATATTTAATGCATGGGAGAATTCGCAAGTGCGATAGGTGTATTTTGCGATCTCTCAAAAGCTTTTGACTGTGTAGAACATAACACGCTTTTTCTTAAACTTAAACATTATGGTGTTAACGGTATTGCTTTGGAACTAATTGAAGGATAGAATTCAACATGTAGATGTCAATGGTGCGAGGTCTTCTGGATTACTACTACGGGCGTTCCTCAGGGCTCTATATTAGGTCTTCTACTTTTTCGCATATATATAAACGATTTACCTTATTATTTAAAAGACCTCTGTGATATAGTTCTATTTGCTGATGATACGTCACTTATTTTTAAAGTCGATCGTAAGAAAACAGTTTTTGACGATGTGAATAGGGCTATAAATGATGTATTAAATTGGTTTTCAACTAACAATCTCCTACTAAATTCAAATAAAGCAAAGTGTGTGAGATTTACTATGCCAAATGTAAAACAGCTAGGTACTAATTTAACTCTAAATAATGAAATGTTAAGTATTGTAGACTCAACAGTATTCTTAGGAATTACATTAGACAGTAAACTACAATGGGGAGCCCAGATAGACCGCCTTGCAGGTAGGCTTAGTTCGGCAGCTTATGCAGTTTGGAAGGTACGTCAGCTCACTGATACGGACACAGCTAGGCTAGTTTATTTTAGCTACTTTCACAGCGTATGTCCTATGGTATACTACTTTGGGGCAAGGCGGTGATGTTGAAACGATTTTTATTCTCCAAAAACGAGCCATCCGCTCCATATACAACTTAGGTGCTAGAGTCTCTCTTCGAGAGTTGTTTAAGGATATAGGTATTTTAACTGTTGCATCACAGTATATATTTGCAAATATTATGTTTGTTAGGCACAACATTAATATTTATAAGAAAAACAGTGATATACACAATATTAATACAAGAAACAAGTCTAAACTCGTTGGGACCTATCATCGCTTACATAAAGTACACAACTCGTTCGAAGGTCTTGGTATACGTTTTTATAAAAAATTCCTATACATGTAATCGACCTTCCTGTAGATAAATTCAAGCGAACGGTAAAAAATCACCTTATTAGGAAATCCTACAATACGATCAACGATTTTCTAAACGACAAACAGTCTTGGGCTTAAGGTGTCATTAGGTATATACACACAAACTTCTTTGTCTTATAATTAAGCTAAATTATTAACAAACCATTGTCAGTTGAAAGTAATGCGTGACGATTATTATGGTAATTTGACTATTAGTGATTTTTATCAGTATCTCGACTATGGTTCGTCATGCTCACTAAAATGTCATTGCTTCCGGCGTCGTCATGGGGCGGGTCATTTCTTTCCCTCTGATATGGCGAAGGAGATGATGGCTGGTCCATGCGTCATACTCGTGAATGGGTGCTGCTTGGGGTGACTGGTCGGCCTACTCAGCGATGCTTTAGCCTATACTATTATTTTGGTTCGATCAACTGCAACCATAGCCTCTTAATCCAGTCACGAATTATTTTTAACAGTAGATTTTGCAACTGAATGAAGGTAGATGTGCACCTTGAATGATTTTTATGTTTAATAGGTTCAAACCTCCAACGGTATCACTGAGTGATTTTTATTTTTTAGTACGTTAGCTTTTGGAGCATTTCAATAAAATGAAATTCAGGTGGCATCAGCTTGCATCCTGTTTACCTCTCGTGTAACACTAACACTATTGTACCTGAAGATCTGACTTTTAAAAAGAGTGGCCATGAGTTTCTTTGCCATTAATCTTTTCTGGCCCTACGCATTTTGGAAACTGGAAGCTATATTTCGACACAAACAGGCAGTAGATTTTGGTGTTTTTCACCTAATTTACCTTGACAATCCAGTACATGCTGTGGCGTCTGTTTGTGCCGATCTATGATTTTAACTCTAGCTTCAATTTAACGTTCATAAATGTCACTTAGTGTCTTAATTGAATAAATGATTTTGAATTTGAATTTGAATTTGAACCTGCTACCCTCGATCTTTGTCGGCTTCGGCTGCCGGATGTCGGCTAAAGAAATTCTTACCACCTGTTCAGTTACTCCATCATCTGTTATTTTTATTCTGCTATTAACAGCTACAAAAGACAGTCAGATATTTGAAAACACAGCGGTTACAGATGCAGAATTGTATTCGATAAACTTAGTGTTACCTACATTTGTTCCAGATAAGGCTATCGCGACCTAAAAGATTTTCCAAAAAAACTTGTTTCTTTTCAGCGCGGCAGTGACGCAGCACCAAGATAATGAGCTCACTGGGACTTAATTAAAATTGTCTGGGCTAAATTTTCTTTTAAAACTCATTCGCGAGATGGGAATATGATAATTTTAACACAATTTCCTCTTGCGTGTGTAAATGTTGGGGTGGAATTAATTGAAAATCCACCTTTTAGATTAATGTATGTTTAACATTTTGCACAATACAATTAAAGCTGCAGGTTTTATTAGAATGTGTCTATTACTTTCTTTTTTTATGATTTAGGGGGCAAACTAGCAAACGGGTCACCTGATGGTAAATGATTACCGCCGCCCATGGGCACCTGCAACTCAAGAGTCACAAGTGCGTTGCCGGCCTTTGAGGTGGGAGTAGGATAAGGGTGGAAGAGGGGGAGAGGAGGGGGGAGGGAAAGTTTAGGGCCTCCGGTAACCTCACTCACTCGGCGAAAAGCAATGCATTCATTGCTTCACTGCCCGTTTTCTGTGAGGCCGTGGTATCACTCTGGTCGAGCCGGGAGTAGTGACCATAAGTTGTGTTAAAACTGCGGGAAACCTCTAGTTTTTTTATTATTTACTAAGTTTATTACAGTAATACAAATAGCAGTCTTATCATTCTCGACGATTTCTTGTATTCGTAATAAAACTAGTTGGTTATTATTGATATTAAATACTGCAGACTGCAGTCAACTACAGTCAAATACACTAATACCTAAAATAAATAAAAGTTTATTGGCCTTATAAAATTAAGGTTGTACATACTATAGTATAACGAAAATACGTAATTAATTTTGAACAAATTAATACTGTAAAGAAAGCAAAAGGCTTAACCCCAAAAGGAAACGGTTAAATCCCAAAAAATCATTAACATACTTTTCAAAATTTAACAAGATATTATTTACAAGTGTATTTTAATTAATTTAATTAAATACTCCTCGGGCGCCCGTCCTTTTTCCTCATTTTTGGGAAAATTGATCATAATGAGAGCAGTTCTTTTAAATCTTTATGGTGTTATTAATTCGGGAATATAATTTGTTAGCGAAGATTAGGGATTAAGCCATGATTGATATTGGTAGAATGACTGGTTGTTCGTGTAATAACTTATTGGGGCAAGTCGTGAATGCCTTTAATCTTCTTCACTTTGATGTTACCCAGATCTGGATATAGTAAATGTATACACACGCTTGAAGCCTTAGGCTGTTAAACAGTATATTATCATAACTTATAATGAAATTATTTAGCTAAATAATTCTGTGTCTCATTCTTGGCATCTTAATATTCTAAGAATTCGTCTGTTTTAATTTATGAATCTAAGAATCTCATAATCCAATTTAAAATGTTCTCTTAACGTAAAATATCATGTTTATTGAGAAACATTACCAGCTATATAACAACATGTTGCCTAACCATGCTACATAGCCCAGAAGAGTGGATGAAAACAAATGAGTCAAATCAACTTATTTTGATATATAATACTCATTATTTCAGCACATTTTAGAATGATATAGAAAACGGAGGTAAACATAGAGTAAAGCCAAGATTACAGCGGAACATAAATGGTAATGGAAATGGACTATTACAGCTAGCATAAATAAATAAAATTAAAAATAAAATTTAAGTACACCCAACTCAAAAATAGCCCTCAACGATTAGAAAAGAACTGACGATCTTTGACAAACTTTTTTCTCTACTCCAAATGGTTCATCTCCCTTTATTACTCTCCTAGTGGACTAATACAATCCTATCACTTTAACTTGTACTGAAGATAGTATATGCCAACCTTATATGAAGTAGAGAATAGAATTAGATGAATATGAACGAATAAATTCAGTAGTTTAGCCACTATATTTTTTTGTGTGTTTTCATTAATTACGCAAAGTACATTACAGTGTCAAAGACCTTTTTGACAAATGGTTGCCATGGTGATCAAACGTTTGGCTGCACGGATGGCGCAATTGTTCACCTCGCCACTACGCCGCGCCTAGTGTTGTGGGTTCAAATTCCACACGGGACAAAAATTTTAGTGATTTACAAATAGTTGTACCGAGTCTGGGTGTTTTTTGTGTCCGTTGTTTGATTGTTTGTGAAGCGCCCCGCGACACATTATTATTCCTAATGCGGGAGTTGTCTTTAAAAAAAAGCGTTGCCCCCCCCCTCCCCACCCCTACTAACCAACAAAAATACGAAATAATAAATCAAACATATTGTAAAGAACATAAGGACGTTAAGCCTGTGATAAAAAATAAGTTCCATAAGCTTGTTGTGGCATATTAATAATTATACTTATAGGTGCCGACTGTATTTTTTCTTACGAAACAGATTGTATTTGTATACGTACTGTATTTTTTTTTTCAGAACGAAAATCAGGAGTTTTCAGATAGTTACACATTTTTGATTTGGATTAATGTTTTCAACTATCTGAGAAACACAAACAATATGAATAAGACTAAAAATTTATATGTAAACACATTATTTTTGTTACAATCGAAACATTTACTGAATCGATATTATGAATTATGATAAAAAAATTACATTTCGAAATGCTATTTGGTCTCTGAATCACAGGGATGGGAATTGTTAATACCATGCGAAATGGTAAACTGACCTTTTCGAATGATAATAAAGTATTTATGTAAATTTCAAAGCAATCTATCAATATCGAAAAGTGTTTATGAAAATCGTTTAAACCATTTAAACACACAAATGAATTCTTAATAGTCTTTTTTACATCACAGATTAAAGTTTTAATAGAAATATAACATTGTTTAATCGGGAATAGGTTTTGGATATGGTATTTTCTTAGGCCGGGTTCTAAGAGCCGAGACTGAACTCCGAACACTTTGATAATACCTATGTCCGGCTGTGAGACCCAATTGAATTAATATAGGCACAATTAAAATCGCATGTTGGGAAGAATAACAAAAGTTATAATTGAGGAAGCCTCAAGCCAAATCGGTACGGCGTCTTGGTGGAATTGTATTGAATACATATAAAAAGAAGAAGAAAAATGATGTTGCTTATATGCTGTACCGATGCACCGACCCTGAGTTTTGTAATACATGTTTTAGAAGAGTATGGTAGTGATGTATATATAGAATCATCTCAGTAATAAAATAAAATAGCTTGTCGTATTATTTCTAATCAATCTCTTTGAATTTAATCTCTTAAAAATATTTAGTTCAATCAATATTTAGTTTTACATCTCTATCTATTGCCAATGGTTACCAGGTTGCCATGTTTGTTTCCTAAATTTTATCGGGCTATGTTTGAATTTTATGCCTTTTTAATGCTTTTATTTGACAAAGTAAATGACAACTTGTGATTAAATTCAATGAAATATGGTACAAAGATATGTCAATGAGAAAGAGTAAGGAGAAGTGAATAACGGACATTATCGAAAACCTAAAGATGTAAATTAGATCGTTACAGTTGTTATCTTAACTAAACATTAAATTAAAATTGAAGTTAACCTTCTTTTCATTTCTTTTAAGGGGTTTAAAAAAATTGGTAAGGTGATTAAATTAGACTGTAAAGCGCCTATGTGCGTCGGCTCGCTGCCGACATTAAATTTTGTAAATGGTGTTGTAATTCGGGTCTATTTTTATTGTACTAATTAACTAGCTGTTGCCCGCGGCTGCGTTTGCGTGGAAATATAAATTTATCTCACGGGAACCGATTGTGTATTTAACTTTCTTAATTTTTCTTTCCGTAAGAACCTTGGATAAAGTATTAGAAAATATAAAAAAAGATTAATGAAATCGGTTAAGTCGTTCTAAAGTTATGGCCTGACCAAGGGAAATAGGAATTTATTTTTATATGTTATATATAGATTTTGTTAAAAAATGCTTTTCTTATTTTGTGCAAAAATATTTTTTTTGGTTAACCGATGTATATTAAGCAGTATAATTCTGTACATGACAGTACTTGTTCGTGGGAGAGCCATGCTTCGGCACGTATGCGCCGGATCGACCGGAATGATACCACGGTCTCACAGAAAACCGGCAGTGAAGCAATGATGGCATTGCTTTTCGCCGCATGAGTGTGGATACCGGAGGCCCTAACCCTTCCCTCCTGCAACACACTTGTGACTCTTGAGTTGTAGGTGCCCATGGCCGGCGGGAGTCATTTACCATCAGGTGACCCGTCTGCTCGTTTGCCCCCTATACCATAAAAAAACATGATTTTATGTGATTTCTTATGCGCCAACTTGTATACCAAAAGCTTTTTTATAAGTATTTTTATTTTTAAGGTTCCGGAGTCAATAAGGAAACCCTATAGTGTCGCCATGTCTGTCCGCCTGCCCGCTGTTTAGCTCAGAGACTCTCAGTACTGGAAAGCTTTAATTTAGCATGAGTATAGATTTATTACGCCAAAAAGTGGTAAAATAAAATCATAAAAAGTATTAGGGTACCTCCCCTACACGTTAAATGGGGATGATTTCTTTCTCGTCTCTGTTGTGGGGTATAATTTTAAAAATATTAAGTTTGCTGAAGGAGGCTATGGAATGGATCAGGATGCTGAAGAAGCCCAAAGCCAATTCCGTTTCGATGTAACATTTGAGAGGGATAGTATTATGATTCGCACGGGAACCCTAACAGCAACTCTTGGCATACAGAAAAAAAGAAAAAATATAAGCAGTAAAAAGAAAATTTACACAAGGACGCTAGCGAATGAATCCTAAAACTAGATAGATAATGAAAAGTGGAATATTTTTTTAAGCATTCAAACTTCGTATTGAATTAGGGCGACGATACGAGCGCGGTAATAATGATTATATATATTATAATATAAATAATCAATATCACCAATAAACAAAGCCAATAGTTCACTTGACATTATATTTCTTTGAAAGCAGACAAGAAAAGTCAATTGGATGAAGCTGTTTAGTAAAAATGAAAACATTGATAACGCATGTTGCTTGGTGCGGTGGTATTCAGTTTCCACACGTAAAATAAAAAATAGTTTACTTGGTAGTAGAAGTATTTATGTTTCCGCAATCGACAACTATAACAATCTACGTCTGATATTGCTGCTTCGTATTAATATGTGAACTCGTAAGTGTTGCCATTTTCAAAAGTAAATATTAGCTAATATGCTTTTGTACTTTTCAAAATGAAAATGTGAAGTGCTGGCATTTAGGACCGTCCTTCTAATGTGTGAGTTAAATTAATACTATATTTCGTTAAAAAGTTAGAAGTCTCCGTTAGGACCCTATAACCTTTTGGATTTAAGTCAATTAATGGTTATGGTTTCTTGCGTATATATGGCATTTTATTTCTAACTCATCAAAAGACAACCAACAAAAATAACCTTTAAATATACTTATTTTTTATCAAACAACTTTTACGAATATATATTCGCTTGTAATAGGTACCAATATGTAGAGTAAGTACTGGTCGAGGGTGCTCAATCGTCTTTATGGCATCCGGTGTTCAGGACATATATAAATATTCATGTTTAAGTTTATAGCTGACAGTATAGTGTCAGGTTAGATTCAGTAAAACCTCATATGCTACTAGTGCTTCAGTTAGAACCTCATATGCTACTAGTGCTTCAGTTAGAACCTCATATGCTACTAGTGCTTCAGTTAGAACCTCATATGCTACTAGTGCTTCAGTTAGAACCTCATATGCTACTAGTGCTTCAGTTAGAACCTCCTATGCTACTAGTGCTTCAGTTAGAATCTCATATACTACTAGTGCTTCAGTTAGAACCTCATATGCTACTAGTGCTTCAGTTAGAACCTCATATGCTACTAGTGCTTCAGTTATGCTTTACTACTTTTATTTTATGTTCTTAATTTATAATAAAACATATGCACAGCTCTTTAAAGTCAATCAAACTTGCTGGTAATTAATCCTAATATTATGGACATAATATAAACTTATGGATGAATGTGGTAACAAGCAAAAGCCAGAATTTTCTACTGGTTTACCACCAAAATTTGTTTCACCTTGCAAAATCATTGGTTAACGGGCGAGCGTTGGTGACCACGCGTGGCACTCATTGACAGACTACCACCCTACAATAGTTGCTTAGGAGCAGGCTATGGAGGAGTATCCGATGAATACAAGTTTCACATATAAACATGTTATACACGTATAGAGCTTAAAGATAGACTATCGTTACTAATTGCCTTTTATAATGGTTTCAAAGAAACGGAAATTGATCTCTATAAACGAGTGTAGTGCGTTTTCATTAATGCTTGAGTAGGTCTAAGTCAATATATTTCTCATTAAAATCACGTGTCATATAGTTCTGACTACTGCGCATAATAGTAAGTATTATTTACTTAGTGTTCACAAGTTCACAAACAAAAACACTTCGCGTGTAGTTAAAGCTCAGGGTGTTGAAAGAGATAGTTGCAGATACTGACGTTTCATTCAATACATGTACAAAGCTTGTCTGTGGTGTGTGTTACGTCCAAAGATTCAAGGGTTTCTTTTTTAAGATCAAATTTCCCAGTACTCAGACAATTTAATAGGTACTTTAAAATCTGTAAGATTTCACTTAATTACATTGTCTAGTTAATAAAAACCCTTCCTTCTCCAATACATTTAAAATTAAACCCGCCTGTCAATTAGTCCGCGAGTAAACTCAAAGAATATCACAAAGAGGTTTGTTGAAAACTTTTTAAAAAAGAAATGGAAAAAGTTCTCTCATTATAAGAGGTTTAGGGTCGCGGGACGCTATGAAAGGGCCGAGTTGTTCGTAATCCGAGATGCTTTTGATTTACGAATGCACAAGACAGATGTTTGTGAACAGCCTATAAATATTCACTTCTTTTAAATTGTTATCGCCCTTAGGCAGTTTTTTGTATTACACGCAGATTAGAAACGTTTAATTGCGGTTTTCTACAGAAAATGTCTGCAGTTTCTTTAGTAATTGAAAAATGTTTCTATAACTCCGCCTTTCATTTGCCACTACTACGAATCTGACAACTAGTTAATTTCTTATGTAGCTCCTATGTTGTAAATGTCGCTCTTTAAACCGTCATCGGAGCTTTATTTGATGTTCATTATTTTTGTATGTAACGTATTATTAAAGATAGTCATTTATTATCTACGGAGGAAACATGGAAGGAACGTATTCTGTATCTAAATTCTCTGTCTTGGTTACACAACTTCTTGATATTGTTTAAAAACTGCAACGCCACTGGCCGGGAGAGAACTAAATATATAGTTAGGTACATACACTTACATTTATTTCAATAAATTATTATTTATAATGATTTCTTGTTGTACAGCATATAGTGTATTTATTGATTGCCTCATATCATTAACGTGTATCTAAGGCGAATAGTTTAACAACTTTCAATATGACACTCTCTCCTCTCCTTTGTATTGAATTGCAATAGAAGTAAAATTGACATCTGATTTTTAAAAGTGCCAAATTATGATCCAGATATTTGAATGTATGTATATTATAATCTCAAATACAGACAGATAAATCTACGAGATTGTTTACATTTTGAATTCTTAAATACAACTCAGCGTGAGTATAAAACAAGGTACATTAATCTTAAACAATACCACAAGTTGAACTTCAAAGTGCACTAAGAAAGTCCCTGTCAAGAGCTTCTTAACCCAACGAAGGAAAAATAAGTTCAATTCGTTGATTAAAGCGTAGCAAGCATTTGTCGAGTGATGTACGGTCGGTGCGCGCCGCCTCCCGCCAACTCAACAGTTAAATGTTGCCTTTATGTCTACTTCATAAATTTTCTCTGACTATACAGGGTAACAGATTAGTTTAGATCAAAGTAGTGTTCCATCTTGTGTGAGGAATTAAAAGTGAAAATTGTAGAAGTTCGTAACTTTAAGAGGATTAAGTTTAATTAAAGTTTCTAAAGACGGACTTTAACTCATGATATAACAATGACATTTAGTACGTAAGTATATGAAAGTTCTTTACCTATTTTGTAACCCTTAAAATTAAATTTAAGTCTACTTTATTTATATGTGCTTACAGGTTTTTTAGTTCATGTCAGATAATACTGATAATATTGATTTATTTAACTGTACTCTGAATGAATTCACAAGGGCAGCTTACTGTAAATTATCCCTACCCTTAGTAACCTTAAGTATGTAACTACACTATTGTATTAGGTAGTAACCTGTGATGATAGTTGTATGTGGTAAATAAATAAATAAATAAATACCGGGACATTTTTAACTTAAAATACTTTCGCAACTCCTTTGTTTTGCTGATTTGACTGAAGCAATGTGTATCTACTTATTAACATTATTGACTTATTAAAAATACTTTTGAATAAAAATAAATACATTTATAAATATTTGTTTGAATACAGAAAAAAAAACCCAAAAATCTTATTAATATTTTGTTACAGGGGGTCACACTGCAAGTTTTTAGAAAAAAAAAAACAGAATGATATAGAAGCCTGTTATTATTTTTATTGCTTTTCGAAGTAGTCTCCATTCCTTTCTAAGTACCGTCGCATGCGATGTAACCATTGACTGAAGCAGTGAGCCCTTCTTTACTGATCTCTTCCACGCCTTTTTCAAACGCGAATTCCTTTAAGTGTATCTTTTATTTTTGGAAATAAATAATAGTCATAAGCGTTGTCGTGGTGGAGAAGGCTTCTTGGGCGCTGCTGTCTAACATTTTCCAAGACATCTGGTAGACAATGACTGACATACCAAACTGCACTAACAGTCCTTTTATCTTCTAGAATGATTGTAACGAAATGACCCGTCCGTCTAAAGAATGAGGCAATCATCTTTTTCGCTTGACTTTACTTACCCTTCTTTACTTTTGTCGGCAAATCTTCGAATGGAAACATCCATTGCGCAGATTGTCTTTTGGTTTCGGGTTTTTAACAATATATCCAGCTTTCATCACCTTTGGCGATGTCATATATAGCATTCGAGTCACCTCCGTCATACTTTTCAAGCATTGAGTGGCACCAATCCAAACGATGTTTTTGATCTTCCGTCTAATGATGAGGTATCCATCTAGTAAAAAGCTTTCTGACGCCTAAATGTTCATGTAAGACTTTTGGTACTTGACTTATACCTGCCTAAAGCTGCCCGAATCTGTTGATATGTCACCCTTATATCAGCTTCTGTCATTAGCCGCACGGCGCTCACGTTATCTTCAGTAGTCACCATAGAAGGATGTCTGTATCAAGAATCATCAGTGTGTTTGCTTCGACCACGTTAAACCAGTTGTAAACAGTGGCACGAAGATGGTGCTTTGTAATGGAACACCAATCGAAGTCTATCGTAACATTGCTGTTGAGTAAAACCGCAACGAAAGTCGTAATAAATCATTGAGGGAAAATTTTCTCTAGTCAAATCCATTTCGATGCACGACAGACATGTATGAATGAAACAAATGACAGCTGACATGACCGTCAACCTAACTAGCAGTAGGTATCTACTTTAGGCTTTGCAGATTAACTGTCATTGACGTAAAAACGGTGCCGATCCATATCAGCACTAGTATTACACGAACTCAAATTCATTCTATATGTTATGGTATTACTTATTAAGAGAGACAACAAAAACTCACGGGAGGGCGGAGTGCTCGGTGTGACGTATGCTAGTGATTAGCACGCCGCTCTGTGCCGGTCACTGAGATATTGTGAGCTCGTTGAGACCAACTTGTGCCTCTACAGACGTGATTAACTTGAAAGTTTATTTAAGATAAAGCTTATTAAGAGACGATATTGCAGGTCAATGAACTATTATTTTAACGATGTATCTGTTGGTATTATTTATCGCCGCAGAGAGATAAAAACAAAAAGGTAAAATGGTAGGCCGGGATGAGCGTCTTGTTTGTTATATTAGTGAAATGAAACAAGAAAACGAAAAAGTCTTTGACTTCTTGTGACGCCAATGGTAAGAGGCATGCATAACTGTATTCCTTAATAAAATTTTTGTTAGTTGTTTCTCTCCATGATGAAATTGGTGAAGGTCGGTCCTCAACTGCAATCACTAAGGAAAAGTGGCTACTGTGAGACAACTGATTGAAGAAAATCGGCGTATCACATAAGTGAAGAGGAGATTCGATGACATTTGGGGATTGGTATGAGCCAAATTCTTCATCAGCATTTAAAAGTTAGAAAACTTTGTTGGCGATGGATTCCTCATGCACTCACCCCAGAACAAAAACAGACTCGTGTTGATTGGTGTAAAAAAATGTTGTTAAAGTACGATGCTGGGTATGACAATATGACAAGAGACGAAACATGGATATATTGTTACATGCCGGAAAGCAACAACGTGTTTGTCTTCTGGATGGGTGTTCGAAGGTGTCAGCGAACCAATATAATTGAGGCGGGCTAGAATTTTTGTTGTTTAAACCATGGTAGAAAGAGATTTTCTGAGTTATAAAGTTAAATAAATTAGGAAAATATTTGTTTATCTTAGAGATACAACGGATACCGGATATTTAATTTAAGTCCTGAAGTTGTATAACAAATACCCACACGGGGCAAAAATTTGTGTGATCCACAAATAATTGTCCCGAGTCTGGGTGTTATTTGCGTCCGTTGTCTGAATGTTTCTGAAGCCCTCCGCGATAAAGGCATATTCCTAATGCGAGAGTTGTCTTTTAAAAATAAATAAAAAAATATAATCACCATATTATCATGTACAACAGAAATTTAAATATTTGTAATAGTAATAGAGCAAGTTATGATGAATAAATAGCAATTGACCTTTGAGTTGCAAGTGTCCATGGGCAAAAGTAGTCACTTACCATCAGGTGACCCGTTTGCTCGTTTGCCTACTATAAAATAATAAAAAAAATCACATACCATTAAGAGGAAAAAAACCGGGTTTGTTCATTTCATCGGTAGTTTATATATTTTTACACAATTAAGTACTCTATAGATTATGAAGAAAGAGAGGGTAAGAACGAGGAAGAAAGAAAGTTATATGTTTAAATTTGCTCTTATGTATGTAGTATAAACAAAATTGATGGAGTTAAGGGAACAGACAGAGAGAGAGAGAGAGAAAGAGAGAGAGAGAGAGAGAGAGAAGAGGCAGGAAGCAGAGAACAATTTTAATGTGTTGAGCATGAGTGTTGAGAGAGCGGTATTTAGAACAAACTGTAAGAGTTTTCTTATCTGCCGTAAATTCAAGAAAATAAATCAGCAATCATCGTACAATTAAATACTACATAATATTATGTTCTCATATTAAACGATAAGTAGGTAACGATTATGTTATTTTACGAAAAATAATAGATACCTAATGAATACTAATAATGTTTGGTTTCGGTAGCACACTATATTCGTCGCAGAAAAGTCAAAGTTCAGTGTTAGCTAAGATAATTGGTGATACATCTAAATGAAAGGAAGTCGACGAAATGTGGAACAAGTATTATCAATTCTATCTGGGAGCACTGCAGGTTCATTTATCATTATTACGAAACTAGAATGAATAGGGAATTCTAGAAACTTCTTAAGGAAAGGTATAGCAGAATAACGTTAAATTTGATTTTGCATGGTGAAAATTCTTAAACCGCTCTGTTTCAGATAGCTGCAGGAAAAGGTAGATCGAAGAGGAAATAATGCATCTGCCAAATATTGAAGTTGATAAACTTTGTCTGTGTAGAGTACACAGACAAAGATTATCAACTTAAAAAGAAAACATAACCTATCTGTGTAACTCGGGACTTAATCGTTATAATATTTATAAGGTAAAATAACTTTTTTGGTTACCCGACGTTTCTATCGAATTGCACCACTGTGGTCACGGGTGGACACAAAAAAGGTATCGTACCTTATAAATATTATCGCTATTATGTCCCGAGTTCCAAATCTAGTATGTATAAAAGTTGCGTAAGTTCAAAAATAAACGTAATCCCTCTGGCCTACTGAACGAAAAAATAGTGCCTTCATTTGACAAACTTTTTTTGTGATCGATTATATGAATAATCGATCACATAAAAAGTTTTATTCCGAATTAACGGTGAAGTGATTTATGTTGAATCGAACCGGCTAAAACCACACGGTATTCCGAAACAAGTGTGTCTATTACAAGGGCCTCGGGCCTAAGATACGGCTAGCCGTCTAATTGTTTGCCTAACCAATTGGTTGTGATACAAAAAATACACTTATTATACTATTTAAAACTTTACCCATTTTCTCTAGTCTGATGCGCCAAGCGCAGATATGAGATACTAACCTAGATATATGTAGGCATATGGAGATAGGAACAGTACAATTTGTCCGCGAACACCTGGTGAAATCAATTTTCTGGTGTGCGCACACAACCTCGCCATGTTCAGGAAACTGTGGCTTTTGCTGCCCCGAAATGATATACCTTTTTGTTTTAACCATATCTAGCTGATTGAAAGTGTGTTGTGAAATTATTTTCATGAAACACATGATGAGATCTTGTAGTAGGTGAATGAAATGCAATTTCAAATTACAAAAGCTTTATGTATGTGGACCCAGGACAAATAATTGTGATTATGAGCACGATCATTTGTTCTGTGTTTGTGTGTAATTTATCTATAATATGTATGTATTTAGAAATATATAAGTATGTTTATCAGCAGTCTGGTTACCATAGTACAGGCTTTGCCTAGTATGGGATCAGACGGCGGTGTGTGAGCTGTGTCAAGTTAATATTATTATTATTAAATGTGTAAAAATAAACAAATAAGATAATATGCTGATCAAATTATTGTATGTCCAACATTATTGAATATAAGTTATATATATATGTACGCATATGTACATTTTTTATTATAAACTAATTTCAATAAAGTATTAGAATATAATAAAGTTTATTTCACACCGTTAAAATATTGCTTAAAATGAGTATACAAATACAAATATTATGTACGGGCGGCCTTATCGATAAAATTTCATTTCTTCCAGGCAACCTTAGGATGGACAAAAATGACAAGATAGAACAAACTAATGGGTAGTTTTGGTGTGGATAAGAAATAAAGAGATATGATATGATATGCAGATATGAGATGCAGCTAGTAATAAAATAATATTGTCGAAGGTTTATGAAGTAGTTCGCACTAGATCAATGTAGTGAACAAGGACAAGGTTTACATAAACCGTATTGAATAGTGGAATAGTTTTTTTTTTTTTTTACCAAAATACTAGCAACGTGGGTCACACATTACTAGTATTCGTGTTAACCCCTCCAGCTAAGCTTAATGCTTGTGTTAGGAGTGGCTCCCGGCGGTAGTGCACTGGGTGCGGTTCGAACCCGCAACCACTTCATCGCAAGTGTCGGACTTGCGATGAAGTGGTTGCGGCCTTAGCCATTACGCTACCGCCGCTTCAGTTTATAAACAGAACTAACATCCATTCTGCCTAATTGTAGCGTTTATTCAGGAAAACTTGATGCATTCAATTCATACATTCATTATATTCCCCTGTATGACAGGTGAAAGCTTTAAAGAAGACTGACGCAATAGCTTTATAAGGCCTCAACTGGCACAGAGTGGACTGCAGACTATCACAGTCCGTGTGTAGTGTAGTGATAGAACAAGGCGTAAGAGAAAAAAAAAACGTGGAAATTGAGAACCATGCTTATAAAATGTTTCATCTTTAACATTTACCGAGGATGACTAGCGTAGAGATAAAACATGTGTCGAAGTATCACGTTAAATAACAAGTATCTTCCACTGTTGCTGTCGTTGCTATGGAGAGACCAAGGACGAGTGGTCGACTTTTCCTCCTTAATGACTATGTAGTAATATTTTATATAACATATTCGTAAGGTGATCACAACAACAGACCCACAGTCGGGCGTCTTTGATTGAATAAAAAAATATTATTGTACACACAAAGCTTTAAGCAAGGAAAGCATAAAATCATTAACACATATATTATGTACAAATATACAGATAGTAGAGATAATTTTTCGGGATAACCTTGGCCTACAATGTAAGAAAAATACGCAGAAATATAAAAAATATCTAGTTACGAGAACTTACGGTATCAGTATCGTATTTCCACCCACATCGAACCCACCCCATATCGACACGAAAATACGGAACAGTCAGAAAATAATTTCTTTTTGCGTCATTTCTTATTGACACCCTTTCATCTTACGGCGGTCTAATGCTGCCTTTGTTGTGGATATGGAAAATATTATATCGATGTGAAAGGTGCACTATAGAAAGTTTAGGGAGATTTAATAGGTTGTGATGGTAAGTGACATTGCCATTGGCCGTCGTAAAAAGTTCGAAGTTCTACAAAGGCTTATAGAAAAAGTGTTTGCTTGGCGATTCTCTACGAGGTATGATTGGGAACGAGGAAATAATAAGAGGAAGCAATAGGCAGGCCAAATAGCCCGTCGTTGTATCAATGGCGCAAGGAGCGAGAGCTGGGATCCACTCCTCAGGAAATTGAGGTGCAACGGTCTCAGCTCCGTCAGGTCCTAATGGCAGAGTGGAAAGAGCGACTTGAGCGACCGAGCGTGGTTTTATTCGGTTCGATTCTGACATACCACTTCACCCATAGCCATGGTGAGGTGATGACCATCCAAATCCACACATGGTGTGGTGGTGTGATTTTTTGTTTGTCCAATTTCTTCTCACAAGGCTTAACCATTTGGAAACGGGCGGTTATAGATCGACACAAGCTGATATGATATTATGTTATCCATTTTTTACTTTAATAATTTCACTTTGACAAAGCAAACTATTGTTATGGTATTGGCTGTGTGTGTGTGCTGATCTATAATTTTTAATTAATACATTAAAATTTTTTGAACTGACGATTTTGAATAATTGATTATCAATTTTATGAAATAAAGATATTGAATTTGAACACATGCAAAGAATTCACCTTTATTATTTACAAAGTTTCTTCGTGTTACAAACAGCCCTGACATGATCGTAATCGAGAATTCTAGAAAGAGATTTGTTGGTCCTAACTTCTTACTGTATTTACAAGGCGGCGCTATTACTTCTAATGCAGTATATAATACTCGATACATTATAAAGATCGTATATCGGTTAGCTGAACACAATCGATCGTGTTACAACTACAGCTGGATTTATGAGCGCTCGTAAAACTCTATAGTAATGACTTATACGTAGTGTATGTGATGTTCTGTATTAGGTTTTATTTTCTGACTTCAGTGGTGGAGTTAAGAGTAGTTTGCGTTTTGAAGCCATTATTTTTTTATTATTTTTATTTAAAATTGTATCAAATGTGTAAACGGTAAATAAAACTGCGACCAACACACACAAAGAATGCTAGGTAAGTTAGTTATATGTATTTGATTTCATTTTGACAAGATCAACACTTTTTCACACAATTCTAAATAACGTAAAGGGTTCTTTTCCTCCGATGTATACGTTGGCAAGCTTCACATTTAACTAAATGCCTCTCTACTCTCTAAACTAAACTCACAAAATACCTTAATCGTGAATTATAATAAACTAATAGTGAACAAAGACAAATCCCATATCTAGATTCGATGCGGTGAAAGGTATTTTTTTATCTTAGTTCAATCAATCAATCAATTAGCCTGTTGTCCACTGCTGGATATAGGCCTGTCCCAATGTGCGCCATAGCACCCGGTCCCCCGCCTTCCGCATCCAGTCTTTCCCAGCTACCTTCCTCAGGGCGTCGGTCCACCTGGCTGGACAGTACTACAGCTTAATTTATAGGCATATAATAAAGGCAAAAATATTAGAACTATCACACATGTATCTGTGTTTCGTACTACCTATTTTACGTATTATCAGACAAACAGCTCCATCACCAGGCACCTCCCATTGTCAGTTAATTCCATTAAAATTTTCCGTCTCGATAAAACAGAAAACTGGGAAGCGGCGTTAGCGTAGAGGCTAAGGTGTCCGATTTATAATCAACTCAATCAAGGGTTCAACCTCTAGCCGTAGTACACTATGGACGAGCTAAGTTTGAGGGGTCAAAATTTTAACCGATTGATATCGATACATCCAATCCGAAATTATTCCAGAAAAATTTATCAGGGGTTAGTTCCTCTTCAAATTAGAAAGGACCCTTACTTTCACGCTTCCTGCTTCTGGGAAATGACAAAAAATATGAAATGTTGAACTCTCTTCCATAAAAATTAAAACGAAATAGTTTATACTAAAATCAACCGAAACGATAACTGAGGAAAAAGTAATATTGCATTCATAGCGAACAATAACAATCTGATTAAATACATTATTTCTTCAATCGATAGTCGCAGCGTAGCGTAGTAAGTGACTGCTAGCCGATAATTTTGTAACAATATTCTCATGTGGAAAATATTTACTGTCTTTACCTTGATGCTCAGTATGTTGCACTGGGTTGTCACAACGTCTTTCTGGTTTCCAATAAAAGAAATTAAAATTAATGATGACTCATCAGAAATGGTCGCACGTCATTCTGTAGATCAACAAAATTCTATGTTACGTCGCGCTCTCAAACTTGCACCATCGTCAAATTCACTTTCTCTTCAAAGCTCAATACCTCGGGTACGAAGAGCTACAATCGGGCGTCCAACACGGACTTCATTTCAAACGGATTACAACCTTGGGAATGTTAGTAAGGAGCAGGGTCTCAACCATAACATCACCCACGTAACTTCGGAACATCTAGTTCGATTTCAAAGAAAAGGTGACTCAGGACTGCATCGAAGACAATGGCAACGCCTTACTTTGGCACCCTACGCGAGAGGACAACAGCCCTTAGAACTCAGAAAGTGGAACTCACAAAATGGAGTATTACGTCAGGCTAGCAACTGCGACAACGCAAACATTGTTTGTGAAAAAGTCGATCTGACCCCAATAAAAAAAAAAAAAATTAAATAAATCAAAATTGTTAATTGACTTATCTCTTAATATAGCGATATATAAATAATCTAAAAAGTGAGAGTTCGTTGATATTAATTTTCAAATTAATATTTGTTTGTATTTGCAGTGTCTCAATAATTATAGTTTCTCGATGTGTGATCCTAATACATATCGTTTTTTTTTATATTATAGGGGGCAAACGAGCAGACGGGTAACTATTTTTTATTACAGCTTTATAGCCGCCTTGATTATTGGGTTTGTTGTTATATATGTACCACATAGTATAACATATACTATACTTCCTAAAGCATAAGTGCACCATTTCATTTCCCCGTTTAATTATAAAATTCAGTTATTTCAATTACTTAAAAAAGTTAAAATAAACAACAGAAATAAAACGTCGCAATTTCAACCATTAAACACTTAATTACTTAAAGTGGCAACAAAAACAAAAGCCTCCAACTAACTGTTCTAAAATTCATTTCGAGCAAATTCAGTGGCACCGCGCTCGAGACCGAGACGTAGGCTTATTTGTGAATAAATCTCATCTCTCCTGCGAGTTCTCAAACAAAGAAGAACTTATACAGATTTGACCTCAGCGGAATAAATAAAAAAGCACGTCGGTAAGGCACATTTTAATCACTTGCTTCGCGCGTCTATTGAAGGCTCAATTTTGGCGTATTCGAACGAGACGGTTTGTATGGTGGGGCTTTGGTGACACGCGACGCGATTGCCACTCTATTTGACGTTACTATAACAAATAGAAAACTATGACCATTTTGTAGATGTAGAAAATTCAATATTTACAAGTTTTTTACCTGTACGCTCATCGCTGAAGGTGGATTTAATTCCTATTTCAGGCAGTTGTAGGTTGACGGTGGATACCACTGTATTCTACTTCTTTCAATTGCAGGATCTCAAACATTCTTCAAACTTCTCAAGAGGTTTCGCTTTAACTTTGTACAATAGTGAGTCAGTACGCGTCCCGCTTCCCCTCAGCAATGAGCCCAAGACTTTCATCTTACGCCGGCAGCTGCACAGTCCGTAGATTACTTTGCAATTGAAAACAAATAATAATAAATACGAACGTTCCGAGCACGCCCCGGGAAATTGGAAAAAGGGAGAAAAACGCCAAGTATTTGGTGCTAGCCTTACTCCACTGAGATATTGAAGCAGCCGCAGCCAGATGCTCAAATATGAGTTTTATGTCTTCAAAATATACAGATGTTTCGCTTTTTATTGATATCCTATTGTTTAGTCTGTGATGGATTCGATTTAGATACCAAAGATACGATTGTAGTATTTGAATTTTCTCGTTTCAGTGCGATTTATGGCATTTGTTTTGTATTGTGGCCAAGTAGTTTTCCGAACATACCTTAATCGATTTATGATTTGATACGACACGCATTTTGTAATTTAGATAATTTACTTTAACCCTTTAAAAGACGACGAGCCAAGGTTGATGATGATGAAAGGTTTTCGTCTCTGGAACTATCATAGTAAGTTTATAATTCAATTTTTATACGGATGTGTCACTATTTTATTAAACTAGCTGTGCCTCGCGGTTTCACCTGCGTAAGTCCCGGCACTGTTGGAAAAGTAGCCTATGTGTTAATCTAGTTCTCCAGCTATCTAGATACCAAGTTTACACCAAACCAGGAATACACCAAAGTTTTTATTGTAGTGTTTCAATTAACGTAAAATAAGGATATCATGTGAGTAGGAGGCAGACCACAGCAAATTGTAACTGGCCGTATTTCTGCTAATGAGTACAATTACAAGAACACTATGCGGAGTGATATTACTGGTGTTACAAGTGTTATGCTACGTGTTCTTGGTACCTCGATAGTATAAAAAAAATAGGTGTATGAGTTTTCCTGTGTTAAAAAAATCTCAAAAAATGGAACCAATTTGCAATCGACTCATAAAATGTCCAACACTCGTATTTTTATTTATTTATTAGGATTGCCAACAAATGATATACAAAATCAAAATGGCAAAAGAAATTACAAATATATTGCCTTGCCTTGTGCTTATTCAAGGCAAGGCAAGGTAACCAAAACTAACACAAACAGGACTTGAACCATTAAATTAAATTACGATAAAATACCAACATGCATATTAAAAATAAAATATTTAACAAACTAAAGATAACAATAATATATCTTTTCCTTTTTTAAATTGAGTTAACAATACCGATGATTCAAACTCAAACCTAGTAAGACAATCGAGAAAGTTCGTTATTCGATTTGGTCGTTTTGGTTACTGGCGAGTTACGACCTAAGTTAGTCTTATATCTACGTAAACTGAACAACTTGTAGACACTCGAGCTCAGCAACTAACTCAGGGCTGAAAAATGGACCTTTGCATAATGGCACTATGATGGATTGTCCTAAACTCCTACTCTACTCCTAACAAGCATTTAGCTGAGCTGGAGGGGTTAACGAGAATACTAGTAATGTGTGGACTCACGTTCCTAGTATTATTTATAAAAAAAAACGAATGTTTAGGACAATCTATATTATTCATTATATATCGTTACATTTATTTATAGTATTAGTTTTCTACCAACGCAGGCAATAAATACCAAAACCTACCTGAAAAAATGTAGAATACGTTAGTGAAACCATTATGAGAATTGATGAATTACTTTTGAAGAAAATCGTGAACCTACAAATATTGTGATATTACGTAATAATATAAATAAATAATAAATAATTCTTTTATTCCATAAAAAGGAGCTGTAGTACAATACATAAAGTAACTTATAATAATAACAACAAACACTTAAGTAATAACTACACTTAGCGGTTAAAGTACTCTCCTCTTAAATAGGCTACATAATAGCCTGTAGTAAAGAGAAACAGTGCCACCTCCTCGGAGATAGGAAATACAGTGTTTGAAAATATAACATTATCAATCATGTGAGTACTAAATATACCTTAATATTCATATGTATTCTTTCGTTTTTGTATTGTACCGTGTGTGTGAGTGTGTGTGTGTGTGAGTGTGTGTGTGTGTGAGTGTGTGTGTGTGTGTGTGTGTGTGTGTGTGTGTGTGTGTGTGAGTGTGTGTTTGTATCATGTTTATATTGTATTGTAGTTATTGTGTTATTATAGTAAAGAACGTAAAAATGATTCCGTTTCATCATAGGCTGTATTTGAAGTAAATTATAATATATACAGATCGAATACAGAAGCATTTTTGAAGTCGGTTAAAAAGTTGTGTTTTTTTTACAATGAGCCTCTAATTACCTCATAGCTTTTTGTTATAGAGGATTGGAAAATATCTATAGTCGCATGGTTGTTTTAGTGTGTTGTTTTAGTGTAGTTCAACATTTCTCACGACATTCTCCGTTGTATTTATGTTTTTTTTTATGGTATAGGGGGCAAACGAGCAGACGGGTCACCTGATGGTAAATGACTACCGCCGCCCATGGGCACCTGTAACTCAAAAGTCACAAGTGCGTTGCCGCTCTTTAAGGTGGGAATAGGGGAAGAGGGGAAAAGAGCGGGAAGACGGGAGAGGGGGATTAGAGTTGATTAGAGGAGGAGAGGGGAAGGACGGGAATAGACGAGCGGGAAGGGTTAGGGCCTCCGGTAACCTCACTCACACGGCGAAAAGCAATGAAATTGTTCACTGCCGGTTTTCTTTGAGGCCGTAGTATCGAGCGGAGTCGAGCCGGCCCATACGTGCCGAAGCATGGCTCTCCCACGTAAGTAGTTAAATCAAACCACCCGTTAACGTTACTTATTAATAATTATCTACTATTATATCTTCCTCAAATGTAGGGAATAGTTATTAAATTTAACGACATTTAAAAATGAGTTTAAAAAAACAAAACGTGAACGATGTGATGATGTAAACCAAAAAAGTACATGAAAAGTTTCACTATCCACCTTATAACTCCATCATCAGACCCACGATACCAAGCTCAATCTGTTGAAATAATCAAAATGAATCAGATGAGCCGAAACTCGACAGGTATATTAGTAGCCACTGAAAAGTTCCATTATCCACCTACTAGCTCCATCATCGGATCAGCTCCAAGATGCCAAATTTTAGTATTGTCCTTCGAACTGTATACACATACACAAAGTTTCATTACATAGGTTAAAATTGACTTCTAAGATTTGATTTCGTTCTTACAAGTTACAGTTACAAGTGAAGCTAATAAAAGCTTGTTCAAAAAGTTAAAATCCAGTTGAAGGTGAAAAATAGAATAAGGCTATAAAACATTGATCAAAGATCTGACTTATACGACGGTTTGATCAAAGACCGAAGGTTGTATTTCACCTGAAACATATACATAGACAAATTATTATGACAACATGTATCTTACGTAGTCAGATAAATCACCACGAGCCACACAGGATGAATACCTAATATAAAGGGAATCTGTGTTCAACTCTAGGTAATCAACTCTGATGTGAATACACACAAGCGACGTGTGCTTCTTACTTATCTTGATAGAATATGTAATACCAAAAGTTTATGTGCTAAATGTGAGACAGGAGTAAGATCTCAATTTATCATAAAGCTTAAAAAGTAAGCGATTTGCGATAATAGAATAAATTAGTTATTACTTACATGCTAAGTCAAAGTCAAATATTAATATTTAATATAATTCCTTGAAATTGTCTTATTTTACAAAAAAATATAGATCAACACAATGTCACCGCAACAATAGGTAGCTTTGTCAAAAATACAATTACTATAACAAATATTAGCATGTACCGCAAATACATCTATAACGCAATAGACTTTTTCCAATAGTTGAGCCTTGTGAGAAGAAATCGGGTAGCCGTAGGTTTTTCACCGCAGGACGCGGAACGGAAACAACAACAATGATACAAAATAAGACTGCCTTGATTTTATCCTTAAACCATCAAACCAAAGGAACGAACAACAGTAGACCTTAAAAACCATATTTTTTTTATAGAGAAAAACATATGTCAAGAAAATAAATGCGCACTGTGGTTGAAATTTCGACACCATCCATCCAGCGCAGATAGATTAAAATATTAAGTTATTAGAATGCGTTCTAACAACACTTCGTAGGCTATGTGCACTTTAGGGCAAGTCACGATTTATTGTGGCGGTAAGACCCATCATGAAGTATGAATTGGCTGGAGATTCGATATGCAGTCCATTACCATTACTGCACTCCATACTCTAGTGGAGTGGTCGGTGTAAGCGCAACAGCGCTACGATCTTGCGAAGGCTATTGGTACGGGAAACCTCTCGTTAAAGATCATGGTTTTGTCCATGGTCCAAAGGAAGATTGCGTGGGATTAAGCCGTCTTGATTGTGTAGGAGGTTATGTTGACTAAAGAGCCGACGCTGGACACTTTTAGTATGTATGTGACGGTACATGACGAAACGAAACCATTAAAAATATTGAAAATGTGCGGAGTGAAGAACCTTCTACCGCACGGATTCGATAACGGAGAGCGTGCATCACTGAGCCAGTCAGCCTGTGACCAGTGTCAGTGAAATTTGATCTAAATCTCACGCAATTCTAATGTATTAGTATATAAGTAATAGTATTCATAATTTAGGTGACACTCCTATTGTATTCAATTCTCATAGTCACTGGCTACCGATGGCCATTGAAAGGGCCCAGTGTATATTTACTACATTTGTAGCATATAAAAGTCTAATAAATTATGTTTTTGGTTGGTGCTTAAGCCGTTTAGGTATCGTGTGTCCATTTAATGACGTCATTGAATCTAAGTCAATAGTTTGGCATAACGATTGTATGTTCGTAACAATTTATAACAACTCGGATACATGATGTGAATATAATGGTTTTACTGGAAGTGCCATAAACTTTTTATAGACCCTAAAACCCGAATCGTTATTTACGGAGTATTGCGATGTATTTGTTGCTAAACAAGAGCCAAAAATTGGTCCCTGTGTAGTAAAAGTAGCGACTATGTTCAAACGAGCGGACATCAATTTAGTAGTGAGTTTCATGTTAGAGACTATAAGTAGTTCAACCGATTTAGTAATTGAGAAAACTAGTACACTTTAGGGTTCGGCTTCAACATTGAAGGTGCTCCAAAACAGTCATGAATGTTTACTTCTGCTCTTTAGCTGTATCTGATTCTGTCAAATTGCTCATCAATAGTTAATAATTATTTCTTATTTACATATAACGAGAGTTATCAAAAGACCTGTGGGAGAGCCATGCTTCGGCACGTATGGGCCGGCTCGACTCCGCTCGATACCACGGATCACAGAAAACCGGTAGTGAAGCAATGCTTGCATTGCATTTCGCCGCGTGAGTGAGGTTACCGGAGGCCCTAACCCTTTACTCTCCCCTATCCCCGTCCTTCCCTTCTCCCCTGTTCCCCCCTGCCCCTCTTCTCCTACTCCCACCTTAAAGGGCGGCAACGCACTTGTGACTCTTTGTGTTACAGGTGCCCATGGGCGGCGGTAGTCATTTACCATCAGGTGACCCGTCTGCTCGTTTGCCCCCTATACCATAAAAAAAAAAAGAATCAAACACTTTTGGCAGTTTCACCGCAATTTCTTGTCAAACAGGTTGAAATGGATACTAGTTCGATTAATGTCAATTGTTTAAATATTTTGATGAATTATGCACCAAATTCGTTGTTATGTATATGGAGCACCTAAAACATTCTTCAACATATATAATATACCTACTCCATATGCCGTCATCAGATAAATGGTCTATCACGAACGAAGAAACAAATATTCATATTATTATTTTACATTAGCCTTTCCCCGTGCTTATGGGCACTGTTTCGCTCCTAAAAGTCGTAGCGTGATGATACATAGCCTAAACCTTTTTCAATATATCCTCTATCCAATACAAAAAGATTTTTTTTATGCTAATGGTAGTTCCAGAGATAGGCGGGTTTAAATAAACAAATAAAAAACTCTTCTGCTTTATTATATCAGTATTATAGATAAATGCAATAATAAAATATCTGTTTGTTATATATTTATACCAACGTCTTAAATACCTACTAAGCACTTAACTGCTGAATGTACAAGTACAAGTAATCTAGTGTAATAATATTAACGTTTAGTGCCCATTACTGAGTCTAAGAGCCGTCCTCGAAGGCGCGCCCTCCACGCTCCCTACATCTGTGTCTCGCGCAGACATTCTCGTCACGCGCTCGTAGCCCGCTGACGGATTGGTTGGCTGCTCTCGCAGCATACAAATGCGACAGACCGGATAGTTTTCATAAAGATAAACCAGGATTATGAGAAATGTGGCCGGCCGTCAGGACTCCACCTTTATACGTTATTTATTTGGGGGTTAAGGTTTATGTATGTTGCGCCGTTTTGCGCAACTTGTCATTCTGACAGCTTGGTTAATGCTAGTTTTTTGTTTATTATATAAATATCTTAGAATAATATTATGATTTTGATGTCATTGCATTGTGATGACAGTCTTGTCAATCTATGAACGCAAATATCTGATGTATGAAATATTGAGTCTAGTCCAGGTGTCATAACTGATATTTATGGAAGCTCAGATTTAATAATTTATAGAGTTAAAAGTGATAGATACATAGATAGATAATCAATGTTTAATAATTTTTGTTGTATCTGAACATATTCTATTAAATAACACAAGTTAAAAATATATATTGGAGTTTACTCCTTAAGAATCGATTTGCACATAAGGCGCCCGGTATGAAAAAAATATGAAGAGTAAAATTTTGTGATCGGAGGGCAGCGTAACGCTTTATTGTGCTTTTTATGCTTTATTGGAGTTCACTCCTTATTCTCGACGCATGTAAGTAGATATGTGTATCCCGTTATGTTATATATGTGTAAATATATACAGAATATATAGAGGGAGGAAGGGAGGCATAGGGGGGAGGGATAGAGAGAGAGAGAGAGAGAGAGAGAGAGAGAGAGAGACTCCAGTAAATTGTAAACTCCAGTCGTGCGTCGGAGCTGTCACACACATTTTTTTTCTCTTTAGCCCGATTGGATGAGCGCCTCAACAAGCGTCGTGTATGAAAATATGAAGCACAAAATACAAAAGCTGAAGGATTTAACTCTCTTATTTTGCAAGTTTAATATGTAATAGACGATTTTTAAACTTTAATTCTAGTAATATTAAAACCATTTGCAGCTTTTGTAGCAACCTAATTGATTACTTTTCAATAATTTTTTTCGTAAAAAGATTCCTCAATCATGCAGTTGAATAAACCCGAGTGAATTCACAAAAGGATTCGTATTGTAGTTGAACATAAAGTACACACAAAGTTAGTTTAAAAGCTCGTCGCTTAAATGGCGAGCGCATGATGTTGGCAGTTAGTTACATTGCTGTTTGCTAGTACTGCAAATAAGTGATAGTGACAGTAGACAGTGGATTCCTGAGTTTGAGCTTTTGTGTGGATAAATGTGATGTACCTTGTCGAGATATTTGGAGATAGTGTATTAGATTCGTGAATCCTAATTAACAGAGCATGATTTGTTTTGAACTGAATAACCCAATAACATTAATAGTAGGAAACTTTTTTACAGTTTATCTCAGTTCGTTTAATAGTCGTCATCGCCATCTAGCGAAGACTAGTCGAACTACGTAGTGACTACTGAGCCTGTATCACGCAATGAACGTTTTCGCGCTGATAAGTACATATACAACTTTCTAACTTCACCCTTTGGTTCTCGGCCCGACAGGCACGATTACCAAGTAGTAAAAAAACAATATCAAAGGGAGTTCCTCTAGGGTTCTTTTTTACGAATCCACTTTCCTGTATCACTATCACACGAATTCAGTGGAAAAGTCGATTTACAACTCGTTGTATTTATTTCCTAGTACTAGGACCCTTTGTCAAAGAGTGAAGCGCTCTGTCGCGTCGGAACCTGGTATTAAAATATACCTAAGTACATGCTTATTTCTTTATTAATATGTGCCTATCACTCACGAGCTTTTTATTCTAAAATAATATATTTTGTTGTGTACCTACATGAAAAACTGTCGGGCCCATAAAAAAGGTTTAATGACGGTATGATGTGTCTCTATCCTGAAGGGAGAAACGTATGTTTTTTGCAAGTATTTGATGTGAGACATCAGGAATATCAACTACTTCGAAATCCTTATGCAGTATTTTCTTAATAACAAACGGTAGTCATCTCAGCTTATGCAAAACATCTTATGAATGTTCCACCTTATGATGACCTCTTCGGTTCAGCAAAATGAGCAAATCCATAACGTTCATATCGATCTAATACTAGGTATCCTAACTCCTCTAATCAGTAAGATGGAATCATCACAATTATACTGCTTGAAAGATATTTTTAATAGATGATAATAAATGTGTATTTTCAAACATGCAGTAAAATCCGTTTAAGGCGAATTTAAAGGGACGCAGTCAAAATTGATCTTAAACGAGAAAGCCTATATGCGTGGTAGTGAAAATAAAATGTATTATATACCTACTAATTTTATGTAGATATTAAATTACATATTTATAAAGTTGTTAGAAAGTTATTAAAATTAAGTTTGTATTTTTAAATTACGTTACATCACAGTGTAATATTATTTAAAGTAATCACTTATTTTGGTTTGACAAAGAGATTTTGATGCATCAGTAATTATAAGACTTTTAATATGACTTATCCTTTGCAGTGCGTCTTCGCTTTCATAGAAAGAAGATACATAGCGCCTTAATTTGTGAACAGCTGATAATGCCTGAACGTTTGACAAAATGGAAGTTGACTTCTCTTCCTATTCATCATCATCACTTAAGGCCTCTTTTTGTATGTTAATCACAACTTCAATAAGATCTTCTATTAAATGGATTTAGGCTGCAACATTGATATCGATGAAAGAATATTCAGGAAAACCCTGCAGTATCGCGGGTTCTCCTTCTTTCAACACGACGTCAACTTCACTGCCGCTTGAGCTAACACGAGTTCACTGATGGCGTATGAAACGGGATGACGAATCGTAAGTGTGATTGATAATTATGTATGAAAACATACCTCAAGTTGCAGGGACTGACATAAAATGGCGTATCAGTGATCGTTTTAAACGGGTTTTACTGGATATCTATTTTTAACATACACAAATATACAGTCATGAACTTGCTGACACAACCTTGTAAAATTCCTTCAACAACTCCCTTATTCATGTTCATCGATAATAAATGCGTTTGCCACACAACATATTCCTCTCGGAACTTGGTGAATGAACTCCTCGCATATCTCATTACTATGGAACGGACGGACTGGATAAACGTAGGTTAACTAATTGGCCGTATACATTACCGTATTTCGTATTCGTTCCTCGGTTGTGGGGTAGGCTAAATAGATGCTGTATGATGTATGTTTGGATAAAATTAGCTTTATTAGCCGCTATCTGAAATAAAGCTTATGTTTTTGTTTGTGTATTCTTATATTTCCTGGCATCCAGTGGAAACCGTTGAATAGAAGTTGATAAAATGGTGTAACTATATTAGTTTGTTTTTATTTTCTTTTATGTCAGTTGCTATGAGTTGACGATGGATTTTGAACAACTTGTTGAGGTAGCTGTTGTTTGTAACATTGTAGATTTTAAAAGTTTTCGTGGCTTACTTGTATATTATGTTAGAAGGCGACATTGGTCAATTATTTGATCTATAGACAGATTCATAGAAAACAATTTCATTGTACACCATTCTAACATTAAAAGTATCATGCATATACATAAGGTACCTTTGTGTACGTAATGTTACTTCCAGCTTCCAGGGAACCTTAATCTATTTGAAAATTATGAATACTGTCTTTCATCCCACTAATATTATAAATTTGAAAGTTTGGATGGATGGATGGATGGATGTTTGTTACTAGAGAATCGATGGCAATGAAACTTGGTATGTAGATAGCTGGAGACCTGGATTAACATATAGACTACTTTTTATATTCCCACGGGATCGGGACTTACGCGGGAGAAACCGCGGGGCGCTGCTAGTTTTAGATATTTTCGTTGTAAATGTGTCCTGTAATTTGAAGTTCTTGAGAATTTGGTCAATGCTCAAGCAAGCTCACTTAAATTTTGATTCAGTTCAATATTAACCTGCAAAAACATTGCCTCGTTTCTAGACAGAAATATTCGGCATTATTTGCAAATGTTTGATCTTTATAAGGGTTTTGCACAAAATTCCTCTTGAAACTATGAGAACCAACAACCAAGAAGTTAATGAGATAATACGTCTATAGATGTTCTTTACATGAAAATCACTAGTATTACTCAAACAGAATACAAAAATATCGGTACGATTCAGTAATGAGTATTGAGGGGGTTCAATATATTTTAGGTTGTGTACCGCGTGTACTGCCGTTGTGTGTTGTGGGTAATTGTGTTTGTCATAGTTAACAACGAGTCCTCGCCCGCGGCGTTCGGGATTGACGACTGGGAGTCACGTCATAAGTGGTAGCGGGAGCGTAGCAGGATTTTGGTTATATTATTTATTTTCGATTATAACAATGCGAATTCTTGCGATATCGCAGCAAACTGCCATAGGAATTGCTGCCAGGTTGACTGCGTCGCACGAATTATTCCTCGAAGATGCCAATTAGTATCGCGAGAATTCATATCGCAAGAATTCGCATTTTTGTGTTAAGGCCCTTAAGTTTAGGTTATAAAATATGGTTTGCAGATAAACATTGACTCAAATTTTATGTAGTTATTAAACTATTGAAATTGTAATGGGCCTAGGCTAACACAGCTTTACTTTTTTTGGTTCAATAAACTACTCATAAGCAAGGGTTTATCATCACATTTTAAAACCAGAAAGGGTACAGTATGCAATTACTGTGCAGTTTGAACGCTTAGATTGTTTATAGACCTCTGGAAATTTTTCAAAATATTCTCAAACTCTGTCAAAATATTCAAAAGATTTCTTAAAAATATTGGAATTAAGAGGTTTTAAGAGGTAAGTCCTGCATGACAACCTACAATATAACCGCAACCTTCTATAGGAATGTTTTTTTTTTATGTTAAAACAGCAAACGAGCAGACGGGTGACCGTCACTCGCTTGATGAAATACCATGCAAGCATAGTTTCACGCTGGTTTTCTGTGAGGCCGTGGTATTAACTTCCACTTTTCTAGCAGAGAAAATGTATAAACATTTTATTGAGATTCTGAATCGAGTCAAACCTTTAACTTATAGCTTTTTGCTTATAGCAGAAATTGCAGTAGTAGAGTAAAACTGGACCTATTGTAGGGTTGTTATCTTGTGTTTTTCTCAAATTTATTTGAAAATATAAAAACATACTGGCACACAAATACCTACATCTACTTATCTCGTATGACTTTATGTCGGTCAGAGTTATCTGTTAACCAGCGTTTGTATAATCTTTGCTGTTAGTGACAAAAATGTTTAAATACTTAAACGGTACTCTAGTATTGGATGACGTTAAGACTAGTTCTGTCTCAGCAATTCATGTTATAGTGACAGGAACAGCACGAGACTTAACGACGTCATATAATTAAGTGCCGTTTTAAAGTCCCTCGACATGTCCATAATACGATTAAGACCGTCTTTTAATTTGTTTTGGTGAAGAAAAATAAGACTATTATTACTGCGGTTAGTTAAAGTAGTATAAGGAGACAAAGAAACATAAGATTCCTATTCGAATCGAACCAGACCGATTGAAAAAAGACGACACTCGTTAAACAGCACTGCTGGCACAGCTCAGTTTTGTTTGGTGCTGAGTGGATTCACCGCAGATCTATGGGAGGATGTGATACATGGTTAATCGCAAAAGACACCTTTGGTATTGTAAGAGATTGAACATATATAACAGCTTACCATTAGACCAGATGATTGCATGTTGACTACTTTGTTGTATCAAAGGTTAAAAATAAGACATTTCCTTAGTATGTTATTATTAATAGTCAAGTCAATGCGTTACTGACTTTAGCGTTCTATGATATATAATCACAGGCTGACTCAGCCTAGTGTAGCATTTCGCCTGAAGTTCTATTTTGGAGTAGGTACTAGATAAGAAATTAAGCAAGCAAGTATCAGATCTTTGTGTGATAACATATCAAAGGGCAAACGTTTCTTAATAACAGAGATATGTACTTGTAAGTAAAACTTTATAATCACTTATCTAATCACACATGATATATAATATACTGCCCTTATATGTTACACATCGCTGTTCGCTTATGATTTAAAAACCGCTCCGATACTTTGGTATTATTAGCTTTATTCTAATCCGCTTTGTTTTCCTACAAGTAAATAGTGAAATATATATGAGCGCGATTTTGGCTTGCTTCTAATAAATGGGAGAAAAGAGATGCCCTGTAATATTAACGTATTACACACGGTATACATATGAACTCATAGTAAATTTTACACTGAAAAGGCTTCTGAGAGTCTGTGTGGCTTTAAGTGAAGTTTCTCCACTTATAATTTATAAAGCACAACTGTTACAAATCGGTTTATTCGCGTTAGTAATGTAAATAACTCCAACTGTTGTTGTGCATGTTAGTTAAATAGATTGTCCATAGATCGCATATTGTACATTATTTATATTTACGTACGAATCCAACAGTATGGCGCCTTATAATATATTGTTTAAAAACAAATATGTTTTTAAACAATATTAACAATAGTTAATGAACAAAATACACAAAGTAACTGTGGTGAAAAGGCTATAATCAGAGGAAAAAATCTTACAAATATACTGATATTTGTAAGATTTTTTCCTCTTTTACGGCGTTTTAACGGCCTCAAGTTCCTGTGACCTAATACTGTCTATGTTTACTAGTAAACAGAAATATATTTTGGGAGCAATCCACTTATAAGCTTTCATTATCCGGTTCGGGTTTGGTAATAATCCGCCTGCACACACTAGGAGGGTTGCAAAAATCCACCTGATTATAGCCTTTTCACCACAGTAACTTTGTGTATTTTGTTAACGTAAAAGTTTAAAAGCCAGTGCTTTTAAACTTTTGCGTGCCATAATATATACTTATGTCAACGGGAATTGTGATCACGACCAGTGCAACGATTATATGATAAGACTGGCTTCGGATAAAGTAAGTTTCTTGCTAATAGCGGTATCAAGTAATAACTAAGTCTTACCCAAGATTTTTGAAGCTGCGATGTCTATACCGCAGTCGGGCTGTTCTGGAATAATAATAATATTAATTTTATTGGTCCAAAACTAGAAATTCAACTTACGTACCACTTATACTATTCACAATGAATAAATATAGTTAAAATTTAATAAATATAATATTATGTTTGATATGTTAAACGTTGTTAGCTTGACTAGTAACTGTTTGTGTAGTTAACTGTATGACAGCTGTTCGCGTACTATATTTGGTACAATATTATTTACTTAGTTATTTTCAAAATAGTAGAGGTTTTGATAGCCTTAGAAAATAAAGACAAGAAACATAAAAAAAGTTAAATAACATACATTTACTTATTTACAGTAAATGTGTGTGTGAGTGTGTGTGTTTCTGTGTATTGTAATTATACAAGCCACTGTTTGGTTTTAGTTTTAGCGTGACTGTACGTAGTTTAGTTTGGAGATGTTTAATGTATTGTTCACTCTGTTATGAATACGTGTGCTTATAATAAAGTACTGTCCTTGCTAAAGCTGTATTATGAGATTCAGTGAAGCATAATCAAACATTCTTACGACCCGAACCTGTATGGGTACTGGAGATATTTGTGTGCCGTCTCTGTACCACTGGTAAAATAAATAATTGTCTAACTGTTAGGACACCGCACTCCCGAAGATAAGCCATCTGTGTTATACCACAGAGGTTTTTTTGCCAGGACTTTTAAAACTGCCAAAGCTCAAGTGTACATACAAGTTGTACCCGTACCTCCCCAAGCTAGAATAGCATACGATACAATTGATTGTCCCAGGGCGTAATACACGATTTTGAGAGTCTCAGGATCAGCAGAGTATCTTAATTTTCGAAATATTGGCATCAGTTTCCTAACACGATTTATGGTGTTATTAATATGTATTTGCCAACTTAGTGCACTATGTGTACTGACTCCGAGATATTTAATTTCGAAGGAGAGTTCAATGCCACCACAGCAACATGTTTTAGTTACAGGATGACAGGAACGAGCCTTAAGGTGAATTGTGTCAAGAAGTGTGTTTTGGCGTAGGGAAAAATATGTTTACATACACCGTTTTCGGTTTGGAGTGGGGGTACTTTTTGTCTTAAAACCATGTAGGGTGAAGTTGAACCTTTGTTAAATATCGATTAGTATGTGAGTGACGTAGGCCAGCAATTAGTGGTAAGCAATTGAAGGTTGAGGAATGATATTCGAAGAATTGCAATTAGTTTAAATTGGTGCAGCGGAAGTCAGGAGTCTACTTAACTAAATAGCTATAGCTTAACTATCTTCTAAATTAAATACTTTGAAGATAACAAAATAAAATGAAGAATAAGACTGTTAAGGGTTGAGTACTCGTATTTACATAAAAATATTAGAAAAATAACTCTCCTATTAATGATACCTATACAATTGAGAGACTCGCACTGGCTTAGGAGTTTCCCGTAGAGTGTAAGGGACTTAGAATATCTTAGGGTAAACCTGAACTAAACAACACTTATTGCAGTATAGAACTTACGGTTAAGCAGGTTCGCCAGAGTTTGTAAGACACCGCGGTCGATATCTACTTCAAAGTTGCTAGTAGGTGTTGTTGGTAATTCCTACTCCCGTTTGCAATTTAAGAATAAAACTATTTTCCCCTGTGTGAGATCAAGGGACAGTGAAATTCTAATTTTACCAATTCCTCGGAAAAGATTCAAGGATCATACAGTAATTTTGCAGGATTTCTGGAATACGAGGAAAGTTTTTCAAAGTTTGATACCGCTAGGTGTGTCCGGTATGCTCGTTAAAGTATTTTGAGACAACAGGTTATAAGGAATTAAGTTAAAAAAAAAAACAAAGTTTTTCTTAATACATTCATACTTTTATCTGCTTGTGCTCAAACCTACACCTAACCTTTCCCGCCCCCCTTCCCCTTCTCCCACCTTAAAGGCCGGTAACGCACTTGCGACTTTTGAGTTGCAGGTGCAGACAGGCGGCGGTAATATTTTACCATCAGGTGACCCGACTGCTCGTTTGCACCGTATTTCATCAAAAAAAAAAGAACGTAAAGAAAAAATTACGTTTTTAACCGACGAAAAAAAAGGAGGTTCTCAATTCGACCGTTTAATAGATATATTTTTTTTTATGTCTGTTCAGCCCTCACTCCGTTATTTATGAATAGATTTTGATTATTCTTTTTTTGTTAGATAGGGTTATACCTCAAGGGTGGCCCCATGTCAAGGAAGTCAGGATCTGATGATGAGATCCTGAAAAAATTGAGAGAAACCCTCGAAAAGTGTTTCCGTTTACTTTTCATTATCATTACTTTATAAGGTATTTGCGTTTAGAAATCATCACATCATGTAGTTGAGCTGATGATGAAAAAAAATCATATAAAATAAAAATCTTTTTAACAAAAAATTAAACCGACGAAAAGAACTAAAAAGCAAAAACTTATTTTGAGTCAGCGCCAAATAATAAAATGATTAATTACCTACGTATGTCCGTTTCTACGTAGGTACATATAAAATTTTGATAATTAATCAGTTTGTTGTTTCGCGCCGACTTAAAATAAGTTTGTATAAAATTTGATAGTTTATGTAAATAAGCTCAATACTGAAGACTTAAGGTTTATTTATTTTTTGCTTTTTAGTTCTTTTCGTCGGTTCAATTTTTTGTTAAAAAGATTTCTATACTAACGTCGACTATGGTGGTGAGCATGGGTTTGACTGTAACTTTGACGATAAAGTAATTTAATCACAAGCTTATGCTATTATTAGAAATGTTATAAAAGCGGTACAAAAGCAATTTGGAGGAAACAATGATGCAGCATAATGTTTGTTGTCTTTGAAACAATTAAAAACAGATTTTTCGATAACTATAATTTTTATTACTTAAACAGAGACAGTAAATGCTGCTTATATATTTTTTCTCTGCTTAGAAAAATGACTATCAAGACGCTGCGTTAAATAATATACGCCCCTATATTTCCACTTCCAACTGGTAGCTTGTCTTATCTTCAATATATTATTAACGTTTACATGACTTATTCTACAGAAACTGTATATTTCAGAGGTACATTTTGATATTGTAATTATGTATCTACATGTATTATAAAATAATGATTATCTCTTACCCTGTAATCCTAATAATGTTTAACTAGAATTTAAGTTAATTGAATCGGAAGAACATTGCAATAAGAAAATAATATTATTCTTTGCAAAAAGGATTCGCGTTGACATTTAACGTGGTGATCCTGCCACTCTTTTGGACAAATAACCAGTAGACATCAATGGAGAAAAATTCTTCGACATCTAAATCAAATAATCTATTTAGATTTTAATCATAGGTAAAGGAAATATTTGTCGTGGAAGAGCCATGCTTCGGCTATGGGCCGGCCTGACTGGAGTGATACCACGGCCTCACATAAAACTGGCAGTGAAGCAATGATTTTCGCCGAGTGAGTGGGGTTCTCCTCTTCCACCCTTCCCTACTCCCACGTTAAAGGCCGGCAATGCACTTGCAACTCTTGAGTTGGGCGGCGGTAGTAATTTACCACTAGGTGACTCGTCTGCTCGTTTGACCCCTATACAATAAAAACAATATCTGTAAAAACTGACGAGCGAATCAACTTTAAACAATAAATATATATTTACTTTTAAACTTTCGCGTTCCATGATATAATATTATATACGTATTAACGGGAATTAACGCGATCACGAAAAGGTATTACATACCTCTGAATCGCCTGACGTTTCGACCAGGTTGCACTGGCCGTGGTCACAGGCTGACTGGCTCAGCACGCCCTCCGTCGCCGACGTCGTGAGGTAGAAGGTTCTTCATCCACCTCCACTTTATTGATATTTTCGTTTCGCCATGTATCGTCACATACTATACTAACAGTGTCCCTATTCTGTAAGCAAACCGATGTGGCCCTATTCTGGTGTTCACCCGACTGCGCATAAAAGCGAGGTGGCATGTTTTTATAACTGGATTTCACGCTGTAGATAATTTGAAACCATCTTCCCGATTGAAAGTTTTGTGTTTTTTTATTTCAATCGCTTCACGTACAACTCTTGAGTAAAAGTGACGTTCCGTGGAGAGCACTTGCGTACGGTGAAATTCAATCCAGTGATTGGTGCCCGCTTCGAGTGCACGTTCTGCAATCGCTGATTTGCTAATCTGTCGGTTCTTCACAGCAGCGATGTGTTATTTGACCCTTTCAGCAATAGTCCGCTTTGTTTGGCCTATGTAGGAACTACCACAGGTGCAGTTTATTTTGTAGACACCTAGAGTTTTTAACGGCAAGACATCCTTCGGTGTACCCACGATGTTTTGAACCTTTATGCCTGGTGTGTATACTGTCGGAATGGAGTATTTCTTTAATACGGAGCCGATCTTATCCGTTACTCCTTTGACATATGCCATGTAGGCTGGTTGTCTGTTCACCTCCGGATGCTTGCGTCTCATTGTCGGTTGCTTCCGTGTTCCATTCACCTGATATCCGTTACTTTTAAGTACCTCCTGAACATGATCCAGCTCTCGCTCCAAATGTTCAGGATCACAAAGATCGTATGCTCTGTTCTTGAGTGAAGTCATAACATATTGCAGGTGTCGGTGTTAATTCCCGTTAATACGTAGATAATACTAAATATATATTTTGTGTTTAATTGAATTGAGCGAAAATATTTTTTTTTGTTACTTTCAAGTTCAATAAACTTTTGATATTGCAGTTGACTTATATTTATATGGCAACTTTCATGATAGTTACGATATTAAACTCACTCAAACTAGATTTGAGACGTACATTTCAGACCTCACTTCTAATTTTCTTAAATAATTACACTTTTGTCGTCTACCAGAGCTTAATGAATCTTGAAAGCCTAAATTAATGGCAATCAAAATGTCAATGAACTTCATCACAGTCTGTCATAATTTTATTTGTCATTGGTTTCCATGTGGCAGACCAATCATTAATTTCACTTGCTTAAAGCTTTCGAAATAATTTCTAGTTACACTGCAGATTCGATTGATTTAATCAAAAGTTTCATTGTCTACACTTTTATGTGATTTGGACCTTCACGTTGTCTGTTAATAAATTTGCCGAAAATACTTGAAGGTAATACAACAATAGGCTAAAGAAAGTTTATTATAATACTCGTAGACAAATTGGTTTAGATGTTTAAAATATAACGTTCAAATGTTATTTTAAGCAGGAAATGAAATCAAGTTCATTTAAATAATTTGAGCTTATTATGTTGCTTGATTTCATTTAGGTATGCCGAAATTCGATTTATTGTTGAACATGTTATAGAGAATGCAGAGAAAAGTATTTGATCAATATTTAGAACTAATGAAACATGTCAGAACAACACATACGAGTATGTACATAGCTAGTAAGGTACAGAACAAGAAATCATTATTTTAAACTAGCAGCGCCCCGCGGTTTCACCCGCGTAAAAAGTAGCCTATGTGTTAATCCAGTTCTCCAGCTATCTACATACCAAGTTTCATTCGGCTGAGTAGTTTTGGCGTGAAAGAGTAACAAACATCCATCCATACATCCTCACAAACTTTCACGTTTATAATATTAGTAGGATGTTATGCATGCTCACGCCACTTCTAGAAAAAATGTACAGTACCAATTTGTTTATGGCTTTCTTAACAAACTTTGTTATTTCGGAATTCTGTTAGGCCCAACATTTTCTTTTACTAGGTTCATAGTCGCAGAATTTTTCGTTCATTAAATATTGATGAAAAAAGTTCCGTAACACAACAGAGTTAGTTATATTTTAGAACAAGAGGACAACATTGCGCTCTAACCGGTTATTTATTTTAAAGATCTTCACATTTCTCAGAACAATATGAGAATCAACTACGCTGGTAATTTTAATAAATCGATCTTCTGTAGGCTGGAGGCGTTTCTGCAGTCTTGTGGTATTCTCCGATGACAGACATTTATCAGGCGTTTAAAAAAGTACACATATATAGTATAGTTGCTTTTACAACTGGCGTCTACTTGGGCCGTTTATTGGCTGCACAAAATCTATGTTCAAAAATAACAAATAAACACAAACCATGTTAAATTGTTAGTCCCTAACCGCACCTACATTACCAGAATTTCAATAAAGAACGACTTAATGCCCAATCATTTGAGCGTCGAGTTGCCACAACAAAATAACGCGCCTGTTAGTAGCCCTGTGATCGCCATGGGGCTCGTATAATCCACGGGTAACGTATAAACCCTCCAAAATCGTTTATTCATTGGCACATCTAACCGGCTTGTTAAAATTCTATTTCTTCTGCACTATCAGTAGCTAGGGGTGAACTTAATATATCGGTATTTTATACGATTTTGGATTTGAGAAAAGGAATCAGTGTATCGCAAGCGTGTAATATTATTCTGGCCTATTTCTGTTAAAATTATAAATATTGTTAGTAAAGAGAAAGGCACAGCAAATTTTTGTTAGAATTTTAGTCACTAGTACCTCCGTCCTCCGGGCGTTTTATTCTAGACGGTTTTTTTATGCCAATTAGTGTGGTCATCAGAGCTACCAGGATTCGAGTTTGCAATGAATTTGCAAAAGGGTAGCTAATAAGGTTAAGGTAAGTAAGGTAATTTGTAACTAAGCATTATGTAGTACTTAAAGTGTAAACGGACGTTGGTGAACCTAGTAAATAAAATAATAATAAATAAACTACCCACTAACGGCTGAGCACATGCTTCAACATAAGACAGTACATGGCAGTAATCAGTATTTTCTAATAATATTTATAAGCTAGCCCATAAAATTAAGATGCTTTGAGTTCCTTGCACACATTGCCGTTTAATTAACTCCTTAGAAGTCTTGAACTGTCAGCGTGTCGACCATCGACGTTTATCAAATACGATAACTATCAACTCCTTGCTTTTTTCTTCTTTGTATAGGGTGTCTTAATAAGAGTGCATCATTTAAATTTCACGCCATTTTTTTTCTTTGGAGGTTGCAGCTCTGATATTCGACAGTAGATGATAGTTGGTATGGATCTGAACGACATGTGGTTTCAGCAGGATGGCGCTACCTGCCACACCGCGCACGGAACAATCGATTTATCAAAGCAATGGTTTCCAGACCGAATCATCTCTCGAAATTCCGATGTCAATTGGCCACCAAAATCGTGCGATTTCTTTCTTTGGGGTTTTTTGAAATCTCAGGTCTACGTGAATAAACCACAAACAATTCCTGAGCTCAAAGCCGAGATCCAACGCGTCATCGGTGAGATAGAGTCACATCTTTGTCAAAATCTCATTTAAAACTTCATGAAAAAGAGCAAGAGCCTGTGTTCAGAGCCCAGGGGGCCATATGCCGGACATTTCATTCCATACATAATCGGAACAAGTCTCCTTTACAATCCAATAAAAATATCATGTCTCGCTCAAACAAACATGCGTTTTATTTTTTTAAATTAAATTGTGCACTCTTATTGGGTCACCTTTATAAAGTCTGCAAAGGCCCGTTATTTATAAAGGCTTACAAGTACCCTAAGATGATTGTTAGAAGGACCTATACACTACATGTGGTGAATAGTTCTTAGGGTATTAAATAGCAGGATATAAACAATCTTTTATTTACATCATGTTATATCATAATCTAGATCCCAATAAGATAATAAGATACAATGTTGATGTTGATTGTGAAAAAACAAAAAAAAATTAATTTAATTATTTTGATAAAAAATGCCTTTGACAGCGTCCAAAGAATAAAAGCCGTCTTCTAAGAGCCCACTTCTATTTTCCTTTAAAGATTTTTTAAATCTGCAAACAAATATTTAATCTCACTTTGTAACGGTATTTTTTTGTTAAGGTATAACCTTCAGCGTGACGGGGCATGACGTCATAGCAAATTTAAAACAATACTGTCAGATCTCAGGTAACTAGACAGGATTAGGATGAAAAAAGCATCCCACCTGTTGTTGCGATCATTAATCATTGAATAAATTTATCTTCATAAAGAACAACGGCTCCGTATAATGAGTCGTGAACATTTTTGATAATAAAATAAACAGGAGTAATAACAGAAAGTTTTGTTTTCTTTGGGAATCGCGAGAGTTTTGCGTTGGGGTGTTCTTTTTCATGGCTTTCTGGATGTTTTTGTTTATAAAATTGTTGTCGTATTGGGTTTATTCGAGAATGAGAGCTACCCTCAGTTTTGATAATTTTGCTTTTTTCATAATGTGAATTCAGCTATATCCATTGTCCATTGATGATAGTGTGACTATGGTTATTATTGATAACATTATTAATTTGTGTAAATACCGGACCGATACCACAAGTTGATACCTTGCTAACCGTAACTCCCTTATTCGAACTCAGGATCAAATAATTTGCAATCATGGTTAGGCCATTAGGCTTTCAGTGTAATTGATTAGTAGGTCACTTAGTATAATCTAAAAGAAATTACAAAAAATGCGCGACAGTGTTTATTTTTTTTATAAGAACAATTGTTCCACTTAGCTGTTCCTTTCTGTTCATATTTGTTCCAAGTATGTTTGTTTGAACATTATTACGATAAACCACTCAACAATATCATAAAAAAACAACAAATACGAAATACTTAGCAAACAATAGCATAACTTGAACACTTTACGTAATGAAACAAATAAAATGTTTTAAATGAACACCGTGTTCAGCGCACAAATACATCAACGCTTTATCTTAGCACATCGAAAGTTGGTCAAAGAGCACTTAATTAAACTTGTAACAACGTACCTCAGCACTCGCCTGTACCTTTGTATGAACGTACATAAGTTTGTATGGAGGTACAGTCATGTTGCCAACGCCACGTGTAGAACAGCAAATAGACACGTTGAGATATTGCGAGTTCGTGCATCGTGAGTTTTATTGTACAGTGGGATTTCAGAAGTACAACAAATCTTAATGTTCGTGTTCTAGTGACTATGTAAGAGATGCCAAATTTTCTTTGGCAGTGGAAAAATGGATGTTATATTTTGGAGAGTAGATAGTACTTAGAGGATAAAAGAAAATCTTAATATTTAAATCGTAAGGCACCAGAGACACTAACAGGGAAATTTGTACCGTAAAGCTCTATTATATTTTATAAGTGGTAAGCCATAACACTCTTATTCGAATTTTCTTTAAAAAACGGTCGTTTCAATATGAGAACCTTTGATCCAATTTACAGCTATAAGAAAATCATCTCATCCGCCTCAACAACTAATGAGAACCTCTTCTTATTTGTTGATCAAAAGATTTAGATGTTCAGATGGCGGTACAAGCCCATCATAAGCAGTTATGAGCGTCGTTACGTTTAAAAGAATTCCAAAAGAATCCAGAGGCAATGAAACCCATTGCGTGTCTTTCCTTGTACTCTCTGCTAATCAGGCAAACAGGTGGAGAAGTGGATCAAAAGAGATACTTCTACTCCTTGGAGTTCATCAAAGGGAATTTATTTAGCCTACAATCCCAAAAGAAATAACTCTCAATTACAATGTATAAAAAAAAAAACAGTAAAACAAGTTTACTCAAAGCAGCAGATCAATAACAAAATTTGATTACTTTTGTCAAAATTTACCCTGCTTTACCTTACCTGTCGAGTGGCGTAGCTGACACAATATCAAGATGGGTAATACGGCTTTATTAAATGCATAACATGAGCATAGTAATAAGGATTGGGTTCACAGTTGATACAATGTTGTGATGAATTGCCAGGGGACTATTTCGACTGCCTGATCGATTTCGAACAACTCGATATCACTATCTCGTGTTCTATCTATCTAATGGTATGCATTAAATTACAACGACCTTTGAAGACGTATGACCTGATTAATGCTTTTACTTTAATTTTAAATTTAGTTTGGTCACAGAATAGACATAATACACATAGAAAATTTACTCTTTGAGGACATTTAAATAAATTATAGCGACTTTCGTGCAAATGTAATAAAGACAACAAATAACTTTTTTTACTAATTACGAAAACTTTTTACTTTCATCTTTTGATTTACTTACTACGTTCAATGAGGTTGTCAATGCATGATTTTAAAATTCTCTGCTCTTAACAGCCAATTTTAAAATCATGTCCAGAGTCAAAGCTGCCGAGTTTGGCATTTCTAGGGTTCCGTTCGTTGAAAGGAAAAATAGGAACACTTAAAGGATCACCGTGTTGTCCGTCTGTTTGTCTGTCAAGACCCTTTTTCCCCCATTAAGTTGAAATTACTCTATCTAAACTAATGTTATAAAGAGGAAACCTTTGTGTATGTTTCTAATGTTTTCACACAAAAACTACTGGACCGATTGCGATAAAAACTTCGTATGTAGATAGCTGAAGACCTGGATTAACGCATAGGCTACTTTTTATCCGGACATTCCCACGGGATCGGGACTTAAACCGCGGGTGAAACCGCGAGGCGCTGCTAGTACAAAATACTTATGTCTACGGTCCCTTGAAGCTGTAAAAAAATCAAGCTTCTAAGTCAAAGCAATCAAATAATAAGGTCATTTAAGTCTGAGATTTGACTAAATTTTAACATTTCACAGGTAAATCAAAACCTATAGGGTAAAATGAATTCCACTATCCACCTCATCTCCATAATCAGATCATCGTTACTAAGCCCAGTCTGTTTACGTACGAGTTTCATTATCCATTTCCCGGCTCCATCATTAGATCAGCTACAAGATGAAAATTTTTTGTATTGTCTATCTACATACACAAAAAGTTAAAGTTCGATACGACAGTGAGAAGTACCTAGATTAAAATTGACTTCCAACATTTGTTGGCATAGTTCGTTAAGAGTCAAGATAATACAAGCGTGTTAATAATAAAAGCTTGCTAAAAATAGATTCTTATTCGACAGTTGTTTAACCGAAGAACGTGATTAATACATTTAGTAAAAAGAAGAAGATTCCAAAACGAACACGAAAGTCCATATGCTCAAACAAACGTTAATAATTTTCCGATATTAACTCTGATTAGCCCACCTGTTGCTGCAATAAATCAGTGGTTCACTGCATTAGATTAATCTCCTGGATAATTTATTAGTTGCCGCTTGAGCGTGAATTAAATAATTCACGCCTTTGAAGTCAAGTTATAATAAAATTATAATTTATCGAACTCGATTTATGTGTGGTAATTGATTTTGAGAAAGAGTACTTAGTTAGTGGGTCGGTAGGAAAGATATTAATAATGATTTATTTAGTTTATCGTTTTGGAGAATAAATAATCAAGTCAAATGGTTTATGGTCTTCGTGTACCCTCTTGAAGAGCCACCGACCAGATAAGTTTATGTTACTAGTGGCCTAATTTTGACCTACGCAGTAATCTAGGATTTAAATGACTCTTATTGACCTCCAAGTTACGAATACGATGCCTTCGTAACAGGCACGATCAATTATATGAACTGTCTTCTGGTGAATCTAATGACCAATGTGATTTTTTAGAGTAAATAAAACTTTTTTGTTGTTTTTACAAGAACATTTACTTTTCATTATGATAGTCTTAACATTGGAACTTCTAACATTAACATTTAATCTAAATATGCAAATCGAAATCATTAAATCCTCCAAATTATCACACAACAAGTTGACACAACAAAATGGCTTTATGCAATGCACGCGCGCAAATGATTTGGCAATTCAACCTTTGGCCAGCCACACAATACGTGTTGATTGATTGCCGAATTTAAACAGTATTCAAACTCAACTTCATTAATAGGTAAACGTTGGATAATTATTGTCTTAATTACATTTATGGGAATTGGAGGCGGTTGACGAAAATGAAGACTCTAGTAGTGTGTTTATCTGTGTGTAACAACGGTTCAGGATTCTTTGCTTTCAATCTCGTGGCTCCATTCACATACAGTAAAAACATACTTTAGCGTCAGTAAAGCGTTTGTAACTACAGATCCTACGTAATTGAAATTACCGTCCTGATTAGTATATTATGCAGCTTTTAAACATCAACCCTTATCTATATCTTATGGTTTTATTGACTAAAAAGTGATTTTTTTACATGTTCAAGGGCCGCTGACCCACAATTCATTAATTAGAATTGCAGTTTATCGTCATTCTCAAGTCTAAACTCACTCATTTCATATTACGCGATGCGACATTCCTTAACTCCGGTACTGAGCGTTGGAGCATTATATTATATCCCTTGCATACAACGTTAGCGACGTTTGCAATGTACGCTACCACCATTGGAATCTAAAAATATGTGAAATACGACGCTTGGCCATGTTCCCGTGATATTTATGGCGTTCGAAATGTGATGGAACTTGCTTGAAGATTGAAATTATTTTCATTGTGAAATCTTGATGTTGTAGTACTTCGGCTCTCTCCTACAAATCTATGGCGAAATAGACCGTTATCGTAGGAGAGCCATGCTTCTGCACGTATGGGCCCGGTTTGACTGGAGTGATACCACGGCCTCCCAGAAAACCAGCGTGAAGCAATGCTTTCGCTGTGTTTCGCCGAGTGAGTCTCCCACCTTATAAACCGGCAACTCACTTGTGACTCTTGAGTTGAAGGTGTCCATGGGCGGCGGTAGTCACTTAAGACGTGTAGATTTTTATGTTAACTACGTACAAACAGATAAGTAGGTACTTATTCCAAAATATTAAATATGAATAATGTTTTAAAGTCATCCCAGTAGGCCACATTTTCATGCAGGTCACGGATACGAGACGAGTAATTAACCAAGCCTCAGCACATGAACCTTATAAGTTATCTCAATACTCGACAAAGCCTTGGGCGGCTGTTAATTTATAAAATAGACAAAGTAATTTGCGTCACCTTACATTTTACAGTTTCCGCTGTAGACGGTAGAGCGGCCATAATAACTCAGAGTCGAGGATAATCCTGTCTGAACAATAGAAACAATGAGAAGTGATTAGCCTTTTGTTGTAACTTCGTCACATATTTTGCTTGTAATTTGTTTGTGAAAGGCGAAATTAATTTAACATTGTTTTTATGCTACTGATTATTTTAAGACGATAAGCTGTATACTATTTACTCGTAAGGAGCCCTAACGAAATCTGCAATGTATTGCATTGGTAAACGTTCTTATATAGGTAAACGTTATCAATACCGGTACGTGAATATATCTAAGAGAAAAGGTTGAGAAATATAATTTATTATGTTTCACTAGTAATTTTTCTTTACTAACTTTGTTTTTAATATTTATTTTTGCTTTCTACAACCACCAGTCCGTGGCAATATAGTAAACATTTAAAGAGCTTCGAATATAATTTGATATAATAAATTCGACACTTGACGACTGGTAGACATAGACTGAGTATATTACTATGTGTATACTGACTATTCAGGGTCAGGAGACATAGGTTGTGATGCCTAAAAGCGTTATGGCATAAAATATTATTACGACATGACATATAAGTGTGACCTATATTTGTATTTTTCTCAATTCTGTAAAAAATATTTTATTTATCGGACTGTCTAAAATATGAAAGTTGATTTAGACGTCCTACATTCTCCCACATAACGTGTAATCCTTTCGTACGAGACACATGTGCTCACGGCTGTAGCAACGAATAAATCATGCGCATCGCACCCGAGACTTTCGAGATTCCATTTCATACTGTTTGTGCTCAGATTTAACTGATATGTAAACGTGTTTTTATTATTGTATTTTGCCCAAGTTCTTAAAATAATTTGATATTGTAATTTTTGAGACTCGATTAAAATTTATCAACGAGTTTATCTTAAGATCATTAATCATAATGAGATAAAAAGCTAACAAAAATGTTGATAACATTTCAGTTCTTGGTTTTACTTGTGTAAATGGTAATCCATATTTTGCGTTTCAAAGATGATGAGATGATAATGAGTAATCTGGTGAAATTTTAAATTTTATAAATATTATCGTAGTGCACCCTCGAGGGCAGACGATATGACGTGTCAGTACACGTGGCGGTGTTTAGATTTTTATTGAGGTGGAAACAATCTGGCACAAATCATGGTTTGGGTCAACCTGTACCTGACAACGTACAGAAAGGGTTCTTTGGAAACAAACCTCTTATTAAAAATGCAGTATAGACCTACGTGCTACCTATTTATAACCCTAACAGAAGGAGATTAGGGCTAGAGTATTATTTTGAATATTGACTTTTGACCCGGACGCGTTCAAAATTACTACGTTTTGATTAATAAGCGCAACAAGCGATTACAAAATAAGATGCTGATTTTGTTTGTCATAAGCTCTTATATTTATGAACATTGTTGCCCATTTACCCACACTTAACAAGTGAAACCCCAAACAAAAAAGGCAACACATTATACCAAAAAGACGAAATTATCAGCAACCCTCTCTTCGTAGCTGAAAAATATAGGAGTTATTCACACAATATACCGGCGATATCTAATCTGCGATATGAATGGTCCGGGGCGTGCTCCGATCCGGGCCCGAAATGAAAAAGCCCGGGTCCAATATGGCGATGGCAATAATTACAACGGAGTTGACCTTTTACACAATGTCATACGTGTCTGTAACGATTGGATGGAGCACAAAGAAAGCATAGAAAAGGGTGGCGACTCAATTATTTTGGTACAGAACAGTTCACGTCAAAAGGAGCAGTAGGCTAACGTATTAGTGTTGTAATAAAAAGTAATTTGACAGAAAATACGATGTTACTCCACAGAGATTTTGTTTTGGTGAGGAGTTATTGTGTGATATGTTGTTAGGCCTTCCACTTACTGATAAGTTTTTATTAACCTTTAGATTACATGTAACGTGTCTAGCGGTACATTTAAATTATATTATTATTGTAATTTTTAACAAGTATGGTTTTCATTATTTTTATTTTTGTTCGTACCGTCGGCACTTGAATACACTACACTTACGAAGTCCGTTAAAAGCTGTCGAGTGTGTACTCGCTGACGATAAAATTTCCTAATGACGTGGTTTCAAGATGTTGATGAGTGGTACCCATCTTCTCGCTTGAAATGTTATGTTTTTTTATTGAAACTGCCTCACGTAGTTTTCTAGAAAATAGTGGTGTGGTTGGTATAGTTCAATGCAGTGATTATGCAATGACTCCAGCAAATGCTCCACGATTGCTGACTTGTTAATTTGGCGGTTTTTTGCAGCTGTGATGTGTTCTTTGACTCGTTCTACAATCGTGGTCTGTCTGATGTACGAACTATTTTGAAGAGTAACAGGAAAGGGGCGGAACAATATGTAAGCTACTTAAACTTCATCCACCAGAACATTAAATTCACATTTGAAATGGAGATAGACAGATCGTTGCTATTCCTAAAATTAACGCAACAAATTAAGACACACACACAAAACCAAACAAGCATCATTATGAAACTATTACCACTCTGTTAAGAGTGAACGACTGAGCAGAAGAATTTCGGTTTAAAGACATTTATTTTCTCAAAAAAGAATAATACAGTTCACTTTCATAATAAGATAATGTTATAACACATAATAAATTAAGTATCTCTGTGATACATAGGGCACACAGAAAATTCTGCGCTTCTAGCTGCAAATAGACGTTCTGCTACACAGACCATCTGAGAGTTGGACGTTTTGCTACATGGACATTTTGCTAATTAGGCTTACTGCTCAGTAGACGTTTCGAGCAATTAGACGTTTTGCTACTTAGACCTTCTGATCGTGAGGGGATTTTTTTAGGATTTTAAAAGTACACTGACTCCGCAAGACTGTACTACTCGTCTTCAAAATTTGGGGGACAGCACCTCATTTAAGCACCGTAAGGTGTTGGTATGCAGAATTCGATCGTGGCCATGTTTCTCACTATGATGAAATTCGTGAAGGTCGGCCCACAATGGCGTATCACATTTGAGGAGATTCGAGGACATTTGGGGATTGGTGTGAGCCAAATTCGAAAAATATTACATCAACATTTAAAAGTTAGAAAACTTTGTTGCCGCTGGATTCCTCATGAACTCACCCCATAAAAAAACGGACTCGTGTTATTTCATTATAAAGATTTACACCTTCATATAATATATTTTTCTTATCATAGTCGGTTCTAGGCTTTATCACTTCTATTTTTTTCGTTTCCTTGCGTTGTATATATATGTTTTTTCTTTAAAGCTTAATTGTGAATGTGTACCTTGTGTTATAATTATATGTATCAGTATACAAGTTTTAAGTATGTACCTATAGTTGTTTAATTATTAGGATTTTAGTTTTATAGTCAAATGGAATTGTTTGTGGAATATTTATTTTTAATATTCTACTGTAGTTTTTTTGCCGTAGTTTTGAGCCTGGGCACAGATAAGATAGGCCTGGGCTTCTTAAATTAAGGAATTGTTACAGTGTCCATATCGACTGCGTTACAAAAGCGTTCTATCAAGCAGGCTGTAGGTATGCTTCTATTTTGCAGAAGAATGCAAGGGCGATTCTCGGTCGCCCAATCATATTTAAGCACCGGAACGCTAGGATGGTTTTTAGTCGGTAGGAGTCCTACCGACTGCATTGCTCTCCCAAGAGCAAGTGCAATCCATAAGGATCTTTCACCCCGTCACAAAAAAGGTATGCTTCTATGTGAACTAAGTGAAAAAAAATTAATTCTAAATAACAACAAAGTAGTTTTCGATAATTTTCTGCAGTTGAGCCAATGCTGGCAAATTTTTTAAGCCAATTTTACGTATTACTGAGCATTTGTTTTAATTCAATATTAAAGATTAATATTTAATCTTAATCTAATAGTAATTAATAATATTCTTTCCTATCAGCTTTCAAATTACGATCGCAACAAATAACACTCCTTTGAGCTCGACACAAAGTACAAAGCCAGTCATAATGTTGGGCCCGTCATTGTTCCGTATTGGTTACAATAACGACACCCATTGTTTGCCTGCTAGACAATGTGTGCCCTATTTGTAAACACGACGTACGATTTTCTTGTTGTCTGATTTTGCCAAAGGTACCTGGTTCAAATTAAGGGTATTTTTTTTTCTCAATAGTCTAACACTCATTTAAATCGAAATTAAGTATTCTTACATTTACATAATGTTACCTTTAATATCTGAAGTGAAGTGTTTATGTAGATACACCGGTTTATGTGTATATGAGACATATACCGATATACATCTAACAGAATGCTGAATATCATTTCTTTATTGTTTTTAATCACAATTTAGATTTTTAGTAATTGGACCAAATTTTAAATATAATATAATTTAAAATTATGTTTTGTAATACGTTTCAACTTCTGATAACTATTTTTAAACGTAATGATTTGATTTCAAAGAAAGCCTTTCTTACTTGACTGGAGTACTTAAATAGTGCTAAGTAACTAATTTGAAGTCTGTAAATCTTCTGATTTAGAATAGAATAGGATTAACTTTATTGTACATCATTAAAATATTGCTTACAGTTAATATACAAAATTGTACAATAGCCGCCTTATCGCCATAATACAATTTCTGCTAGGCAACTTTAGAATAGATAGAATAACAAGATAAAAAATAAAGGGTAGGTAGTTTAGGGTAATTTTGGTATGGCAAAGAAATAAAAAAATATATCGTTTCAGTTGAGAGGAATCAAGTTGTCAAGCTTAAAAAGTAGCTACATCACACTTATAAACATATAACTAGATGTGCCCACAACTTCGCGTCTATGTCCGAAAACAACAATAATTCACTTATAATAGGTGTAGCACTTCTTCCTGAAAGGTGGGAATCCTCCAGGCAGAAAGTATAAGCGGTGAAACCACTTGGAGCGTACAAACCGATATTGTTTTGATTGTTTACACGCGAAATAACGCCATAAGTTTTTTTTTATCGTATAGGGGGCAAACGAGCAGACGGGTCACCTGATGGTAAATGACTACCGCCGCCCATGGGCACCTGTAACTCAAGAGTGACAAGTGCGTTGCCGCCCTTTAAGGTGGAGAAGTGGGGAAAGAGCGGGAATATGGGAATAGGGGAGAGGGAAGGGTTAGGGCCTCCGGTAACCTCATTCACGCGGGGAAAAGCAATGCAAGCATTGATTCACTGCCGGTTTTCTGTGAGGCCGTGGTATCGAGCGGAGTCGAGCCGGCCCACACGTGCCGATGCATGGCTCTCCCACGTAACCACGTTACTAGTAGTCTTTAAAAAAAAAAAAAAGGGTGAGTGGCCCATTATTACTGCGTCATTTTGCTTCCATTGGTCCATCCAGCGCCAGCCCACGGGTGGCAAGCGGGCTCCGTCTACAACCTGTTCGATATCCAAAACACACTTCACGGGAGATTCTGCTGTGGGTGAAAGACAGAAGACCCGTCTTATACACCCGCTGCCACTGTTAGAGTACACACGTGAGCGTAAGTGAAACCGTTCTGCCTGGAGGTCTTCCTGCCGGATCCACTTCAATACCTTCTTGCGCCAGAAGTTTTCCTCGTAATACATTGCGATCGCGAAAAAACAACTGTGGCGACCTAACGTCTTTATTCATCCGACTAATTGGGAGACTCGCTATAGTTAACCATGGGCCCTGGCCGTCACCAAATTGATTGTTTGATTGAATACTAAGGTCTTTTAAGTTTTTGGCTCTGAGCATTGTTATAGGTACTACTACTACTACGTACAGAGATATTGCAGCGAGTACAGATACTTCGAGGAGTAAACAAATAAAGTAAACAACAGAGTGGCAACTTACGTAAACGTAAATATAAGTGGGCAGGATGGAATTTCATGTAAAAGAGATTCACCAACAGGCTAGACAAGATTTTCTCCAGTGGGTCTCAGTTTGGAAGCGTAGTTCAAGGTATTATTATGATAATAATGTCCGCATCACGAAGAAAGTTTAAAGCAGCTGTTAGGCTCGACACAATAAAGCGGGTAACTTTGTACAATACTTCAAAGAGACGAAAAAATTAGATAGCATGCCGGTTAATATTGAAGGTGAAGTAAACAAAAAGTTTATAACTAACATGTTTAAACAGCATTTTAATACGGGTAGTATTGATAAATTAGACAGTAGTATTACGTTAGGGCGTAGATTACCAGATAGATCGAATTACATAGAACAAAGCCAAGTATTCCTAACGCCGAATGACATTAGAGACATATTCCGAAACATGAAACGCGGTATGAGTCCAGGGCACGATGGTCTGATAATAGATCATTTGCTGAATACGGGTCCATGTTCAACATACATGTGAAGTCCTAGCAAAATTGTATAATGCTTGCTTGAGACATTGCTACCTTTCTGAGGAAGTGACTAAAACGCTTGTCGTGCCTATCCCTAAAAATGAAATGGGTATCGTATCAAGCATGGACAACTATCGACCAATCTCACTTGCAACAATGTTGGCCAAGGTGCTGGAGCGATTCATTCATAAAAACTTAGCACCTTTTTCTGCACCTGAACGATGGTCAATTCGGTTTTAGATCACAAGTCTCAACAGATATGGCTATTTTTGGCTTGAAACAAGTTGTTAACTACTACAAGTGCGGTCAGACGAGCGTATACGCCTAGTTTTTAGAACTAAATCGTGCTTTTGATGCTCTGAATAATAACTTGTTATGGCAAAAGCTACAACGTACATCTGCTCCGCATGAGGTCGTTGGTTTTTTTTTTTATGGTATTGGTAGGCAAACGAGCAGACGGGTCATGGTAAAAGACTACCGATTCGATTTCGATATTTAATAAGTCAAGTTCAATAAGTTGAGGCAAGAACTAATACTAGGTTAAGATAATTTAGCATATACGAGAACAGATAAATACATTTACTTGTGGTTGTGTAGTTGATTTGGAAAATAAGTTTAGAGTTTATTTTTAATATTAATTGGGTTGAGGTTATCACGTAAGTTAGTGGGTAGTTCATTTATCAACTGAGGAAGGAGGTAAGCTGCTGCTGAATGTTGTTAGCGCGCTTTGTGTATAACTGGTTTCGGGTAATCACACGCATATATACAGGGTATTCTATTTTTTTTAAGTTCCGTGCAAAAAAAACATTTTTTGAGTAGTAAAACTTACTTGTGTTTGAATTCCACTGTCATTAGATGATTTTCATAACGAGGTGAAATTATGTTAACAGTATTTAATATGAAGTAACAAAAATATACTAACTGGTTTTCAAAATGTTGCTTTATGAGAAATAAACAACTAATGCGAACGCTGCCTGTATTCACATAAGTTTATTAGATAGAATTTACTATGACAATACATTACCAATTTTAATATAGTAAGATAAGATAAGATTAATTTTTTCTATTCGATACTAAAATATCAGAAAGGAACTTTGGAATTTTTTACCGTGAATTTGTTTGAAGTTAAATATTATTGTCGCCTGTAAGTATATAGATATTTTTTTATCTGCCATATCAATAAGTTATATAATATTTTTGTAGTATATATTACATCTTTGTACAAATGGAATAACCTTTTTTATAACGCTTTACAAAAGCTCTGTTCAACAAAATCAGATTGTGCAAGTTACAGTAATACAGATTTACAAACTTAATGATTTCAAATATTCGAAACCTATTGAACGCCAACACATTTCATATTTTTAACTGCAGCAAATGAATTTGAAATTCACTAGTCGTCGTGGTGCCGTAGAAAATCTCGAACGAGTAAATAAAAATGAAAATGAAATAATAAACTAGAGGCAACGTTCGGAAAGTTGCTCGTTGCTCGCAGCAAGTGCGCCAATGATTTTCGGTTTGTAAAGTTTTAAAATTGCACCAACTGTACGCTGCGCTGTTTCTAAAGCGATTATATATTTTATTCGTTAGCTATAACTAGTTACAGGTGCGAATAGTTCATTGAAGTTCTTTCTTTTTAATGAGTTGATTTCAGATCGAATAAATTGTTACACTTCTGCTGTGTTTTAATTTTTTATCTATAATTTTAAATAATTGAATATAAATGTAGGTCTAAGTCGGTATTTCAGGTATTTATTACTAAGATATCTTACAAAGTCAGAAATATAATCAAAATTGAAATGAAAACTTAGACTGAAAAACTTTTTGCTTTTAAATAAATGGTTTCTTTTCATTTTGTTTGAGAGTATCACGTTAGCAATACAAAAAATTAAATGCTGATTAGATTTTGCGAAGGGTTTAATTTCTAAAATATTATGAAGGAGGAAAATGTTCCCTTAAAAACAATTTTTCCTTCCTTAAACCGTAAATTAATTGAAATTGGATTATGAGAATGTTCTCTTGTTTTTGTAATTTGAAATTTAAATATTTTTTACTTATATAGCCTTTTCGGTTATTTCGGTAAATACAGGTTTGTTATAAGACTAGAGAAATTTCATGTGAGGCAGCACACTTCAAAAACATTAAAACGTCATCCACGTATGCAAACATTGGTTAGCTCACAAAGCACATCACAGTAATGCCTCTGCGTCTTCCATTTAAACCCGTGCTCTCTACAATATATTCGAATAGAATGACCATTGCTAATTAACCGCCAGTAATATATTTGACAGTGAACGGGAAACTCGTATGTAACTTCCATTTGGTATTCGTTTGATAGACGTCACAGGTATTGGATGTTATATTAAGTAATTTTCATTATCGATCTAGAATTTGTTTAATATTCGTGGTAATTCACTGTAACACAGTATTAGTGTTATTTATTAAAAGACTAAAATTGCTATTAATATTTCTCACGCGTCAAACTCAAATTATTGTAGTTACTTATTTTTACATTTTCATACAACTATTTTCGTCAGGAATGCAGTTTGTGAACAGGGGATATAATTTAAAAACAATATAAACAGTCATTTGAATTCTATTTATATTCGCATTGGCATTACGTTCCGGTCCTTTCATTCATGGTTTATAGTTCCGGTATTTTAATTGTAGATAAATTATCTCATAATAACTTAAAGTATTAACTTTTCTTAATCTATTAATCGATATCGACCAGATAGGCATTGATTCTAAAAACGAAACGTTCCGGCCTTCATATCAGCTGTCAGTGTAGGTATCGAGTGAACAGGCCTTGAATAGGCATTGTATTTACATTATAATGTAATTCATATACATTTTTTATTAAAAGTTCCAACTTTGATATAGTTTTTTCTTCACTTAGTAAAACCAAAATGACAATGTCCCGGTACCACGTAGGAATGACGATTGTAGTTTTTAGATCAATGAAAATGGTAGTTTAGGTTATCCTCAATTTTATATAATTGTAAAAAAACAGGTATTATTTATAAAAAAAAACCGTCGTGTGCGAGTTATTCTATTAAATGTAGTCCGTGAAAAACCAAGTTTGGTTTTGATGCAACTCAGTACAGGATTTCATACATTAATGAGCATTGTCCTTTGTTTGGTATTACAATTGCTGTTCTTATCACTTCATCATCTTCCAAACCAGTTTTGTGTAGATCACTATCTGTACACAACTTCGTTGAAAGAGTAAAAGTGCTTTATACTAATAAATAACATTGAAGTTTTAATGTCAAAACAACAGCTTTTTACGAAGTGCATATGATTGTTAACACGGTACTTATAAGTACCAATTTTTAGTCTGTCTGTTTGTTTTGACTATTATCCGAAATAGGTTTACCAAATTGATAGGACTTTCACTGGCAGATAAAAGATCTTATAAGGAGTAACTTAGGCTACTTTTATTTTACAAAAATAATTAGGATTACGTGCAAAAAAAAAAGCATCTATACCAATAAATAAGTTGAAGTATCGTGGTAAGTACTAGTATAAAATAATTTTTCAATGATATTCAACTTTATTCATCTTCCTTCATGAGGAATACATAACTAATATACCCGCTGTCTCGAAGTGACAACCATTTTGCCACTTCGACACACACGATCGTCATGGCACTTTTTTCAGAATAAATTTATCATGGTGAATTATATTACACTTAAACGAAAAGGTAAGGTGGGAGTAGGGGAAGGGGCGAAGAGGGACAGAGGAGGGAAGAGAGGGGGAGAGGGAAGATTTAGGGCCTCCGGTAACTGCACTCACTCCACGATAAGCAATGTAAGCATTGCTTCAGTGCCGGTTTTTGAGGCCATCTGGCATTGCTCCGGCCCATACGAGTTCAAGCTTTTAGCCAAATGTTGAATATTGTCACATTATCTATCTTATACACATTACGACACACGCGCGAACGAAGTCGGGGTACAGTCGTAAAATAAGTACACAAATATAAAAATTACATTGAGCGGCGCCAACGAGACAACTCCTCCCAGGCAAACCTTAGGATGGCAGTGATGAATAAATGTAATCCATTGACTTATATTTAAACAAAATATAAATATGTATAATAGACATTTAATGTAAGAACAAAATTGTAGTTAAGATGTTCTTGAAACTTTTGTAGCACAGTATTGGGATTTTCATCAAAGGGACGTGTAACCGGTTTTGCGGCCATCATACGTAAAAGCTAAACCTCATTACCGCACGCCTACATGGCATCATCAACAGTGTCTTAATAGTTTCCGCTGATAAATTGGTGCCTCTGACATTACACCTACATTACACCGAAATTATTTACTAAGACTAGTAAATGCGGTTTTTTACCACAGTTAACGTTACTAAGGTTATCGGTTTTATAGGCTTATCTGAAATAAACATATTTATTATTATTAGAGATCGCCTGGTTGTCGAATTTCGGCCATATTTCATTAAGTTTTAATTTGTTTGGTTTATTTCAATGTCCAGTATAATTTGAACTGTCATTCTGTAGGTTCACGTATCATAATATAGCCGTTTACACGTCATTGTTTAATTTATAACACATATTATTTAAATATTTTAGCTTTCTGCACTTTTTCTATACACAAACTTGAAGTAAGTATAAGAAATTTCACGTAAAAACTAGTGTTCGCTCAGTGTTGTGTTGAAATTTGACGGTAATCATCATTAAAAATTTGATAAAACATAAATAAATTTTGCAAGTGTCTTGAATGTTTTGGCCACGATACACTTTTTTACTAAAACTTGAGGCAGGAAAAAATGTTTTAATTTTTTTATATATTTTTTCAGTTTTTAATTTTTTCTCCTAAACAAAACTATAATAAAATCGATCGGATATCAAACGAATCAGAAAAAGGTACTGAACTGTTTTGTCTCTGCCTATTTATATATGGACTAGCCATTTCCAGAAGATTCACCCGCGTTTATGGTCACTGTATAGCGTGATGTTACATAGCCTATAACATTCCTCAATGAAAACTCTATCCAATACAATCGAACAAATTAACTCTTCGGCTTTGTTATATTAGTATAGATTACGTTACTTTTTTAATTTCTTTTTTCTGTTTATCTTTACGTTTTGAAATATTAAAAATTTAGAATCTCACATCATAGCAGCAGGCTTAAATTTTATACAACTTACTTGGGACAACATACCAATCTAACAAAGGATCAAATATGTATCAAGACACTCATAAATGTTCCGCTGAGAGTGTAAGCGCGAGAGCATTATTCACTTTTATTGTGTCTGATAGATCTTTGGCCATTCAGAAAAACTAAGAATTTATAAACTATAAATAGGGCCTTCTTCAAGGCTTATCTTGTTCGATTTTGGAACCCAATAACAAGCTTAGCCTCCTGTTCTTCACTTTGTTTAAGAATATTAAGACATTTCTACTAGGTAGGTATATTTTATAAACATCCTGGATTACCCTAGTTTATTATATTTATGTAATCTAGTTCCTGTTAGCATAAACCACGAGTAATCTTTTTTATCTGTGGCTAAGATGTTTTATTTTAACACGATTTTTCACATTAATTTTAACATGGAAGCTCCCGAGGAAACAGTTAAAAAGTTTTACATTCTTAATATTTGGTCCCGGTTGTTTTTTTTACCTAAATTATCCAATTTACAGTATTCATAAATTTCCAAATCCATATGCTTGGTATCTGTTATCCCGTCAGCAATTAGGTTATTTCTCATATGGCTTAAGCCTGCGTACACTGGCAATCAATCAGCTGTATAATAAAAGGATTTCGCGCTGCAACTGCATCACAATTGACAACGCGGTTAGGCACGATACCCACTCATTAACTACAAGTATCGACCACAGTATTAATATCCCATCAGTCCGACGCGAGTAACTGACAAGCCGATATATTGTTGGTCATATTAAGTTACTCGCAGTGTATTCTGACCTTTATTGAATTAAATTGAAAATTACTACTGCAATATAACTATATATATAAATTAACGCCTAGACGGAAAGTACTGATTCGACTATAAAAAACATGAACAATAGGGGTTAATAGCCAGCGTTTGATCATGTTGCAAACACGCATGTATTTAAGAAGAGCAAGGAGAACCAAAATAGCTTCATTAATTTGACCAGAATTAACTTATCAGGCCCACGCCTTCTAACTAGGACAGGGTGATATACTTAGTAATTGTTCAACCTTCATCGCGATATGAATGATCTTAAGCTGATTAACGTACAAAACAAACAAACCAATAGAGAAATTGAGTTTTACTGTCGTGTAAAATAATGACAAAACATAAACCTTTATTTTTTTGTTTATCATCATATAAATAAATAAACATTTGTAATGTAGAACAAATTATAAATATATGTCAATTGTATATTTTGTAGTTATGACTGGCAAAGCTAATTAGTCAGTAGTTTTTAATTTATTTTATTTTCTCAACTATGCCACATAAACACACTTTCTGCCTATATCTTAGAATATATGTTCCTCTCTTTTTTAATTATTCGACATAAAAACGATTTCTTCTTAATGATTTGACTTAGTTCACATTAAAGACACGTCATTACTTAACAAATAAATACCGCAAGACTGTTGTTTTCAAAATCACAAAGCAGCATATCCAAACCGAAGCCCACTTGACACCTCACAATGTTGTCTGCTGTTGTCTGTACGAACAAAAATCCAATTTTGATTAAAACTTTTTAAAGAGGGGCGCTCGATTAATTTAACTTTTTTTGCGGTCGCTCTCGCCTTTTTGTTACACTCCAGTATTGTTGTGATCCCAGCCTTACTAGGAAATTGTATTAGAAGAATACTTAGCAAGTTTTCGAAATGGAACTGTGGTAAGTGTTTCGGCAGCCATGAGCTAGAACTGAAATGATTTACACGTCATAAAGTTGTGTTTAGTTTATCCGTTTGTGTAAAAAGTAATAATAGATAATTATTCTCTGTATAGGTACTACCACACGTAGAGAAAATATTATAGTTTAAGAAACTGCACACCCTCTTTACCAAATGTAATTTATTTTACTCGTTACAATAAACCAAATAAGCACAAACTCCAGGAATTTACTAGTTACTATTGAAGTGTTCCACTATCCATCTCCTGATTCTATAACCAGATCAGCTCGTTGGAACTTAATTTTATTATTGTCATCGGTAATACATATATTTGAAAAGTTTCAAATCGGTGTGACAACTAGAAGTTGGTTAAATTCGACTTTCAGGATGTGTTTACATAGTTAGTTCTAGGTGAAGCTAATGGAATCGTATTAACAAACCATTGAATGGAGAACTTCCAGGTCAAGTATATTTAATCACGATGTTTGCCTTTCCCGTTTAAGCAAGTGATAATTAATTCCTAGTATGAACATTACATTTCATAAAATGGATGGTAATATAAATGAATGTAAATCGCAACATATAATCATACAAACTTATGTAACTCTGATATAAATGGCTTACCAGGTAAATTGCGAGGAATATTCAACTAATAAATAATAACATAGTATTGTGGGAGAAATTTTACATCGTTATTTGACCCATAGCTTATACAATGGGTTCTAAAACACGGATAAATACACCGAGACACTTTTGTTTTTGTAAAAATATACATAGAAACACCCAGAAAAATATACTTATGCATGTATATGTCTATTTGCATTATATAAATATGTAATTGTACCAGAACTCTTTAATTTTTTTATTACTTTAAAATGTCAAGCTATTAAAATATGAAAAACATCTACCCAAAACTGAATCTGACTTTGAAGGTGACAACCATTACAGTACAAAAGAAGTAGCTATAGTTATCTTTGCCTTAGACACGAGTAAACAAAATATACATAAAATTGAATAAATTAACGTCCATGAAAATAAGAACAAGAAACAAGAGACAAAGGGGGATAAGTTTGTTACAGTTAAAGTAACAAGTTGTAGTGCCGCGGTTGTGATGTATTTTTCTTTTACGTTACTCTTCATATTTCTTTATGCCCACTTAGTCTCAGAAAGTAGTGCGTGACCTATTTCGTTAAAATTATTTATAAATATTGTGGTGTTTTTGCTTTTGAAAACATGATCTATTCGCAAAGGAGTTAACTTGTAATCATAAATATATAGCTAAAGAGACGTCAATATCATAAGAAAAGACAATTACCAGTGTTAGGCAAATAATCTGAGTAGGTGATTTGGCAAAAATAAATAATACTTTTAGAGAATATCGTTAAGAGCTCCAGTTATTTTGCTATCTTAGTAGCAAAGTTGTTTTAGTAGGAAATTCAAGATAGACAATATAGCTTATTTAACCACAAGAGTCATTCTATTGTTAGAAAAATAAAAATAGGATCATTGTTTCCAAACGTGAAAAAAAGAAATAACAAGTCATCCCTTATCTCTTAAAGTAATATAAAACCTACTCTGATATGATTTGAACTCTATTGCGTAGGTCGAAGTAGTGTCAGCACGTGCCTAAAACACGTGACAGAGATTTTGACAATGAAAACTTGGCCTATCTTGCGCTGGTGGAGCGGTAAGACTAACACGGTATTTCAGTGATCTTAAGTTTTAGTTTCGTCTTTGTTATGATTAGTTAAGTGAATGTACTTTAAAGCTCGGGGTTTAGTTTCTATGTAGAACTTTAACTTTAGAATCGTTTAAATATTATACATGGTGTTTTTCAAAAAGGTCTGGTCATATTTTAGGAGCCTCATGTATAGCCGAAAAATAAATTCTGTCATAGGTGTAGTTCCGAATGTTGAGATAGATGTGTGATGTGACTAGGATCGACAAGGTGAGAAATGAATACATTAGAGGGAGCCTGAAAGTATCACTTGTAGATGAATAGTTTAGGAGCAATAGATTTGTAGAAATGTTCGTAGTTAACGATAGCGGGTAAAGATTACGGAAACACAATTTGTAATAGAATAGGCCACATATATTGTTTACAAACACGAGCAGAGTAAAACATACAAAGGAAGGAAGTTTAGAGTACAGAATATAGAAGCGAAGCGAGAGATAGAAAGTTATAACGAAATATAAGATACAAGTCGAATTAAATAACGGTCGGCGGGTCGCGCGCGCGCAGCCTCTCGGCGTCGGTATCGTATATCGACTGGCGCGGCAGGGAAATCCGATCGCGCACGATCCACGTTCGGGTGTCTCCGTCACCGTCGTCGCTCGACGCAGTCTTGCCGGCCGCATAACGGGATTCTTAGCTGAGTTCATAAAAAGGCGTATGCGTATGTTGTGTGAACGCCACATCAGCCCCCCCGGAGACCGTTACGGGCGATAAAAATCGGGAAAACGTACTCGACGGCCAGATCGTGTTCTCTGTGGAGGACTGGGAGTGTCTGGTGACGGATCAGGCGATTGCAACGCAGAGTCGCTAAGCAAGTATGCTGGTTTTAGCCTATCAATCGACACTGTGACAGGTTTTCCTTTAATATCAATCTTGTAGTATTTATCTCCACGGTCCAGAACGGTATAGGGGCCAGTATAAGGTGCCTGCAAGGGCTTACGTACAGCGTCTTTGCGAAGGAAAACTTGGCGTGAAGATGATAAATCCCTACTCACGAAGACTGGAGAAGTACCATGGTGCATCACAGGTGTGGGCCTTATCGTACGTATATTAGCTCTTAGACGTGAAAGGAAATCTGCGTGGTCTACGACTTCTTCGGGAGTGCTGTGGAAAAATGTTCCTGGCAATCGAAGCGTCTCTCCATACACTAACTCTGCTGATGACGAGCCAATGTCTTCTTTCCATGCTGACCGTATTCCGAGAAGTACCCATGGGAGAACCTCGTACCAATCGTCGTTGGCATGGCACATAATCGCCGATTTCAGCTGACGATGAAATCTCTCAACCATTCCGTTGGCCGCAGGGTGGTAAGCTGTTGTTTGAAGATGGTTGGATCCGATCAAATTTGACAGTTCTCTGAACAAATGTGCTTCAAACTGTTTACCTCTGTCTGTTGTGATTTGTGAAACAAAATCAAAATAACGGAACTGGCGCGGAGAGCAATTTTCTGAAGCTTTTTTGAACGCTGATACTATTGGCTTGTGATCCGTGAAGACAGTGAAAGCTTTACCTTCCACCATGTGTCTGAAATGTTTCACCGCTTCATAGATGGCCAACAATTCACGGTCAAATGAGCTATACTTTCTTTGCGCCCTATTTAGCTTCTTCGAAAAGAATCCAAGAGGCTGCCACCCTTTGTTTGTATCTTGCTGTAATACGGCGCCGATTGCATTATCTGAGGCGTCCGTACAAAGTATCAAACCTGCCGATGCGTTCGGATGAACTAAAAGTGTAGCCTCGGCTAAGCTTGTTTTACAGGCGGTGAATGCTTCTTGCAGTTCAGTGGACCAAATAATAGGCGTACTGGGTTTTACAGCTGGGCCAGACAAAAGATTGTGGAGTGGAGCCTGAATTTTCGCAGCTTTTGGTACGAAACGTCTATAAAAATTGACCATACCTAGGAATCTGCGAAGCTCTTTGATGGTCTTCGGTTGCGGAAAGGCCTTGATTGCCTCCACCTTCTGCAGAAGTGGTTTGGTGCCTCCCGATGATACCGCATACCCCAGGAATTCTACTTCGGACTCACCAAATACGCACTTTGACGAGTTTATCACGACTCCGTGGTCTTCCAGGCGTTGAAACACTAGTCTCATATGCTCCAGGTGCTCGGTGTCGTTCTGGGAAGCCACAAGGATATCATCAATATACGGGTAACAAAATTCCAGGTCTCTTAAGATCTCATCCATAAATCGCTGGAACGTTTGAGCTGCATTACGGAGTCCGAAGCTCATAAAAGGAAACTCAAACATTCCAAATGGAGTCGTGATGGCGGTTTTCGGTACATCGTCAGGATTTACCGGTATCTGATTATAGGCACGGATTAAGTCAATTTTGCTAAAGACGGTACATCCAAAAAGATTGTGAGAAAAATCGCCTATGTGCCGGACAGGATATCGATCAGGTACGGTACGGGCATTTAATGCGCGGTAGTCACCGCATGGTCTCCATTCATGGTTCTTCTTCGGTACCAGGTGTAACGCAGATGACCATGAGCTGTCGGATCTTCGCGCTATACCTGTTCTTACCATATCCTCAAACTCCCGGATCGCAATTCTTAGTCGATCTGGTGCTAATCGGCGTGGGCGACAGGATACGGGTGACCCTGGAGTGGTGCGTATATAGTGGAGTGTATTGTGCTTGATCTTCCGCGTAGACAGGTCTCCGGCCGGACGTGTGATATCCGGGAACTGCAAGAGTAGCTCGTGATAGCGTGAAGTACCTGTAACAGATTTTATTTGGCACAAGGCGATTGGTGCAGGCTGAGCGTAAGCACTGAGCGATGTTATATTGTCTATCAAGCGGTGATGTCTAGCATCTACTAATAAATTATAGTGCGACAGAAAGTCAATGCCTATTATTGGTTTCGTAACGTCCGCTATAACGAAACGCCACAAAAATGCACGCCTGAGTCCAAAGTCCAATGACAGGTTTACCCACCCGAACGTATTTATCGTGGATCCATTAGCTGCGTATAGTCTATAGTCTGAATTCACACGTTGTCTACTTGGAATGCACTTGATAGGGTAAACACAAAGGTCAGAACCAGTATCTACTAAATATTGAATTTTAGTCTTACGGTCTGTCACAAAAACACGGCCGCCCGAAACACTATGGCAGTCACGCGTCGCCGTCTTCACTGACTGCTCGACCCGTTTCCCTGACGGAAGGAACATGGGTCACGGCACTTTGTAGACTTCTTCCCAAACCGCTGATGGTACCAGCAAAACCCCGAGCCAGCATTAGAGCGGCTCCGGGACCGTTGACGCCAGCGTGGAGACTGCGCTCGACTTCTCGAGCGTGAGCGGGAAACAGCTGACAGCTCGGCCACCTGTCGCGATAAGTCGTCAATGCGACGGGTGAGTTGTTCTATCACGGTCGTCGGGCACGAAGCTGCCGGTGTAGGAATCCCTGTCGACACCGCGGTTACCTGATTCTGAGGCTGGAGAGCAATTTCGTGTATTTTGTCTACGATTTGGGCGACTGTGTCCAAGGGGAGATCCACTTGAGCCGCTATAATCGCTTGTATATGGCTAGGTAAGCGACTGGTCCACAGCGATCGGATGAAGTCATCGGGTACCTCCGCACCAGCCAGGCTACGAAGGTGCCGGAGGAACTGGGACGGCTTCCTATCCCCTAACTCTTCATGTGTGAGTAACTGTCTCACGCGTTGTTCTTGCGAAGCCGATAATCACGAGATCAACTCCGCCTTTATCTTCTCATATTTCTTTTCCGACGGTGGATTAGTAATAATGTCTTTCACTTCACACACGTATTTATAGTCCAGGTTAGCTATTACATGGTAAAATTTTGTCACATCGGCCGTTACATTTGACAAAGCGAACTGACCCTCCAATTGAACGAACCAAAGTGCCGGCTCGTTTGGCCAGAATGGTGGTACTTTAACACCAACGCGACACACTTCGCTTGGAACGTCCTTTACCCCGGTAGTAGGCATCGTCGCGGTTATTATACGTACACGCAACTGTCGGTAATTGTCACTGTACCTAGAATTGTCCGCACGTCGGGGTCACCACTGTAGAAATGTTCGTAGTTAACGATAGCGGGTAAAGATTACGGAAACACAATTTGTAATAGAATAGGCCACATATATTGTTTACAAACACGAGCAGAGTAAAACATACAAAGGAAGGAAGTTTAGAGTACAGAATATAGAAGCGAAGCGAGAGATAGAAAGTTATAACGAAATATAAGATACAAGTCGAATTAAATAACGGTCGGCGGGTCGCGCGCGCGCAGCCTCTCGGCGTCGGTATCGTATATCGACTGGCGCGGCAGGGAAATCCGATCGCGCACGATCCACGTTCGGGTGTCTCCGTCACCGTCGTCGCTCGACGCAGTCTTGCCGGCCGCATAACGGGATTCTTAGCTGAGTTCATAAAAAGGCGTATGCGTATGTTGTGTGAACGCCACAGATTATTATAGACATGTGATGATACAGACAGGTGAGTTAAATGTGGTGAAAAGAGTTTTACGTATGGAAGTTGACGGGTACAAGAGAAGAGGCCGACTAAAGAAAAGATGGATGATGCACCGTGTGTAGGAGTATAGGCTAGAAAGAGAATAAGATATGAAATGACAAGTGATGGAATAGAATGGATGAAGAGAACATATTGCGCCGACCCCCCAGGAAAAGTGTAAAAAGATGATCATGCGGTCATTTTCGTACAAATTCATTGGTATTAAATACCTGTAGTTCTACTCTTGCCAGCCCTCTCTCTTCCGAAATATTAGCTTTATCGGTCAATTTTGAAGTTTAACTTATCACTTTCAATATAAGGTTCTGTTTTAAAAATCATGAATTTTCCTAAAATAGTTAAAGTTTTACGTTATTTCGGGGTCTACTAAATGAACCCAAAATATGACCACACCTTCTATAATAATCTGTATAGACCATAAACTTAGTAAGTATATTAAGTTTATGGTATAGACATGGAATTTATTCAAAATCATGAAGAAAGACAACGTGATCTTATGTCTCGTCCCAACTAAATTAGTATTCTACGTCGGTGCACAGAGAATAATATAATTTAGTAACTCCGATATTTTCTTTATTGTCTGTTTGTACGCCATTGCTATGATTTATGACAGGATTAATCATATTTCATTTTTTTATTTGTAATCTTGTTGCTTAGGCATTATTTTCTCGTAGCAGTGATTTGTAACTAGGTGTTTCAGAAAATACATTTTATATTGTAATCACTATTTACCGATTACAATGCAAAGGATTAAACTTGACAAAAGGCTTTATGTTATTTACCTAGTCTTGATTTATAAATTGCTTATTGTTCTTGAAATATCAAAGTATTATTTCATTGGTTTTCTTAACAATTGAAGAATCTGTTTAGAAATGTGAGGATTACATCTTTGTAATGTATTCCCATGACTATCCGATAGCCGATAGTTAAACACTAACGGCTATCGGATAGTCGGTTCAATTAATCAAAAGCAGTCTTAAAGTGTTCAGTGTATTATTTTTCTTAAGACTAGGAATACAACAATATTTAATCTCGTAAACCAAGCTATTGAATTAATCCAACGCTAAAGGATGAAATTTCTTAACTTAAGTTTATCAATGTGTGCAAGACTGAGTTTCAATATAAAAATGATTTTAAAAGAAAACTAATTATATACGTAGCTAGAGTGGATGCGACCAATAAATAAGTACAATGCAAAACATGCCATAACACTATATTTTGCAGGCTACTCAGATTCAATTAGGCAATACAATAGCGGAGCATCCGTCCGCGGAACCGCACGCGGGACAACTCACAACGTGATATATATCAATTTCAATAGACCCGTGATATGCCTTCTGTCCTCACCTTTTTATTTTCAGTTTATATAAAATTACTTACCCGTTAAAAGCTCGGACAGTGCCCTAGGACGTTGATTTTGCATTTTTGAAAATCTTGATTAGGTATATTTTTTGTTGAAATCTATGATATAGAAGAAATAGATATTAGATATTAGATATTAGATATTAGTAGAAATAGATAATAGAAAAAGAAATAGATTGAGAAAAATATAGAATCAGAAAGTAAGGGAAAACCCAAATAAACACGACCAAATTATTTTTAATTTAAAAAATACTTTTTTTTTTGGTATAGGGGGCAAACGAGCAGACGGGTCACCTGATGGTAAATGACTACCGTTGAGTACGCTTTTTTCTTGAAGGTTTGAAGGTTGTATCGGTCCGGAAATACCGCAGGCGACAATTTGTTTCACAGATTGGCTGTGCGAGGAAAAAGTTTCTAGGGAACCGCACGGTGATGATAGTTTTGTCGCGATTATAGTGTTTACTACTGCTGAGTTACCAGGGTTCCTCCGTTTTTATTACATCCAAACATCCATGTGTGTTAGTGTGGCTGAGAGGGTGAGTGTGTGGGTGTGTGGACATTATGTGGTCAACTATTTGAGTTTGCAATAGCTATAGTAGCAGGTGTCACTATAAGATATTTTAATATCAAATTTGTATTCAACTGTTACCGTTAAAAATGTATATTAAAATTATCATAAAGTAATTTGGTTTAAATACACATACATCCTTAATCAGTGTTTATGAAAATTTATTTTAAGTATGAATTTTCTCAATTAAAGGGACAATAATATTTACGAGGTTGAACATCATTCCATTCATATCCAATATTTATACACTACTTGGGAAAATGTGCGTGTTTACTATGAAAAGTCTATTTTAGTTTAGGCCCAAAACGAAATAATTTGTAATGAGCGAACCCAATTAAACTTTTGCAGATTCAACTCAGCTCTGAGAAACATTAGCGGTTAGGAACAATCCTTGCTACTAGACCAATGCTGCCTGGAGTTTTATTAAATTAGTACATTTAAAGGATGAGTTATATTAAAATACTCAGAAAACGCAGAATTTGCGAAATACATAACTTTATGATTTCAGTTCTAAGAATAATAAATAATTTATTTCACATATTTTATGGTCTATCTAAGTGATTATGAATTGCACTACAGTCGAGAACAATGAATCTGGGTCACATAAAGATACCTGAAAATCTTCTGAAACTAAGAATGCCAGCTTAGTGAAATAAATTGTTTTTAATAGACAATTAAATACCCTGCTTATAGAGCATACATTTTGACAAATCTTCAACAGTCCAATTTAAGTGGTTCTAAGGATATCTTAGTCTCAAAAAACGATGATACGGTGACCCAAAAACTGATGCGCCCTCGCATCAGTTTTGGGTCATCGTATCATCGTTTTTAATTTTGCCTTTTATCATCAAAAAATGCCCACGATTTTCCAGGCGGACCAATGGCATGCAATGCAATGTTTGTGTGTAATGTTTTGTCATCTACTAAAGTTTCCTCCTATATTTAATAATAATCTAAAACTACTTTTTTGACAACGATTATCTGGCCATTATGAATATTGTTACATTAACGTTGGGCAAGGTTTATATTTTTTTTTTAACTCTTTATTGCCAGAAAGTTATAGGTACATGTACAATGTAAGAATGCCCAATGGCTCCACACTAGGCAAGCCTGTCTTGTGGATACCTTGATGATTACTAAATACGAGTAAAATGCCCGATCGACCTCAGTAATTGGCTTATATATTAAAAGATCTTTTTTAATTCTTATTTTATTTTATATTAAGAGAAAAATATATAAAATAAATTTATATAAAGTGTGTTATAATTAGTAATTATAATATAATAATAGCCTTTATTCAGACGCAAAAAGAATATTTACAAATAACAAACTTAAGTTAACAACTCTGCTGAGTCGATTACATCGACAACTTCGTCTGTTTGCCCAACATTGGCAAATACCTCCTCCATTTCTTTCCACTCTACTCGGTTTAGAGCTTTCCTCGTAAATAGTTTTCCTGCTACCGTTTTTATTTCGTCTTCATACCTCTGAATCTGTCTGCCTCGTTTCCTTTTCCTATTTCTAGGGTACCAAAACACTATGCTTTTGTTCCATTCATGCCTCTTACTATGTACCGTATGTCCTATCCATTGCCATTAGAGTTTGAATATTCTAGTTGTAACATTTTGTATCTTAGTGCGAATTAGTAATTACTTAGCCCCTAATCCCCAGTAATATAGTCTTTGGAACCGAGGGAGCGAGAGAGCGCTGCAGGTAAGACCTATTTAATAATCCAAATGAAATGAGTCACGATTCTTTATGTTCAAACTTAATGACGAGACCCAACCCAACTCATGTTAAAGTTGTGCTCAATTGACTTACGGGGTCAACGGCTTCCCATTATAGTTCCTTTTGTTAATCCCAAGAGGCAATAAAGGGATTATTATGCTTTGAAGACGAAGCTTCTAGAGCTTTTGTGTGCTAAAGATATCAATAACGGTCACTGACCTGCATGATAGCAATTTTAGGTAAATATGACATAGTAATATCAATTGCAAATACTGATAATGACTGAATTATAATGGTAAAAGTATATTTACAAATGGGAGGCTTTTGAGTTCGTTTTAAGAATCTCTGAGATATGAGAACATCCACATGACTCTCAAATTGTGTCATTATGACATGGTTTCCTAAAATGACAACAGTTTATTGTATCCATCTATCGGACCGTATGCTTGTTTGGCATTGAAGGTAGTTTGAAAAATGATTATCTAGCCAACGTAAGATGTAGCTTCCTTATCAAAATTATTGGTGTAAAAGTGCGTTTAAGCGGACAATATTTTATGGCATTATGTGGTTAATTACTAATAACTGGCGGGTCCTCACAAATAACATTTTAATGCATTATGTCTAAAAAGTATACGTCACGGCAATATGTCTGAACGAATATGGCTCATATATTTGTCTTGTACACGGGCTACAATCTCGGACAACAATGGCTGACAAAATTATCCGCGAAGAACAGAGCCTGGCCCGGAAACATATATATCAGTATTTACGATTCTCATGCGATCGTCCTGCATCATGCCGGCAACACATCAAAATTCAACGGCCATACTAAAAATGTGTTGCTACATGGCCCGGCCACACTCGAAATACTGTCGTATATTGCATAGTCATAATGTGAAAACTATTGTAAAAGTATTGCCAGTTTACTCTACCAAAAATCATCTCCAGTATTTAAAATATTTACATAAATTTATTAATCATATAATGTAGTTTTTACAATTATAAAAAGAAAGTCTCCGATTTATACAGAAGTTTTTAAAACTAATATTATAATCAACTAGTTTTAGAAAAAAATACAGGGCTTACAACACACAGGGACTACGGCCGGTGAGACAAGTTAAAAAAGGTTTTAGCCAATAAGGGAGTCAAATCCATCGTAATTATATTATATTTTAATTATATAACTACATGGAAGGAACCTCAAGCCAAACACGTTTTTTTCGCTTAGCAAATATTATTAACAAGATAAAAATAAACAGCATCAACATCAAACGCCTGCTTCATTTGGATACCGTTTTCCTACTGAGGGTAGGTATATAAGATTTTCTCCATAATATGATTGTTTCCATAGCTGTTTAAAAACCATTTGCAGAATTAAGGCTACCCTATTTCCTCTAACAGAATCAAAAGCTCCAAGTCCAAACATTTTTGTTCTAAGTCCCTCGGTAAATGAGGCCGTCTGAATCCGGTTCAGTGTCGATTATTTCCGATTATTCCGGTAAATTCCGGTATATTTAGTAACAAGGGGCGTGGGGTCGCGGCATTATAAACACTCGCTCGACACTAACGCGATTTAAGGCTCTGTCCTGTTGGCTTCATATGTGGTGCAAAGAGTAAGTTGAAGCGGATGACAATATGTTAATATACTTGTATTAGCTTTTGTCAGCGGGTTAGCTATCTAATAGTTATTTTTTTTTTGCTTTGGGAATAATATTTTACTTCATGATCAAAGATACCCGTTCATCTAGAAAAAAGGCATTGTTGCCGAGGGATAGACAAAATAACTTAAACACGAGCGGAGTCCGGATGAGAGCTATTACATACTATTTCAAATTTAACAGTGCAAAATATTGTCATTATTTTTCATCTCGTTACATTCAAGGCCAAGATTGTACGTAATCGTTTTCATCTCCTTTGCGTATAGAACTACAAAAAGTGTGTTGCTACTTCTTATAAATTGCACCAGATATCAATCCTTAAGCCGTCCGACTTAGACGTACTCCCTTGCTTAATTTCGCGGAATGAGCTCTTAAGCGTGGCCCTTTACTTGTCTGACTTGAGGACCCTACACCTGAAACTTGCCCTATTTAATATGGGTTTCAGCCTGTTTACCTACATAGCATTTTATGTTACTCTAAGGATTAATATCTCTCCGAGCTTAGTGGTAATGAGAGTACCTCACATTTAGAAGGTTTCAATCCACGATGAGGTAAACTGTAATTAAGGTACTTAATTACAGATTATTATATACGTAACATATTAGTCTTCTCCGTCGTAGTAGCTTTAATGGTGATTTCTACATTTTCCTTATGTTCAGTATGAATGTAAAAGTAAGCTTTCTGTCGATGGTTCATTATTGATGGCTGTGATAATTATGTTTCTGAAAGTGACCATTGAACGATTACCAACACGATCCATCCTCCAAAAAACTTTAGGTTGGTTTGACTGATGTTTTTTTTGTACAGAACTTTTACGAACATTATGCAATATAATTCATCAAATTCATTTTTGATTTTCTAATTTATGGTATGCTTTGGTGTGTCTTTCAGAAATTAAGTGTTTTGGATCTGCACAAGGAATCATCAACAGAACGGTTTGTCAGCAAATCATATATTTCATTACATGTCTAAACTTAACAAAATCTATAATCATTTTCTTGTGCTATGAATGTTACCAGCACAAGTCCTTAAGCGTGCGTTATCCAACAAATATTTGGAGCACTAGAACTGTTCAAACAGGTTCATTTCTGTTTTTATTAAACGAAATTACCACTTCTTCCCGCGTTGATGAGAGCACTAGCGTATTGCCTAATTTACGTTTTGTCTAATGCAGATGAGAAGTGGTACCTACATTGTTCGTAGGTGTGTAGGTACCACTCGTCACTTGAGCAGTAGTCAATAAATAATAATAATAACAATTTATTTTATTTCTCAATAAAAGTAACGTGACAATATGGTATTCTTAAATATACTAATAATATATGTATTCATTAAGACCTTTGCGAGAGACTTGGAGTCTGTGCTATCAAAGCCCTGTATTACAGATCTCCAGAAATAAACGAATCCTTACTATTTCTATATATCTTCTTTGCAGAGCTTACTTGAAAGAATTGATATACATAATTAAAATAAAGGTTAAAAATACCCAGTGACTATATACATATATGACTATATATACATTACCTACCACCAAATCCAGTATTTTTATCATCTTCCGTTTCTTCATAAACTAAATTTTGGAGCCACTCAAATAGCACAATTTTACATTATTTGTGCTTAGGCAGCGGATAATATATATTGTTGGAGACTTATTTGCTTTATTACAGAGGCAGCTGCCTAAAACGAAAAGTGCTTTTGTGCAATTGGTATATTTGCGCGCTTTACCAGACATAGTCGTGGTCATCTCCGGACTACTATTACTTAAATATGTATAGTAGTAATTAGCGCGTCTATTTATATTTTAGAATAATAGGTATGTTACATTGTGCTCGCATTTCATTTACGCTTAAGCAATGTAACCAGAAATTTGTAAAAATACATTTTGAAGAAGAGTGTGTCCTTGGAATTTCTTGCCTGTTCTTCTCCATAGGATCTACGTATTGGAACAGGCAACTAGCTTCACGGCTGACTTAGTCTTACTGACTCCTGCTCCTGACAATTAAAAAATACCTATTATTGGTTTAATTGAAATAAATGGTTTTGATTTGATACTCCTTCTACGTCTTTTATTTTGAAAACGCGTGAAGTCATAATTTACATTCGATTCGATTAAAATATGTATAAATGATAAATAATCAAAATAGAACCAGCAGGTCACAATTACTTGTCACTTGGTCTAAGCAAAATCTAAATTAGCGGCCATACATGTATTAAGTTTGCACAGATATGGCTTGGTAATATTGACTACTCCAGAAGAATGACTGGTGTAATAATGACAGAAAACACACCAAAAACTTGTTACAAACTATTAAAACTAGCAAAACAAGAAGTATCTCTAATATAAAACCTACGAATAACAGCAATTTTATAATACAAATTGTTTATTCGCCAACATCAAAAGAAGCGTAAGTATGCAGATTATGTTTACTTGAAAGACAGATTTACAAAAGCCAAGTCCGAAATCGTTATTTAAAACGTTTGAAGTTTATTTGGCCTCTTTAAAGGTAAGATGATATTCAAATCGTTTTGGACTGAGAAGAAAAATAAAGATAATTGATAAAGTAAGCAACGCAGCCATTTGTGAAGTAATTTTTTCTTCGATACACACTTTGAATGGGAAATGCGGCTGATGGAGGATTAGAAGTAAGTCGTTATGAAGAGTAAAAATTAAGTTCCTTTTCCGAAACATTGTCACGTTCGAGTTGATTGTCTTCTGCTTTGGTGGCAAATAGCTGTGCACAGTTAAATTTATATTTCTGATTTTTTAATTTTATTTGTATAGGGTGTTGGTGAACTAGGCCGACTGATGGGTGATCATTGACGATGAATGACAAACCGCATCGTTTCGCTATACCGTTTAGACGTTGATCACATTACACTACACAGTGCATAGTGAAATTTATAGATTACTAGCAGCACCCTGCGGTGTCAGCCGCGTAAGTCCCGAAGATTATCGGCATAAAAACCTATGTGTTAATCCACCATACATACCGAGTTTCATCGCAATCGGTTAAGTAGTTTTTGCGTGAAAGAGTAACAAACATCCATACATTCATACATGAAAGACGGAAAGAAATAAAAATATTTTATTTGTATCTTCCGTTATAACAATAAAAAACATATGACTTAAGACTAGGGTGGTACTGAATACCAAATAACCCTATTTGGTCTTCAGTTCCACCCTAGTCTGCGTCAGCTAGTGTCGCAGATCGCTCTGCAACGCTGGTATTCTCGCAGGCCCCAATTAAATTTAAATATCTCTATTATAATATATACATTTTATAATTATATTCATATTTTACATATAAATAATTTCAATACTGTTATATATATAATCATATACTATACATAAATACTTGTATTTCACACTATTTAACAAAACAAATTAGATAATTATAATTTTCCTATATTCATAAGTGGATTTTCGAACGCATCTGTCATCTGTCAGGTTGAAAGGTGGAGGTGCCTGCGAGTAGTCATCTTCATGAGATTCCCTCTGTTTAGAAATGGGGTGACATGTGTACGAGGTGGGATGTTATAGCAGAATCGAGCGCAAGCATTCTGTACCCGCTGAATTAAATTTCGAGTTCTTTGCAATATACATGCATCAAATACAGTGTCAGCATAATTTAATTTTGATAATATGAGAGTCTCACATAGTAGTATGCGCATATCTGTATTAAGGTTTTGTCGAATTTGGTACAGCAGTTTAAGACGGTAAAAGCAGTTTTTGACAGCTTCAAGAACATGGTTGGTAACATCGGCGCTGTACAATATGAAGAGGAGAGGGCCGAGAACTGATCCCTGAGGAACGCCCCAGGTCACCTGACAGCAAGAGGAGTTGGTCTTGTTACCATCCCTGGCATTATCCAGTTGCACAAATTGAGTTATATAAGACAAATAACTATGAAACCACTTTACTATTGCACCCATAGTATGAAAGTTTAGCCAGAAGAAGAGAAATGTTTATAGTCTCGAAGGCTCGTGAAAAATCAAGCAGAGTTAGCAAAGTACCCATACCCTGGTCTCTAGCCTCCAAAATATCATCAACTACATAAAGGAGAGAGGTGGTTGTACTATGTCCTTGTCGAAAGCCAGACTGTCTGTGAGGTATTATGTTATATTTCTCGAGGTACTTCCTTAGCTGATTGCTATTATAACATCATACATATTACATCTATACATCCTCACAAACTTTCACGTTTATAATATTAGTAGGATTTATATCTTTAGCCTTAAAATGATAATAACATATATATCATAATACTAGCAGTTCCCGCGCGGCTTCGCCCGCGTGTACATATTTATATATTTTACGAGAAACTCTAATTATTTTTCCAAAATAAAAGTAACCTAAGTTACTCCTCATAACACTAGCTATCTGCCAGTGAACGTCCTGTGGAAATCGGTCCACCCGTTCCGGAGATTAGCTGGAACAAACAGATAGACAGAAAGCCAGACAGACAGATTTTTAAAAACTGTTTTTTAGGCATAGGTATCGTGCAAATAACTGTATAAGCTTAAAAATATACATTATTTTGACATTACAAACAGACGCTTCAATGTTATTTATTTGTATTGAAATAGCATATTGAACAGAAAACGAGACCTTTGCGATTGTTTATAACTGGTTACTATGAGCCAGATCATAATGTGTTTTAACAAAAACGTGATACTCAATTTTTTGTACGTTAAGTTCTTTTACAAACTCTGAATAATACTTTTTTGTCACATCCAGCAAAGATTAAACAGAGTACAATGTGAATTCACATCCTTTTATCTTAAATTTCTTAGGCCTTCACAATTTTTCGCTTCAAAAGTCGTCACAGAAAAAAATGTCGGAAAAGCAAGACCTAAATTCAAGATTATCAGCGCGTTTCGAGGAATTTATTCTACAAGGGATAGAATCACAGCGTTTTATGGTCGCCGATAAACAGCAGCCAGTGTGAATATTGCCTTACCACAGAAATATTCCGTTTCATTCTTTCATTGAATTTGCTTAACAAAAATAAGGCTTTAATATTATTTTACGTGTCCAGGTTTTCTAAACATAATTTTCATCGTGATTGCTTTGAACGATTTCTTTGAGATTCGAAGTAAAAAGAAATTTATTTCCTCAAATTTTCAAGAACAGCTTTAGCCTATTACAGATTTTATTACATTAGAGCCTTAGAGAATGTTTAATTGTTGGTTCAAAGTATGGATTTAACAGTGGTCTAGTCTACAAAGTAGAGTACATATTTCTGCTTAGTTATGTATTCATAGAAATTGAAATTTATTATGCAGACATATTACAACAGTGATTCGCGATTGACAGAAGCACATATAAAAAACAGTACTACTATATTTTGACAACACCCCATTATATTTATGACATCGTTCCCTTAAAACAAAACAACACAATTTCGATTATAATATCTGAATATTACGTAGGTATTTATCATTGTTCAGGCTGTTTCAATCAACGTCAGGGTTGTCACCCAAATAAAGATAAATGTCAGTGTGAATTCACCAGCAAGTTTAAATGGGGAGGCGAAAAACATCCTATCAAAGAACTGGTTAGATCTGTAATAATTTAATGCGATAATTGTTTGATCCCGTCGAGGGCATTAATCAATTTCCAGTACAATTCCGCTGTTAACTTTGGAAAAACGTGGCAATTTTAGTCTTGCTTCTACCACAGATTATGTAATACCAGGTTAAAGTGATTGGTTTTCAGGTTACTTTACTTATTTTATGTTACTTTTTTTATTTCTTACAAAGGCTATATATCGTTTCACTTTAGGAAGAATAAACATCTTTAATTGACTTCAAAGAGATCATTTTTTTCTGTTCTTAAACCAATTTTAAGTATTTTTGTATCTGCAAAAGTAGCCCCATATATATTACATGCCTGTAAGAGTGGAAGAATTGTAAACGAAATGTTACATGTTAAAATTATATTGTTTAAGTTCATTGAAGTTAAACTTATTGAATACATTTAAATAGCATTTTACTTTTAGAGGCGTATTTGACGGGTTTGTGCACCAATAATACAGAAATATTTACTTTTATTCGCCAAAATTTATTACAGATTTCTGTATTCATCTGTATTCTTGAATTCTGCAATATTAAATACAGAAACATCAATCTAGATCTCGATTTATTTTAAACATTAAAATCAGAACCCGCACAATCCTTGCCAATACAGTGTTTTTATAAGATATAATCTTTTTATTAAAAATATATATAAATAGTGCATCACTAATAAGGGGTTTAGGAGTCCTGCAGTTTCTGTTGCCAAAGTGTAATATGCTTGCCCTCCTACAAATTCCTTGAAATTCCGATTGTTGAAGCAGATCCTTAAACCTTTAAGAGGCATACGCTAGATCTCCAAGGATCTCTGTGCATTGGACCCCATATCGTTTAACATACGAAAGATCCTTGGAGATTTCTATATAAAATTTAATGAAATGCGTATCGGCGTCAGTCCACAGAAATTAAATTTATGAACTTTTTACCTATAGAGAGCTGCTAGTGCTCAGTATAACACCAATATTAGTATAGTGTTTTTTTATTATTAATCTTAGTGTGTGTTGATTAAATGTATTTTTTCATCACACAATTATTTGTCCTGGTCGAACTCACGACCTCTGGCTCAACAGTCAGAATCACTAATCGACGTTTCAGTAGAATTTCTTCCATCACAGTCAAGGAGGGTCGGTGCAACTCGATCATATAGTCGGGTAAACAAAAGAGTATCATAATATGTATCATGTTTAGAGGGTTTGGACTGCCCAGCAACATTCAGTTCGAGTTATAGGTATAATAATAATAACTTGACACATCTCACACACGGCCGTCTGATTCCAAACTAAGCAAAGCCTGTACTATGATAACCAGACTGCTGATAAACATACTTATATATTTCTCAATACATACATATCACTACATATTATAAAATTCGCGATAAACTGAAAAACTACTGAACGGATTTTCATGTGGTTTTCACTAATAGACAGAGTGATTCACGAGGAAGGTTTAAGTGTATAAATTGTACACGTGCGAAGCTGGGGCGGGTTGCTAGTTAGAGATAAATGACACTCAGGCACAGTAGGTACAAATGATCCTGCTCACCACACAATTATTTGTCCTGGGTGGGATTCGAACCCACGACCTCTGGTTCATCAGTCCGGATCACTAACCACTAGACCAACACGCCAGTCCCGAAATGCGACCCTAACTTGCCCAACCTATTACATACATCCCCTTAATCCATCGGTATAATCAATATCTATTACCATGCTTTGTCTTTTCCTTTTTACCTCTTTTTTCCAACTTCAATATCCAAAGTGCCCGGTGGACGGTTAAAGTCTTGTGCCTCATTACGTGAGAGGCACCAATATTATAGTTGACAAATTATAGTTGTTTAATCCACCTGTGCTTCGATGGGCTCGTGGCTAAGTGGTAGCCAACTAGGTTACCACATTGTAAGGTTAAGTAATACTACCCAGGTCAGTCTTAGGATGGGTGACCTATCTTAACACTTTGAGACTCTTCCGTGCCTCGGAGAGCACGTTAAGCTGTCGGTCGGTTGCGGGTAGTTGGAGCCCTAAAAAGTCAGACTAAATTATCTAACTATAGAACTTCGATATCGCCTAGTACTTGGGTTGTCAGGTCTGATGGCAGTCGCTTTACGTAAAATATCGAAGTTCAGCCTTTTCATAGTTAGACTGAAAGCCGACCCCAACTCCGCTGGGAAAAGACATGCATTAAAAAACTGACATTAAAAGACTAGTAAGAAAGATACCTTAACTGTCACTCCTAATGATAGCAGCTATTGTTGATCGTATAATTGCTTTGGCAATAGCGGTGTATACGATTGTTCTGTGAATGTCGAGTCATATTAGAACAATACTGTCATAGCTCCAGTGGCGCAATCGGTTAGCGCACGGTACTTATAAGCAGTATAACGTGTGAGGAATGCCGGGGTTGCGAGTTCGAGCCTCGCCTGGAGCATACATTTTTAGTCGGCTCACATTGAGCATGTAGTTTTTATTTAAGTATTAGTCACGTTGTAATTTTGTATCAATCAATCAATTAGGCTATTCTAGACTATTATATTTGGTTGAATTTGACATAACAATACATGTTCGTTTTTAACATGAAGTGAAATAAATGTGAAAAAATGTGTAAATTTTGCACGAATAGTTTGCATATTGTTATAAAGGTATTTGTAAACAGCGGTTTTATTGGATGCCCTCACCAATGAATTCTCATTAATTACTGACCATCTTAGCACAAATATCAATCGGCATGCTCCCAAACTATGTTGCATCCCAACTGCTGGACAGAGATGGTTTTTTTACTATTTGGTAGTAAAACAAGCAGACGATGTATTTGCAAGTAAGAAGTTACGAATATCGATGAACACTCGCGAAGCATTGTAATGTTTACCCTAACCATTGAGCTGGGTCAAAACTGCTAACCAGTAGACATACAAAACTGAGCTAAGGCGGTAGGGTAATAAGTACTGCTGCAGTTTCAATTCAAGGAATCTACTAGGCCCACCTGCTTACAGTACAAAATCCGTTTGCGGTTCTAAGTTTTAAGGCCCTTACTGTAATAATAATATAAGGACTGTAATTCATTTCTGCACAAAGTTCTCTCCCATCTGCGTCTAACGCTTAGTCTCCGGCAGTCTCCGGCACCTCACCTCCAATGTTTCTTCCAGTCTTACATAATCAGATTTCACTTCACTTAAATTATAACAGTTTGAATGATTTATCGAGAAAACTTGCCCGTGAGAATACAGTATGCCGTTTTCTGTTATTTAAATGTCAATTGAGTTTTACCTTTCTTCGTGATATCTGGTTCTAATTTGCATAATTGATTTCTGTGTCTTCGATGGAAGGATTGGATTGGAAGATATCGGGTAATTAGAGGATAAAATTTTCTGACATTGTTATTAGATGAATTGGAGTATTTAGGGGATTAACCTAATTGAGGATTGAAGCTGTAAGATATAATGTTTTTTAAGATTTGTCGTGAAAGTTATGTCATATTCGATAGAGGTCGAGCACCAATTCTAGCGGAAATCCTCCGCTAGAATTGGAGCTCCCTGAGGTGAAACTCGGTTATGATAGTAAATAAAAATACTTACTATTGTAATAAATGATGTTACTATTTTTAATATTACTATAAGTTAAATAATTGAATAAAAAAAATAACTATATAAGCTCAGAAAAATACTTATCACTGCATAATAAATTTCATATACCTACCTACTTCACTATAAAATTGTATATAAGTTAATTATAATCATTTCTTAGTATTTATCATACATCATTTGTGAACTAACTAAAATGTGATCTTTCATTATAAGTGTATCTCAGCCAAGAGGCGCCGTCTGCTAAACTTAGGTCTCTCCTTAACTCTAGACAGATAACCTACGTGGTAGATGACTATGGCTACGTATGTAACTTTAAAGTATATCGGGTTTTTTTTCTAGGGTTAAGTCTTCCACAAAGAGCACTGCAGATGCATCCATCCAGGGACTGCTCACTGACTTTGACCACTCGAAAACCGTCTATGGGAAACTCAATATTCTTTTACCGTAGTGTTAAGCATAGTGCGAGCTTAGGTGAGGAAGGCTTATTACACAAACTTTGTATTGTTATTAAATTTATGTCCTCCTAAATAATGTTTTGAAGTTAGTTAAGCTCTCTCTTTAGCTCTAGCGACTCGCGTGCGCGGCCATTTTATTTAAATGAAACAATGTTTTGATACTTCAGAGTTAAATAATTAATAACGCTCAGGTGAGCTACCGATAGACATTTTCATTTGCGTTGTCGGCCAAAGATAAATATTTGTGATAGTAACAACGGAGACTCTGATTAACGATGCCGCATTGCTGCCCCGAGTGTTGTGACATGCGCATCGATGATTTCGGATAACGGGTTAAATTTATAAAAATAGTTTATCATACTAAAATGGTTAAAACATACACGATCGAGCACATTATCGATAGTTAAAGAAATATAGGATAAAACAAATATCGCCAGGACACTGCACTCCACACTTTAGTGGAGTGCTCAGCGTGGGTGCAGCAGCGACTCATCCTCGTGACGGCTAGCGGGAAGCCTTTTACTGGAGACCATGGTTCTGTCTACGGTCTGAAGCGACAGTGCGTGGGATTCCGCTGCCTCATTTTGCGAGGAGGTGATGTTGGATAAAGAGGAGGGTACGGGAGAGGACCGTAGTCTCCCGTCCCGCAGAAGACGTACCAGGCGCCGGAGAGTGCAGAACAATCTCCGGCCTCAATGCGTGCTGGCCTGGGGGTAACGGGTAGGACTGCCAGTCGGTTGGATTAAGACATACCATTTCACCATTAGCTCCGGTAAGGTGATGAACCGTGGAGGTTACCACAAGAAAAGAAAAGGATAAAACAAGTATAAATTAAAAAGATAAAATACTCCCAACTCACAAACAAAATCTAATGAAGAAATCTAATCATTGATGCCAATGAGTCTAAACATGATACCTCTGCTCTAAGTTGGTGAGGAGTTGGGTATCCTGCTGACAAATTAATTTGTAGATGAAATCTGTTATGTTTATAGAAGAAAGGATAACAATAATGAAATTTGAGAACCATTGTTAACTAATTAAAGTTACATGTTTTTAATTTTTTCTCTAACCTTGAAATATTTTGCTTCTAGCAAAGTGTTAGATTTAATTACTGTTTTTGTAATATGTGAAATTTAGATATTGTTGTGTTTAATCTCAAAACTGAGTCCGAAATCTGGGACTGAAACTATTGTTTCATAGTAAAATATGCTAATTAGATTTTTTACCTTGCAGTAGAGTCGAGGCTGCGATTTGTCTTCAAGAAAACGGATATTGAAGTCGTTCTTAAAGGAAAATAGCAGAACTTACTGTAGTTTTTAAGTTATTGGCTAATTAATTTGGATGAAAGTCAGCCACTGTCACCTAAAAGAAAATGCATAAAAGGCAGTAGTGGAAAAAAACGCATTATAACATCACGATCGGACTGGAAGATTCGGAAAAAAATCTATTTACAAAACTGAAAGAAAAGTGATTAACTCTTAAGTAAGTTGGTTTAAGAGTCTTTTATACCAGTTTCGAAGAGAACTGTGTCACTGTAAATAATACGGTATCTACAAGTACCATTTCACGGACCTCGTTGAGGTCACTTGTGCCTTATTAAAAGGCAGACAGTATAAGGCAAAACACAGATCCCGGTGATCCCACTTTAATGACATGAAAATAATAAGGGCACAGTATCGACATACTGAAAATACATCACTAGCCCGGAGTGTCACAGAATTGAAATTGAATTACCAAAATTAAAACCATTAACTTATCGACTTTTGTGAATAAGAATTTGATGAATGAATCCAGCAACGACGTGTAATTATGATTGAGCTTTTAAGTGAGAAGATAAATTGATCGATTTCAGACCTCTTAAGATTTTGAATACGTTTCAATTTGATTTCTTAAGATTTAGACCTTAACTTAAGTTCCTTTATAAGGAATTTACGTCTTGTAGACATGATACATTGGACTTAAAATATTAAAATTATATGGTTTAGAGAAACTAAAAAAAAAACAATTTAAAAAGTAAAAAGTGTTCAAATATCCGCCTTTTGATTGGCACCATCGTTACTAAGCCCAACCTCTTGGACTTATCCATACAAATCATATGAGTTCAAACTCCAGGGGTTTACTAGTAGCCGCTGAAGAGATCCACTATCAACCTCATGGCTCTATCATAAGATCAACTCTAAGATGCGAACTTGATTCATGTCACTAACAGAAGCGCTGAGATTATTTTAAAATAAACTTAACATTAAAGAAGTCTATACTTATCTCTAAAATCATAGACATATATATATATATCAAAATTATATGCATTGTAGTAAAACTTATGCTGTTTTTCATTCGGCTTGTGCATTTGTCCGGGCGGGGCTCATTTGTGAGTGTGTAAAGCTGATGCAAATACTAATTATACCTAAGTCTAAAAGAAACAGCATGCGTATCATACAACGAGTTGTATTTATATATATATATATATGACGGCGCCGCCACCTTGTTTTTAAAGCAACACGTGCAACAGGCTACCCCCACTACTAATACCCTATAAAAGGCAGCGCTCGACAAAGCGGAGATTCATTCGTTCGAGAGCAGTCGCCCGGTGCACATGTTGCATTGAATTATAATAAAGTATTGTAATTGTGTAAGTGTGTGGTAATTAAAGTGAGTAATAAATTATTATAATAATCAAACTTTATTACTACGAATAAACTCTGTGCTTTGGAAGTTTGCTGTTTTTTTATAAAGAAAATGTTGGGCCCTACTCCTATATATATTTAATATATGGTTGTCAAACATGGACATTAACAGATAAACTAATGAACAAAATAAATGTATGCCAAAATGGAATAGAGAGAAGTGTAATTGGAGTAAAAAGAAAAGATAAAATAAGATTAAACGAAATTAAAAATGTAACAAAATTTAAACCTGCTAATAAACTATACAAAACACTAAAATAGAAATGGGCCGGACATACATTACGAGAGAAGAATGAGAAATGGACTAGAATAATATCAGAGTGGTACCCTAGGGATGGTAAAAGAAGTAAAGGACGACAAGTGAGTTGGGAAGATGATCTCAAAAAATTTGCGGGTTTAGAATGGATGAGAATCGCAAGGGACAAAGAAAGATGGAAGTCTCTAGAGGAGGCCTTTGTCGAAGGACAAGCTGTTGTGGGAAAAACCGATCGTCAGTAAAAGAAAAAAAATAAAAATGTAAACATTATTATTTAACAGCAATAAAGGCTTATTTTATTTTATTTATTTATATATTTATATTATATGTCATTGTAACATAAGGTGCGTTAACTTTAAAATCCGTTTGTATGATGCATCAACAAAACGAGACGTTTGAACTTGCAATAGTTACTAGGATTGTGTGCGTTGTAGCGAAAATAACGTGGTCACAAAAATCACTGGTGACTTATTTGGCTTGAGCCTAGTTATGCGGTTACATGTATTATAAGCTATTGTAAGACTATATACGACTATATACCTATATATGACGGGCTTAGAGATTGGTGATTGCTGAGCCAGACGTCGTGGGTTCGATTCCCACCTAGGAAAAATAATTATTTGCTGAGCACAATAATTTTTAATCTGTCTGAGTATAATTGATTTATAAATATGTAGGTTGTTAGTAATATATGTGTGTTTATCAGCTGTCTGGTTCCCATAGTACAGGCTCTGCCTAGTTTGGGATCAGACCGCCGTGTGTGCGGTGTCTCAAGTTATTATTATTATTATTTTGTAACCAGTTTTTACTTGTGCCTTCACTTGCTTAAAATTTTTTCCTTTGTTGTATCCCTGGTAACAGGTATGTATAATTTTAAAGATGACCGGATGAACAGTTCGACAGCGCAAATTTTATGTACATTAAATACCCAAAGGAACTAATTATGATAAGTAAAATTGAATAAGGATTAAGATTATATTGGGGAAAACACTTCGCAAATATGTCCCAGAAAAAACCTCCCTCTACCCGCCTCTTCCCCCCTCTTCCCATCTCCCCTTATTCCCACCTTAAAGGGTGGCAACGCACTTGTGACTCTTGAGATACAGGTGCCCATGGGCGGCGTTAGTCATTTACCATCAGGTGATCCGTCTGCTCATTTGCCCCCTATACCATTAAAAAAAAAACATCATTCTTATATATATCGTTTAATCAGCGTTTCTTTTTTTTTGACTATTCTATTCTTTGACTTTGACTATTTTCTATTAATATAACACGCATGTTTTATACATAATATCTCTAATAACCTGAATAAATTCTATGATTGATATTGCAAACTGTACCGAAAACCGTAACCCAGGTCTTCGAGTAGGCGAACAGATAGACAAACGCGGAAAACGACTATATTTTAAACTTTGTAAGGAAGTTAAAGATGACCGCTACCGCTCATTTGCTCTGCTCATAAAAAGACCCTTTAAGTTGCCCAAGTGGGCGATAGCGCGCCGCCGACGTATCCTCACAAAAAATATTTATGACTTTTTGAAGTATAGTTACATTAAACAAATGTGTGTTTTGTTTGGCTGCTAAAATATTATATTGTTGCTACGAGTACCACGGTTCATGTTTCTATAATATTTAGAAACGGCTGTAAAGTTGGGGAACGAGAAAAAAAACAACTCGATGCAAAAGTGATATGATAATTTATAGAAAAATAAGATCGAAAAGGATAAACACTCAGGTTTCCTGTAGATGGAGTCGGATCCGTACGTTCGAGTTTGTGTATATGTCGTCGCCAGTTCTGGGCCAATAGTTGATTTGGGCTGATTATATAATGTGCCCAATACAAAGTTACGCCCAACTAGTCACTTGGCCACATCGAGATATGGCTGGGCACATCGTAATTTAGTTCCAATTCGCTATGCTGGTGGCGCTGTTTGCCTTCAGTCACCAGTGTTTTTATGTGCGAGAAAGATTCTTCCAAACGAATACTTTTTCATAAACATAATTAAAAAATATAATATTATGTCAAATTATTTTTATTAAGTTGGGTCAACCTGCAAACTATCTACTTTAATTATTAAAAAGTATTTTTATTTATTAATATAATCATTTTATTATTATCTAAACTTTATTTTATTTACTTCTACTTTGGTCAGTCAGAGTTGATTTGCCTAGCCATGACCGGCCAAATTGTCACAAGTCAAACCATTTCAGTTGTCGTTAGTGAATCTTATGACGAACCACGATGTGTTGATGAATGGTAGCAATGATTACTTAAATATATAACGACAGCACTCAATTGACCTGTCGACAGCACTCAAGGGACGTCGTACGTACGTGACTTGTGACGAAATACTGACACCGTGATCATACTACATCGTACATCTGTAATGGGCCCAGTTTGCACGAGACGCTCAGCCAAACGCTTAATTGTTCGTGCAATCGTGCACATGGTGCAAGATGACGAAGAAAACGACGACAAAATTTGCGCTCCGTTAAAACAACAGCCCGAAAATTGCCAACAACAATAATTCCACGTTCTTCAGGTGCGTATTATTCAATTGCTTTTTGTTAACTACTTCTCATTTCTCTTCCTATTTCCCACATAGCTGTCAAAGCACATTGACATTTTACTCCATTTGCAAAAATTAAGGCACATTAACATTATGACAAATCTTTTACTCCTGTATACGAAGCCGAAGTGGTTGTAGTTATCGCAACTCACAACTCACGGAGCCTTCACAGACTTATTTTATCAGTCCACAAGAGTTGATTTGCCTAGCCATGACCGGCCAAATTGTCACAAGTCAAACCATTTCAGTTGTCGTTAGTGAATCTTATGACGAACCACGATGTGTTGATGAATGGTAGCAATGATTACTTAAACATATAACGACAGCACTCAATTGACCTGTCGACAGCACTCAAGGGACGTCGTACGTACGTGACTTGTGACGAAATACTGACACCGTGATCATACTACATCGTACATCTGTAATGGGCCCAGTTTGCACGAGACGCTCAGCCAAACGCTTAATTGTTCGTGCAATCGTGCACATGGTGCAAGATGACGAAGAAAACGACGACAAAATTTGCGCTCCGTTAAAACAACAGCCCGAAAATTGCCAACAACAATAATTCCACGTTCTTCAGGTGCGTATTATTCAATTGCTTTTTGTTAACTACTTCTCATTTCTCTTCCTATTTCCCACATAGCTGTCAAAGCACATTGACATTTTACTCCATTTGCAAAAATTAAGGCACATTAACATTATGACAAATCTTTTACTCCGGTATACGAAGCCGAAGTGGTTGTAGTTATCGCAACTCACAACTCACGGAGCCTTCACAGACTTATTTTATCAGTCCACTGTAAATAAAAAGGTATCGCACCTAATTCATATACATAAATTAACGCCTGATTAAGAAGTAAGATATGCAGTAACACGGACAGAAACATTAATATGCGATTATTTGAATTTGTGTTATTATCGTTCTATCAAACAGGTCTTAACAATTCTGGACAGTGAAAAAATACTTTGAATAAATACAACATATTTTATTCACTTACCAATGCATACATTATTAATAAACATTGTATCTATAACTTACAGTTTAATTTCTATTAATAAATTAACATACATTTCCATCCCACTATATTGATATTTTGGATTATCACTATAAAATTATATATTATATTATAATGTTTTTACAGTATATTTAGCTCACGTACATAAATAATAATTGCGTAGGAATTGTAATCAAAAAAAACAATCCTATTCATGAAATCACGGCTGGTATGTCATTTGGGATTATAAATATCTCTAAGAGATTACCAGTTGCATTCTTTGTTATTGCACTTTTGCGTCGCAGGGCAGTGCAGAGATGACGATATTATGACTTTCCTCTTTTCAACCAACTTAAGAAAAGGAAGAGGTTCTCATTTTGTCACATTGTTGATGTATGTTACCATCACCGCAACGGCTACTCGAAGATTTCTGAGCCGATTTGCAATATTTCTATATGCGATTCGAAAATGAAATATACGGGCCTTATTAGAAAAGATAAATAAATAGATATAACCAATCTGTATACTTCATTCGTGAACAGTATTAGTTGTTTATTAAATACGTCTCTGAATACTGACATTGTCAAACTTCCTAACACCGGACGTCCCTAGAGGATCAATTCCGTCACCGATATTTGAATTTTAATATCGTAGCTTAAAGGTATCACGAGAGGCGTAGGAAAGAATCAAAATTCATATTATTCGTGAGAAAGTTAAGTATTTAGGAAGAAAATATGTATATTTGTAACACCTGTTTTTTCTTCAAGTATCTTTGTTTTACTGTAATAAGTTTTTATTGGCAGTAAAATATTATATTACGATACTCCTTCAGCACTTTATTCGTTTTTGTTCGGGGTGTTTACTTAATTCGGTGTTTGAGTGCCGACTCCGGATCGTTTCAAGAGAAAAGAAAATGAATAATCAAGGGTCCTTATTTTATGTTTGTTTCTAATGTGTTATAAATGATTGTTTTCAGTTTACTGGCCCATAAACATAAAGAATTTCCGATCTGATTGTTTTATCTACAGATAGATCAAAGTGTTCACATACTTTTGTATTTTTATTGTTAAACTTGTTGCGAATAAAACGAAGAATATAAAATATGCTTTAGAGATAAGTTATCATATACTTATAGTTTTTAATATAAATGTTAAACATATTATTATTCGGCAGGGAACTAGGGTAACCGATCAGAAAATCATTATACTGAAGTGGAAGTGGGCCGGTCATGTCTCCAGGCGGACTGATGCTCGCTAGAGTCGACATATGCTAGAGTGGAGACCACGATTAGACACGCAGCCCTGCAACACGATGGGCCGACGACTTGAAGAAGGTATCTGGGAGCGGATGGATGTGGACTGTCCAAGACCGGGATAGTTGGAGCTCCTTGGGGGAGGCTTTCGTCCAGCAGTGGACGGCGATAGGCTGACGATGAAGATGATATAAACATATACGTTGTGTTTCGCCAAGCGAGTGAGGTTACCGGAAGCCCTAACCCCCTCCCCCTTTTCACCTACTCTCACCTTTCCCCTACTCCCAACTTAATGGCTTGGCAACTCACTTGTGACTCTTGAGTTACAGGTGTCCATGGGCGTCGGTAATTACTTACCATCAGGTGACCCGTCTGTTCGTTTACCCCCTATCGCATAAAAAACCTATTTAACGGATGGACGAGAACTTCTCCTGAAACCACCTGGTCACAATATATTATCTAACGCATAACGGGTATTATATCGCACCGACTTACATCACACCCAGACTTGGACATCAGAAGTCAGGAGAGGTGTTTTAATTCTGTGACTGACTACTCAGTCCACCTTGGTTTCTATAAAGTTTAAACAAATTCATTTGGAGACAATTCCTTTAAAAACTTTAACATTATGAAAATATTCGTAATGAAATCACTTATGTACTAAAATATTTTATTAAGTCACAGAAATAGACAGATATGTTACATTAAAAAGAATAATCGAAACAGCGAAAGTTTAAAAACATGTCCGACATGACTGTTACTGTTTTTTTATAAATATCAGTGTAATAATGATAGATTAGTAAAACAAAACAAAAAAACGCTTCAATGGAAACCCGAAAAAAAAGTATAAAATAGTTCCACTGTCTAGCCTAGCTCATGGTTTCATTAACAGACCGTCATTACCAAGCCTAATCTATTGGACTCGTCAAAATGAATTAATTCAAGAGGTTTTTTTTTTGGTTTACTAGTAGCCACCGAAGAATTCCACTATCCACTAACACCAAGATGCCAAATTATAGTATTGTCACCCAAACTACATAACAATATGTCGACGGTAGAAAGCGGAAATGTCGTATCTCGAAATATCCAATGTCACACCAGAGACTATGACTTTAAACCTTTAAATTGACTTCCAAGATTTCTTTACATTGTTAGTTTTAAAAGCGTGTTAAAAATTACCATCTTATAGAGGACGAATTATAGTCAATTTGTACTTTTATATATAGGGCATTCCATTACAATTAATTAACATTATTCTAGATAATTGTATTTCCTACGCCGCCATGTAGACCATTAATCCAATCCGCTCTGTAGCAGGGCCGCAGGGATAGGCAAAAATATTTATGTTTAAAATAATACATTTATACGCGAAGCGAACTTGTATGCAAAAAAAAATATTATATGCACACATTACTTCGTGGATTTAACGCAATTGTGTCAATATTATTAAACAACATGTGCTGTGGTTTTCCCTAATTAGAGGAACATTTTAGTAGTTTATTGTGGATGTTAAATGAATATTTATTTACCGTTTCATGAAATTAATGAGTAAATATTTGACTCTGTCATGTCTCTTTTTAAAGTAAATTCTTTTTTATAAGGTATTCATTATTTTATTCTTAGTGAGTTTTACTATTTGTACGGTCCTACTGTTGGTTTGAAAGATCATTAAAGTTACACACCATCATATGCCACTAGAATGGATCCCATAGTAGTGTATTTTGGAACTAAATATAAAATTAGTCATCTTACAGTTTTGACTCAGTCATTCGGGTTAAGATCTAAAGATGATCATTAAATCACTTTATCAACCACTTATGTACCTTGGGGAATTTTAGATATTTAGTTTCGATCCTAACTCCTATCATAAGTCCTCTATTTGGTATCGAGTGTCATACATATATGCGGGCGTATAATCATTACATCTTTTTATTTTGACTATTTTTGTCATGCTAATTTAATTTTTTATTTCAGGTAACAAACTAACATTTACTAAAGTAGGCAATAAATAAAACTTACAAAAAAAAGACATGGCTTTTAAACCCTTCTAAAGAGGTACACATCGCAATATTGTTTTAACACTTTGTACGATGTTGCAACAATAAGAACAATATGGAGTGTCCATATTGTATAAATAAAGCATTTACATAAAAGTAAATTAGGAAGCAGAAAGTCAGATGCATCTATCATTACATGACAGAATGAAAAAAAAATTAGAGCGAAATTTACTAACACGCCTTTATTAGCATCAGCAACTTCAAATTTGGGCTCATAGGATGATCAAGACAGGAGGTGGATGGAGGTGGAAATCTTGTTTACTTTTTAATTCAGTTCTCTATTACAGCGTGTTTTTTTTAATTTTACTAAACTATAATTTTATTATTGTACTTATATATCACAAAAAGTCTTTAGGTAACTTAAAGCTCTTTATTTCAAGTTTAATCTTTTATTTCTCTGTATTTAGCGTACAAGTAATGACCTCTGTCATTAGGCTTATTTAGAAGCACGAATGTACAATCGTGGTGTAACGCCGTCAAAAGCTTTGTCGCAGTAATTCGTCGCACGCAGTTAATTATTCAGCCGCATGAAGGCACCTTTGTTATTCAAATTAAGATGCTCGTTGCAAGTCGTATGTAACAGAAGCGCAACGCCGAACTATGCCTTATGTAGACTAGTTAATGCTATCAAGTAGATGTGGCGTGGTCCGGTTTAATGTGTGTGATTAATCTTACATGAATACACCTCTATATTCATGTGAGGATAATCCATCTCTCATTGTGTGTTTATTAATTTCTATAAATACTCTACTATAGATATTGTACTCACGTATGTATTAAAGTTTATTTATTCCAACCAAAAGTAACCACGCATAAAATAATGAAAATTTTAAACGTCTTCGTCTTTCAAGTTAGCGAAATATTAATATTTTTTTTATGTCGGCTGTCCCGCGTATGTAAAGTGAGGCAGTCGAAAAAATAAAATATGGAGTAATAGTGAGGAGTTCTTCGCCTCTCACGGAGGCGCCGCTAAACTCTCTTCAGTAAACTCGTGACCCGTGATCACCATCAGTACAATTCGGTCGAAACTGTTCGTAACTATGTTATGGAATTGTAATAGGTTAATACAGATAGCTAATGATTTAGCTTTATTTCTTTTGGTAGTAAAGAAGATTACCCTTTGGTAGTAAAATCACAAATAAAACAATAATTAGCTTTATCCATAATAATAGTATAAAGCTGAACAGTTTGTTTGAAATAAAGAAAAAGTATTTATTTTTGAAGTAACGTTTAAAAAAGTGTTTATCAATCAAACAAGAAATAACTAATTAAGTTATAGAAGAAAAAGAAATACAAATTAAAAAAAAAGGAAATAGGGCGACCATTGCCTTGCATTAGTTGATTGATTGAATTTGATTGTTTAGTTTAGGTTCACATACAGGTTTAGGTCACAGTATTATTATCACAGTAGTATTATTATTTAAATACGCGGCACGCATGGGTACAAACTATGCAATTGAGCGCTACAATCAACCGGTCAATTGGCCAAATGAGGCCCCAATAGGAGCCCGCTTTCAAAACATAACTTGCCTTTTGTCTAATAATGGTGCATGTCAGTAAAGTTCAGTTTGCATATGGATTGCTTTCAAATTACTGCTGTTTATATTTCTATGGTTTTTTGGTTTGAATTACTTATGCAGATAAATTAAAGAGTACCTAATCGTACTGAGTTAATCAATTTGTTTTTTTACTGACTTCAAATATGAATAAGGTATTATATTTTTATTTATTTATTTACTTCATACTTCCTACATTTTACATTGCACGGGGCGGACTTAATGCCACATGGCATTATCTACCAGTCAACCTTTGGATGACTCCGTGAGGACAATGGCAGGTGCTTAGGGAGAAACGAAAAAAAAACATAGTTGACAATAAGCTAATAATACACTCTGTTATATACACAAGACAATTTACAATGCTACATAATGATATATAGCCGAATACAAAAATATACATGTACATCCTTGCAGATAAATATAAACATATATAAATAAATACATACATACATATATAAAATAAACTTATGGATGTAAGGTCATGAGGATATTTCTGCTAATTGTTTTCTATAAAATTCCCGGACCTTTGCTTTAAACGCTCTGTTTTGTTTTAGTATTTTGACGGATTTTTCGGCAGCAAACTAACCTATCTCAGTTGTTTGAACTTTAGGATTAACTTAGATATTGAGGTTAGTGTCACAGAAAAGTATATGGGATCACCATATTCTTTTTATCTATTTTATTTGGAACTTAAATAGAAAAATGTCGCTATTAATGTCAGTCTGCCATATCAAGTTTTATCAAGAGTTTTCAGTTCATCGAATAAGAACGGAAATTCATAAATTTTGTCAAAAACATTCGAAGTGTATAAAATGTTTCCTCGTACGAAGGTCAAGATTCTAGGTTAACAGAAGCGTAACCTATAAACCTTACGTCCTAAGAAACATATTTATTTTACTATCTTTAATTTTCAAAGACAAATTTGGCAATTAACATATCGGATAGAGGTTTGATTTTTGCCTTAAAGTGTAGAACGCTCACAACTTGTTGCAAAAAATAAGATTCACAAATCACGTTTTCTCTACACTCTCAGCAGGTTGTAGAAAGAAGCTTAATTAATTAAGTTTCTTTTCTACATATCTATTTACTTTTTAACTTAACTCTTGATTTAAAAGTTCATTTTATTCTACGAGAGGCAAGTATCTAATAATGTTAGTAGAACCGGAGTTCTCGTGAGGAGGCATTGCGTCATGCACCGTCTAACTTCTATTGCTGTCATAGATGTAAGTGGAGAACTGTTAAATGGATGTGGTAATTGATTTGGAATGGTTACATAGTGGAATGGCTAAATATGTTCTGTTCAGAACGTCTGTGAAGTGGCCTGAGGCTGTACAATTTTGTGATTCCGTTTCGTTCTTGTATCCAAACATAATCCTATCCTTATACTTTCATCCTGTTGTTTCTTCTTGTCGGATCAAAACAAGGCCTGATACACCCTTGGATCTCTTCTAATAGAACTGTGTTACTCCTAAAATATTATCCTTGTTGTCGATTATATTAATGTTTGCTATCTCAACTTCAATATAGATCTACTCAACAAACTAGACCGACTTCTTAACAATTGCATTCGATTCATATTCAACTTGCGAAAGTACGATCATATCCAACTGTCTTGGTTACCCATAAGGCAACGCCACATTTTAAGGGCGTTGATTAAGCTGTACTGTATCTCCTTCATTCTCCTAATTCACCATCTTACCCAAAGTCTCATTTCCAATAGCTGGCCTCTAACCTTGCCAAAAATCTCTACTGTTCTAATAAAGATCTCTTTCTTTGTACTAATACCTCCGACTAACTGATATATGTCTTAAGCAGTCATGTTAGTCGTTTCGCACTTCTCTCAGATCGACCGCGGAGACCAAAGTAAAGTAGTCCATTGGTCTGCACTAAGTGAATAGTTGGTGCCTAAGTTGTGCCAAGTCCGTTAAGTAAACTGAACCAGGGCTTAAGTCTGCTCTTAACTGCAATTTAACTCGTGATAGTTCACTCTTCAAAATAATATTCGTAATTCACTTTATGCGTATTCGTAATATACAATATAATATTTAATGGTGATGGCAACAGATTTGGAAACGGTCAAAGGTGAGAATTAATAGTAATATTTTTATTACCTATATCAATGACCGTCATACTCATGATATAATAAAATAAATTACCATTAACTATTTGTTTTTACATTATAATTTTTTTAGGATTCGGTTCCTTATAGGAACTTTTCGTTGTCCGTTTGTCTGTCAAGCCCCTCTTTCTCAGGAACGCGTCGAGATATCAAATGAAAATTAACATCAAATACTTATGTTTCCGACCCCTTTAAGTTGTAAAAAACATCAAGATTCTAAGTCAACTTAATCGAAAGTTACGGCCATTTAAGTTTTATATGTAAACCAACTTTAACCCTGAGCAGGTAAATTAAAACCTATAGGGTGCTTCCCATTCACTGAAAATAATGAAATTTGGTGAGAAACACAATTGAAGGTAAAAATACGAAAGTCGTTATTCTTTGTTATAAAAATAAAAAAGAATCCGTTACAATTGTGCTTGTAAAGTTCACTGTGACGTATACCGTATATGGATCGGGGAGTATTTCTAAAACAGCAAAATTAAGTTTGTTGTTCAATCTGACTTGATCTACATCCCAATGTTTACGAAACCCTACTTGTCACGAGTCTAAATGGGTCCAAAAAACGTAACACCTTAGATAGATATATATTATAAATAAAATATATACATTATATCTACTGAGTAGTATTATCGCTAAGAACAATTTTAGTAAAATAAAAATCTGACTTTAAATGTATGAATGACACTTGAAGACATTGTAATTGTAAACACAGTAATACATTCCCTAAATATTTTTTTATGAACACTTCCCAATTAACCCAAAACTTATTGCGTTTTTAGTATCCGCCGTATCACGTACCGAGGATACCATACATACTTGTATGTAGATAATTTGTCTGTTCGATAATATTTCAACAATAGAACAAATATCATTGTATTGTCTACACATTTGAAACATTGGATTATTTTGGGACACATTATTATTGCTTGTTGGTATTCGAAACAGCTGCAGGGTACGCACAAATCGAGTAGGTACCTTGAAGTGTAACTGACTTAGGAGAGTACTATTGAATAAACCATTCAAGATTTTATATAAGGTGGACATGTCGCACATAAATCTCCTTTTATATAATCCGACCATGTTAAAATAACGCAGTCGTACTTCGCATTCAGGCATTTTATGTTACCGAACTTTTTGGTCGAATATCATTAAAAGCACTACCTCCACCAGAGACTACTGCATTTTAGGATTATTTCATTAAAATGCAGAAATAAGTAATTATCTTGAAAATTGGGATTGAAAGAGATCAAACTAATGTTGTAACATAGGTGTTAGTTTTTTAATTATGAAATAGGTCTATAGATCCTACTGATCATAAACGTGAAAGTTTGTGAGGATGTATCGATGTTTGTTCCTCTTAAACACAATTACTACTGAACCGATTACAATGAAACTTGGTATGTAGATATCTGCAGACCTGGATTCATATATAGGCTACTTTTTGTAAAGATATTCCCATGGCATCGGAATCCGCGGGGTGCAGCTAATATTGTATAAATATGCAGTGGGATTTGGTTTCAGACCTTAGCCGTCAGACGTGAGTGGAGACCCAACAAATATAAGTAAAAAGAACTAAAAAACACGCTTTGAATGTTGACCACTTGACATTCTACAGAAGTTAAATGTTTCTTTTAAGTAAACAAAGAAATAAGATTCACATTTCAACTGACAGGGAAGCTGCAATATTCTGAACAAATAGATACTTAAGTGCATGTAGACGATGCCGGAGGGCGCGACGGTGGCTTTACGCTTGCATTGAAATATCGCAGGCTTTCATTTCATTGTTTGAAGCTATCTGCAAGCGCCTATACTCTATCGCCAGTAGTGGTACCATCTATTTTCATGGAAATATGGGACTTTTTAATTGAACTGAAGGAACAACGACTATAATATCTACTTTCAATGTAGTAGTACAGAGAAGGTTAGTAAAATCTAATTCAGCAGATTCCGTTCACAAAACGTATAGTAGTAGTAAGTAAGTAGTAAGTAGTAACGAAATTCCTAAGGCTTCGGACTTGCAATCGTGTTGCTGGAGATCGAACCCCAGTACATTGTCTATGTGAACTCTCTCTTAACAGGATAATTAACTTTAGTTGGAGATTTTAATAAAACCAGTAACCAGTGATATTTTATTTATTATTTATTAAAACTTTTTGCAGATTAGTACATAGGCGGACTTAATGCCTAAGGCATTCTCTACCAGTCAACCATTGGGTGATGCAGAGAAAAGAAGAAGTAGGTGCAATTAAAAATCTTGTAAAAAAATTTACAAAATAAAGTATGGGATACATACAAAATTTGATACGGATATACACACACATTATACACTAATACTCGTAACTATAGTGTAACAGTGTGCAGCACTAAAGTTACGAGTATTAGTGTGTGTTTATATTATAAAGACACATGCACAGATACATATACAAAAACATACATAGCTATATAATACATATACTATTATAAATACATATAACGACATTAATGAATTAAACTATTAACGAGTCATGGTACTGAGTCTTAAAAAACAAATGGTAGAAGAGTATATTTTGGTTATTTTTACAATTATTAATGCATACTAAAGTATGTGTATAACGACACGATAGTAGTTATTTAATGTACTTGCAGATCTATTTAATGTATCTAGATCTAATGTACCTGGAGTGAGGCCATAGTTTGTCGCCAACGATAGACCCAAAAATCGTTTTAGAGGAATAATAATAAGTTTCCTCGCACCAGTTTTCTCGCAGACAGAAGCATCAAGGTCGTTGTCGACGGTGCATGCTCCGACTTCAAGTCTGTGAATGCTGGTGTCCCACAAGGCTGTGTGCTATCACCCACGCTGTTTCTTCTGCATATCAATGATATGCTGCAAATCAGCAGCATTCATTGCTATGCCGATGATAGTACGAGGCAAAAACGTCACTGAGAGTCGACCCAAACTTGTGTCTGAAATCGAAGCCTCCTTACAAGGAATTTTCCGATTGGGGTCGACTTAATCTAGTCCAATTTAACCCAACGAAGACACAGGTTTGCGGGTTCACCGCTAAAAAGATACCGTTTGTAGTATCACCTCGCTTTGAGAGCACTTCCCTGACTGCCACAGCCAGCATCGAAATCCTTGGCGTCGATATATCGAGCGAAGTCCAGTTCCACGGTCACTTGGAGGGTAAGGCCAAATTAGCCTCGAAGAAGCTAAGTGTGCTCAACAGATCGAGACAGTATTTCACCCTGGAACACCGCCTACAACTTTATAAGGCACAGGTTCTCATATATGCAGCAGCGCCAGCTTCTCTCTCTTGACCGCATTCAACGGAGAGCAACTCGAATCATCGATTGCCAGGATATTTCATATCGGCTTGACCCCTTGGCTTGATGTAGCCTCACTCTGCATTCTCTATCGCATGTATCATGGGGAGTGCTCCGAGGAATTGTTCGGACTTATACCGACCGCAACGTTTCGCCATCGTTAAACGCGACAAAACTTTCATCCCCATCACCTGGATAATTGGCAATGTACCACTGTGCGGTTTTCCAGATTTTTTTTGTCTCGCACAACCAATCTATGGAACAAATAGTTGCCTACTGGAACTATCCGGTCCGGACCGAAAAGACCTTCAACCCTTCAAGAAAAGAGCGTATTCCTATCTCAAAGGCCGGCAACGCACTTGTGACTCTTGAGTTGCAGGTGTCCATGGGCGACGGTAGTCACTTACCATCAGGTGACCCGTCTGCTCGTTTGCCCCCTATAATATAAAAAAAAAAATATGCATAGAACCTTTGAAGTTTAGAAGTAATATGTGTATATAATAATAAGAGCTACGTCTTTTGAAAATTAAAAACGAAAAGTCATCCAACCATTAAACTGCTTTATAAAAGTCTTTCAAAGTTGGTCTCTTAAAAGATGAAGCAGTGAAAAAAGATTGCTTAAGCTTTGGACTTTTGAACGATGGGTTTTTAAACCCAGGAATTAACATAATACAATATCTCGAAGTTTTTGACACCTGTGAAACTGAGGACTTAATATCCAAATTGAGTTACACTTTTGAAAGGAAAGGCCAGTGCCGTGCTTGTTAACTATTTGATTTAATTGTTGCAGTGGCTAACTAGAAGAACGGGCACAGTATCCTGAGCACAGCCTTGGATTTGAATAGCCTTGTTTTAAGTTCGCTATCCGGACCTGCAGTTAACTCCGTCTACTAGAGAACTAATCCAAGTACTAATGTAACGGTTACGTTTAGGTATATACAAAAAATTACAAGTTCAAAGTTTAATAACAATAAAATACACCTGATAAATTAAAACAGTTTTATCTTCCTATATTTCAAGGGGAGTATTTTTTAGTACGTGAAGTAAAATCAACGCAAATAACACATTAATTTTTCATAGCTTTTAACCCAACATCATAATTTTTATTTTGTATTGGCAGTGTGAACGTGCATGCAATTTTTTTTTCAGTAGGTATTCCCAGAAAATAAAATATCAGAATATAATAATAATCATTCTATATAATTCTTAGAAACGTACAAGAACAACAGGACAGTAATGAAAGATTTTTTTTTTGCAACAGCCTGTAAGACCTCGCTAGCATTCCTCAAAATACCTCAACCACAAAAACCAATCACTCTTTCCGCAAACAATCTCATAACAGACTAACCATTGCCACCCTAGTTCAGATTAAAGTGATTCGCTTTTGTTCCGGCTGACGGCGCCAGCGAATGATTCCGCGTTAGTACAGTGATTGCTTTTTGACGTACCGTAGTTTCGGTTCGATGCTTGTGCCGATCCGCATTACGAGCATTACGGCCTGCTATCACTCCCATATTCCGCTATTTACAAATTTCTTGCTGTTATTGTTTGAATGTTAGTGTGCATCTTTGAATACATCTATTCAATTTGATTGGGGGCTGTCAATGTTGTTTATGTTCATTGATTGACGTTATGTTACTGATGGCTGCATGTGGGCTTGTTTCGTCAACGAATTGTGTAGCGAGGCAATTTGCTTTGCAGCAAGGAATTAAAAATTTCTTTGAATTGAAAGTGATGTGATAGAATTTTCTGTTCAACAGAACTTGTTTGTAATTTTTTATACTATCTTTGAAGAAGTGACATTGATAAGCTCATCACACATGGGCAACAAGACATACGGGCGAAGCTGGCTTTGTTTGAACTGTGAACTGGTACCATTCCAACGGAAATCGTAGCTAAATGATACTACTGGCAAAGTTTAACGAAACGAAAGTTCAAATAATAAAATGAGTTTTTTTTTAATTTAAGGATGGTATAAGTTCTTTTGTAGTCTAATTAAGTTTACTTAAATTTTTGACTGGGCTTATTTTCTTTTTATATATTAAAGGTACTACATTAAAGAGAAGCTCTGACATGATATATGCATACATACTAATCTATTTTGTAATATGCAAAAAAAACAACAATAATATGCGCAATTTATCCTAATTTATCAAAAGGTATTAGTTTCATCAGAATCGGCCTAATCCTGTTCACTCTCCCCGAAACCTGAATACTAGGAGCAGTGACGAACAAAAACAACATAATACTCAGTAAGTCCCAGGGAAAATAAAACGGTCTTCTGAACTCGCAACGACAAACAAAATGGAGGTTTTTACAAATATATTTATAGCTGACAGAGTCATCTTACATAGTTTACTTACATTTACCAAAAGTGGAAAGAGACTTATCCCAAATAACTATGAACCAGTAATATAAAACTTACGAAGCTACGAAAAGTACAAGCAAGACTTGCAATACACACTACACATAATACCGTATGCAAAAGTACAAGCAAGACTTGCAAAACACACTACACATAATACCGTATGCAAAAGTACAAGCAAGACTTGCAAAACACACTACACATAATACCGTATGCAAAAGTACAAGCAAGACTTGCAAAACACACTACACATAATACCGTATGCAAAAGTACAAGCAAGACTTGCAAAACACACTACACATAATACCGTATGCAAAAGTACAAGCAAGACTTGCAAAACACACTACACATAATACCGTATGCAAAAGTACAAGCAAGACTTGCAAAACACACTACACATAATACCGTATGCAAAAGTACAAGCAAGACTTGCAAAACACACTACACATAATACCGTATGCAAAAGTACAAGCAAGACTTGCAAAACACACTACACATAATACCGTATGCAAAAGTACAAGCAAGACTTGCAAAACACACTACACATAATACCGTATGCAAAAGTACAAGCAAGACTTGCAAAACACACTACACATAATACCGTATGCAAAAGTACAAGCAAGACTTGCAAAACACACTACACATAATACCGTATGCAAAAGTACAAGCAAGACTTGCGAAACACACTACACATAATACCGTATGCAAAAGCTTGCAGCTGCTCTTGACAAAACGACATTTTATTTAAATTACGCGCCAATACCCAGTAGCTGGAACACTTTAGTTTACAACCCGACACTTTTACAAGTCTCTAAGGACACTTTACATTGGTCCCTATTGTACGAATATTTCGCTCATCCAGTTGTTATCTATGGGACATTTTTACAGATCTATGCATCGTGATAATTCCCGTAGGTATATCAGGCCTTCATGGGAACGCATGTAGAGCAACTTCTTAGCAACACCATTTGCCAAGATTACCAGTTGCTATTAGGTAGGTCGTGTACTAATGCTCCTTAGTTATAGTAAAAGTCAATTAAAAGAATAAAATTCACTTGGTATTCCAGAATGAAGAATTGCAATGAGACAAACTGATGTGTGGGCGTTCAAATACCAATGATACACGGTTGTACTCACGAGTGTATATCGGAAATGTCTGACTAGTTTTGGGTCCGACAGGGGCTCTTTATCGAGGAGTTACGTGAACTATTCAATACTCAATACAAATATACGTGACTTCCACGGAAGTTTTTAATATAGTAAACCAATATAGCTGGACGGTAAATTTGCGTGTTCTTAAAACCAATGCAGATATTAACAACAATATAACTATAAAATCATTTAGGCTTTAGGGTAAAAAAAATAAAGACTATATAATAGAATTAAAAAAAAAACACTGCGTAGCCATTACTAAAATTTGCAATATAATAAGAATACATTTAACCAAATTTCTAGTTCCATCAGTTTATCACGAATAGAACAAACATCAACAGATTCGTTCGCACACATTTAGACTGAGACAAGGTAAACTATTTGCACAGCTATGGCGCGCAACAAAGCATGCAGCGGTGCAACGTCTAGATCGGGCTTACCGCGGAATGTACCATGTTTGCCCACTAAATCCCTACTTTGAGCTGCGCATGTTTACTGAAAAATTCAAACGAGATTTCGAGCATGTCTAGAAACGACGAAGCAAACCGAATCAAGTAAAAGCATGCAGGCTTTAGTGAATGTTCGGGGCTTATTGAGCCGTGATGCATTGTGGTTTTACCTTTGAGGTAACAAGATTAATAAAACTCCAAGCTTAAAATTGTGTTTATTGGTTTCAGGATGCATTTGGTATGGTATGTTTTGAGAAATATTGGTTGGATGTTAAGGCTGAGTTTTTAAGTTATAATAGAAGAGATAAATGTGTTTCATCCACTCTCGCCAATTGTTACTAAAGTCGTTAAACCGCCTATTGTCGGTAAGGTTTTAATAAATATTTATTTAACATCTCGGGTGTTTACCCGAGATGTTAAGTTTGGCACGTAGTGCCATTTTTCGTTTATTTAACAAAAACAGTCATTCAAATAAATAACAAAACAGAAAAAAGACAGTAAAATACTTCACTGGATACACTATACATATTTTAAGCGCTACCTTGATCACAGCTCACCGAATATATAATACACTGCTGAGTTTCGGCTAAAACTTCATTTACCTTTGAGATCGGAATCCACAGCCATATCAGTAACTTATAGCTACAAGATTTTGGCACAGCATTGGTATCAGGATACGTCCCAGACTATAATCTTTCCAATACTGGTAATAGCAATTCCTGGTAAAAGAATGTGTTTCTTTATAGCTATAAAGATATTGTTAAGAACTCGATTTAGACATATTCGTACGTTTCGTGTTTCTTCAAAATAGAGATTATTAATTCGACGTGTATTTTTTACATACTTTACTGCATGTGTATTTTCAAATCAGCACAGACTAAACCCCGGCTACTAAAGTAGGTAGTCTATCAACGTAAGACGCGTATTCACTGGTCAGGTGAGGAGAAGATTGAATGGGAGATTGAAATCTTGCTTGCCCATGCACCAACAAAATTTCAATAATAGTAATAGCTGACATTTTAAATTTTTAAGAGAATACATATCGCGGACTTCAAACCATAGGGGCGTGCAATAATACGTTTTTCGTTGTTAAATGCTATTCGACTCCAGTTGTAAAGAGACACATCCTCTATTTCTTCCATAATTTAATTTACATCAGATATTATTTTCAAACCAGAAAGTCGTACAACGGCAGTAGGAATAATTAATCGGGTAATAATAACATTTTGATTGCATATAGACGTAAGCGAACATTGATTTTATATTATTTTGATTATACCGAGGTTTTTTTTATTCTTTTTTATAAATACCTATACTTTGTTTATCTAGAGCAAGTTAAGACAAGTTTGTTACTCTTTCAGGCAAAAACTACTGAACCGATTGCGTTGAAACTTGGTATGTAGATAGCTGGAGACGTTGATTAACACATAGGCTACTTTTTGTCCCGATATCGCCATGTCATCGGGACTTAAGTAAAGCCGCGGGGTGTAGCTAGTAATAAATATACGTGTGATATTATTTAATTGTGTTTTTATGTTACGATTACTAACATAAACTCCATAAACTTAACGTAACGGCTTTCGTAACACAAGTAAAATCTTATATTTTTGCCAAGTAAAGGGATGTATAAAACTTTAAAAAAAAAAACAGAAATAGTGACTGTACAGACAATTACTTTAGATTATTATGTCGCGCCATATAAACAGTTATGACTGATGAACCGATATGCTTTCATTTAGATATCAAATACAAGAAGTTTTGTATAATGCGTCCATTAGCATGTATATCCATTACTATTCTATTAAACTTGTTAGAAATATTTTTTTTGATAAGTATTATTTTTTAACCGAATGTACCAGAAAGAGGGTTTTGTTTTTCAAGTGCATGTGAGGTGTCATTTGAATCGTCTTAATAGTGGGAGTGACATTGGGATGGCTTTCGCGAAAAAAAATGGAGGGCGAGTTAATAAGTAAACTTTGTTAAATATCAACTCAACTCACACAACAGATTTCAAAAATATATAACACTAGTATGAAATACATGCCATTTCTTGCGACTTCGTTCGCGTGGAAATTCAAATCTATCCCACGCGAACTGTACATTTTCCTGGATGAAATGTAGATTATATGCTATTCCAGACTGTGTCTAATTTCATCAGGATCCGTTCAGCCGTTCAGGAGTATTGAGTAACAAACGTCAGTCCCTCCAAATTTCGCATTTATAATAGTAGTTTAGATAAAGTGGTTTTTAATAACGCATGAGTACCACGAGTAGGTTCACCGCGCCGCGTCGCACCCCAGGGCCGGGCGGCGGCGTGCGACCGAGGCTTGGACAGGGGTCACTTAACATAAAGTTCATAGATGAGATGCTGAACTTTGTTTAATGTTGAGTAGTAACTAGCTCTTGTATAAATGAAAATTAAATAAATATATAACCCGACCGTATTACAGTAACTTGTAATTGAAAAGCAAAAAAACAAATAAATTAATTGTATATTTAATTGTAAAATTAAGTGTTAGAATGTGCATAATAATAAAATAATTTCCATATAGTTAAATTTATATCCACATTTGGTGTGATAGCCACACTAGGCACAGCCTGTATCGTGGCTATCAAACAATGCGGAATTCTTATGTGGTACGTGTGGGACAATTGAAGCAGCTAGAGCGGTAAAACAAACCGTAGATTTAAGGAGTTGTTCCGTTTCGTGGTAATTTAGGCTGGTGACAAAGATTTTAACTTCATTTTCAGCTTCATGCTTATTGCAGTGATTAAGTGGCCTGTTGGTCTAGTGGTTAGTGATCCTGACTGCTGAGCCAGAGTGGTGGGTTCGATTCCCACCCGAGTCTGGGTGTTCTTTGTGTCCGTTGTTTATATGTTTGTAAAGTCCCCCGTGACACAGGAGTTCCTATGTTCCTATGTTCCTAATTCCTAATGCGGGAGTTGTCTTTTTATACAAAAAAAAAAAAAAAAAATATCGTACTTTTTGCCTATTTTATTGTACAAGTGCAAAAATATATATATATCTGGAATCTTTAGACCAAAGCAGTTTTACTTTTTGTGATGGGCAGCATAGAGACTTTTGTATTCAGTATAAGCTTATGCATGTCGAAGACCGCATTCATTACGTATAGTTGCCGAATACTTAATACGCCAGCAACAGTTATACAGTTCGAATGTTGAAAATTCTGCAGGTTTTTTGAAACATAAACAGTACAGTTTCATAAACATATGACAAAAGTGACAAAAGTTGACCTTTTGTCACTTTTGTGACAAAAGGTCTTGGTCTCGACGACTTGAAATCAAATCCTTCAGACAATGCAATAAGTTTTTAAAATTCAAAGCAAAGCCTGACAACCGGTAGATACAAGTCGCTGTAAGCAACAAATGCTGAAAAGGTTCCATTATATATAAAAAGTATTAAGTGATGTTTGTTTAGGATCATCCTCGAGGCGTATCCTTAAATACGTTTTCGATTTATTTAACAAATAGATATTTACATTTCCACAAACAATAAATACTTCCTGAAACCGTATCTAAAGCGATTTATCTTTATTCTTATTCTATTAAATTTGCGTAAACTTGGGCTTCAATTTTGTGATTCTGTATCTTCTAACCTGTGTAAAAGACTGACGTGATGGATGACTGTGTTATTTAGCTGGAGGGTAGGTGGAGAGGGGCACAACGCAGTTTCGACTACGTACCAAGGAATCAGTGTGGTTTAACATCGTTGCCACAAATCAATTCATAAATGGATGATCAGTTGCAAAAAGTCACACTATTCCGTGCTAAGCTTATGAGTTACAGTACTAATAAAGTAAGACGAAGAAGGATAAAGTGAGATTAGACTTCGTCGCTGGATTCAAATTTAATGACAAACTAATGTAGGTTGGCGCGAGGGGAAAATTAATATTCAAACGTCCACAGTGACAGCTTGGAATTTTAAACTGAATCAAGTTTGATGCCAATTAGTGTCACTTTCGACTTTAGAATTTAACACAAGTGAAACAGAAACTCTTGTCTACAAAACCAAACATAATTTATTATGTAATGTAATATGTAACTTACACAGGAAATGCTTTACTTAAACGTAACATTCTAACTTCGACAATCATAAACAATTTATTCAAGGAGTGCTGTAATTTACCTTATACAGTTAACGACACTTATCCGTGTCGTTAACTGTATAATATATACTCGAAATTATATCGATATTACTTTTTTTATTCGATTTTTTAAATCCGAAACAAAATCGAATCATTTTTGAAAGAAAGCCTGCACGTCTCGTCAAGTTAAAAGCCAACCTCAGTATGGCTGGAAACAAAAGCTAAGAAAAAAGAGGTATGTACCTAAGCCACAGTGGCGTTAATTCCTGTAAAGTTCATAATGTACGTGTATATTTTTACGCGAAGACTTATTATGAATAAATTTATGTTAGCAACAATATCACCACTATTGCTATAAACTATAAACCATCAAATTAACTAAATTATAACACTCAAGTGTTCGTTATAAGCTTATAATGTATGCTCATACTTTTTATCATTTCACCAATGTCAGCGCAACCAATGGCGTTGCGCAGTGCCAATGGTATAACCAGACACAGTTATAGCTATTTACTTATTTTTATTAAATAGTGAACTGTTTTATCATCTATTATAGTTTGACCCTATTTTTAATAAAATAAGTACGAGTTTTTGATGTGGTGACAATATTAATATTCACAAATCATTCATAGATAAAAATGACGAGATTTAAAGAATTTGTGGAGGTTTGTCGGAGTCACCAATGAAGAGGTTAGGAAAATGAACCTGGGGTAAGATGAAAGGCTGATGAGGAAAGATCGAAATAGTTTCCAAAATCGTTCAAATGAATGTCAGACGTTGTTGATGGTCAGTAGTCTATAGCTTTTAGTGCCTTAACAACTCAAAACTGACTGTAGTGTCAAAATGTTTTCAGTTGTCGAACATAAAAAAAAATGTTTCATATATGTATTTCAATCTTACTCCACCGGGGGAAGATTGACGTAGAGCTTCTTAACTTTTTATATTAATTGCTAGATTAAACTAAAAATAAAACTTCACCATAGCAACTCTGTATTAAACTTTATTCGTAATTCGGTAGAACGTTATGAAGTATATTCGTACCCCTAGACATAAATTTCCAACATTGTGCAACTAATAATCGCAGGCAAATGGCGGAAACAAAGCGTTATTTAATTTTGAACAAATATAATAAATTCCAATACGGTTTATGTAATCACTCATCACAAACTTTTTTTTTTAATTTTGTACGAATGATATTGTTGTACGTAAAGAAATATCATAAAACATATCAGATACAGTTTGACAACATCTGTACTTATGTATGATTGTAAAAACGGGGTAAGATTGAAACTTTTCTATATTCATCTTACCCCTTCAAATTTTGATGGGTAAAGACGGAAAGTTGTAATAAATCCTAAAATACGAAGTATAGCCATATTTTGATGTAATACCACAACTTAGCAAGCATATATTCGAATAAAACATTCGTAGCTACCTTGTTTAAAATTACGGAACACAGATTAAAACACTCTGTTTTCACGCATTGTAAGCGGCAAATGTTGATTGAGGTGAGGGACGTAACAAAATGACAGCCTTGAAACTATAGCCAGCGCTGGTAAAGTAAGCTAAACATGGCGCTATTCACGACTTTTTGTTTAACCCCGTTTTTCGTCTTCCCCCCACTCACCCTATACTTAAATTATGACTTGACCTAGTCCATGGCTTGCAAGGAGACGACTGCTTGGGGAAATGTAGTGGCGACCGTTACATCAAAAACTCTTAACAAAGGCTTTACTCACATCACATCACATTACTTAAGTGCCACTACAGAGCCGCTATAAATTGAATGTCACCGTATTTTAATGTATAATTCAGTTTGTTGCATGTTGTGAAAACGTAAAAATGTCACAACATGCATCCAACTATTTCTTTAAATTCAACAAAAACTGTAACGATTTACCATCTGATTAAAATACTTTATAATTTCTTAATGACATTTTTTGTAATGAGTCCACTCGTTAATTGCTCCTACATCGCGCAATACAAGTTGACAGGGGGATTTGCCCTGTCAACTACTAGTCTACTCGAACCGGAAGTTTATAAGGAACACATTTGAAACCTCGTTTGTGGCCGACTAAGGATTATAGCAGGCAATTACGATACACAATTAAACGCTGCAATTATAACTCTGGTTATTTGTACCTTAATTCTCCCTATCAGCAGATAGACAACAGCTCTAGTGGTGTTGATTAACTGCGGTTATCTGTAGCCTGTAGCCTGGATCTAATCATATCTACGAGTATCATTGATATTGTATTCTGGTGTCAACCACAAATGAATGTCATGAATGGACGTCTACAGTATTGTTTTTGAAACAACTTAGTTGATTCTGCTCGCTTATGGGAAGTGATTCACGGTGTTTAGAAACACTCGCAATGCTAAGGGTTTGCCTGCCTGTTCCTTGTAGTCTTAGTACTTTATAAATTACTCGACCAGCCGGGTTTCTCTAAATGAAGCAGAATGATTTATGCGCTTCACCACCTTAAATTTATCAGACCTAGAATTGAAAATACGGAAAAGCGAGGTAGGGAACACCTACCAAATTGAAGATAATACCTTACCAAACACATACATATGATATTAAGTCAAAGACGAGAAAATTAAATAATATTTACATCTAAATATTTATGCAATTGGTCAATTCGTTTTTGGGTATACATTTAGGAAATAACAATAAAGTAGAGAGAGAGAAATAAATTAGGTACCTAATTAATAATAAAAAGAGCTATTTCGTTAAAAAGTACAATAAATAACAGCAAGCATCTCCGCAGTACTAAGTGATACAACGCCACCGTACATTTCGCCGCCGATGAATATTCAAAAAGCTTTCACGTAGCCGCCATCTTGCGCAGTGCGTACTCCATATCAATTAGTGACATCATTACACCGCAAAACGCGGAATGTCTGCCAATGAATACATTTTTAGTTTAACAGGCAGCATGATGGATGGGGTACATGCAAATATGTATTATTTAATATTCATACCACAAACGAGGAAGGGATCGGAGATCTAGTTAGCAACGCTACTCAGTGATTTTACCATTATATAGTCAAGTCGAGATGGGTTGGCGATTCCAAAGCGACCGTCTGTTCAATAGACCACATATATGTAACAGTCACTTCGTAAAAATTAACGGCGATCAACTACCTTTGGGGCGCTGCGGTAGTGCGTTCGACTACAGCATCAAGGGACGTGGGTTCGATATTTTTTGTCTCCCAAATATTTGTACACATACACTCACGCCTGTATCTCCGAAGGGGAAGGCAGAAACATGTCAAAAACCCACATTATGACAACTATAATTTGCTGACACTCACGTAAGAGGCCGTAAGAATCGGAGCCCTCTAACTATTTGTATGCATGAATATTTATTAATGTGTTCATTTTTATTGTTCTGAGTGTTTCTATGTATAATAATGTATTCATTTTTGAGCTTAAAAACGCTAAGTTCTATGAAAGTATGTTTATGGTGATGGATTACAGCATTCCATGATTGGGCTGTTTATGGTTGTTGAATATATTGGATATAGAAAAGGGACACTGTTGAATAATGTGTCGGTATATGGCTAAATAAATTTATCAAAAATTTCAAAAATGTGCGGGTGGCTGAAGAACCTTCTACCTCACGGATTCGACGATGGAGGGCGTGCACTATTGAGCCAGTGAGAATACCTTTTAAATATGTGGTTTAAATAGCGATCTGGATGGGACACCAGAATGTTATTATTATTCTAATGCTATTTAGTCCGCAGAGGTTTAAGGCACTGATGTATTTAGAAACGTAGATTTTATAACTTCCTCTTCTAAATACTTAATTTAGAAGTTGAAGATAGGGCATTAAGATACATTTATTCTTAAACCAGAATTATTACCATACAGTATAGTCCATCAAAGGTTGTATGTAAGAGATGGCAGACTGCGAAAAGCCCGCCCGGTGTACTGCTACTTAGTATTTTATTTTTTGTATGTGTGCTACTTTTTGGTGTGCAATAATGTACCCTATCAATCAATCTACCTATGTCTGTATAACAGCATTTATTGCGCTTTACTGTAAGTGCATGATATTTGACAGAAAATTACCAGCAGTAACGTAATGGCTAAGTCGTAATTGCAGTTAAATAATCTCGGGTTTGACCCCCCCCCCACTCTACCGCCTCGAACCCACTCTAAAGCATAGGCACTTAATTTAGCCGGAGGAAAAAAAAAAATAGTAATACGAGTATGTGTAATTTTTAACTAGAAATAAAGAAAAAACTGACACACATTCTTCTTTGTGTTTAAACCATTTCTTGTGTTGCAATTTAGACACACCTACTATTTAATTAATTGAAGGCCGCGAACCCACCTTCCGTCTACCTAAAACGGACGGTGGGGTGTCCCCAACTAGATGGACTGACGACCTGAAGAAGGGACTGGATGCAGAAGACGGAGGACTGGTTGCTATTGCGCACGTTGGGAGAAGCCCACATCCAGTTGTGGACTGCAATACACTGACTAATTGATTGATTGAATATAATTTATACCAGTCGTATCTACTTTATACTTAGGACAAATATACTTCGCATAGATTCATGATCTCCTACAAAACATCAAATACAACAAATAGAACTCTTTACTAGTTCTTTACTTTTATAGAACTTTACGTACATGCATTTAATATGCCATCGTAGTCCATCCAGAACGTACAATGTATGTTGCTGTAAATATCATGTTGTTATAGTTTGATACAAAACTGCAATGTATAGCGTCAGTATTTATTACTTACTACTACGGAGCGTATAGACTCCTGTATGTATTCCACACGCACGCTCACAAGAGCTAAAAGGACAACTACGTATTTAAAAAATTAACAACTTTATAAATTATCGTCTGTTACAGTGCCATTATTATATTTTAAAAATAAAAGATTTCATGAAAATGTTATTACTTATCGAAAGTACGCCATTTCATACTTTCTTTGCATTTTTAACACACCTGAAATGTCACACCAGTAGCGCGGGCGCGAAGTGTCTGGTAGCTCAACTGTGCTTACAACTGCATTTAAGCGCCGATCAAACATCTATGGTATTATATGATCGAAGACTTTATGATACTAAATGATTTTTTATTAGATACCTATCTAAGTAAGGTAGGAAAATATTTTTTTATTGTCTCTTAAAGCCTATAAAGGTAACAATATTGTACACAGATCACATATAGACGACCGATATAGTGCGTTGGTCATAAAATTTGACGACGTCGTGAGTGGCGGTCTTGTCACTTGCGGTAATAACATTTGGATGACATGCCGCCGAAACATGGGTCCTATTATTATTGCAACGTGTGCGTTTGCACTAAGCTACTAGTACTATTACTATTATTATATGTTTGATTTATGGTAATGAATGCCCAATAAATGCTTAACCCGTTGTCTTTGTATTCCATAATTATCTTTCTGGTCATGGTCATCATTAAGGGTATTCCTTCGTATAGTGTCAACCGCGATTGAAAATTTTGTATAGTAGGCGTTTCAATAAGTCAAAGTCAAATATATTTATTCATAAAATTCTTTGAAACGTTGGTTTTATAAATAAAAAATATACCAACACAATGTTACTGCATCAATATGTTGCTTTATCGAAAGTAGAACAAATAATATACAAAAACACATAATACCGTGTTGCAAAAAGGTAAGGTTGCTATCTACTAGTGTCCATCTATAACCACCCGTTTCCAAATGGTTAAGCCTTGTGAGAAGAAATCGGGCAAACAAACTCACGGTCACTCCTTTTAATAACCAGACAGTTTTAATAATATTTAGTGAATTTTATTATATCTTTTGTTCTGTTATTAAAATTAAAAGTTAATAAACTAAAAAAAGGATATGACAATAATAGGGAATGCATATTTTTTTTTTTTATCTTTTATTGACTTGTTCCATCATTTTACCCTAATAAAAAATATAAATAACCTTAGCAATGTTCAAATTATTTTTTAAAATAACATTGAAAACATCGATAACATTTGATCTGTTTGAACGCCGCCATATTTCGCGGGCCTTGGATGACGTCATGTTCCACGCTTAGTGTTTGTTTCATAAACTTACTTGAAGTGTTACAGTAATTTTATACCGATTTCCAGTTATAATTACAATTTATTGTAATTAATAGACGATGGATAAAGTTAAAAAACCATTTTATAGGTATTGCCTTGTCAATAAGTGGAAAAACACTATAAGAAGTACACCCAATACAGTATTTTTTCCTGTACAAATTAATAATGTAAAATACGAAAACAATGGTGTACATTAATGAGAAAAGATGAAGTATCTTCAGTATCGTGTTTATATTGTGGTGAAGATCACTTTAATGTAAGCATATTACAATTTAATTGCTAGTATAGTGTGAATTACTAAGCAGTAATTTATGTTTGTTTTAAATATCAAGCAGAAGGCAACTTGCTTGTCTACTTAACCTTTAAATTATAATATAACAAGTATTATAATAATTACCTTGCGGCTTTCACCCCTTTAACCTTAGCGAACGTAAAATCTGGATTTGATGCAAAATATATAGTCATCATGAATGCACCTATTTTCGGTAGATTGTCCGATTGTGCTTTGACAAAACTACATTCAGTCATTGTCCTAGATGATTTCTAATACCACTAGAATGCTTAAATTGCACTAGCTAACACCTATCTTTCTCTACTACTACGAATATAGGCGCCGATAAATGACAGACGTGGAATGTCACGTCATGTTTTGTTTCGACCAATGGTGAAGCGTTTTGCAAAGTTGAATTTCGCGCCCTTATTTTGCATACTTTAATTAATATTTTTTGCAATTAAACACGAACTAAATAAGAAACTAATTGTTTAGGCATAATATCTAACCAATAAAGATTCAAGGGAAAATTAATCAAGTAAATTTAAACAACATGCATATTCCCTATTAAGGAAAAAAGAAGAAAAGAAAAACATAAGAAATGGAAAATAATAAACATATTAGCTCACATTGCATTTCTATGAAGTATTTGAAATAGCCTGTGAATCCAATAAAATGCAATCCCATTTTTATCCTGTATATAATCCACTACTAAATAATAGCCCTTAAGGCATAGTTGTCGTTTTACTGTGATAGGTATAGATAAATTACACCCAGACACAGAACAAATGATCATAGTCATCATATAATTATTTGTCTTGAGTGGAAATCGAACCCACGACCTGTGGGTCAATAGTCAGGATCCACAGATATAGGCCAGTAATAAAGAATAATAGTAAATATTGTAAAGCACTGAGACCAACATGATTGTGATTGTCGCTAGATTCGCTAGCGTTAACGTAGATTTTTGAAGAATCCTACGTCATTGGGACAAAACAAATGAAAAAATGACTGCACGCAAGGTTAAAGTGGTCGCCTTGCCTTAGTGGCCGCGCCGAGTGTTATGGGTACGGTTCCCACGTGGGACAAAAATTTGTGTTATCCACAAATAGTTGTCCCGAGTCTGGGTGTTCTTTGAGTCCGTTGTTTCAATGTCTGTAAAGTCCCCTGCGACACAGAAATCCATCCTGCAGATGTCTTTTCAAAACGAAAAAGAAAGAAACAAAACATGTATTGCTGTAGACTTGTGAACAGCTATCTCTTTACGATGGATGAGCAAGCATTTTCGCGATAGCTACAATAATCTCAAATGTATCACAAGTGTCGTACAGTGTACACACACCGAGTTAATACATAAGGCCGCACGACAATAGGGACCGTACTCATCCGCTGGCGATTTCTTCCTATTCATTGCACACCCCACTCACCCCCTCCCCCTCTTTTTTTAATCCGAAACTTATGACCGTGTAAATGTAACGGCAAGGGTTAATATCGTATTTTATTGGACGTGTTTCGGTAAGGGTTGGATTTCAGACTTTTTTCGTCGATTTTTCTTCTTGAAATGCTTCGAATGGGTTTACGGTGTGCGTACATGATAATAATAGCATGGGTTATATTCGTACCCAAATTTATTTTGTTGAAAATAAGGCTAAGTGATTGATTAATGCTAAATTATATTTGGTTTGAGTAAGAAATGCGTTATTACTAGAGTTTCTTATTTAATCTCTTGTCTTCTTCTCTCTATCTCTTAAATCAATATCCCTTTCCCTCCAGACCTCAATCCCTTCTTAACTACCTTTCCCTTTTAATATACTCCCAATTGTCCCATCTTTAATTCCAGAAGTGCCTGGTTGACGGCACTATTGGTATATTTCTTATTTAATCCTAGTCTTAAACTATGAAACCAATTTCTTTACCAAAGATTACATTACGCTTAATAAATTAGAAGTTGGACTTTGCTTTGAAGATTAAATTTACCTCTGGGTAGAAGCTCCTTTTGACTTTGAGTGTTCTAATTATCTCAAACTGGTATGAACTTAAGAGTAAAGTAATCGACGGTAGTGTAATAGCTTCGGACCAGCTATTAAGAATACTAGTCATATGTGAATGTGAAATAGTATATTGTTTTTGGCTGTGTCTTAAATATCTTACCACTAGGGTTTACAAACCAAATGTAAGTGGATAATTTTTTCTCCTCAATTACTATTTACAACGGGTCTGTTGGTCTAGTGGTTAGTGATGCTGACTGCTGAGCGGTTGTTTCCTACCCAGGACAAACAGTTGTGTGTTGAACATGATCATTTGTACTGTGTCTGGGTGTAATTTATCTATAATTATGTAAATATTCAGTTATGTACAAGTATGTTTATCAGCAGTCTGGTTACCATGGTATAGGTTTTGCTTAACTACGGCCGTGTATGAGGTGTGTCAAGTTATTATTATTATCGTTTAATAATTGCCTCAAACACGTAACGTCTTCAATCAATTTAATTTAATTGTTAATAAAACACGTTTTGCCTAATTCAATTAATAATGTAAGGAGCTCTTTATACCTTTATGAACACGTTTTTATTAAATTAGCTTCACTTGTAAATAACTAACTGCCTAATTAGATATATAAACAAATTTGGAAGCCAATTTTAATCTACTTTTATTTGTCTTATCGAAATTAAACTTGTGTGTATCTGTAGTTTGGAAGGTAATACGATAATTTAACATCTTGGCGTTGATCTGATGTACTGGCCAGGAGTGTGATTGTAGAACTCTTTAGTGACTTCTAGTAAACCAATCGAGTTTGGGTTCATATGATTCGTTTTTAAGAGTCTAACAGATTGGTAGACAGGTTTGGTAACGATGGACTGATGATGAAGCCAGGAGTTGGAGAGTGGAACTCTGTTCTAATTCGTTTCTCAACTATAGCGTGTTTTTTTTTTATCAATCAGTCTATTGCAGTCCACTGCTGGACATAGACCTCTCCCAACGGACACCATAGCACCTGATTCTCCACCTTCCGTGTCCAATGTAACCCAGCTACTTTTCCCAGTCGTCAGTCTTCCTTGGCTACGTTCCGTTAACCTCCACTCTAAGTTTTACTAAACTATTATTAAACACTGAAAAGTTTACAAAGTTTGCTTAAAAATCTACAAGATTCAGTAGAAAATAGCAGAGCAACAAACAAACCATACATCACTGGATTAAGCTGCGTTTTTGTTTATTAAGCCTTTTTATAAATAACAGAAAAATGTTCACTTGCGTGTTCACTCGGACCGTAGAAATGTCAACTGTTGAGGTCGTTTATTTTGCTGCATTTTTGTGTTTGCTGGTTTAATTTACGTATTTTGTTTCTTATTTTGAAACACTTTTTAAATATATTAATAATGTACATGGTAACTTTTAAACTTTCGCGTTCCATGATATAATTATGTGATTACGGGAATTAACGCGATCACCAAACAGAGAAGACTCACTTGGCCATGTACACAGAATTGATACGAAGAGACTTCCTCGCCAGATCAAGCTGGGACAGATTGCAGACGCCGAAAGACCGGTCGGACGCCCCTTGTTAAGATTTAAGGACTCCTGCAAGCGGGACATGAACTGCTTTAACATCCAAGTCAACCGCTGGAAGGAGCGCGCTGAGAGAAGACCAGACTGGTGTCATGAACTGCAAAAGGGAATGGCAAAACATGATGAAGGCTGGCTGGAAAATCTCAAGCAGAGAAGACTTCGCAGAGCTGCTGGGCCACCTCAGAACTTCCCACATGTTTGTGATCGATGAGGCAAGATATGTCAGTCTGCTATCTCGCTTTTCAGTCATCGCAGACGTTGTGGACATAAAAAAAATATCTTTTCTTTCCGTTGTAAATCGATGAATCTGATATTTACCAGTCTTCTTTTCATCAGAAAAAAAGTATATTCGTGATTGTCAGCATACACCGTGGATCTTCACACTCACTGATTTCTGAAACTTACAATAATTTATAAATGAAATCCCAATATTCCTCGTCGCGTCACGCCAGCCACGATTACCTAGCATGGTCCGAGGACCTTCACAATACGTTTGAGGGTCATTACATCTAGTCCGTCCACACTCCCTGGTGCTCGGTGCAGTAAATAAATGACTTGCTTCATATCACTAAACAGGTAAAATATAATTTCAATACTAATTTCTTTAAAAACTTTGTGATATAATAGAATAGAACATCATACCAACTCTAATTTGTACGCAATTGAAATTCAAATGAAAAAGTAATTTATTAAATTTATTCAAATCTTGACATTCGAGGTGCGAATATTAAAATAAAGTGACATCCATTTTGTGAAATACAACATTAATTATTTCTAATTATACAACTTCAACGTTTTTTATACATTTTAATTACATTACGGTTAGCGTTATTTTTAATGGTAATTGCGCGATGTCTTGTATTACTTAGAATTAATATTATATTTAAAAAGGGCTTTAGATATAAAATTGGTGTATTTTTAAACCACCAAAGTACCAAACAATATTTAATATCAAAAGTTATACAACAATTTAAAAAAATATCTTCCATACCACTAAAGTTTAATAAGAAGAAGCCTTCTTCTTACGTAAGAACAATTTTGAAGGAGAAGTCAATAGGATGATTCAGCTGGGATTGGCTGCATTAGGAAAGCTTCGGTAAATCTTCACGCTGTCAATTCCAAAGTGCTTTAAGACAAAAGTCTTTAATCAGTGTGTCCTACCTATAATGACTTACGGTGCCGAAGCGTGGACACTCGCGGTGAAGTTGGTCCACAAGCTCAAAGCTACTCAGCAAGCTATTAAGCTATGTTTGGTGCGCCTCTACGAGGCAAAATTCGTAACGAAGTAAACCAACACAGAAACAAGGTAACCGACATATCTCAAAGAATTAGCAAGCCGAAGTAGTAGTATGCTGGCCATATTTCCCACAGAACTGCATTACCCGCTGGGGTAGACGAGTTCTGGGGTGGAGACCACGTCTTGACAAACGTAGTGTAGGACACCCTGCGGCCAGGTGGAGAGACTTTGTGCCCAAAACGGCGAGGAAAATTGGATGAGGAAAACTGACGATTGAGCTCAGTCCTATGTCCAGCAGTGGACGAAGAAACTTGCAATATTATAAGTTAAAGAAGGTTAGGTTTACACGGGCAGTTTTCCGTAACACCACGACAAAGCGCGTATTTTGCGTTGATGGGAGTAAAAGCTTTGAATAGCTTCTTTGGGGAGTTATCCCCAAAGAATTCCAGTAACCTCTTCACAACATTATAAGGAGTTGCCCTTTTATATTGCCGACCCTAAAAAAAACGAGTTTCATAGTTTTAAAAATGCCATAGGTTGTCTGTCCAGCCTACTCATTCACTGACTCACCATCATCCAGATTAACTAAGACGATAAGATGATGACGACGACGAGACTAAAGACGAAAATTTGGAGATAATGTGCATAATGAGCATGGTTTAAAAAGAACTGCTTCGCAACGAGTCTGTCACTCTGGTTCCTCAAATTTGTATCATCTCTGGATTATTTTTGAACAACGGATGACGTTTTGTACCTCATCCCGGTCAATCAATCTCTCAATGCACAAAAACAGGTAACTTTGGGCTCGCATCTTTAACCTCATCTTATCTAGATAGTGATACTATAGTTTGCTCTTCCTTCATATTGTTCTTACCTTGTCAGGTCAGGATTATAAGTGGAGGCTCAGATGTCTATTCCAGACAGTGCCTGTTGTTTAAAAGTTCAGACACAGTGAATACTCCTGGCCTTGAAATTATTTAATTTTATTATTATTATTATGTTACAGAGGTTTTCTTGAAATCGTTAGAGTCCACGTTCTTTTCAGTTACAGGCCAGAACCCCATGTTCACTACCCCAAAAGATGACAGTGATCCTACCAGTATCAATGACAGTAATTAACAAAAAGTTTGACTTTCAATTTATTTGCCAGCAGTGTTCATTTACCGCATTCTCTAAACAACTCATCTTACAAATAATCGGTACCACGTTTAAAGATTACTTGCTTGAGCTAATCTTAGCCCCCATTCATTTTGAAACTAATTCCACTGATGGACTCAATAGTGCTATATTCACACAAATTAAGACGAGACCACATATTATGTCTCTTTGACTCTTGAACTGTGTAACCATGAATATCAGATGTTAGTTCTGTACTAATATTACTACTAAATTGTATATTTTCCTTTAGCTAATGGACGTTAAGATTTATACGAAGTATGTTACACAAGAAAAATACTTAAAATACGTTTCGTGGTACAAAGTACTCAAGCGGGAATATTATTCAATGTCCGCTGGAATTTCGCTTGCCATGGAGAAGATCGTAGCGAAGCTGTCTTGTCTAGTGGTATATGGATGGATATTTTAAATACATGATAGTCTTGTGGATAACATTTTTATAGCATATTCATATTCAAAGTGCTTCTTTTCGGAAATAATATTGGAATGGAAGGCTATTTTAAAGAAAAGAAAAAGGTTTTCTATTTAATTAAGTTTCTGGGCTGTTTTGTACTTTGTCCGTCAGTATTGTCATTAAAATGAAGATGGGAAAATAACCTATGTAGGTGGCAAACAAGTATGCGGTAAATTAAAGGTACACTCCAGAGCTATCATTGTTTAGATCACATTTTAGATTGACGCAATTAAGGCAGAACTTGATTTAACTAAGTTAACAATAACACTATGTATTCAAGTTTTTTTTTTTTCATAATTAGAAAGCAATCAAGAAATCAAAAGCTCTCAAAGGAACAGGAACATCAAGCTATACTTCTCTCATAACTTTTGTGAGCACGTCATCAAAAGAGGACGGAATGGATAATCAAATGTCAATAAAATGGCGGCCACCATCAGCTATACATCTGCCGAATTGGATATTAAACACGATCCATTGAACACATTTCCTACACATTATGTCTGCGTCGCCACGATTGAACAAATTCAAAGATGAGAAAGATTATTTTGAGATATGTACGAAGTTTAACCAACAAAATTAAATACTTATGAAGTGATTCTATGGTTAATAAATACGTTTGTGGCGACTTCCACATACAGCAACAAGAAACTTCTACAACCTACTAATCCTGCATCGCGCTATGAGAGTTCTCGCGCCGATTAGGTATATATACAACTTCCCAACATCAACCGTTGGGCCGCGGCCCGCCAGGCATGATCATCTCGCCTGGTCGGAGGATCCCCCCTTTGTGTTGGAGGGACATGACACCCGTTCCTCCACACGTTTATTGATGATGAAACAAACGTAAGTTTCCACTCCAAACTGACTAAGAAGCGCAATAAGTGACTGACTATATTTAGCAATTTTTTTGGACTTCAGTTAATTAGAGAAGATTATATTGAATTAACTTGTGAAAATCAACCGTGCATTTAGTACTACTAGTACTGAACCTATGAAAAATATTAAAACAGTTTTTTCAGTAAATTGCTTTCAGTATGTCTAAGTGTATCAATACATTTATACCTTTTAATCTCGCGATATCAATACCTAATTAATTAGTCTTAGTAAACGGTTGCTAAGATCTTTTCTTGGCTAGAAGTAAATTAACAGCCAGGCCACTCAGATTTACTGCTCATCAGATCTGTTATGCAGAACTTTAGGTTAGAAATTTACAGCAACTGATCATAGTTAGGAGTACACATTTATTAAGTAAATTTCCATGTCATGGACATCAATTATCATTTAGAAAAATACTGTTATTTTCTATGTACTATTTCTGAGTCTCTTAAATCAAATGTAACATTGGTTTCGGTATTATTAAATATACAATTGTAAAATTAAATTCATTTATTACTATTGTAATAGCTCTGAAAAGATTATATTAATAATATTATTACATAAACTTCTGCAGAAAACGGTCTTACCACACTGAACGAAATGCAACTGACTAATTATACATACGAATCAAAACTTAGAACGCCTGTCAGAAATACAATTAGTTTTTCTGGCTCTTATTAGTAAGGCGCAGTACGGCACACCGTGTGGTTTTAGTCGGTTCGATTCCGACACACCGCCCCACCGAAAACCCCGGTGGGGTGACGGCCCGAGGGGGTTTCCACACGCACAAAAAAAAAAAGGTAACAAACACTAATATGTAATTGATCAAAGTGCACCAAAGGTGGCTAAGCCGTAGAGACAAGAGACGTGACAAGCTTTTGTCGAATTTTGATTATTTTACATTAGTCAAGTTATTTGTGAATACTTTAATATACTTTTAAATATTCTACAGGAGTTTGTTAAAAAACCTACATAATATCTGGATGAAAACACACAATTACTGAGGTAAATATTTTTGTTTGTGTATGTGTGTGGTTTAATTTCACATCATAACATCGATGATCTGCTACACAAAAAAGAATTGGTAAAAATATACACAAACTTTCAAAGCTTAGCTCTGACTTGCTGAAGCTGTTAGCTAGCTATAAAACCTTCTATACAAAAATAGCAGTTTTTTTTTTAAGCTGTTTTGCCAAACAACCACACAGCCTCCACAAAGGTAAGATTATCGATACCTTTAAGCACTCACAACATGATTAGTGTCACTTGTGTGTTTTAAATCCTATCTAGATGTCTCATGATGTTGATACACCTTACTCATCAGTGAGAAGATAGCACTACACAATTATCAAAAAGTTGTACGGCTCTAATTACAAAAGCTGTCCTGTCTAAACAATGTTGTTTCGCCATCATCAAATTTATTGTTGTAGTTTATACTCGTAAAGTAAATCATAAAATCATCTATTGCATCATCGCCATCACTCAAATTCACTAGTATTTTTTAAAGAAACGCTTTTAAAACTAAGTTCATCAGTATTTTAGCTGGTTCCCTCATCCGCTCCTGATGCTCGGTTCGGTACCATTTGTGGTTAGCAGTTTGCCACATTTCGTATTAGAGACGGGTAAAATTTATTTGAATTTTCATTTTCCTAAATTAGATATTTCTGCTTAGTGTTTTTATTGAGGCATGAAGAAATTATCTCATAGTTCTCTTTATAAACTACCTTTTTTCCACAACCTGATTAAAATTGTCACCTTTTAAAGAATACATGAGCAAGTAGGTACCTTGATTTTTAATTATGAGTTTTTGGCGTAGTGAGTATGTTTAGGTGGACAAATATGATTTTATAAATATGGCGTTTATATACTAGCAAAATAGTTATCATCACTGACTTAGGTACATAATTAAGGAAAGTGTAAGAAAAAAATGTTATTGAGCAGTCAAGGAAATAACTGAAATGTAACAAGCTATGCCTTGAATTGAATACCATATTGTATAATAAACAGAAGAGTAAGGTTAAGAGAAGGAGGAATGAGTATGTATAATCCTTAAGATTACAAGTATTTTGATTACAATACTTGCGGTCTTATGGAAGAAGAAGAAAAAGGCTACGCGTGAAGATGTGTAGTCAATAATACTAAGAATAATTTAGAATATATAGAATTTAGAGCATATTAGGTTATCTAAAAAAATAACTAAAGTTAATTCATGCTACAAATATAATTTTACTATTTTAAGTTACAGAAAGCAGACATAATTTGGCAATATAAGTAAAAGATAACAATCAAGTAAACTATAAAATCCATAAAAAAAATATCAGTAACGTTTTAATAAAATTGCGTAGTATTTGTTACAAAAGTTTCTTACTTTTTATTCGTAACTGTGCGATTGGGCTCTAAATTTCTCTCAAAACTACGATCCGCAGCTTTGATCGGCTTTCAAGAATCTTTTTGTGGCTAAGGACACTACTCAGTCTGCGTACCGTAGGCGACGTCGTTGGAGCCCAACACATTAAATTATACCATTCTTGGACCAGCCTTTTTTACCTTGAACGCTTCATGGACTACCACGATGACATCACACTTGGTTAGTACTTCCCCGTCGCGAAATCAGAAGCCCTCGAATTTGTTTTGGCAAACCATAATTTGTGTTGAACAATTGAATCCGCAAGTTGTCCGGTCCAACTTTAGCAACGGTTGATATTGTTGGTACAAAACTTTGTCTTGGAATACCAAGGCGCAGCCTGTGGATGCCTGCAGTGTTTGCTGCGTTTTTCTCGTTTGCCACTAACACCACCTAAACTACTTCGTACCGTTTCATGTGATCGCCTCTCATTTCACCCAATTTTTATGGATGTGTTTACAACTACTTGTAATCTTAATACCACCACCATAAAAGTTTTGTTCTAGTTTGCCAACTTGGTTTTATCACACCATCGATGTGTATCTAAGTGTCTTATCTAGATTACCGACTGATCTAGTCTACTGGGTGTCGTGACTAGCTTAAAACCGAAATGGTTAATTCGTATAAAGACCACCCCAGATGCCTACATGGCACTTGCACAGCTGAAATTTATGTAGACTTGGATCCTTGAGTTTTTAACAGCGTTTCTTCTCAAGGCTAGTCATAGATGCCGGCTCCATCTCCATAGCTTTAAAGAAGAAATCGACGTGTAAAAGTCTCTAAAACGATCTATTAGCAAAAATAAATTCATTTATCTATGTGTGACAGATTTAGTTTTCTTAGTTTGAAAGGTGGTTTTATTGAAGGCGTTCGTATTCTTCATTCCAGACATGAGGGAATGCCATGCTTTGCCAGAGTGATACCACAGCCTCACAGAAAACCGGCAGTGGAGCAATTCTTGCATTGTTTATCGCCGCGTGAGTGAGGAGGCCCTAACCCTTCCCTCTCCTCCCTCTACCCGCCTCTTGCCCCCTCTCCCCCTCTTCCCCTACTCCCACCTTAAAGGCCGGCAACGCATTGTTGACTCTTGAGTTGCAGGTACCCATGGGCAGCGGTAGTCATTTACCATCAGGTGACCCATCTGCTCGTTTGCCCCAACATCATAAAAAAAATCTGTTCAGGCGTTCGAAGATCATCAGCTCTTTTCTAATCGTTAAAGGGGTATTTTATTTTATGCTTGTAAAAAATAAAATGTCGAATTACTAACCTAAGAAAAATCCGTAATAAGTAACATAAGATATGCAATTCTCACGTTGCATTACGGAAAAAGCGTAAAACGTATTCGAGCAATATCCAGCAACATCTGGCAGTAACAGTAATCTTGGTATTCCAATCTATCCGCAGCCACATGTTCTAAAGTTACTATACTTGAAACTGTATACCCTTGTGCTAAATTCAATAAGTAACTATGATTTGCATATGCTTAAAATAACAATGATTTACAGTATAATTTTTCCCGCATTATTTATTTGTATTTATTTCAACAAGAACCACATATTATAAATGACAGTTTCTCGTGTGCTAATAGGAAGAGTTCTGATCCCTGGAATACCGATATCTCATCTAGTCCAGGTACAAATGCCTTAACTTAAATGTTTATTTTATCAGCCAATGAATGTAAAACCTAAATACTGTGTAAGAACACCTTTATGGAAAATAAATTATTATAAATTAAAGTAAACAATAATAAGCCAATCGAGCCTTTAATACAAAATTTTGTACAGAGAAAATATGAATACAGACAGGTTACAGCAAGAACAAGCCCGCCAGTGATCGGCACTGACGTCACAACTGACTGCTTAACTAAACACTATAAAAACCTGAGCCGTTCATTTTGTACAGAGAAAATATGAATACAGACAGGTTACAGCAAGAACAAGCCCGCCAGTGATCGGCACTGACGTCACAACTGACTGCTTAACTAAACACTATAAAAACCTGAGCCGTTCATTTTGTACAGAGAAAATATGAATACAGACAGGTTACAGCAAGAACAAGCCCGCCAGTGATCGGCACTGACGTCACAACTGACTGCTTAACTAAACACTATAAAAACCTGAGCCGTTCATTTTGTACAGAGAAAATATGAATACAGACAGGTTACAGCAAGAACAAGCCCGCCAGTGATCGGCACTGACGTCACAACTGACTGCTTAACTAAACACTATAAAAACCTGAGCCGTTCATTTTGTACAGAGAAAATATGAATACAGACAGGTTACAGCAAGAACAAGCCCGCCAGTGATCGGCACTGACGTCACAACTGACTGCTTAACTAAACACTATAAAAACCTGAGCCGTTCATTTTGTACAGAGAAAATATGAATACAGACAGGTTACAGCAAGAACAAGCCCGCCAGTGATCGGCACTGACGTCACAACTGACTGCTTAACTAAACACTATAAAAACCTGAGCCGTTCATTTTGTACAGAGAAAATATGAATACAGACAGGTTACAGCAAGAACAAGCCCGCCAGTGATCGGCACTGACGTCACAACTGACTGCTTAACTAAACACTATAAAAACCTGAGCCGTTCATTTTGTACAGAGAAAATATGAATACAGACAGGTTACAGCAAGAACAAGCCCGCCAGTGATCGGCACTGACGTCACAACTGACTGCTTAACTAAACACTATAAAAACCTGAGCCGTTCATTTTGTACAGAGAAAATATGAATACAGACAGGTTACAGCAAGAACAAGCCCGCCAGTGATCGGCACTGACGTCACAACTGACTGCTTAACTAAACACTATAAAAACCTGAGCCGTTCATTTTGTACAGAGAAAATATGAATACAGACAGGTTACAGCAAGAACAAGCCCGCCAGTGATCGGCACTGACGTCACAACTGACTGCTTAACTAAACACTATAAAAACCTGAGCCGTTCATTTTGTACAGAGAAAATATGAATACAGACAGGTTACAGCAAGAACAAGCCCGCCAGTGATCGGCACTGACGTCACAACTGACTGCTTAACTAAACACTATAAAAACCTGAGCCGTTCATTTTGTACAGAGAAAATATGAATACAGACAGGTTACAGCAAGAACAAGCCCGCCAGTGATCGGCACTGACGTCACAACTGACTGCTTAACTAAACACTATAAAAACCTGAGCCGTTCATTTTGTACAGAGAAAATATGAATACAGACAGGTTACAGCAAGAACAAGCCCGCCAGTGATCGGCACTGACGTCACAACTGACTGCTTAACTAAACACTATAAAAACCTGAGCCGTTCATTTTGTACAGAGAAAATATGAATACAGACAGGTTACAGCAAGAACAAGCCCGCCAGTGATCGGCACTGACGTCACAACTGACTGCTTAACTAAACACTATAAAAACCTGAGCCGTTCATTTTGTACAGAGAAAATATGAATACAGACAGGTTACAGCAAGAACAAGCCCGCCAGTGATCGGCACTGACGTCACAACTGACTGCTTAACTAAACACTATAAAAACCTGAGCCGTTCATTTTAGAGCATTACTCTAGGGCGTGAATTAGCATAAGTAGAAACTCTGTTCAATTACCTAACAATTTTCATTGTAATAAATGATTCTGATTATTTGCTAACTACCTACGTATTATTCTGTTACAATAGTAACAGAAGAGAAATAATAATACGCCTATTGGTAAGAAAGGAAGATTGCTTATGTAAGGAACAGTCTCACAACCACTGATATAGACTATGAAATTCACTAACTAACAGTAACTGCCAAGTTGTTCGTACCTCTATTCGCACTCAAGTCAATATATCTTCACTTATTTCTACCCTTTTATAATCCCACTATTTGTTAATATTTATCAATTGACCAATAGTATTGCGTTACCGGTATAACCAGTCAAAATAATGTCTATTAACTTATTTTTATTAAATAGTGAACTGTGTTATCATCTATTATAGTTTGGCCCTATTTTTAATAAAATAAATAAGAGTTTTTGATGTGGCGACAACACTTATACAGATAGATTGAGGAGTGTGAGCACGAGCTCGAGCAGGTGAGGGTCGCACACCAATCACTCGAACGGACTGTTGCTCTGAAGTCGGAGCCCTCTAAAAAATACAAACTATTAATATTATTTATATGACTACAAAAACAAATCATTAATACCAGTAATTAATATTTAAATATTCCAAAATGGCAAAAATAACCACCTAAAATGATTTGGGGCATAATCTCTCAGCAAATGTAGTCTTATAATACTGAATAATTTCCTCTTTTGATAACATTCATGAAACACATAATTTGTACCATAAAATTAAGTCAATATCGCTTTAGCCCGTAAACGAGAACGACTCAAACGGATACATAAACTTGTCTTCATGAGATGAATGTGTTTGTTTTGGAACAAGGTTAGCAAATATGACTGATTAAAAGCTTCCAGCGAATATATTCAATTTTCCAAAACTGAAACGACCCACACGTTTTATTAAAATTGTTATCAAGTTAAGTAAAATATTTGTTATTCACTACACGTACTTCCACTTGTTCATGATGTAACAGATGGCGCTAGTATCTCGATTCAGCAACACTATATTCATGTATGATTTTATAGATAACATTATAAAACTCTGAGGTATTATACTTTCCTATGATGGAAATATACAATATACTAGACAAAATACATGACCATATGACACTAGATCATCAGAGTCACTTTAATGTGTTGAAAATATAGGATTGTTGGTTAAGTCGGTATACCACGTAGGTTTATCGTATTCTCATATATTTTTATTTTATGTCTCATATATTCATTACTAGTACACATAAAATAGCAACGGTATTGACTGATAGACAACGCATTATACTAATCACAGGACTCAGAGATTTAACTGTACTTTGGATATGCGATCGAGTTCACTATCAAAAAATTAGGAAAAAAAAGTGGACATACCTCTGTCAGTCACGATTCTATTAAACCATGGGAAGAATTAAATTGTTGAACTTGGCATGGGATTTTTTTTTTAGATTTAGGTTGCGTTTCAAACGTGGTAGCTGTTTGCATCGTTCTTTGATCCAATCCGACCAACTAAAATATTTAAAATCCAAATAAATTATACCATTAAAATAACTACCAACCAACTGAGATAAAAAAAAAAAAAAAATATTATACGGTCGAATTGAGAACATCCTTTTTTTTCGTCGGTTAATAAAACCAAAATAAATAAACAAGTGAGTTTCTCTATTCAATTTTGTTTGAATGTGGAATAAAAACTTTTATACAGAGACGGCTTTTGAGTCAATGTTCTTGCCATTTCTGTATCGTGACCGCTAAAGTATCGTAGCTACAGTGGCTACCTTCTAGGCAAAACATTAGTCTGAAGAAGCAAAGTTTTACCCAAACACAAGACAAGTTGCCGTTTTAATTACCCACAGTGCGTCATTTTAAATATGCGATCGCGTTAATTCCCGTCAACATTATATTATCATGGAACGCGAAAATTCAAAAGTTTATAAACATGGCTTATATTGACATCGACATAAGTACCTACAATTCAAAGTTTAAAGTAGCTCAAGTGTACACTTCATTGCTTGATGAAACGTACCTAGCTGGAAGTCGAAGTCACAAACACAAATAAAAACTAAATCAGGACTTTTTAAAAAGCCAAACTCTCCTGCTAAGCACACTGCAATATCCCTTGAGGGTGACGAAGCAAATGTTGCATGCTAGACAAAATTTATTAGAGTTTTGAAAACCTCCAATGGAAAAAGAACCTAATATTTTGAAGTGTAAGCTCAGCTTTCCTTGTGACGGATGAACAGTCACTAGAACTTCATGTTGGGGATTATTGCAAAAACTTTTGCATAGTGAGATTTTGACTCCAAATAGGTGATTCAGAGTCTCGCTCTGCTACTTTGGAATATTCTATTGGAACTCCACATCGTTCATTGATCATTACATAAGTTAGGGCGACTTTTGAACCCTTGGTTGGTTTGTTAGACTTTGTTATGATCTCTATGAATCCGTAAAATTGAGATTGTGTATGATATGAATGAAGTTTTGGGGTTGATTGTCTATGATTTTCACAATATCGTCTAACTTAAGACTACTTACTTATTACTGAGTAAGAGAAGTTATTGTTTGCTAGAGAGGGTTCCGATTTATTAGTAATACATATAATAATAATTTCGTCTAATCCTCAGTTTTAAATGATAGAAACCTTAAAAGATTACAATTCCAATACGATTACACGCGCAAAATGTTTTATATGAAATACGTTGCTCTCACGCTAGGTTTTAAAAATTGTAATATATCCATCATTTGTATATATTCAAGTATTAACCACTTTTCAACGCAACCAGTTACAGGACATTCGGATTACAGGGGCACTGAACATATTTGCTACATAGGTATTTTTACAAATAATTATCCTTTGGTCAGTTTTCCCATAGTTAAAATTTAACACATACAGGATTATTTCTTTTATAGTTTGAGTCTTTTTAAAGATTTTATAGGCGCAATACTTTATCTGATATAGATCTTAATTGCACGTTGAGCTGTAATTATGTATTGATTGCTAAATAGAAATATTATAAAGGTGAAAATTTCTTAGTGTTTGCTAGTGTGTGAGTGAGTATGATTATAGCTCCGAAACGCTGAAACGGATGGACGGATTTGGACGAAATTTGCACTGAAGATGCTTGGAATGAACACTTTGATGTACGGCAACCATAATCAACGCGAAAGAAGCCGCGTGATGTGATGAAGGCAGGTCAACAGAGCATTCAGTAGTATTTAGTTTACGTGTAGACATAAACACAACATATTATTACATTTGGATGTCATTAAGTTTCCTGTCTCACCTTTAGTAAGTAGTATTTTTTCCTTATTTAAATTATAAAAAGAGAACTCACGAATTAGGAATATTCCTCTGTCACAGGGGGGTTTACAATCATTCGAACAACGGATACTAAGAAGAAGAGGTTCTCCAGTCAACAATTTTTTTTAATGTATAACCCATAACTGTTCACAGTGTAGTCCGTTAAAAATTTATTTTATTTTATTTTAATTATATCCATAGAAACTATTATTTGTCATAAAACAATGTAATCTAAAACAGTAAAGGAGTTATAAATTATTTACTTATATTAACGCTGTTAAGCTTCTTACATTTCAATTACAGCATACACAGACTTATGCTTAAGGCTTTGCCTTTGAGTTTACCTTGGAGTGACGTAGACTTGAGCACTCTACGTACATGTATTCACCTACATGTATAGTGCTACATATATACATAGTAAGTTGAATATACGCACTCAAATTACTTTATTTAACAGTAAGTACATGTTGAGCCTTATACTTTCTACCATTTGTGGTCTCTTTTGAGAAGTTAGAAGCTATTTAGTCTCAGTGATAAGTAATCATAGCGTGATCTGAAGTGAGAGCCTCAAAATCATAAATGAGCTTTTTTGTAGAATGCACATGATACAAACCTCGGTATGTATTCATTGAAAACTATAATTTTAATCTTTCGAATAACCATAGTTACTTGTTCTTATATATTTTTGGATACTTAAGTTTTATTTGAGTATTTATAGGCGTGGTAAGATTTTGATAAAATTAAAACTTAAATGATTAATTTAAATACTTTTTATTGTAGTAATATTTACGGCCTATATTTAAAAATACAAGACAAAATACAATCACAGGCAGAAAATGTAGCCCAAAGATGAAAATCATTAGTCTTACAAAAAAAGTTTTAATATCTCTTGATTTTTCAATTAATTAATCATTTGATTTAGTTAAAATGTACACTTTATTGCTTACAATTTCATAAAAAAAAGTAAATAGCAATGAAAAACCAGCTTTAACGAAATTTCTTTAAATAAAAAAAAAATTTTAAAAACTAAGGCTTAAACAAAAATGTAAACACACATAATACCGTGTAACACCGCCCCGCGCTGTAATTAGTGCCTGCATACGTTCTGGCATGCTTTGCACATAGTTTTTACTTCCACTTGAGGAATTTCCTCCCCTAAAGTCACGACGGCCGACCTCAGCTCACGGAGGGTCTGTTTGGTTTGAAGTGCCGTTATGCACTTTTTAGTATGTCCCTAATATGTTCTATAGGATTTATGTCTAGGTCACGAGCAGTTCATAGAAGTTTTCTAGACATCGACACGAGGACTTGCATTGTCGTGAATTAGCGAGAAATCTTCTTCCCCTATAAAACCCACGAATGGTGCAACGTGATCTTGAAAAATCTCTTCAATGGACTATCTCTCTGCTAGCTATCAGAGGGCGCTCGATGATCACTAACTCTGTACGAGTTTCGGAACACAGGGTGGGTTCCGAAGCTCGACCACAAACCATAATTGAATCACCTTGATAACTGACAGAGTCCTGATGGGGAAGCGTTCACTTCATCGTCTGTACACTCTCTCACGACCGTCTGGTATACCTGAAGCCACTCAGGACACGTCTGTAATCAAAACTTAACTCCATTGGTTGGTGGTCAAAGTTACATGTTCCTGTTCAAACTGAGTCTTGCAACTTCAACTTCCGGCCTTCGCGCTGGGCTTTGGGCCCTTAAATCACAGTTCCTCCATACGTCTTTTTATCGTACGCTTACTAACAACAACACCTTGTTTCGATAAAAAGCCAACGCCTAATCTCAACAGCGTCGAGGAAGCTGTTCCATAATACTGGTGGAGCATCTGACGTTGACATTTCCAGGTTTGATATACAGACCGGTCTCCCGGTGTGTCCTGAGTGGAAGTCTTAGAGCAGTTCATGGCACGTCTGGAATTACAGCTATATCCCGTTGAGTTCGTCCTCGGTGTCGGTTAACAACACCGTCTGAGCAACATAGGCAGCTGTTAATGTCATATTTTATGCTTTTTGGCATTGAAATGAACAATCAATAAAAACAAAAAAACTTTAATATCATGAAAATTCAAATAATTTCAAGCATACCTTCCCCACTAAGGTGCGAAGCAGTTCTGGCATTATTTAACCAAACCACCAGCCTTCATCCAATTAACCATCAATAAAACATAGTTTGTTTACAAATACACGATAAGCGTTTTCTGCCGTTGAGTGTATATCATACTTAACTTTTACGTACGATTCCAAATAGCGAATTAAATATCCTCTACAATTTAAGCGGGACTTGCGCAGTATTTATATCAATATACCTGGCTTTATTACTGCGCAAGTCCCGCAAAAAAACTCTAAAACCTGCGTTTTACAGCGTTTTTTTTATTGACAATATTTAAACTAAACACAATAAAGACAACCTTCACAAATCAAAAACTACACGTATTGCTAAATTATATTAGTTTACATACATATATTATATTACAACAGTGCAAATTTCAATACATATTTGCGTTAAACAAACATTTGTTCCGAGTGAGTATCGAAAAATAGAATCAGCAGTTTAAAGCAAATAGATATAAGGGCAGCGGCGCACTTGGCGAACAATGTCGCCTATCAAACGAAACATCTACCGTTTGCACAAACACCGCATATGGCCATCCGGACTATTTGCATTTGGCTGGAGTACCGCTGACGCGACCGAACAAATATCATTTTTATAGGAAGGGACAAAAGATTTTATCAATTTCTTACTGTTATTGGTGTTCGAAATTTCCTTTAAGAGCAAGATTTTAATAGTTGTATCAGTTTTCCATCGTACCTGAGCAGCTGTGTTATGTTGTAACACTCAAAAATACAGTTCCATGTCTTTACTCAAAATATTATTTGGCTGAAATGTTTTCCAATAGTTTTTTTTAGAATTCATTCACATAATGAAATTTTGATTTCTTTACAGTTATTAAAATAAGAAGGACTTATAAAAGTCAGCAAAAAGCCAAATTTTATTATATTATAACACCCTTCTCTTGTTTTTAAAGATCCATGTATAACCGTGATACAGTATACCCGTAGGTATTAATTCCTTTCAGGGCAGTATTGGTAAGTTTTAGTTTTGCAAAGAATATACTGAAAAAGTATTAAAGGAAACCTAATAAGATACTGTTATACCACATTCATCTAATGTCAAAAATCTAGGGGTTTTTATTGATTGCAACTTATCATGGACCACTCATGTTACTGAGGTGAGCAGGAAGGTTTATGGTTAATATTATTCGCAATGGGCTAAATGTATATAATTATGTTATTTTTGTGTACAATAAAGCAAATTAATATGAACATAATGTAAGCGTGTTAGAATGGCCCCAAAAGAAAGATGTCTAGAATACAATTATAATACAGTCGATGTGGTTGTAAAGGTGGTGTAGGATGTGTCCATGTCTGACAGATGTAGTTGTTCAGAATGATCATTGAATTTTTCAAACTGTCTAAACCATAAACTTGGTAAACTATCGTAAGTTTACTAAGTTTATGGTCTGAACATTAAGAATAATGCTATATTAATACTTTGTCCATAATATATTAAACTCGTACATATAAACAATAGAAAATCGTCCATATTTTTAAATTAAGTTTTAAAAGCATTAGCTTTTAAGTGTATAAGCATGTGAGTATGGAGTTGGAATTTAAATATATTAGTGAGACGATAAATCAAATTTAAATCTTTTATAGAAAGATTTAAGGTTCAATTTTGTATAGGAATGAGTAGTGAACGTTGTTCTTTACAATTCTTTTAAACAAATTGCGTTGCGAAGATGTTGTTTGGTAGTTGCGAAAATAGGTTTTGCACTTCCTGTATTACTTAGCTTCGGAGGAGTTTTGAAAGACATAGCACCGTTTAAGTTTTGATGTATGGACATATGAACACGCTAAAGTGAGTTTTATTTCTATTTTATTTAGACGCTGATGTCAAAACTGAACGAATAATGTTTCGTACAACATTTTTGGAGTATGCATACACTTATTATCTCTTATTATTTATTGTATTCTATTCAATTATATATTGTATCTCATGTCATATTAGTGATGTATGATCTGTCTAATATATATAACAATTTAAATTATGATTACATCAATGAAGTTTTTTCAAACAGTATATAGTATATTTCAAAATAAAAAAATAAATAAATAATACGAGAAACATAAATAAAAATGGGTTACTTAAATAGATTAATAAAAGTATACTATGAAAAGCATTAGTTATATGTGGTCGCCACGTCAAAAACTCATTTTTTTTAAATACATATAGTAAAAGATAAAACAGTTCACTATTAGATAGTATTATCTATCTAGTATTGTGACTAAACGCTGAAAAAATTACCTAGTCACTGCGGCTGCCCGTGCCCGCCTACAGTATTTTAATTTCATATATCTATTTGAGTTTCTTTCTAGTTTTGTGATTGTAAATATTATAATAAGTATATTTTTTACTAAAAAAAATATTGAAATTTGTTGTGAATGAAATAGGAAGTGTACAATAAAAATACATGTTGGGTTTTTTGATTAGTATATTTAATAAAAAACCACCCTTATTTTAAGACTGAAAATGTTTGTGCCTTATTTCAAAAGTTTGTACTTATTTCAATGAAATACACAAATCGCAAGGTTACTGCTTACAAAAGCATCACACCGTTTGATTATCACTGCGGCGCATTCGCGACTGGTTGTGTACCGAGTGTATACCAAACTTGAGACGCGTAGGTAGACAGAATATAGAATACTGTCTAGATAATATTACTGTAACAAAACCATTACAATTAACATTAAAATTAATAATCTGCTGAAAAAAAAATTTTTTTCGGCTACCCATAAATCTCCAAAAATATGATTCACTGAAAACTGCATTTAATATTACTCAAAAATAATTTTATTACTCAAAATATTTACTCAAAAGTATAAACAAAACTCTTGACTGCTATGAATAAGGAATTTGCTATAGAACTTTTATTTCTGATGTATGTTATGTATAGAATATTTTAAAAGATATATATAAGCAATGAAGGTAGCAAATCTTTTTTTTTTTATGGTATAGGGGCAAACAAGCAGACGGGTAACCTGACTGGTAAATGGCTACCGCCGCCCATGGGCACCTGTAACTCAAGAGTCACAAGTGCGTTGCCGCCCTTTAAGGTGGGAGTATGAGAAGAGGGGGAGGGGGGGAAGAGTGGGAAGAGGAAAGAGGGGTGAGAGGGGAAGGACGGGAATAGGGGAGAGGGAAGGGTTAGGGCCTCCGGTAACCTCACTCACGCGGCGAAATGCAATGCAAGCATTGCTTCACTGCCGGTTTTCCGTGAGGCCGTGGTATCGAGCGGAGTCGAGCTGGCCTATACGTGCCGAAGCATGGCTCTCCCACGCTAATACAGTAAATCAATATGGATTCCATATCTTAAGACGTTTACAAAACCCAATATTGTCCAATAAAGTCTCAGTGAAACATTTAAACCCAATCGACTTCTTAACGTATGAATCGACAAAGGCGATCGAAGAGCAAGCAAAGTCATTAATTCTACGGAGAAGAAATTAAAATCCGATACGACACAAAATTTCCTCTTTTGACTACTAGACAAAGACTAACTATACTCTGAATACACTATAGTTAGTTTTGAACACTAGCTATATATTACTAAGGTTGTATTTCAACTGTAATGAAAATGTACTTAAGATGAATCAAAAGGAGAACAAAGGAAATTTCCAATTTAATTTGCCGAACACTTCTTATCTTTTTTTAGTATTTATCTCAGTTTGATTACATTAAAGTGAAATGTTTTTTGTCGTTTACTTTGCGGACGTGCTAATTTCAAATTGTTACGGGACAATTGTGTTATTTTAGAGATTTGATAAAGATTTTGATAAAGAGTTTAATAATGACTTAATTTTACAAGAACTAAGGAGACAAATAAATGATATGTAAGCCAGCTGTTAATTAACAGTTTAGATAAAAGCAAACTTTGATTATATAAATACGAACAAATAAATATAATTTTGGTATTGATAAATTATTTAGATTTAGCATATTTATACATATTTATATATAAAAAGAGAACAATGTAGAAGCAGGAGGTGATTATGCATTGTACAAAGAACGGCTAACAACCTGCATTAACTTGTTGATCATTGTTTTAAAAACTTGAATTTTATATCGCCTAGAGGCATGCATTCAAAATAATGAGGGTCTGCGTAATACGGCTATAATTAAAATTATTTTTAACTCTCTAATGTATAATGTTATACCATTAGGTTTTTAACATCATGAAAATCGGTGCTTATTGTTCAATTTATTGGTACAAAGAAGGGCAGATAATCCCCCACTGCTGTTAATATACTCACAACAATGTGTCCTTTCACCATCATTGTCGCCAGCGACAAGAGAGTTTTAAGAGACTTTTAAGTGGCTTTTGGCATTGCTTCTATAGCGCTACTTCCTAGTTAAACGATTGTCTAAGGTGTCGATTTTGCGATTCAGTATTTGTGGGACCGAACCCCACTGTAAACTGTCGTGAACTGGACACTTCTTCCGTGAACGAAATCCTAACACAAGCACTTTGATTAGCTGAACGGGTAAAGAAGTTTACTTGTAATGTGTGGACCACGCCATGAAAAGAAAACAGATTGGTTACAGTTTTATAAGACTGAAGAAGAATACTCGGTTTCATCATTAGCTTTTTTAAAGCAGTTAAAATAACTGATGTTTAGTTTGTGAAAAGTAGATTATTTCAAGAGCCTGTATTGTTTTTCATGTTTGAGATATATTCTGATATCACTAAATATAACTTAAACTCTATTAGAACAGTTAAAAGTCGCTAGAGTTTATTTACTTTCGTATGTCTACGTTTTTCATGAGGATAGTGGTAAAAGCTATTAACATTTATGACCTAAACAAACAAGAACGTACAAGGAATAGTAATTGAAACATCGGGTAAAGCAGAAGTTAGCTAACTTCCAAAATAAACTGTGAAAGTAGTTTGGTTTTAACATCTATGAAATTTTCTGAGCGTAATATACAAAAGCACCTATAAGCTGTTCCGTCGAGTTCGGCGCGCGTGCAGAGATGATTCATAGTAAAAACTTTCTCCAATGTTCTAACGTTAAAACCCTGAAACGTAAAGCTGAAAATTTCTTAAGTTGACCTTTGGACATCTTTCGCACTCTTGCTTTATAGGGCACTTCTCAGACTTATGGCTTCGAGAAACCTCCAGGTCTTATGAGCAGAGGTAGTTTATATGGAATGCGGTTGCATGATGTGCAACCCTAGGCTGGTACTTCGGGACCGCATCAGTGGGCCACAAGAGAGTATAAAATTATGCATTGCAGTTTTTTCTGCCATTCCACAGAATCTGCATGTTGTGCCGCGGGGGCTTCACAAACATTCATACAACGGACACAAAGAACACCCAGACTCGGGACAACTATTTGTGGATCACACAAATTTTTGTCCCGTATGGGATTTGAACCCACAACATTCGGCTCGTATGTAGTATGCAGTATCAGTGCAAAGTGTAATAGGAAGCATATCTAGTCAGTATATGTTTTTTTTTATTTTTTCATGTTTGTATGAGAAAAATATGGATTATAATTATTTGAGTGATTTATTTCACAATGTACAACAGCGCCGTTTAATGGCTGCTAGTAAAGGGTCTGCAAGCCACATTTAACATAATAATTGCCTTACAATTTACAATGTTGCCATGCGAAAAAAACTAAACATTCATATGTTCAGAAGTAAACTGAACAATGTTCAAGTAAAATAGCATAAAGGAGGCGAGAAGGCATTTCAAATTGACGGGATACTTAATTCTCTCAAAAGTAATATTTACTCCGTCATTACAAAATATATGGAAATCTTAGTAAACACAGTTTAACAGTTTTATTTTTACAGAAAATTCTCTTACGCCTGAACGTTTGAGCGGCTACCATACACAAAAGAACGAAACAGTAATACCAATAACCAATATTATAACAATGATAACACACAGACGTAGAAAAGATATGGTAGATCATATTATGTGAGCATAATTATTAAATAATTGTAGCAAAAAAGAGTTTTTATTATTACTGTGATTGTATTTAGACGTAAACATTAAATACCTTGAAATTCATCTTCAAAAAGAAAGAACACAGTATCTTATGCTTATCCTGTTCGTACAAAGCCTCACATAAACGGCTTAAATTTCAAACGGCCTTCAAATATCTTCCAAAGTCATCCTTCTTCATAATGCAATTAGAGTAACGTCAGTTCACGCTTGACCGATCCCCTTCATTTCCCTTTTCCGTCAAATAATCAGGAAGTGGCCCAAGTCGGAAGTGGACGGTCCCGCGCGATTTTGCTAAAGTATTCCTTTTGCTTGAAGGGAGATACTGACTGAAGACTGTATTTAGATATTAGCAAGATAAAATAAAGAAACGTGTTTTATAACGTTAACTATCAATGAAAGAAGTAACAAAAAGCAAAACCCAAAAGTGCTGCTATTATAGTGACTCTCAATAAAGAAGTGATGGGCTCCAGTCACTTACATAAATACAAACATCATGCGGTCATACTGTCGAGCTACAGCGTTGGGAACTAACCTTACTACGTATTATGTTCGATTAGTGTGTTATAAATGGGCGAGACAAACAGTTGAGAACCATTTTCTCCTATGTTTTATCAACCAATTTTTTACTATCTCCGATATTATAAAAAAAATCAATTGCAACCTAATGAATTATGGTTGAAATTCGACCACGAGGCGATCTCACAAATCACACAATTGCATTGTCTATATTAATTCCCGGCATCCCTAAACAGAATACTGTTAAGATTGAAATAATAATTGCTGATTAATTAAGCCAAAACGCATTTCAATTACTTTAGGACCTGGTTTACACAGTTTGCACTGGAATATTTTCTCTTACAGTTTTACCAATGTTCAAATATCAAAACTAAGTTCTTAACAAATACAATGTTGCTAACTTAAATGTACAATATGTAACAAATGAGGATTGTTTCACTCGCGCTACTATGCGCAAATACAATATTTTTCGTCAACTTTTTTTGTCGTGCAAATGTAATGTCGCTGGAGTCTTTCCACTCTAATGGATGCCAAGTGTATTTCGCCTAACATACTGTAGAAAAGAAGACTAGAAAGGAAAATCTTATAAACATTTTATTTTCAGTGCCAGCCTTAATGAACTGGACGATGTCACGATGTTAGGCCGAATTTATCGCCATGTGTAGATGCACATCATAGCTTCAAAGCCCCGCTGTGTATACCAGCGCTGATGAGCAGTAGTAGTGATGCATGCAGTAAACCAGTCTATTAGCTTTTGGCTTAAATACCAATGGCATCATTAAGATTTCTCTTAACATGTCAAATATTACAAGATGTTCGTCGCTAGCCACTTACACTAGGTGTTGCTCTCTGTCTATGTCTCTGTGATGGTTACACTCATACGGTACATTTTTGTAGACGAGAAGTACAAGAATGACTATAACAGGCTTTTTGCCAATTTCCCACGGATTTTTGAGAAAATAAATCAACATAGTGTTGTCACGTGGTGAAGACCATATGGTCTTCCCCACGGCGCATTACGGGCATATGCCCAGCCAGGTGATGGCCATTAAGGAAGGCAAAAGAGGCAGAGGACGCCCATTACTATATAGACAAGAACAATCCACAATGATATGTTGACGACGGGCTTAACGCCAGAAATGACGCTAAATCGCAGAGTGTGGCGTAAAAGCGAGGGCTGACTCGAATAGGGAATAAGCCAGAAAATTGATTGAGTGAAAAGTAGTACAAATAACAATAATTTAAAAACATAGTTTCCGTTCTTGTACGAGATTGAAAAAAAAAAACACGTGACTGACATTGCAAAAGGTTGAACGCAATATTATTCGGTTTTGTGAATTGAAAGAGCTCATTGAATAACAAAATATTATTTCTGCATAAATTGCAGTTGTTGAATGGTATCCGTTTTTATTATATTCTAGTCCAATCTGAATAGTGTAAACACCCAACAAATAAAACTTTTTTTTATTCAATTAAAACGTATTTTGAAGGCTCTGTTGGTTAGTGATCCTCACTGATGAACCAGAGGTTTGTTTCCTTCCCAGGACAAATAATTGGGTGAAGGGAACGATCATTTGTTCTGTGCCTGGGTGTAATTTTTCTATATGTATGTATTAGGTTTATAAGTATGTTTATCAGCAGTCTGGTTACCATAGTAAGATAAAAAAAAAATATATTTCTACACCGATTAGCGGCAGAATATATGAACATAATTTTAGAATATAACACCTTAAATGTATCATATTCTGATGAATAAATATATTATTATTATAGTACAGGCTCTGCTTTGTTTGAGATCAGACGGCCGTGTGCGAGGCGTCTGAAGTTATTATTATTATTCGAATGAAACGTCGGGGTCTGATTCAGGGCAATTATTTGTATGCACGAATATATCTGATTTCATTGGTTTGGTTGTTTCTTCAATAACGTATTTACAAAAAAATATTAAGTGTATTTCTCCGTGTTCTAAAGCTCCGCAGTAAAAGCTATGTCTAATTTTTGTCTATTCGTTATTTCAAGGAATGAAATTCGAAAATACTACTCACTATAGAATCCGGCTTTTAAGCAAAGTCGTAGGTATATATAGTTTTTAGTAAGTCCTGCTTTTGATTCAAAACTCCCATATGTGTAAGACCTTGTTACAAAACGTAGTTGCTCTATTTTCAAGCGTCCTTACTTGTAATACAATTGCATTCGAAGTAAGGACATTTGAAGACAATTGAGTTGTGTGTATGGAAAACCAAACACTTTTTATTATTGTACTTATTACTACTAGATATGTTATGTAAGTTGCTAGATGAGGAACGATAGGGGAGGGACTTGTTAATGTCACGGTTTTACAATAGTACTAAATTTATTATTATCATCAAAAATTGATTTGCATTAAGTTAAGGATTGGGTCACATACCTCACCATCGTTGCAAAAATACTTTTACAAAATTGCAATTAAGTTATGAAACCGAATGATTTCTACCTAAATAGCCGCCTTATTTGAAGTCTACGAAGACAGTAACTACTTACACAATCACACATCTACGCAGACAGTCAAACACACACAACTCACGCATATAGGTACACTCGCTCACACACACAGTACACAGACCAAATACTTATTTGGAAATGTAATTGTCTAACTGATAATTGAGAAACGTGCGACGAAATAAAGATTTCCCATCCTTAATTCCCAAATGATAGTTGGTAAAATATAGGTGTTTAATACGCCTCCGTCTAGCCCTATAGGGAAACAGGCGTATATATTTATATGTATAAATCGAAATGAAATTGGTTATCGAATAACCGTAAATCACGATTCGCCCGCGGTTTCACTTGCGTATTTGTCAATCAATTCACTATCCCTTGGGACCATTACTTTTTTCGATATGAGAGTTATCTTATGTCCTTTTCTATACCTGTGTTAAGGCGTGAAAGCTTAAAAAACAAACAAACTCACTTTTAATCCGGGAGCCAGAGCCAAAAAAAAAGCGAAAAGTGGTGGTCTTTTATAACTATATATATAAATCCGTAGAATAACACCCTAAAGTGTCTACTTCGACGGACTTTAAACTTAGACGTAAACAACTTAGTGCAAGTGATTGTGCTTATTTTTACAAGTAAGACATAATAATTATAACTGAGACACCTCACACATGTCCGTCTGATCCCAAACTAGGTAGAGCCTATGTACAATATAACCAGACTGCTGATGAATCTATTTATACATATATCGTGCTCGTCATACAATTATTTCTTCTAGATGGGAATCAAACCCACGACCCAATGCTCAGCAGTTAGTAGACCAACAGGCATGTCAACGGGCACTCTGTTTACAAACTGCTTTTAAAATACGAACAATCCCACTAATATTATAAATGTGAAAGTGTAGATAGATGGATGGATGGGTGTTTGTTACTTTTTCAAGCAAAAACCACTGAACCGATTGCGATATTACTTGGTATGTAGATAGCTGGAGACATAGATTAACGCATAGGCTACTTTTTATTCCGATATTCCTAAGGGATCGGGTTTTACGCGGGTGAAACCGCGGGGCGCTGCTAGTTTTATCTACATTTCAGAAAATATAGAGTGAGTCATATTAGGAAAGTCTTGTTAAAGCTGTTTTTTAAAATACGGTCACGTCACATCGATTTAGAAACTAAAACCTAACCCATCAAATAAGGAATCACCGCATCATCGGGCGTCAAATAGACGGCGTCACGTAAACCGGTTAGCGTTAATCTGACGGCTAGGACGCGCTCTGACTGCTGAAGGACCATTTCCGTCCAGTAATCGACTACCGGCTGGACTGATAGCCTGTAATCAAATATTAACGATGTTGTCCGCTTGTTATACTGCTGAGTTTCAAATGGAGAGAAAGGGGTTCATGTTTTTTTTTATTAAAAATCTGTTGTAAAAGTGCAGTCATTTAATCATGTTGTTTCTTCTCTAATTTTTTTATTTATTTTTAAACAAACAATTTCTGCATTTGGGCATATTCTGTGCATCGCTAAGGATTTTACAATCATTCATCTAACGAACACAAAGCACTCTAGAGACAATCTGTGAATTATATAATTGCAGTTTAGTAAACTATAATCCCACTAAAAACATTTTCATGTAAAATGTTGCCAAGACGAGACCATATGGCTCATACTGTTAAAAAATTTTCAGATCTCATGTAGACCCAAACTTCTAACTATACAAGCCCTAACTGTTCAAAGTCTACACCTTGACCCAAATATGTTGTCTGGCCGTTTCGCTACCGTCACATGGGCGTTAGGTGAAAAATGTATTCACTGTTGATTACCTTTCTTCTATACAATAGTTCTGGTAGTAACGAAACGGTGATATGATGATCATATCAGCCGTTCATATGATTCGTTTTGAAGACTCCAACAGATGGCGCTGTTTAATGATAGTCTGATGATGAAGTCAACAGGTGGAGTGGAGCTCTTTTTAACACGCTTCTATTAGCCTTTTATGTATGTTTTATGAATCTTTGAGCTTGATTTTCACAATCTTTACCATTATTTTTTTCATTTCGATTCGACAATTAGAAGTAGGTTAAAATTTACTTCCAATATTTGTTTACATATTTGTTTACATAGTTACAAGTTATGCTAATAAAAGTGTGGTAACAAATAAGGAGATTGGTGAAAAAATTAAACCACTGTAATGTTGTGTGGGTCGCGCCTCGTGCGGGACACATGGTCGATCCAGTAATTAATAGATGGAGAGGAATTAGATACGCTATATCACTTTCACAGTTTATAATTAAATTTAACCGCCTTTAATAAAACCGCCGCTGCTGCCGGCCCGCTCCCGCTGACTTTGTGACCGAGGCCTTAGAGTCGATCAGATCGGTTATTGCAGGTTTGGGGAGTGGTGTTATAACTTAAACCACTGCGGCATAATATTACCATGAAGCATATATGAACATGAGAAGAAAGCATTTTTTCTTTTCATTTGCCTGTAACTTCCCTTTTGTTCATGTACATTTTATTAGTCTACTAATTGACCGTTTCGTTTCATGTGCGTTTGTAAACTTTTACCGTTCTTGCAACATTTTTCATTGATGCTCCGCTCCTATTGGTTGTAGAGTTATGTTATATAGGTAGCCTATAGTCTTCCTCGATAAATGGGCTATCCAACGCGAAAAGACTTTTTGAATTCGAACAAATCGTTCCTGAGATCAGTGAGTTCAACGAAACAAACAAACTCTTCAGATTTATAATATTAGTATAGATTTAGGTATTCCACGGAAACAGTACTTTTTTGGATGAAAGACACCCTATGTCCTTTTATGTATCCCTGATAACGTGTATGCAATATTTGATGTTGATCGGTTAAGTAGTTAAGTTGAAATGCGTAATAAACAAAAAAAAAACCGGAGGCCATAACACTTCCCCCCTCCCCCCCTCTTCCACCCTTCCTCTACTCCTACTACCTCTTGTGACTCTTGAGTTGCAGGTGCCCATGGGCGGCGGTAGTCATTTACCATCAGGTGACTCGTCTGCTCGTTTACCCCCTATACTATAAAAAAAAACCCGCGTTCATTTATAATATCAAGGTAGGATAGCAGTCATAAAACCTTTTTAAATTATACAATATATCTGTTTCATAAGTCCTTATAAAACTGCAAAGTCTAACTACAAACTAAATATAGGCTACTGAAACTAAATTACTATTCCATACTCGGTTGCTGGCCCCGCATCCTCGAAACAAATCCTCTTTATTAATATTAATAATTGACAATAATTTTAAGGCTGCACTGTAATGTTAAGCTTCTAATAAGTTAGTATGGGATGCAATAAAAGTTTGGTTCGTTTCCAAAAACCTTAAACTGAATTGAGCAGGACTGTAACGACGGGCACTGGATTAGTGTTTCGTGCCAATTGCGAAACTAAAAATGATTCTTTTATTCTCTACACAAATATGTGTACATATCTTATTCTATTTGGATAATACTTAACATTTTAAGCCGTGTGTTAGAAATTCAAAAATTACGTGAAAACTATGAACGAACGAAACGAAATATACCAAAAATGAATTATGGACGAAATTCAACGATCAGGAGGTTTCTAGTTAAAATGATTACGCATATAGAATAAAAATACTTAAACTACTGTTGAAGGTTTATAGGTTTATATCAACTTTAATTTAATGTTCTTCTTTTTACGTAACCCAACTCCCATGTGTTTCGTACTATTCTAATTCTTATTTTTAAAATAATTCAATTTGAATTGAATTTTGAATATTGAATTGTGTTTGATCTACTTTCTCGACACTATAATATTCAATCGCAACTACTAAACGGCTAAACTTCTATTGATGAGAACATTTTAATATGTAGATTTGTCATAAATTATGATAGATCTTACTATTATTAATAATACTAAGAATAAAAATAATAACTTAAGACACCTTACACACGGCCGTCTGGTACCAAACTAGGCAGAGCCTGTACTATGGTAACCAGACTGCTGTTTTATATATTACTAAATACATACATATTATAGATAAATTACACCGAGACACGGAATAAATGATCGTACTAAATAACATAATTATTTGTTCTGGGTGGGAATTTAACCAATGACCTCTGGCTTAGCAGTCAGGATCACTAACTACTAGAGAAACGGGCCAGTCAACGATTGTAACTCATATATAGGCACGGTAAAATAAAAGGTTTTGGAAGGCGATGCCATTTATGCAGTTATTAAGTTAGAAAGTTAAATATGATAATAAATTGGTAAATAAAATTAATATTGTTTTACTTATTAATTAGTTTTTCTTTCGTGTTTTTTTTATATCAGCTAACATAATTATGTCACTTTAGTTTTTCTTTATACTATTCGAAAGAGAACAGATAATTTTACAATTTTTTTATTTTTAGTACTTATGTATACTTTTAAGCTTTATTTCTGCTAAAGTACTACGATAAGAAGTTGTACGTAATTTGAGGAGTAACTCAATAAAGCCGAATATTGTTTAATGCATTCTCATAAAACCTAATGAAATCCAAGTACCCAATTCTATGAAATTTTCGTTATAAACAAATTACTTACCAAAATGGTTTACGTAGAAACGCGAACATTGTGAAAGCGGCCTGAGCGGCCAATAAAAGTGCGCTCCTACTTCGGTACATACGTAAATTCAAATAAATGAGCGAGACGTGGAGGTTTGTACGAGGCTCTTACTTACCATGTATTTATTCTTATAAATCGGACTTTATGCAGGCACCCTCGTAAAATAGACTTTTTGGTCGCCTTCAAGGTATTTGTTACTGGAAATATGGGAAATAGGGTACTGGTGTAAACGACCAAACGTAGTGCTTCTATAAATTGGAGTATAAACTCATATCTATATAAATTATCTGGATTCAATTTCTCAGCGTCGTAGCTTGGAGTGTTCTTCATAAATGGATGCTTATCTTTATGAGATTAGTTAAATATATCTGGTTTCAGCACACTAAGTGCAAAATTTGATTCACCTGTGTGGGTACAAATGTTATAGTGTTTGTATGCAATACTATTATTAGGTATATGTTTGTCTGTATGTATGTATATATTTAGTTATATGTGTATATAGTACACTGATAGCCATCACTAACTAACTACAGTCACTAAATCCATCCAAGGTTGTTTGGTAAAGATTGCTATTAATGTAATATTAAGATCAATTTTATTGTAATTCTATGTATATGGTATACAATAAATAATGTTCTATTCTATTTTATAGTTTATTAGTAACGTTAACCTAATAGTGTTAGTTGAGACGCTCTGGTTTAGAACAAACTGATCGTTTTGTCACATTTCTCATCAAGGTTTCAGCGAAAGCAAATAGCATCAAGATGGTGTACAGCACAACAAGCATACACATGATAAAAAACCGTCATTGTAGCCATATACACTTTAACATTCACGTTTTAGATCGTCTGAAAACCTGTTAACGATAAGATTGTTTTAAGAACCTCATCGTGTTACTTGGGAAAATTTTATTTATTTTACTACAAACACTATTATTACAGATAGACCCAATACAATAGTGTAGGACGTACTTTCCTAAAAAACAATATATCTATATAACACAAAAAGAGATCCTTAACAATAAAAAAACAATTCATTTGTTGTATATAATATTAACTATTAACTAGTGCGTTAGTACGCAATAAGTGGCCTTTGTGAACTCATTTAGCGAACACGAAAACAGGTCAATATGGTTCGCCACCGCATTGAGCGCACGCAGAGCGCGCGTCAGCGGCGCCCGCTGCAGTAGGTTTGTGCGCGCGCTCGCCACCTCCAGCAGGCACGGGCGCCGCCGCCGCGACAGATACTCGTTCGGCGCGCTCAGTCTGACCTCCCGCAGGATGGTTGGGTTATGTATGTGACCACGGAATACCTTGAACACGTACGTGGCTAAAGCAACCTCCCTTCTTACCTCCAACTTGTAGTATCCTACCATAACCAAAATAAATAATGTAGGATACAACAATGGATACCTTGGGTACACGCCGTATAGCTTAAGATATAAAAATCGAATAAATGTATTCTGTATGCGTTTTAGCATTAATTTGTATTTGGCTTTGTAGGGGGACCAGATTGCTGCATTACATTCCAGGTGACTTTTCACTAAGGCCTCATACAAGGTTCTTAAAGCTCCGATATTGGTGAAGTGGTTTGTGTGCCTTAATCACAATATATACCATTGTGATTTTCCCAAGTGACAAGTTCAGGTTCTTCAAAAAAATCGTTCGTTCGTCGTTGAGAATGTGAATTATAGTGTACGCATGATTGTCCTAACAATTTTTAACCTCCGACGCAAATAGGCTTTTTGTATTTTTTATGTGTAGTAAGAGTAACTACTAACACTACATCGTGCGATGAAGTTTCTTATTCTATCTGATTAGTATCCATATAACTCAAAAGTTGATGCATGAACACCTTGCCTAGTCCTTCCTTTGCGTGGGGAGGACGCTACGTACAGTCATCTACAACGATAATTATAAAGTTTATTGAATAATTATACCTCCAGGAAGGTCATACAACAATTTGAGTCCATGGACGATGCTGGTTTAAGTGGTGGCCTCGCCACTACGCCGCGCCTAGGGTTGTGGGTTCAAATCCCACACAGGACAAAATTACTGTCCCGTGACATCGTGCCCGTTATTTAAATGTTTGTAACACAAGAGTATTTCTAAAGCGAGAATTGTGCTAAAAAAAATAATAAAAACATGAAGGTAGAAGTTTCCAGGCATGAATAAAAAGAATTGAAATTCTGAATAATTTTACTATAAAAGTTTAAATAAAACACCAGGGTCTATTATTTGAAACAATTTTTGTTGCAAAATAGAAAAGAAAATAATTTAGCAACTGCATAGAATGGAATTCTAGAAATATTTTCATTCACCAGTGTGTAGCATTGTGCCGCGACACCTGAATGAGTACCTATTGTCGAATTTTTACGATGGCTTTACACCAATAAAATTTAATATCGCCCCGTGTTGAGAGGATTTCCCAATTTATTGATGTTCAACGTGTTTATTGTCACCATTTACTCTCAATTACAATTTTAGGCACAAATTTATTGAAAATATAAGTATAAAAAAATATTAATATAATCTCTACATAGGTACCTATAAGATTTATTGTAGTGATTACACAAATTTGAGTGCTTAAAGTTCTTCGATAGTGGTCACGGGTGGACTGTCTACATGCAACCACGATTGGTGCAATTTCATCAAAATGTCACCGATCGAAGAAAAAGATTACACGCTCACACACACACACACACATACACACATACACAACACAAGATTCAGGCAAGATTTACACATCTCTCTCACAAGTCTCAAAAGTTTGAAAAGAGATATTAATTACACTGAAAATCATATTCAACAGTTATCATGTTTCTTACCTTTTCTTCACAGATACATACCTAATACATACATTTGAAAGCTTTTACACAAATTAACTCACCTACAAAATCTTAGGACCTACGCCAGACTACTTCCGAATGGAATGGTTGCTTCAATGATTGGTTCCATCGTATGGAAAAATGTGTCAAATTTCGCGGAGATTACTTCGAAAAGCAATAAATACATTTTTAAATAGTAATGTTGTGTCACTTCCTTGATTCCCGAAATTTTCAGTACCGCCCTCGTAACATTGAACTGGATGTTTATCAGACAATGACAATTCAAAATAAGTCAGCGCGTATTCATAGAAACAAATAATCTATTTGTAGATATCATAAACTTAGTAAACTGTATGCTAAGTTTATATCTACAAATAGATTATTTCTTTCCTAACAAATTAATTCAAACTAAACAAAAAACATGTTATAGAAGTAACATCGATTATTACGTATAGAAAGCATAAGGTCAGATCTGAAGGTCCACCCATAACGACGTTTTAACATCACAATAGTATTTTTTTTTTCTTCGTTCTAGCAAAACTGACTCTTGTGTCTCTATCTTATCGCATTGCTGAGATCCATTTATGCATAAAGTCGGAACTGACGACTTCCTCAAATATTTGTAACGCATGTAGCTTTATTTGAAAAAATACCTTTATTTATTTCACGCATAAAATAGGATTAAACAATAAAATAAATAACTATTAAACCCTATACGGTTAATTCTAGTCTATTTATATGTAAAAGGTACAAGTAGTTTATCATAGATAATAAAAAAAGACTATTATAATACCCACTATTTAATAAAATATTGCCAATTTCAAGTTTCCAAATCATATTCAACAGTTATCATGTTTCTTACCTTTTCTTCACAGATACATACCTAATACAAGCTTTTACACAAATTAACTCACCTACAAAATGTTAGGACCTACGCCAGACTACATAAGACGTATTTTCTACTCACTACTAAGTAAATACTGTCCTCCAAAAAATATACAGCTTTGTAAGAAAAGTTTGTGTAGTGACATCTTATCTAATACAAATCTTAGTGCAGGGTTCATTGGAAGTTGGCCAGGCGAAATAAAATGCTTTAGAACAGCCGCATACACTAAAACTAACAAGTATGATATTATACCTTACATATCTTTCTTTCTTCCTTTATAAAAGACAACTGCCCCCTTAGGAATTACTCCTGTGTCGCGAGGGACTTTACAAACTTTCAAACAACGGACACAAAGAACACCCAGACTAGGGTGGGAATCGAACCCACGACCTCTGGCTCAGCAGTTAGGGTCACTAACCACTAGACCAACAGATAAATGTTGTCTTCACGTCAAATGCTATTTAAGTTATTAAATAGGAGTAAACTATAGTAGATGATCAAAGTGTTCTGTTAGATATTATTATGACTAGTTATATCGGTAGCGTTACGCTATTGGTCGGTTGACAATGGTGGGATGATAAAAGGCTAGGCATGCATTATAAGTTGATAACAATCACTTGGGTGCTGATTGAGGTACGAACAACATAGTAGTTACTGTTATTTAGTGACTAGCTAACCGCACAACTTCGTCTAAGTTTGAAAATTTACCCCGTTTTTGTAACATTTATCATTGCTGCTCTGCTTCTATTGTAGCTTGATGTTATATAGCCTATAGCCTTCCTGAACTATATCATTTTTTTTATTTCATTTATTCCTCTCATAAGGTACAGTAGGTTACAGTGCATGGAATTACATTCAATAAAATAAATATTATAGATAAAGTTCCTTAGCTGGAGTATATACTAGCCACCACCACCCTACGGCCGAAAGAATGTTCAATTATAACCATAATACTAATAACTATAATTTAAAAATAGTGATACTGTACATCCATAGAAAATAAACCAAGGTAGGTAATTCTATTAATCTTAATTGATATCTAAGGTTGATATGTTTGTGTGTAGTGTGTGTGTGTTTGTGTGTAGTGTGTGTGTGTGTGTGTGTGTGTGTGTGTGTTTGTATGTGTGTGTGTGTGAGCGTGTAAGTGATTGTGCGCATGTGTGTGTTTACGTGTGAGCGTACGTGCTGGTTTACGAAGTGTGTTTATGTCTAAATAAATATATAGGATAAAAGGACTATCCAACACAAAAATATTTTTTCAATTCGAACCAGAGTTTGTTTGTTTGTTTGGTTGACCGAGCTAATCTCAGGTAGATTAGCGCGTTTAACCAAACAAATAAACAAACTATTCAACTTTAGATAGTTGCTAACATAATTATATTATTTGGATGAAGAAATAAAAAAAAAGTCGAATATTAAATGAATGAAGGGTAATTACTTCGTACCTGTACTACATAAAACTTGAAAACTTCAATGGGAGAGTATTAGATGCAGCTGTAACAGTTTATCATTCGAGACGAACCATGAACTTAGTTGACAGCTTTGGTGTTTATAAAAATCTGTTCGTTCGTCTAATAGTAATCGTATAATAGTGAAAAACATTCAATTAAAAGTTATCGTATCATCTATTTATGATAAGCATCCATTCATGAAATATAAAGTAAATATTAATGAAATAAAAAGTAAACATTAATATCCTTTACTATATAAATGATGATTAGTAATAAATTACGATAACCAATGACCAATAAATTATGGTGATTATGATTACTGTCACTTTATTTTTAACACTTTGAAGAGTGACTAAAACTATGCATAAAGAGAAAAGCAAAGGAAATAAAAATACAGACTTTAGGAAAGGATGCGAGTATAGATGACTGTTGATAACTACGACATTTTGCGGCTAGTAAATGTATACATACAAAATTTAAAATATTTAAAATCAATTTATACATACACAATTACGTCCATACACACCGATAAAGCTAATATGACTTTTACAAATGTAGGTATGAAGATTACCGACAGTTACGATTTCATAGTGTTATATATTTCATAGGTTTATGCATTGGTAGTTAAACCCAGTGTCTGAGTGTGATCAATTCTCTAATACAAAGTGTGTAGGCGAACTATGTCGATCTCAATACTTTGTTTTAGTAAAACTATTTATAGCGACCTCCATCTCGGTTCTAAAACTTAATTGTTACCTCTCGACTATCATACTTCCATTTATCAATGTGGTATTTATAAACTTTCGCTGCTTTATTAATATTTGTGGCCTATTCTTTTTTAAAGAGCACTTTGAAAATCGTTAAAATAATTTAAAAATACAGTTTTTTTACTTATTTGATGAAATACATATATCTGGACATGAAAAGCAAAAGGTCGGATCTCGAATTTCGCATGTTTTTGGGAGAGCAAACTTAAAATTGGCAATATTTTATTAAATAGTGGGTATTATAATAGTCTTTTTTTATTATCTATGATAAACTACTTGTACCTTTTACATATAAATAGACTAGAATTAACCGTATAGGGTTTAATAGTTATTTATTTTATTGTTTAATCATTATACTAATAATTTTATGTGTGAAATAAATAAAGGTATTTTTTCAAATAAAGCTACATGCGTTACAAATATTTGAGGAAGTCGTCAGTTCCGACTTTATGCATAAATGGATCTCAGCAATGCGATAAGATAGAGACACAAGAGTCAGTTTTGCTAGAACGAAGAAAAAAAATTACTATTGTGATGTTAAAACGTCGTTATGGGTGGATCTTCAGATCTGACCTTATGCTTTCTATACGTAATAATCGATGTTACTTCTATTACATGTTTTTTGTTTAGTTTGAATTAATTTGTAAGGAAAGAAATAATCTATTTGTGATATAAACTTAGCATCCAGTTTACTAAGTTTATGATATGTACAAATAGATTATTTGTTTCCATGAATTCGCACTGACTTATTTCGAATTGTCATTGTCTGATAAACATCCAGTTCAATGTTACGAGGGCGGTACTGAAAATTTCGGGAATCAAGGAAGTGACACAACATTACTATTTAAAAATGTATTTATTGCTTTTCGAAGTATTCTCCGCGAAGTTTGACACATTTTTCCATACGATGGAACCAATCATTAAAACAACCATTCCATTCGGAAGTTGGGGTCTCCAAAATGGCCGTTTTGTAGACGTCCTCAGCTTCTTCAAGTGATGAAAATCTCTGACCACGCAATTTATTCTTTATTTTAGGGAAAGTATAGAAATCATTAGGGCTTAGGTCGGGGCTGTACGGCGGATGGTCTAATAATTCTATGTTTTCTTGCTTTAAAAACTCTTTTGTTCTGTCCGCGGTGTGAGAACTCGCATTGTCGTGATGGAGGATGATGCGGCGATTGCAGTTCTCTTTACGGAGTTACTTACGACCTGTGGCAAACAAATGCTAGCATACCATTCTGAATTAACCATTCTTTGTCCCTCAAGAGAAATAGTCGCAACATGGCCGGTTTTGGAGACAAACGTGGCTACCATTTTTTTTGTGAACGACCAATTTTTGTTTGCTTTAACTCATTTTCGAATACCCAAACTCGTGACTGGGTTTTTGTTTCGGGTTCGTACGCGTATATCCAGAATTCGTCACCTGATACGATGTTGTATACAGCATTTGAGGATCCTGCGTGGAATCTTTCGAGAGTTCTGACGCACCAAGTAACGCGAGCCGCTTTTTGCTCTTCACAGAGCGAATGCGGTATCCATCGGGGAAACAACTTTTTTACACCTTCATGCAAGATTATTTGTATTTAACTCATGCCAATGTCTAAAGTTGCCTGAATTTCGCGGTATGTCACATGTCGATCTTCCTCAATCAGCTTACGTACAGCATCAACGTTTTCTTGGGTGACTGCAGTTTTTGGACGACCTTGACGGGGATCATCACTGAGCTTGACACGTCCACGTTGAAATTCAGCAAACCAGCGATAAATTGTGGTTTTGGATGGGGCTTCATCACCAAATGCAGAAATCATCCGGTCAACACACTGTTTTTGCGTTAAACCCCTTCGAAAGTCATAATAAATCATCGCTCTTGAATTTTCTCGAGTCAATTCCATTTTCTCAACGACTAAACAAGTTTGACAAAACCTTGTGATAAGACCGGGCTATCTGAACGACGCGACGGTACGGCAAACCAATAAAACGCGCGCTAACATGTGACTTGAACAAAATTCGTGTACATCAAAACGCACACCCCACGGTCTTTTTCATATATATAATATCTAATACCTAATCATTTTCGAGAATTTCATATTGAAGTCTCTGAGGCAAACACTTTCAAGGAAGTCATTATACCAATAAAGCGTCCGCGGAAGTATTTTTTTTCCAAACTTCTTTGATGTTTGGTCGAATTTTAGATTGTGGAGAATCCTCGAAGGTTATCTGTGTACTGATGGCAGTGTGCAGACAAGGTGATAGTAAAATTTCAGTAAAAACTCGTAATATGTAATGGTTTATTTTATCCAGCTTTTTAATGCAAAATTGACCACGCCTTCTTAGTATAATGCGACTATAATATTGGGCGTCACTTGGAATACCCACATCAAGAGGCCCCAACAAATTTAGGTATATGGTGAAAGCGAATATGAATAAAAAGATTGATATTACGAACCAGGCTGTATTAGTAGCATCCTAATGACGATGAATAGGGCTAAGCTTAGTATTCTTCAATCGAACTTCAAAAACAATTTCAGATTTTATTGGCCTGAATTAATTATAGAAATGAAATTATATTTAAATTTGTTTATTAAATTATAAAAACGATAACAAAAAAAAACAAATTCCAATTTGCAAATAATACCCTCCAACTATTCTAAACGTATGCGCTACTTCTACGTCATAATATTTATTTTTCTTATCCAAAATTAATTGGATCTAGCCATTTCAACAAGTTCAGCACCTTTTAATCACACGTCACTTAGTGCCCTAAAATAAAATGTTCTAAAAATGGCGAGCGTACGTCAAAGCGTTGTGTGGCGTACATTTTTCTTTATCCTGTAATTATATATTACGGGGAGACTGCGCTATCTACTTTATAGGGACCTCGTAATGAAATGGGAAACCTACCTCTTACGGATTCAGGATGTTTACGCCATAATTTATTGTTATCTCTTAAGAAATATGCATCTAATATGAAGTTATTTTGATAACGCTGTATTTCTTATTCATCGCTACCGGCGTAAGGTTGTTCAGTTTCCGATGTTTTAAAACGTGTATTAAGAAGAATATTAAATAATTATGATGGATCAGAATTTCTTGATCTGAATAAGTTTTAAAAAGTCTTATGCAACAACAATTTTTTCTTTCATTGATCCTTAATTTAATTCCGTCTGAACTAATCTATACGCAACTTGTACTGAATATAAAAACGAATAAGTTCTATTAAGTATTGTCAGTTTTATATTTGTGTACATACAAGTAAAGGGACTGAAGAAGACTTCAGCTGTACCTAAGCTGTGGCTGAGCTATCAAAAAGTATTTTCTAGGCTTTCTTTGAAACTGTAAAACAAGTTGTGAATTTTCCGCATGGCCGCCGTATTTAGCAGTGGTGGTGCACGCAACTAAGTTCTGAACAAAAACACCGGGTGGTGCCGAAGTCGGCAAGTGGCAGGTCTCCTCACCTCGTTAAACCAAAGTTAAACGAAACTTTCTTAGCGACTTAAAGTGAGGTTATCTTGCTTTCACGAACAATTTAATAATGGAATAAACTCGCTGAATTATATTTGAGTTCTCATTTTGTTACTCTCAGTTATATCTTCTTTCTTTGTGTTTGGCGTTCGCCCATTTCACAGCTAACATTAATTAGGGAGACTTCATTAAACCTAGTCGATGTCTTGCCGGTCACCATTTTCTGTTTTGTCTTTCTGTTCTCACAAACGCTAGGTTTTTGTGATAAATGGGGTAGCTTGATTTAATTCTGGACTGTTGCAAAACATCGTGCGTTTATTGTGAATTTATACCATTTGATATCATGTCATTAATAGATATTATATTTATAAATGATCTTACACTTCGATTTATAATGAAAATATCAATTGTTAATGTCGTTGTGTGGTGTTAAATTTCCAATACAAAGTGTTTAAAAACATATATATTTTAGCTCGAACCGAGGGCACCTGAATCCTTACAGATTGGAAATACTAAAAGTACATTGAGAACTACTTACATGGCATAAAGAAAAAAATTTTAAATAACAATTAATTTCCATAAAGGTCTCTGTGTAGTTTGATTATTTGATTTGTTGTTTGATATATCATAAAAGTTTACTTATAACTTCAAGTGATATAAGATCCAGTAAATATTTAAAAGCCTTGGCCTGTTCCTCCATCTAAACGCAAAGTGCCACAGATCGTACATTCAAATCTAGTACTAGTCACATGTTATTTATCAAAGTCTAAGTCATGTGTTGTCCCCGAAAGACAAAAACAGAGCTATTTAGCAGTAGATATGGAAGGGGGAACCGAACCAGTTCGTGATAAGCATCCATTTTTGCGAGGTCTTTTCTACGAATTTATTACACAGTTTGGCGTATTGGCCGCAGTGGGCCGTATGACTACTTGAATATACATTTGCGACTTCTGGTCGCACAACTTGTCGCGAGGCATCCTACTTGTGGACGTTGCAATTTGCAATATTCGATATCGATATTTATGATTCGATATTGCAAGTTGAAAAATGATACTTATTGTTGTGCAGTGATTGCAATATTGTTCACTGGTTATCGCAGAGTCAGAGCGTTAATTACGGTTTTATGTACATTTTCCATGCAGATGGTGTGATAAATGTATCTGTGTATATATTTAATGCTGCAACTGATCGTCGGAATGACAATATTAATTTTGTCATGGTGTGTAGACTACCTATTTGATTATTTACATTTTAGTGTATGTATTAAACTGTAGTCTTTGTTATTCGAGGTTGGGTCATACAGTTATTGTTAGGTTTGAGTATTTAATTATTAACATAATGGCAAAGCTACTTGACCAGCATGTTTTCAAGCGTGGCTTCAACGAAACGTGTGGTATACGGATAAGATTCATTCATGTAGTTAACTGTTGCTGATTATGGGTATTTCTTTTTGTAACGTGGTGTTCTATAAATAATTTCTATTCTATCTTCGATATACAGAATATTATATGCAGTAATGCAAAAATTTACATGTAACTGTAGATGGTAAAAAGTACATTTGACGGGCCTGTTGGTATAGTGCTTTGCGATTCTGACTGCTAAGCCAGAGGTCGTGTCATTCGATTCCCACCCAGGACAAAAAATTGTCTGATAAGCACGATTTGTATAATATGTAACAGTAATATAATCGAGTATAGGTATGTTTATCAGCAGTTTGGTTACCATACTACAGGCTCTGCCTAGTTAGGGATCAGACGGCCGTGTGTGAGGTGTCTCTAGTTATAATACTAATCAAATTCAGATAGTTAACACAATTTGTAAAACGATTTATTAGATTACCCATAGATTAATATTATTCGATTAACGATGCTAAAGAGAGTTTTGAGTTCCGCCATGGGTTAATACCCTCAGTTACATTTCAATAGTTCATGTAGTCACTAACGCCATCAGAGTTAGAATGAGTATCTCTGTACCATTGGTCAGGGCTAGTCATCTCCGGACTGCTTTTACTTGAATATAGTAGTAATTTTGCGTTATAACTGAGAACAATATGTTACATTGTCCGCACATTTAATTTGCTCTTGTAAGTAATGTAACAAGAAACTTGTAAGAAACATGTTAAAAAGAGTGTCCTTGGAGTTACTTGCCTGTTTTTATATCTCTCTCTCTCTTCTCTATATTGGAACAGCCAACTAGCTTCTCGACTGACTTATTTTGGCTGACTCCTACTACTGACAATTCAAAATTCAACAGTTGGCTTAATTGAAATAAATAATTTTGATTGATTTTGATTTTAATTAAACTTTAAAAATCATCGATGGTCACTAGGGAAACTAACTTACATACCTTTAAAAAACAAAAATAATAATCGCACTGTCCCATTCACCGCTATAAAGCCACCCTTACACAAGGATCGGAGAATCTCACGGGAGCCTCTATCCTCCTTTATAGCGGCTCCTTTAAAACAACCCTGTGATACCTAGCAGCCGATAGTACATCCATATATATCGGAATCGTGACAATCACATTGTGCTATGAATCTTACACCCATTCGGGTTAATGGGCTTTCATCAACGCCTGCCTGATTTAGGAGCTCAAAAGGTTTTTTGTAAAGGGGTTTTGCGTTCGGTGGGTTAAAAGGGAAAGGATTTATAAGTGTTTTGACATTTACATGTTATTTAGTATGTAAGTAAAGTATTGATTTCTTTTTCTCGGCTGTTGGAATGATGATAATTGTTACAAGTATCACAATTTCAATATCATGTTACTATGAAGTATTCTTTACATTGGCGGTCCCCAATGGCCGCTGAATTAATAGTCACATATAGCAAATATATATAAAATGAGCAGATTTTTTAACAGTAAGAGTATGCTTTTGTATTTGAGATTTATTTGCAACATGTTGTTAATTTCTTAAAAAAAAGTGTCTGCGTAACGGGTTTGTTATACAATTTTAAGAGTCTGTTGACGATTATACTTCCTCTGGATGATGATGCTGAAGGTAATAGTATGTTGCAATTAAAAAAAAAGTTGAACTAGTCAGTGAGCCTACTCACAAACTACTGCCATTCTGTCGAATACTTCATTTTGAATTCAGACTCCTAAGATATTTTAGTCAACTCAGTTTTCAGTTATAAGCACTGCGTTTTCAAACAAATATCAGCTAAAATTACTTAACATTTGAAACATAATAGAAAATATAACAAGTTAGCAAATTGTGACGATTGTAATAATTTGTGTTCTATTTGTGGCTTCTTTTAATAATAGGGTCTCTTATTCACTCGTGTTTAAAGCTAATTTACTAACAACTCACTCATTTTCCGAGGGAAAGGGTCTGAGATGGTTCGGTTATTTTAATGTAAACAATTTAGAGTATTCTTTGACATATATGTGAAATTGTTAACTATTTTTGTAATTTCTTTCATCATATAACTCATAAAGTAACTCATAAAGTAATTATAAATATTATTTATCAAGGGGTTCAGCCACCTGTCCATATCAGGCGTCACATAGATCGAGTGTGGCGCCTTACACGGACGCAGCAGGTAATAAATATGAAAATCATTCACGGCAACTTTTATTCTAACTATTCTAAAATGTTCTCAATGACGTTACCATAATCTAACAAAAATATGTTGAATATTATTGTATAAATATAGAGAAATAATAGTCAACTTACACTGTTTTAAAGTACTAGATACGTTCGAAATAATATTTTGCTTTTAGTAAAGGATTAATCAAGAAATGTAAGATTGTACCTTTGTCCCAATTTAATCCACCAGCTTTTAATGAGACCGCAGGGTGCTTAATTGGCGCTCAAAAAAATTATACCAAGAATCAAAACAATACCTTAGGGAATAATAAAGTATTTCGCACTTAATTAATACAAGTCCTGGTATAAATTAAAACCTTTTAAATATCTATATTTTTTATTCGAATGACTACAAATAAGATGATGATATCGATCTCGAAGGAAATAGTACTTTAGTTTAGATTTAGATTTAGAAATAGACCGACATTGTTTTTTTTTTAAGATGACTTGACCGAGAGTGTTTTTATCTTATAATTCAAGAAAATCCAGTTAGCCTTTCATACCATCAGCTCTTGTCTAATTTTTGAACAGGTTTTGATTCGGGGGTATTTTAAATGTTTAATTTATGCTTCTTCTGCTAATGAGTGAGGGCATTACGAAGCTAAATATGGTTGGTAAGGTACAAATGATACATTGATGTGTGTATTAACTATTTTGTTACGATATTTAACCTCTTACCATCAGGCGGACTTGTGTCCCCTAAATTGAAATCAAGAACTTTCGATATGCAACTGTTTAAGGAAAATTCGTTGTGAAAATTGGTTGATTTATTAGGCATATTCGTAAAGGTAATTTTAACACACGGCGCATTACTTTAGCGCCAAATAGAAACAGATACTCGAACTTTACTATAAAGGAATTTTGAATACAGAGCACACAGATTCATTTAAAACCACATTTGAACGTCTGCGGCTGGCGTTGATGTAGGTAGGACATCACATCTGATCTTCCACATTAGAACTAATTAATTAAATTAATATATTGATAAAGATAAAATATGCTTTAATTAGTATGGAATAAAAGGTTTTTAGTTTATTACTGAATTCCTATAAAGTTTTCACATTACTGAGAAAGGAGGGTAATGTTTTTCGAGCGTATGTATGTAGTTTTGTCTAATTAATTGGTACATTATAGTACTAAGTCGTTTGACAAATTTAAACAGCATTAAATTCTACTCAGTTTTGGCACATATTAGAGAATAGTTAGTTGAGGGAGTGACATAGGTAGGGTATTTTCCTTTCATTTAATAATTATCTGACAGGCCTGTTGGTCTGCTGGTTAGTGATGCTGATTACGGAGACAGAGGTCCTGGGTATGATTCTCATCCAGGACAAATAATTGTATGATGAGCATGATCATTTGTTCTGTTTCTGGATGTAATTTATGAATTTAGTAATGTATAAGTCTGTTTATCTGGTTACCATAGTACAGGCTCTGCCTAGTTTGGGATCAGATGGCTCTGTGTGAGATGTGGCAAGTTATTATTATAATTACCATGCTTTTTATTTTTTGATACTATACTGTTGTCCGCTCTACCCAAGCTGACAACAGCCTCACTGCTAGAGCAATTAGTCTTATCAACGAGTTTCTTCAATGTTGTCCAGATGCAAATATATTTTTTTGACTCCCAAAAAATAATCTTAAAATATATTTATATATATCTAAATGTTAAATTTTAAAGAGTAATTTTATAGTTCCTAAGTTGATGTAAGATTGTTTTTGTTTACAAATATCATCTTATTTACTTTTTGTTAGTCTAAGTTTTGTACATTGTAATTTATTTTAGTACCTATAATTAGCATAGATATAAGCGATTTCGTATAAAACTGTGATGTTTGTATTTTATAAATGAAATGAAAAATGAAAATCTTATGTCTATCCAAATTACCTGGAAGATATTAATTTATGTTATATTGGCGTGTTATGTATTAAGTATCTGTAGATTTAGTGTACCATAAATAACATTTCCTAACTACTGCTGGTAAATAACAGTAATAAGTTATTGCAGCAAACCACAGTTGCCGCTAAACTACACTAACAACGCTAACTTATTTTTTTTAAATTACACCGTTTCGACGTTCGCACCGGACGCAATCACATTCGATTGTGATGCAAATCACCCCTAAATTGCGAACCGCAGTTGCCAGTAAAACAATAAAATCTCGCGTTTTTGAACGGTATATGATTTTCATTTGGTATGTATGCATGTTTGTACATGGTTTAGTCCGACCGAACTGCATTACTTATTGACCAGTTTGTTTTTTATATTTGTTATAGAAAAGTTTATATGTAAAATAAACTAAATCTAAATTTAGCTCATCTTCACTCAATATTTTCATTACATGAATCTGGATTTTTATATAAGTACTAACTACTACTATATAAGTATATATATATAAAAATGAATCCCTATTTCCCTTGATCACGACATCACGTATGAACGGCTGAACCGATATCGCTAATTCTTTTTTTTTGTGTTTGTTATTGTCAGGAGAAAGTTCGTATGAAAGAAAAAAATAAGAAAGGCGCTTTTGACATAACTGTTAGTCGTTTGACAGCTGGCGGACATCTGGATTAACATATAGGCTACTTTTTATCCCGATATTCCCATCCTGCCAGTCCCGATGCCGGACTTGCGGGTTTGAAACTGTGATGCGCAGCGCAGTCCATTTGTAAAAAATACAACCTATTTAGCCAGCAAGCTCTTTGCTCTCGTGTGTCGAGCCTGACTCTGGTAGAAAAAAAAACTTTTGATGTTGTTCACTCAACTTACTCAAAAGCGCACACAACAAAACATCGTTTGTCTAGTAGTTTTAAATACATTTAAATTAGTCGGAAGTATAATATAAAATAAATATGATTGAAAACTAAGCCAACGAAAACGTATTTCAAAACTAAATAAACACAACTTCGCAATTACGAACATAAAAAGTTATGAATAAAAAAAATATACATACGGGTTGGCTTGAGAACCTCCTCCATTTTTTCGTCGGTTAAAAATACGCGTAAAAGCTCTCAAATACAATCCAGATATAACCAATTTAGTTATTGGATTTGTCATGAAAAATTGTCAAACAAAGACTCTTTGATGTTATTTTACTTTATTCACCACAATAATACGCCACGATCTAACGATAGGCAAGGATTAATGTGCCGATACATTTCCGCGTTGTTATTTAAAAGTAAGATAAGATACCAGAGTGAAGTTTCATAAGCGAATTTATTAATTTATGGCATGTGGCAAGTGGTTGGCATCGCTAGCTGCGTCCGTGGTGACACTCCCGTGTTGTCAGCTCTACCCCGTCTTATCGAACTAAAGTAATGTTACCAACCCTACTTTTAAACCAAACCACAATACAATATTAGCAGTACCGCTCATTGGCAGTTTTCTCTATGGTGAACGTTCTTCTTTCTCTATTTCTGAATTCTTCTATCCCAAATTAGATAAGACTGTACGGATCGCGCAATGGTTAAAGTGAAAGTAGTCGCCTTGACACTACATCTCGCCGACTGTTTGGAAGTATTCGATTCCTGGACGGGAACACGAGACAAATATTTGTGTGATCCCCAAATAGTTGTTACGAGTCTGGATGTTTTTGGTGTCCTTTGTGTAAATATTTTTAAAGTCTCCAGTGAAGGAATTATTCCTGGTGCGTGAGTTATTTTATTAGAAACTACTATCACTAAATTAACGAGTAACCCTCTCGTGCATAAAACAGAATAGTAAACATTCCGATAATACGTAAGTAGATAAACGTAACGGTTCTACATTATGTGATACTCAATGTTTAGAATCAATCAACTGCTCTGATTCTCTTTGAGCACCGAGCAAACAAAAGTTTCCTCAACAAATATTAGGATGATTAGTTGCCGTACAACTTTTATTAAATGTACATAAGCATTAGACGCATGCTCTGAGTAAATACATAGAGATTCAACTGCGTGACCTGTAACAATGTTTTTATCTGAGGTGTTGACCTAAAAATGTATACACTTTGCAGCAAACTATTGTAAAGCAACTGTATCATAATATGTAAAATATCATATTATGAAGAGTACTTTATTCATACGATTTGCTAATAATCAATATTTTATTATTTTGAGATCTACTGTTAAATAACCTATTGTCTTGAAGTTCTGACTCTCGCACTGCGCATATATATATGTTGAAGTAAAAACTAAAACGAAATAATATGCATGACTAACATTTGTAACAAATATTGTCCCAGTAAATTGTAATAAGACATTTATCGATAAAATGGAGTAGGCTGCTAATATAATTGAGCAAAATATTTCAAAATGCATCAAGTCTACTTGAGTGCTTGGGATTCTCACATATTAGCTATTCCAAAGGCTGCTTAAATGCACTACTTTTGTTTTAATTTAATACATAAACGTATTGAATTTTACACTTCGACTAATAAATAACAAAGGAGTTTATTGTGATAAGAAACCAACACTTAACCAAACTCTATTAACAATATATATATTGAAAATTCTAAGAGGTAATGCCATTTACAGAGAGAAGGATGATCCTTAAAACTCCATAAGCTTATGGTTCTAATCTTCCTCTAATGTTAACCTCAAATCAACATCACTACGTACGTACTCTATTTTATACTATGGATATGTAAAGCTAATTGCAACTAGTCAAATAATCGAAAGAATTGCTACGCTGCTAACGCTAGGGTCAGCTTTTGGGAGATATATTGGTTGTCAAGCTTAAAATAGCTAACCAGACGATATGTTTGTAGCTATGTGGGAAATGTGTCGCTTATTGCATCTTTGTTTAACACATTTCATTACAAGTGACATTTCAATAGCAAACCATTAACCACAAACTCTACGCCGTAGGTCAATTGATCCTGATTTAATATGTATGTCGCTGAACAGATTGGACAAATATCCTATGCTATATAGATACGAAGGGGCGAAAGAATCAGTTTTGTTCGGGCGTGCAGCCAAAACGTGATTATGTTGGCAGGGTGTACCGTTGTGTGTTGGTGATTTTATATATATATATATATATATATATATTAATGTTGTGTTTTATACAGCTTCATCGCGGTTTTGAGGGACGTGCGGTTAAATGGCTGCCATCGGGTTTTCTGGCCGATTAAGCTGCTATGCATGGCTTGACAATGTTAGAGGTATTTTAAAATAACTCGTTATGTTTTCTCTTCCATCTTTTTCCTTCTAAGCTCTAGAACATTGTGTAGATAATAAACATCAAAGAGTAAGTAAACCATATATGCACATGTATGTATTTGATAAGCTCTCACTTTATAAAGATTTGAATTTTTGTTATTACCTGGTCCTGGTATTTAGGCACTTCTTAAACAGTATACTCGTATACTCGTATCTACTACATGTACACAAAAGGCTACAATAAATATTTTAAATACTTGAAAAAAAATTGTAGATGATCTTGGAGTGCGATGTTAATTTGTGTTATAATAAGCACTAGATGTGCAAAATAGATAAATGAGGCTAGATATATCGTGACTTTCGGTTTTAAACCTAAGAGCCAGAATACAATACATCTATTCGGCCTTTTGATGGTTTGGTACTCACTTTGAGAGGTTGTTTAATATTAAATCATGCAAGATCACCAACCGTTACCTTATAAATACAATTAAATGGTTACGTATCAATTCTCCTGATCAAAATAGAGCGTCGGTACATAAAATGAGGAGCGTGTGCCAACGCAATCACTAGCTGGCGTAGTTCCCACACTAAAAGGATTGTTTCGGACGCCTCAATATAATGTTGCAATACTCAGAATTTTACAGATTTTGGGAAGTGGGAATGAAGAGTTTATTTTATTTTTAAGTTATGGACTAGGGAAACTAACTATTATAACCTTAATGGTAAAAAAAGTAATGAATTAACAATCTTCAAAATGGAGGAGGTTTCAATTCGATTGATTTTTTTATGTGTATGTATGTTACGCGATATCTTCGTCATTTGTGCACCGGTTTAATAAACATTTTTTTCAGTTGAATTGGTTGTACTCAAGGTTTGTCCCTTGAAATTTGAAGAAAATATTGTATCTCTAAGGGTAGAAAATTAAGGGCTAAAGAAAGCAGCTTATTACAATTTACCATAATTTAGGTGCATTGAAGTCGTTGATACTGTTTAAACAGTTAATTATTATGCTATAGCTTTGTAATTCTTCTTTAAAAAAAGGAATTAACTCAGTGCATGGTCTAATGCCAATATCTACCAGCTATAAAATGCCTTTAGTGTCTAAGACTGTAACTGTATTTTAACTACAGCTTAGTTTTATAAAATGATAAACCCCAAGTCGCTGATAAAATTTGAAACTAATTCTGGGCACCATTTCTTACGAAAGTAAAAAGAGTTTACTACAAAATGTACACATAACTCTCAGTAACTACTTTTAAACTTAATATACCGTGAAGATTTTAGATCTAAAAATTCTAAAATCTAACCGGAAAAAAGGCTCCATTTAGCTCCCACTAAAAATATGTAGCGGAAAGTGTAGGTGCAGACCAGTTTAAAGTCCCGGGAGCTCGATATTACACGGCCATACATAGTTACACAGAAAAATGCCGTAACGGGTGTCACCTTGGGAAATTTTACACTCTACAGCATATTCTCACCTTGGTAGGAGCAATGGTATTTCATAGAGGGATGCCTAGAGTGTTGAGTGATGGGGTATAAGCGGTGGCGATAACGGTCCCAATTTTGATCTTTCAGTTTGATCATTTAATTTTCTATCGTCAACCTTTAAACTGATTAAATCTTTGCTATGATCAATTTTGTTTGAAGGGCTCATGCCTGTACTTAAATTCGTTTATTAAACAAAACATGTAATTTCAATACATACAATATTAATTAGATCAGTTTAATATATCCCGTTAACGAAGTTATTCTACATTTGTTGTTTGTTTAGTGAGGAAGCCTACACGCTAAGTAACTGTAGAACTTCCATATGAAAGTTTTACAATCCATATGTAAAGGTTCGACGTGACGTAATAACTGAATTATATGAAATTTTGCTTCACTTTTAAATTCTATAATGTATGTTAAAATGATGTAATGTTAATTACGTGTGAAATTTGTTGATTGTTGTTGAGATTAAACAAATAATACATAAGCCAAGTCCTTAAAATATGCGGCCCAGCCGAGTTTTAATAAAATCATTAAATCAGTCAAATAAGTATTTCTAAACGCAATAAACATTACGTAATACGTGACTCATTTAATGCCAAACATTTAGAACAAAGTTGGTGGTTTAAAATTTTTGAATAGAAAGATAAGGAATAAGCTTAAGGAAAAATTCAAAGCTGCTGTTGTTTTTGTGTGACAACTCAACTAGGACATTATTGATATCAGTTCGCAATGATAAGAACAAATAAACATGTAGGGTTTTAGTCACATGTGTATTTCGGGTTAAGTCCATGTAGTTTCAGGCCCGACGGGGACCCTATATCAAGTTGTGAAGCGACCTGCCGCGTCGGTGTCGGGTACTCCTACATGTAACATCGTTTATGCTACTAATATTGTGGAATTCTTCAGTAAAACCTTCGAATTTGTGCTCATATGATTCATTTTGACGAGTTCATCAGATTGGGACTAGTAACAATATCACATCCGCATTTAAAAAATCAGTTACGATTAAAAGCCTGTTTAAAGTCACTTGAAACCGCTTACTATCAAACAAATCTAGCACACAATCATTCAGTTTAATCGTGTTTATTTCTCTGTCCGACTTCTTTTTTTTTGCAATTGCTCAACGTTCACAAGCACGTACCTAGCCAGTTAACCACTAGTGTCTAAGAACCCTTATCTTCTATCGCAACATTAAGTGTGTGTAAGCGTTCCTCTAAATAATGGTGGTACATTAATTACTTGATAGTTGCGTTCCTAAGGGAGCCATTCTTAAGCACATTAGCATTTTAAGCACTAGTGTGATGTGAGTTTTGATTTGTACGTGTTCTAGTTTTATTTCCTTCCTTAAAATTGTTTTGAATAATGAGTATTGTTCAACTGTTACAAAATTACATGAAATACTTAGCCGACTAGATACAACCCATCAAAAACATGACATATGAAAATCAAATCAAGAAGTTGTCAGAATTAATTGTTATTTAATTTGTTAACTAACAACATTTTATAGTGAATGTGTCAATATTAGACATCTTTATTTCTTTAATAAATAGAATAACTTGCCCATAGAATCTTGGAAATGCAAGTGTTTGCTCTACAAATGTATACAAATTAATGTTAGGATACGATTTCTTCTTCCCTTGCATGTTCTTATAAAAATAAAACAAACAACAAAAATGTATTATCGGTACTAATAAAGAACAAAATACTATGTTGTAATATTAACCCATATCTGTATAACCCCAAAGGAGTAACCAGAGTTACCCCCACATTTTGTCAGGCCTACCTAGGTCATCTATCATGCCTTACCGGAGAAAAATTTGCCTCAGCAGGGAATTGACTCGTTGAACACAAGATTTTATATTCAAGTGTCAATGATGCCACGAGACCGGTAACGTGATAATTTATGTTTAACCTCTTAAACCGCGTTCGTCTTATCAATCACACCACAACATTACATGTTCGCGCCAGCAGCGGGCGTTTTATGCTAGATTCTGATACGAGTCTCCCCTGAGGCCTCTTGCAAAATAACTTCTAGTGTGGAATTTTTATTAACCACCCTCTTTGAGTGGCGCAGAGAGAGAGAGAGAGATAAATCCCAGGCTATTTTATTTAGTTCCTAGACCCAAGATGGAGCCTACGTTTAGGATGTTTTCTTAGTTTATGGGAGATCTTAGTCAGACGGGAACATGTGCTTAAATATCTTTAAACTGATAGTGCATATTTTGGGATAATGACGTTTTATTGCAATATTTTAAAACGGTTAAAAACCAGTAATGTTCAGAATATCTTTATAGGTAAAAGTTTGAGAGGATGGATGGATGAATGGCTGTTTGTTAATTTTCACGTAAAAACCACTGAACGGATCTGATCGAAATTTTTCACAGAGATAGATTTTATTCTGGAATAGCATATAGGCTACTTTCATCTAGGAAAATGTATGGTTATCGTGGGATAAATTTCACCAAAATTTCCAGGCGAACGAAACCATGGGTGAAGTAAATACGATACTCTACAGATTGTCACTAATATCACCATCAGCTTTGATCAAGTTAAATGTCGTAAGAAAACCAGTCTTTTAGCCTAGTGGCTAACCACTAGGCTAAAAGACTGGTTTTCTTACGTTTATTTCAGAAGATGAGGCTACAACTTTAAACATTAAATAATAAAATAATAAATAAAACTAAATACTTATTAGTATAAGTATTTAGTTTTATTTATTATTTAATGTTTAAAGTTGTAGCCTCATCTTCCAAAATAAACTTATTTTCTTTCTTTTCTTTCTTTCTTTCTAATTAAATCAAGTAACAGCACTATCCGAGAACTTATAACAAAAACTAAAATCAGTTTTCCTGCACCGTAACGTCCACTTTTACATAGTGTGATTTTAAAATTCCTATAAATCCTTCAAACCAAGCTTTATCTACAAATAGTCGTCCCCAGTCTGGGTGTTCTTTGTGTCCGTTCTTTAAATGTTTGGGAAGCCAGCGATACACAGTGATATTCCTAATGTGAGAGTTTTCTTATTAAAACAAAAGAAATTTACATGTTTTGGTTGAGCATACATTTAAAAGTTTTAATTAGCCATAACTAATGGCGTGATTTAAAACATTGAGCTCGACTTTGACTAAATACAATATTACTAACATTAGAGCCTAATAACTGTTTGTATGATTTGTTTTTTAAATATAATACGCTTATCTCAAATATAAAGAATGAAGCGGTCCAGTTAAAATTTACAGGCCACTCGGTAAAACAACGCGGTTCCTAATTTACCAGCATATTAAATATGGTGTAAGTCTGACGTTCTCTCCTCATTGCTGTGTATATAGTGTAGTATGTGTTCTAATTTGCGACATCACCTCCCTTGTAAAACATGATGTTAACATTAAATAGATAGGCCGGTAACACTTTATTTGTACTAATCACAATTTAAATAGCTATTAATATCATTTATATATATAGAAGAAGAAATAGAAGAAAATTATTTATTCATAGAAGTTTGAAATAATAAGATGGTACCATCTCGTTTGCCCTAGCAGTTTTCGTTCTAACAGTAAAATTGCCTTTTTACCCAATACATAATTAATTATTAAGACCTAAGTTTTATAAATTCATTAATATGTGGTGAGGGCTACATGCCGGAATGTTGAAGTCCACATTTTTAACACTACTGTACCTAAGCTGAAAAATTACAATTCAATAGTAGTACAATTTTGCTGTTTACTGTTATTAATTTTTTTAACTGGCATTCTCCTATTAACTCGCACTCTTAATTTGCTGTACTCACTGTAGATTTATTTTACCTATATTACGAAGTTCGAAGGAATTTAGAACCAAAATTTCTCTTTTTTCATCGCGAACATAGATTGACAGTTCCTTAGATGATCTTTATAACGATGTGGTAATAAAAAATTGTTTTGATTTACCAATGTTTAGACGTATTTTGCAATATTTAATACAGACAACATTACAGGTAAACAACACATGACTCACTATTTACCAACCAAATATTTTTCCCACAATTCACTCTCAAATTCACTTTGCGAAATGTCACTAGAAAGGCCATCGAAAGCGGAACTCCCACCTCCTGACCACATTGAACAACATTTTTAAAGCCTTTCCTAAGGCTAAACTATTCTGAAAGACACCCGCAAAAGGAGCGGATAATGAACTCCAGTAGAGTGTTTCAAAAGGCGACTTTAAGCAAGTCAAAGCTTCTAACTGTTCCTTCAAGTTTGTTACTTTACCTGTCGAGGCATTGACTGTTTGTTTCAAATTGGTAAAGTGATGGTACCTTAAAAAACTTTGATTTTGCTCCAAAATACAATGTTAACAACAGTGATTATCATTGAATTCAATAATTAAATTAAATAGATTTCTTACTAGATCGGAGACGTTCAACTGTTAATGTTTTTCTGTTGTTGACTAACATCTCCAAATGGAGGGGGTTAATGTTTTAAAGTTAAGATCGCCTGTTTTTCAATAGGTATCCAATGTCCATAGAGGTTCTCGGTTTTAGAGTAAAAATACGCTATGAGAAAACGAAAAGTATACTTTTAGTTAGAGTCCGATATAATACCGTAGGTTCGGTTTCCACAAAACAAAATAATTAACTTTCAAAAAATTATCACTGACTTCAAAGCACCTAAATCTTCATTAATTACAATTTGTGATGATTCAGCAATGCTTATTACAAAGCTGTATTTTACATCCTTTAAGGTCCAGCCTTAGAGGTGAATATTTTCTTTAAATTTAAATGATATCGGTCCACAAATGAAAGGCTAAGATATCGCCCAACATACATATAACCAAGAAAAATAATAGTCAAGTTGAGAACTTCTTCCTTTTTGAAGTCAGTTAATAATAAAGGAGGGGGTACTACCCCCTCCTTTATTTTGGTGGTGTGGTGGTGGTGAGGTGTCACTCGCACTAGCGAGTGACACTTCTGTTATTACCTTACCGAAGATCTAAAAAATTATGCTTGCTTTTCTGCTGCCTCCACCGCTCGGTTTGGTGGCACCAAATCAAATCGGCGTGGAAGGAGGTATGTAAAAAGACTGTTGCTTTTATCCATGGAGCATAAGATAAAGGAGACCGAAAGATCGCACTAGCACTGGCCCGCAGTAACTGGACAAACCTTAAGTAAGTAACCAAAATAAATAACTAATTTTCAATATTTTTTTTATATTTTACATATTTCATTGTGAGTTAGAGATGCACATTTCTGGTGCTAAAGAAGGAGAAATAAGAGATAATTGCGAAAACTAAATAGGTACGTTATATTATCTCGCCGCATTTATGTCGACGAGTGCTATATATACGAGGATATACTATCACAAATTTATGTGAAAGTAAATTTTGGAATCTACCAAAATATATTTACAAATTACGAGAATAGTATAATAATTTAAAATAAATTATCTTTCTTTTATAAAATAGTAACCGTAACTTAAACAATATTTAAATTATTTGAAACTTTATTATAAAATCGCACACATTGACCTCGAAACAACTTGTTAATTTTTTGGGGCCTAGAGGCAGGTGCAACAAGTTTATATTTGTTACGTGTGTTAAAATAGTGTATTTTTTTATATATTTACTTCTTTAAATTTCTGCTTAGTGCATAGCAATTACTTAGTTATAAATTGCAGGGATCTGTGCCCTTCTACTTCATTAAAATTAAAGTAGTTTATTTTGATACAAAAAATCATTTGTTCAAAAAATATATAAGAGGGGACTACAATGGTAATTTGATATAATATATGTGTAAATCAGGCCTTGATCGCGGTAATATTTTGTAGGGTACCTGTGAGATTCTAACCAGATGTGGGATAAACAGAAAGGTAAAACACTCACGCCTATATCCATGAACGGGTCGGCAGAGGCGTATTAAACATCCACATTTTGCCAACTATAATTTTAGCCCCACTCACGCAATAGTGGGCACGCCTTTCGCCCTCGACCGGACACTTTGGGAATCATAGGGTGGCGACTTGGACATACCGCAAAAAAAAAATACGCCAACATCATCTAGCAAAGACGAGCTGAACTACGGAGTAACAACTAATCCTGCATCACGCTATGAGAGTTCTAGCGCTGATTAATATATATACAACTTCCCAACATCAACTGTTAGGCCGCGGCTCACCAGGCATGCTCACCTCGCCTGACCGGATCCCCCCTTTGTATTGGAGGGACATAACACCCGTTCCTCCACAAAGGAAAGGAACATTTGAAGTATATTGAAAAGGAAAGGTAGGTAAGAAGGGCAGACAATTTGAAGGAAGAGGATATTGCTTATACGGATGAATTGAGGTGTGAGCAATGGCTCGAGCAAGTCAGGATTGTATACCGTCCTGTAACTCGAACATAATCGTCTAGGTTAGCTTATAATTATAAATTACTAGCTGCGACCCGCGGTTTCACCCACGTAAGCCCCGGTGCCGTAGAAATATCTGGATAAAAAGTAGCTTATGTGTTAATCCAGGTCTCCAGCTATTTACATACCAAGTTTCATCGCAATCGGTTGAGTAGTTTTGGCGTGAAAGAGTAACAAACATCCATCCATACATCCTCACAAACTTTCAGGTTTATAATATTGTGGCGACTTCCACATACAGCAACAAGAAACATCTACAACCTACTAATCCTGCATCGCGCTATGAGAGTTCTCGCGCCGATTAGTATATATACAACTTCCCAACATCAACCGTTGGGCCGCGGCCCGCCAGGCATCACCTCGCCTGGTCGGAGGATTCTCCCTTTGTGTTGGAGGGACATGATACCCGTTCCTCCACAGTGGTGACCCTGACGTGATTGGAAGCAGTCTTCATGGACCAGATCAACAGCATCATCATCGCCACCATCGTATACACTCCTACAGCAATGAGCGGTAATCAAGTCTCAGCCAGCCAGCATTCTCGGCCTCAACAGGGATATCACACGCCTGCAGCGACCGCTGCAGCTTGGTTATACCCCTACGGCCTCATCAGCGTCTAGGCACAGCACACTGCACCTACGGTCCACGTAAGAAGAGCATCACTCTCCCGTCTACGCAGCAGCCAGCCACTACGCAGCAACCACCCCGACTCACTGGGGACTTCACCGCAACACCGCACGCGGCCCCGACTCACTGGGACCAGCGGACTTCAGCCCCGACTCACTGAGACTAGCGGACTTCAGCCCCGACTCCCTGGGACTAGCGGCATTCAGTTCCGACTCACTGGAACTAGCGGAATACAGTTCTGACACACTAGAACTTGCGGCACTCAGTTCCGGCTCACCGGAACTACTCACTACTGGCCCTGGCCTGCTCCTTAATAGAGCATAGACAGCTGACTCATCAAGATATCGACCTTCAGTCTTGGAGGGGAGTGATGTGGCGACTTCCACATACAGCAACAAGAAACATCTACAAGCTACTAATCCTGCATCGCGCTATGAGAGTTCTCGCGCCGATTAGTATATATACAACTTCCCAACATCAACCGCTGGGCCGCGGCCCGCCAGGCATGATCACCTCGCCTGGTCGGAGGATCCTCCCTTTGTGTTGGAGGAACATGACACCCGTTCCTCCACAATATTAGTAGGAAGTAATGGACTAATAACTTTGTGTTATTCAATTATAAACGTGCATATTATAATATTATGCATACGTTAGCAAATCTGAATGTATTGCATTGCAGTAGGTCATTTATGATCAAATTATCTAATCATACATTACATCTAACCACGACCGTTATGGATGTTACTTGTAGTAGTACTAGTATTATTAATAATATAAATTTCATTAACAAGTTTTAAGTACACTCTTGCAACGAAACATTTAAAATCCAATTACTGATAAACTATAATCTGTTGACAAATTATTGAGAAAAAGGCTTCTGGTTTGAAATGTCAAATTAACATTCTGTACCTGTTATTACTTTGACCGTCTGGATTTAACTGTCAAATTCCCATAGTCTTGTTTTATTCCATTGACCATAACCTAAACTGTCATTGTATAGGCTTTAGTACCATGACAGGTTAAACTCTTCTACAACTGGACTGGACTGGACTGGATACTGGACACCTATATCTTTATGTAGCCAATTTTCACTTCTTCTATATAACTTATTTCATATTCCTGTCTGTGCGCGTTTGCTTAAAAAATGCGTATTCCCCTTACGTATTTCTGTTTGTTCGTTTGTGGAATGCTGTATCGGTACAAACACGGCAAGCTGAAACCCTTAAATCCTTTAAAAATTCGTCAAGCAACATTATCTGTCACTGCAATATTATTTTTACCATTGTATTTAATAACCTCTACGATTCTACAAATTACCTACGAAATAAAGGTATATGTATGTGTATAGACATTGATTTTTTTCAAGTGAGCGTGCATGGCCAAATTCGAAACTATGAGGAATAGCGAAATTGGACGGTCAAAGAAGTCTCGGGCGCCCGATTTTGATGAAAACTATTAAAAAAAAAACTCATATAATTACACCATTCAATAGTGTCAATAATAAGGAACGCATTTTAGGAAGCAATAACATACTGCAAACTTAAGAAAAATGTTTGATTTTAAGATATTTCTTTTGGTACCAAAGCAAAGCGCGAGTGGCATTTCTCCTATTGATAAAATATGCTTTCAGTAGATCAAATCGTTCATCATTGCTTAAATCCACTTTCAAGTCTCAAAATTCAAATTCAAGTTTCAAGTAGGTATTGCTTTTATAAATAATTAAAAAATACAAAACAGTAGTAATTAATGAAACAATATTATTGGCGCCAATTCACTTACGTTCTAGTTTAAAATGTTTACATTTTTTTACTTTAACGGTACCTTTAATAATAAATTGTAAAGATGACTGCGCTGCGGGTGTTAAAAAAAGCATCATATTGAACGAGGTCAAGTTATGTAGATATGATTATTATTAAAGACATTACTTTTAAAATATAAAGCAGTTTGTTACATTTTCCTGAACTTTGTCGTATGTCATTAGTTCCCAGAATTTGTTCCTTATTAGCAACACTATCGAATGGTGTAATAATCCAGTGTGTTTTTTTTTCAAAATCAATGTGTTCGATTCCTAGCTAGGAATATTGACTTTTCAAAGATCCAATGATGCAGTTTTACTTTTCATCAAAATCAGGTCCAAGACTCCTTTGAGTGCCTTCATTATTCCTCATAAATTCAGATTTGCACGCCCACTTGAAAAATTCAACCTGTATATATAACTATTTGTATGCATAACTATTTGTTATTATCACCCTCCTAAGGTTGTCAAGTATAGATCAATTTTAGTGATAAGACCTCCCATTGTGCTCTGATGTGTTACATATTTATTATTTTTTCCAACTGTATTTTATTAATGGTGTGCAATAAAGAATATTCTACCTATCTGTCTATCTTATTAAATAACGATCCGTACATTGCACTTCCTATCCAACAGTGTTCCCGAGCATGATCCACTAAAATCCCTATACAACAGTAGGCATCAATAAAGCTAACAGTTAAACAGTGTCAGAACAGCTAACATAATTCACAACGGCAATCAAAAGCTGAAATTGGCGGTCGATGTAACCGGGACACTTAGCAAAGTTCGCGCTCTGGGACCTGACATGACATTTGCATTGCTAATGTGCGCTATTCATATTCATACGTAAATTGTTGTGTCGGTTTTTGTCTCGTGTTGACGCAAGTTGGTCGATTATACCCGTTTATATTACATTGTTGCAGAAAGGCGAAACAACTGTACCTATGTTTGGTGAACTGAAAGACTAAAAAAATACTTCGTTCAGAATATTTATTTTATGTAATAAATATTTTACAGTGGTAAATAAAGATATATTTGTATATCAATTCAATTTTCTCAACTCGGAAATCGAATAAAGAGGTTCTTTAGGATAACAGGCAAAATAACTGTTCCAAAATCGTACTAGTTTATAAAAGGCAAATAGTTTTTTGTGCGATAAGATGAAATAAAATCACAAAATATCTAAAAAATGTTTCAAGAGCTATTCCTATAAGTTTTTTCAGATTTAGCGGCGGTAGCGTAATGGCTAAGGCGTCGGACTTGCGATCAAGTGGTTGCGGGTTCGTACCGCACTTAGTGCACTACCGACGTGAACCCACTCCTTCTTTTTTTTTTTGTGCCTATGGAACCGAAGGGGGTCCTCGGGCCGTCACCCCACCGGGGTTTTCGGTGGGGCGGTGTGTCGGAATCGAACCGACTAAAACCACACGGTGTGCCGTACTGCGCCTTAAGTAGGAGGGATCCGGGAACAGCTTTTATTAAGACATCCGGAACCCTCCTAGCGCCTGCCTGCAAAAGCGCGGGCACCACCTTCGGGTAAAACCTCTCAATTAGGAGACGTATAGGCACGCGGGCGCCACGCGGGGGCCACTATAGCGGGTGGAGGGGAAAACCCTTCCCAACCACCCGCGGCTACACTCAGGGCGGCATAAGGCGCTGGTACGTGAACCCACTCCTAACACAAGCATTTAGCTTACCTGAAGGGGTTAACAAGAATACTAGTAATGTGTGACTCACGTTACTAGTATTTAAAAAAAAAATCAAAATGATAGGTCCAAAAACCGATAAAAGCTATAAAAATTACACATACCGCCATCTCGTTAAGAAACGGGCTTAATAACCACAGAAATGTTGTTAAAACTGATACATGTCACTTGACACTGTACGCCGAGATGCAACGAACTGAATTTTAAGCGCACCTCCGACAATATTGGCATAGCGTGTCGTGTAATTGTTCCGTGTATTTGAATTGTACCAGATCTAGGGAGCTTTAGGAAGGTAGAATTAGATATGAGACCAAAATAGATTTGTCGTCGTCGGGAAATAGTTCTTTGTCCTTTACGCTCTCTGTGCTGGTAACATATTTGCAAAACCAGCAGGTTGAAAGCCAGTACCACTATCATCCAGTACTTTAAAAAAATATTAGTTTGATAGAAAGTTCTAGCTGGCAAAGAAAATAAATAATTTATTTTTATACAGTTTATTTCTAAGCCTATAACGTCACTGAAGAGGACCGAAAATACGCAATAACGCCCGACGGTTATAAGAATGTCTTACTATAGAGGTGTCAAACACATTCTAATCGAAATACTTGAAGCTGTCAGCAACGACTAATATTAAATAAAGTGAAGATTAAGAATATATATATATTATTTAATAACATGTCCATTGTTTGTTTATGAAACATCTAGTTAAGTACACCATATCAAAGAGCATAAAAAGCTCACCGTTAAGGATTCTACTAGATGATGAATTATAACGAAGTGTTATATGTTTTACCATTTTTGCCCAAAGGTTTGTAGAATTTTTAAATTTAATTGGCATTGAGCGGGATCTGATTGACCTTTGATGTTGTATTCGATTGATCTATCGCCACGTTATAATAGGTGGTCATTAGATATTTGAAAAATCGTGAATTACTCATAGTTATATGTAAAGCTTATTGGCAGAACTAATAATCCTTGAACACACTTCATTTGGAAAGTGCTGTTATTAATTGTCGTCTTTTTAACCGACTGAAAAAAGCAGAAGTGTCTCAATCTGACTGAATGTTTTTTTTTTTTGTATAATATATGTTACGCAATATGTTCGTATTTTTTTAACCGATTTATATCATTATTTTTTAATTAAATTGGTCGTACTCAACGGCGATCCCATTTTAATTTAAAGAAAAAGTTCCACAGGCTCATTTAAGTTACTGATACTTTTTAAAAAGTTAGTTATAATAACGCCAGGAAAATCTGAAATTAATTATTAAATTTAAATTATGCAAATTCTCCACCAGAAGTTTTAATTCATAAGATAACTGTAAAGGTAGGTATGCTAGCACCCAATATCACTTTAATATTCATGTTAACATAGCCTGAGCTATTCAAACAGTGTGAACAGGGATGTAGGCTATGCGAAATATTTAATATCGCTAAAGGATTTGTGAGACATAAATGTGCTAAGGCTGGGGCATTTCGTTCAGACTTAAGAATGTCATAAATAATAAGGGCATAACCGTTATTTTAGAGTCACAAGCTCAAGCTACGTCACTGTGCTAGAATATTATAAAACTTTTTTATGGAGGAGTTTTCTTAGATTGAAATTTATCAATTCATTATGTATAAATCCTAACTTATATCCTAAATCTATACATATAATAAAAAATAGAACTTGGCGTGACTGTACATAGTACGAAAAGTAATAAAAAGAAAGAGGCTGACTAAAGAAGAGTAATAAAAGCAAATCAGCGATATTTGGAAATCTTTTCTGTCTGTCTGTTTGTTGTTCTGTCGACCATGCTTCTGACTTTTTTGTAGTATTGATTGGACTTGAAATACGTTATAAAATCACGTCTTTATCTTCAAGTCCATAAAGCTTCTATTTATTTATTTACTACACCAATTGTATTCTTTAAAATACTGCATATAAAAGCTTGTGATTTGAATCTTTACACCTGATTCCTATCTAAAGTCGTCCGTAGAGAATCGTGTGGTACTTATGTCGTACTTAAGTCTCTTAAGTTGAGAACTTGTGTACTGCAGTCTTTCCAGAGTCATTATGTAAACGTTACGTGTTATCCTTCTCGCTTGGCGTAATTTTGTTCAAGTAATGTTCTGTTGTTCTTTGTAGTTTTAATGTTTCTGGTTCAGTCTTTGTTAGTTGATCTAAAAGATCTTATTTAAGCAGCACATTAAGATTCTCTGTTGAACTATTCTATGAAGTTGTAAATAGAACAGCGTATATTAAAGATAAACACGATGAATTTGAATGATGTTTAGTTTAGCTTTTTAAAATAATAATAGCTTCACACATCTCACACACGGCCGTCTGATCCCAAACTAAGCAGAGCATGTACTATAGTATGGTTACTTTAGTACATGCTCTGCTTAGTTTGTTGCTGATAAACATACTTATATATTTCTAAATTTATTCATAATATGATATATAAATTACACACAGACACAGAACAAATGATCATGCCCGTCACACAATTATTTTTTCTGGGTGGGAATCAAACTCACGACCTTTGGCGTAACTATGTATGTTTTCGTAGTTCGGATGATAATACAACATTTGGCGTCTTGGAATTGATCTAATGATGGGGCCAGGAGGTGGATGGTAGAACTCTCCAGTGGCTGATTTGATTCGTTTTGATGAGACCAACACATTGGGCTTAGCAACGATGGTCTGATGATTGAGGCAGGGGGTGGATAGTGGAACTCTCTTTTACTTTTTAATTCAGTTCCCTAATAAAGCGTGTTGTTTTATTTTACTAAACTATAATTATTTTAACTGGAGCAAAACAACTATTGAAGTGTCCTCACCTTGCAGATGAAATTATGTTGTATTTCTAATGGTTGATCACATTATGGACTTCTGGATGGGACTTACGGGATCCCTATCTAATGTTGCAATTGTTTGCCATCTTAATTGTAAAAATGGTATTTACCCAGTGTAGTACGGAAGAGGTTAAGCAACACGTGAGTGGTACCGTTGGCATCACTGTAACAAAAAAGAAAAGTGTCTTATAGAGATTATTTACAAAAGTGTCTTATAGAGATTATTTACAAAAGTGTCTTATAGAGATTATTTACAAAAGTGTCTTATAGAGATTATTTACAAAGCTAGAAGGTATATTATGTAAGAGTTAAGTTTTACTCACTCGTGTGACAAAGCAACAGTTGAGCAACAGTTGAGCAACAGTTGAGCAATATCAGACACATTCATAATATTCGTGAGTGGCGTGGGATCAATAGCTTACGTCAAAGTCAATCACAGAGGCAATATTGATGGGTTGAGGTCGGGATTCTCTGTCAGACGCTGGGTTAGGCCCCGGAAAATTGAATTTTTTCTATCAATACTGAAATGAAACGATCTATGCGCAGTAGAGCATTTAGCTGCAAAGGTAGGCGTCCCGAATTGGACACACAATTATTGATTGGTCTCGGTGTTCCTATTCATATAGGATGATTATTGTCATCACCATGCAAATTCACACAGTAAAATTTTTGATGAAAATTATGAGAAACCTGCTTTTTATTTTGATATCACTTAGTACAAAAATATTGAGTAATTTGCATCACAAAGTTGTCTCCACAACTCATAGTCAGTGTGTCTACATTATCAATAACCGCCGACTTCATCGCATTAAATATTTTTTATGACAAAAATTTGATCTAGTAATTTAAAAAAAAAAAAAGTGTCCTTGACTGATGCCTAATGTCTAGCAAACATTTTGATGGTGAATAAAATTTCAATCTGTATTATGTAGGTATGTAAATAATATAAGATTTTATATAATATGTATTAAGTTCAATTTCTTCATTGTCGATACTCCAAAACGTAGACCTAAACGATTTTTGATTGCTCCTTTAAGGTTTGAGTGGCCGAAGTCAGGAATGAACTGTCTGCGTTTATTTTTTCAGAAAAATATAGTCCTGGAACGTTCAAGAATGGAGTGAATAGGTTTCTCTTAGATAGGCATGTACCATCTTCTTTTTCGTCGTCACTTTCCATCAAGTGAGATGGAAGACAAACGCCTATTCCAATCAGGATACGTAGATATGTTCATAAAAATGTGAACACAAAGACCAACAACAGAGTTGATAGTAAAGAACATAAAGATTAAATACGCTACGTCGTGGGTTCCATTCCCACCCGAGTCTGGGAAAGAGATTCTCAATTCAGCTTGTTTATTTTTTGTGTGATCACGTTTTAGACACTCAAATTTAGATAAATCTTTTTTTATTAGAAAAAGAATACCTCGATTTTTTTACGACTTAATTTGGCACAATGAGTAGGTTGGAAATTAACATGCGTATATCAACATTAAAAAAGAAACTGAAGAAAGTAACAAAAATCTTTTTATTCACTGACTTCCAAAACTAATCTATAGTTTTAGAACTTAGTTATTAAAAATTATATCAGTATTCATTTAATTATCAGAATTCAATACGTGTATATAAGCCGTAGTCTTCAGTAGATTAACACTAAATCGGACTGAGAACTTACCTAAATTTTCTAGCTGGTCTATTTCTTCACTTAGTTTCATAGAACTACAGAGTCTTTACGATAACAGAGAGTCAGCTTATATTGTTTTTATTGTAATATTTTAGAGGGCCATCGTTGAGTTTTATGATGCTTCCTACGAGATTCAATTAAAATTCAAATAAAAAAATTCAATAGAGCAACAAGAAAACACCTTTGAAGCACAATTTCTCATAGAATTCACCTTCCTCTACCTGCACGTACGTCCTTAGAGTCCTAGCAAGAGAACAGTAAGTGCATATATTTACATAACGAGCGAACTTATCCACTAGTTTGCAATAAAATGCATCCCTCGCATTACTCAGACAAGCTCCAAAAATTATAATTACTTTAATGGCATTATACTGAGCGAAAAAGTAAAACTCCAACGCGGGCATAACGCGAATTTTTCATTAAAAACAATTTCTCTGGCGAACGCCATTTCTGAGATGGTTGGCAATTAGTGGGCCCCAGTAATTGCCCAAATGAAATCCTCTCGGGTATTGTAAAGACGCGAGCCCACTGTTACACAGGAAAAGTTAAATAAAGTCTTGTCTTTTGAATTTCTGCGATTATCGTGAATAATTCCAACGTCTAAGTTTTGATATTTAGCTTTCTTTCAACAAAGCTTTCAAATGGAGATCGAGGACGGAATTGTGTGTCGTTAATATTTTCTCTAAGAAGCTTAAGTAAATTCAGTTTCTATATTGTGATTTTTCTACGCATTATGTGAAATAAACAATCGGAAAATGGTATTTTTATTATGTATTTACCTTTATCAATGAAATACAAAATATCCAAGAAATAAAAATTATAATTATAACGATATATTTACGTTTGTGCTACTTTGTGCTCTTTTGATAATCTATGTGGTACATAGTTTGTCACTCATGTCTACATAGTTTATTTTTTGCTGTATTGGGGATATACGGGATTGACCTTTTTGCTTAAAATTGTAAAATATAAATTCGCTTTCAGTGGTTTTCAACTGTAAACAACTGTTTTCAAATTGTATTTATGTCTAAGACTACTTTTGTACATCACTGAGTTCATAAGTGCGATAAATTAACAATTAAATTCAAAGCTTTTTTGTCGGTAAGAACAGTACGTGTGTGATTTTTTTTATAAGTCTATTTTAATAAGTCCAGTTAAAGGAAATACATTCATCGTTAATACTGTCGATGTTGCAACTACAAATTCTGGTCTGAATAAGAAAGACAACCGAATAATGTGATCTTACAGAATGTTTACGAATATACAATATCTTGTAATGTCTTGTAAACATTCAACAGTAATAATGAATAAGTATAATCGCCTGACATTATAACTGATATACGAGTACTTTACAAATCTACTACTATTATAAATGCTAAAGTTTGGATGAACGGATGGTCGTCACGCCAGAACGGCGTTTTGTTCGGACTTTCCTTTGCGTTACTCGTATGTCTGTCACTTTCATATCAGGAACAGATGACATGTTTAGAAGTTGAGCCAAAGAATGTTCAAATAGAAAAACAAGGTAATCAGTAACAAATTGGAACAAATATAATATCTTGATTATTACCTAAAGTGTTCTAGATTAACAATTTCTTCTTCGTTTATTTTTTTTGACTACGGAGCGTGACGACAACCAAACTTTTCATCTTATGGCCATATATAAATGTAGACGTAGTAGTCAGATGGGTTCACATTTTCACAAATTGCTAATTTTGTGAGTCAGTAGTAAGTGTGTCTATCAAACTATAGATCTGGTGAGTCCTAATTTTGGTCAGGTAAGGTTCCATCCAGTGTGCCGCTGTCTTTATGTCCCTTCTTTCTGGCTTTCCTCTGTTAACCTATTTACGTTGTTATCCGAGTAATGACGGCAAAGCCTTTATTTTTACAAGCGTGCACAGAGCCGTTTTAATCTTACGGTGCATTTAAGTAATATGTTTTGGGTTTAGTTTAAAACGTAGACTGTAGAGAAATACTTTGTACACAGATATCTCTTTAAACTTTCGGTTCAAGTAGGTTAGTAAATTTAATATCAGAGTTTATATTAATGAAATACTGATAACTTAGGCAACCGGCACTATACGGTGGCCCTATGTGACACGGTGTAAAAATGTTGATTAGGTTAGCTGCAAGAATTCAAATTCAAAATCATTTATTTAATTAAGACACTAAGTGACATTTATGAACGTTAAATTGAAGCTAGAGTTAAAATCATAGATCGGCACAAACAGACGCCACAGCATGTACTGGATTGTCAAGGTAAATTAGGTGAAAAACACCAAAATCTACTGCCTGTTTGTGTCGATCTATAACTTCCAGTTTCCAAAATGCGTAGGGCCTTATGAGAAGAGTACTGGCAAAGAAACTCATGGCCACTCTTTTTAAAAGTCAGATCTTCAGGTACAATAGTGTTAGTGTTACACGAGAGGTAAACAGGATGCAAGCTGATGCCATCTCAATTTCATTTTATTGAAATGCTCCAAAAGCTAACGTACTAAAAAATAAAAATCACTCAGTGATACCGTTGAAGGTTTGAACCTATTAAACATAGAAATCATTCAAGGTGCACATCTACCTTCATTCAGTTGCAAAATCTACTGTTAAAAATAATTCGTGGCTGGATTAAGAGGCTAGAGTTGCAGTTGATCAAACCAAAATAATAGTATAGGCTAAAGCATCGCTGACTAGGCCGACCAGTCACCCCAAGCAGCACCCGTTCATGTGTATGACGCATGGACCAGCCATTATCTCCTTCGCCATATCAAAGGGAAAGAAATGACCCGCCCCATGACGACGCCGCAAGCAATGACATTTTGGTGAGCATGACGAACCATAATTGAATGTTTATAATACGACCCAAAACTCTAAAAATGAAATGAACTAACTCCAATTCAACAATTATGCTACCAGAGGCGATGACGACAAATGCGTCACCATTAAAATACTGCAGGAAACTTACTACCGCTACATTTCATCAGAATCTACAACCTGAGTCTTGACGCGCACTGGAAAACGCAATTAAGGCGGATGCTTAAAATACAAAGAAATCATACCCTATAATAATATAAGGTATTACATACCTTCAGGCAACGTACAGCAACCAGCTATGGCTTCAACGTCAGACAGTTCAAAGGTATGTATGTATACCCATTACGTGATCACGTTAATTCCTGTTAACATAATTATATTTCGTGAAATGCGAAACTGCTTTGTTGTCTAATAGAAATCATACCTTGTGTGTGACTAGTTACAGTTTATACTCGAATGAAAAATATTGTAACGTAAGTTTAAACTTAAAATTCTTGATTCAGTATCATCAGCACAATAGTGTAGTATGTGCTAGACTAAATATTAAAAAGTTACTCAATCACATGATATACTTAAACCTGTCGCTACAGTTTACCATTTTTTTTATAACTACATGGTGTCATTAAGTGAAATTTTAGTTTTCATTCGGTAGTGACTTAATTAGACAAGGAAATAAGTAATAGAATAGGCTTCATCTACTGATATTTTTCTCTTATCACTTTGGATGTCGCAATAGGATCTTACCTAGGGTTCGGTATGGGGTCCTGCTTGCTACCACGTGAATACATCTTGGAAATTCATAAATCCGACCATCAGTTTTAAATGATCATCATCATCATTTAAAACTTCACAGTCCAGTTGTATCTTATCTATTGTGCATTGTTGGTTTGATAAACATCTTGTTCAAGTTGTTCAATAATAAAATTGATTATCCGAGTCTCCTGAGTAAATTCTGTATTAATGTGCCTAGCAGATTACCTCGTTATCCAGGTTCTCTGTTCAAAGCTAACCGCATTCGTACTAATCTTGGTAAACACTCACCAATATAGTTAGGATAACTAACCACTATAATAATATTTCGAGTAGATCGAAAGATATGGATATCTTCAGTAATACTATATGACATTTTAAATTTCTAATCAATAGACAGCTGACTTCAATTTAATTAATTGGTATAATTGACTATTTCATTATTAAAATTTAACTTATTGTAATTTTATTATTATTAAAATATCAATCAATGAATAGAATATATTAATGATTTTAATTTAATTCAATAAATTCAATGAATTTAATTGGACCAATTTAACCAATGTAATAAAATGAATTAAAAAAAAACAATTGGATGAAATTAACATAAATTAAATAAAATTAATGACGTGACAAGTAGACAAACCGCCCTAGTGGTCTATCATTCAAACATCTGTTCTATTATACGCTTCAGTATAGTTATCTGGGGGAACTCGTCTGAACTCTCGAGAGTTTTTATAGTGCAGAAAAAATGCATTCGCGCTTTGTTCGGTGTGAAATTGTCAGGATCTTGTAGACTAATATTCACGTTGAATAATCTCTTGACTGTCCCCTGTATGTACAGGCTGTATCTACATTTATGAAGTTGCTAAATTCGTTAAATTTCACAATCAAGTATTTGAAAATAATATTAACATAGGTAAGCGTAAAGTCACACACCTCCCGTTAAGATTGCCAATACCTAAGTTGGAGCTATTAAGAAAAAGTTGTATTTACATGGCGCCACTCATTTTTAACTCCTTACCCCAACCAAACAAAAAATTTTGTGGTGTATTGCGGAAGTGGTTAATACAGGAGAGCTTTTATTATATTGGAGACTTTTTAAAACAGAGCTCTGGTCGTTTCTGCGCTTATTGAGACATGTGGGTAATTGCATAGTTTATATAATTTATGTTAAGCCCATCTAATGGTTGGATTGTATCAATTGTAGTTTTGTCAATTGTATTAATGTTATCTCAACATCAATTCTATTATTGTTAAATTAATTGCATTAATATTGTTAGTTTCATTTTATTTAATTGTTAATTTAATTGTATTATCATTTTTTATTTCATTACATTGACATATTATCTTAATTTAATCTCATCTAATCAGATCGAAGCAAATCGAATGCAATTGTTGAAATCAAATCGAACGTTAGTATTGTGTTGTGTAATTGCTACCTATTAATTGTTGCTTAGTTAATTAAGGGTACAACTGAGGCCCCGGCCATAAGACGGTGATGGAACACTGTGCGGTTTTAGGTCCTTGTTGTTTGGCCCAACCTTGTTGTTTAGCCCCGCTGAGGTGATGACCCGTGGGAGTTAGATAGGAATTGAGGAGGGAGAACCCACCAGTCACCTCCGGTTTGTAGACCGAAACGATGACCACAGCCGAGAATAAACCTCAACGAATTGCCATAGACATATGCCCCGCGGCCCCATTTAGAGGCAAAACACTGTTCTAACTATTATTATATGCCAGCGTAAGATTGCAATTTAAGGCTTAAGGTTTCGTAGGTACTTGCAACGCCTGGTAAGTATATCTCACTGTGGAGGGTGTTCGGTTTGAATTCCGTATCTATGGCAATTCAATTCGACAAAGTTCCCTTTTTCACTGAGTTAAAAACGATGTATTTATGGCTGACCAAATGCAGCAGCTTCATAGCAATGCCAAAAAATGTCAAAACGTAGCTAACTTCTGATAAGACACTTTTTTCCGGGTGGTGATTATGTGTATATAGTAGTATAGTTTCTTATAACGCCATCTATTATAAAAGTCTTATATTTTAACGCCATGTACCTCACTTGTCGCATGATTGACGTCTTGACTTTTATTGTCAACCTGAACCAAGCAAACACGTGTTCCCATACTAACTTTGCCACCCCTTTTCAAACCCTTGGGGTAGAATTTTCGAAAATCCTTTCTTATCGGATACTTACGTCATATAAAGAACACACCCTCCAAGTTCCAGGCCTCTACGATCAGTGGTTTAGGCTGTACGTTGATCCGTCAGTCAGTCAGTCATTCAGGACAAAGCATTTTTAAGTCGAATAGATGAAATTTGTTATTGTAATTTAATGGTTACAATTTAATGACTTTAAATCATATTGATTGTAATTAACTTTATTTATGAGCGTTGACATTTAAGAATAATATCTGATTTATATTATGTTTGACTTTTAATGCATGTTGTGGTTTTTAAATTCAAATTATTTATTTGCTTTAAATGGGATAGTACATAACGTGGTAATTCATGTGTGATATAAGGCAAACAGGCCCATTTAGCCATAAAAATAGCATGCAAATTTAACATATTATTAAAATAACTTCAGTAGATTATATAATTTTATTGTCATTTTGAATATGTCAGTTCATCAGTTTTTGTGAATTGATCATAATTTTCTTTCTTCTGTAATTAAGAATACACCAGGTCAATGTTTTGTTACTTATTTTGAATGAGATGTGATATTCTGGTTGAAGATCCAAATTGACTAATATATATATAAATAAATAAACATCTAAGATGATGGCGTATATATTAAAAACATATGTCAAAACCCTTTCTAGAATTTTCTATGCCTCGATTGTTCCAGAAAACTGCAGTATGGACTTTGCCAGTGTTTTTCTAAAAGACTTTACGATGGGATATTTCAAAAATTATTGAATTTTTTTCTTTACCTCAGGCGAACACCCTTCATGGTAGTAAAAAGCACATTTTAATACAAAGTCATTTTATGTTCGTTCCCATTGATTTATAAGTTAGATATTAAATGCAAAAGCATTATTCTGACGTCTGATTCTCCCATCTGATAACACCCATTCATATAATTATATAGTGATAAAAAATTTATCTAAGCATCGCGGATATTTTTGAATAAATATTTCTACCGCTAGCTTTTGCCACTTTGTCAGGTGTAAGCTTTTCACAAAAGTCTAACTTAGTCTTGCGACGTTATAATTTACTTTCAGTTAACGTTCCAACAATGTCCCATAATCGTCGGATTTAGTATTTTAATTACGGATCATGATCCAAACAGCGCCCAGAACGTTCTATGAAATGGGTTTTATAATAGAACAGGATACAAGCTCCGTGTTTGGATTTGGCTACCAAAGGAAATAAAATTTAGTTTTATGTCCACTTCAGAGTATGCCAGCTTGAATTTCAAACAATTATTGTTTTTTTTTTTGTTTATTTCTATACATATGTATGTACTGAATTTGAACTGCTTTAATTTGTTTAGAGTACTAGAAAATAGTAATAGTTTTTATGTAATGGGTCTTAATTAAGAAAATAAGTACTTCGTTAACCAGGATGTCAGCAAATTGCGGCAAACGATGTACCAATAAAGATCGAGCAGGGTATATTTCAAGGTGATAGTTTAAGTCCTTTGTGGTTCTGCTTAGCTTTGAACCCTCTCAGTATGCTGTTAGATGGTTCAGGGCTAGGCTATAGGTTGCAGAAAGACGATCGAGTTATATCTCACCTTCTTTCTGTACATGGACGATTTGAAATTTATTGTTCCCCCTAATTTGCAGTTGATAGCGTTACCGAAGGTAACTAAAAACTTCAGTAACTCTATCAAGATGGAATTTGGTGTGGACAAGTGTGCAGTCATGCATATAAAGAAAGGCGTGATGGAGTCGAACTTTCAAATTCAACAAAATTCAGTTCTCTGTCTGCCACTGAAGGCTACAAGTATCTGGGTATGCCACAGTGATTGGGAATACCTGAATCTCATTTCTCTTTTTTGGCTGCCTGAATGTACTTAAAAGTCTTTTTGCCAGGGGTAACAAAATACCTGCCTGCAATGGTAGGGTCATGCCAGTTCTGATGTATTCCTTTGGTATACTTACTGGACTCAGACCGAATTAGATGCCCATGACAGGGAAGTCCGTGCACGTCAGGCAAGGCAGAGGTATGTAATACCTTTTCGTGATGTTTTTTATTTTTTTATTTTATTATTTTTGGAAAACTTACAGCTAGAACAGTCTGCAAAATAAATAATAGCTAGTAATGGCCAATTACAAGTTTTCACATACAACTTTATAATTTCGTTAATGGAACTTACAGGTCAACCAATAAAATTAATTGTAAAAATTTGAAATAACTTAATACTATTGTTCATTGAAAAACTGGTTACATATGATCTTTTTCATTTTAGTAACATTGGTGGTGAAAAGGTCGATATCTACATTCAGACATGCCGTGTTATGTATGCGGCTGGCTCTTACTAAATAAGCATTTTCCCTGTAGTTCGTGCTTACAGTTGGAGTGTACAGGAGGTGTGATCTGCGTAAAGACCTAGATGGTACACGCAGTCCGATTTTGTTCACAAACTCAGTCACTTTTGCACAGACACAATCAAGTGGCTAGGATTGTATATCAAAAACTTGCCCTAAAATACAATCTTGAGCATTCAGGGGTGCCATATTACAGGAATGTGCCCTATCCAGTTCTCGAAAATGGTCGTGCCAGATTGTATTCGGATCGATCTATCATCACTGACAGTACTATTGTTGCCAATAAACCTGATATAGTGCTGATAGACCGATTAGAGCGCCATGAAATGATTACCTATGACGAGAACCCGATGTCGGTGGTCTACTATTTTTTATGTATTTTAATATATATTTTGTTATTTTGTAAATAAATGTAATTTATAAGTTTCACGTTTAATAAAGAGAAATAATAATAACTTGAGATACAGGGTCGTCTGATAACAGACTAGTCAGAGCCCTATCTAAGCTATGGTAAGAAGATTGCTGATCAACAATAGTAATAAGTAACCGCCATCATCGTCAGATACAGATAAAAAAAGCTACCCACTCATTATTGGTGATAATAATGTTTGGCATTTGGTATTTCAATATACCTAATCCCAAACAAAAATAAATAACACAAAACAATTCTGTACATCATTTTATAAGTATCGAAATATTTATTAATAATGAAATAGACTATAAAATGGATAACAAAGCTTTTATTGAACAATAAAATATGTAATAAAAATTCTGAGGCTATTGATCGAAGACTTAGTAATGCTTATAAACTTGAGCTCGAACATAGCAATTTACTTGATTAATATCTAAATATGTTGACCTTTACCTTGACTACTTTGATGATAAATATTTGAAGCATTTTAATATGAATAGTTATTTACAGTTATTATCCAATTTCTGTCACAACTAATATATGTTTATTTTATCGTAAGACTAAAGGACGAATATCGCATTAGTGTGACTGACCTAGTGTTTGATTTAAACTTTTTTGTGCCATACATTTTGTGAGTTGGAGTGAATATCCTACTAATATTACTAACGTGAAATTTTGGGAAGATGTATGGATGTTTGCTACTCTTTCACGCAAAAACTACTAAATCGATTGCCATGAAACTTGGTATGTAGATAGCTGAAGACCTGGATTAACACATAAGCTAGCGGGGCGCTTCTAATAAAAAAACTACAGAAATACTGAACAATAGGATGGTTATGTAGTTAAATGTCATTAATGTTACTTTTATCAAGATAGGTGAAATTTAAATAAATACAGCTTATTTTGTTCACCTATCTTCTTCTATGTGTCGTTTGGAGGCAAGACACGTATTGTAATACATTTAAATTCATTTCGGTAACTCGGTTCAAGATTGTGAATCGCTATCCTATCTAACTCACTAAATATTAGATTTAACAACATGCTTTAACATTATAATTCCAAAGAGTATGAAAGAGTGCGATTTGACTTTATGATCTTTACAATTTCTTCTTCTTAGGTGCACTTATTTGACTTTTCAAAACTATTAACATTTTTAAAATGTATATTTTTAAATACTATTAGTACTCCGTGCATTATAGGCGGTGTAGAAATTGTATGCTATATTATTACTATCAAATGGAAGCTTTCTTTAAAGACTGATAGAATTACGGACTGATTGATAATGCATGGATGTTTTGAGGCAGAAAAATACTAATCACATGAAGCATCGATCAAAAAAATTACAATTCCATATAATAAATTCCTTAAACTAATGGAGTTTATTATTTTTCAAGAAAGCATTGACAACAACACCGACTTTTGCCATTCACCACGGTCATCTACATAATAAGATTAAGTATTTAAAGGTATGGTTACCCCAATCTACTTATTGATTTTCACGAGTAGCTATTAGTCAGATATTGATTAAATATTGTAATATTTTTTTACAGTAACGTTTTTAATTTGTACCTTAAACTGGGACTACAAATTTGTACCTTAAACTGGGACTACAAATTTGTACCTTAAACTGGGACTACAAATCTGTACTTTAAACTGGGACTACAAATTTGTACCTTAAACTGGGACTACAAATTTGTACCTTAAACTGGGACTACAAATTTGTATCTTAAACTGGGACTACAAATTTGTACCTTAAACTGGGACTACAAATTTGTACCTTAAACTGTTACTACAAATTTGTACCTTAAACTGGGACTACAAATTTGTACCTTAAACTGGGACTACAAATTTAATAGAACGTTTAGTTGAATATTGACTTATTGCCAAACTTTAAATATTTATCACTGACAGATATACAATTTAGTATACTCATTTACAACCTTTGTAGAAAATAACAGACTGGAAAAAACATAGTTCAATACAGAATTAGAAGAACTAAAACATGTATTTCCCTATAACTCTAATGAGAAATCTTTTTATTCCATTGATTAATAAAATAACTCATGATTTATACAATGTCTGTTTCATAATCATGTTGTTCATTAATATCGTGCGCATTAAGCCGTATGTCCACGTGAAACGAGTTAGATCGATCTAACTCGTTTCACCGACACAGTTACCTGCACTGTACAGAGAAATTTCGACAAACACCGCTCCGCAAATTTCTACGGCAGCACCTCCCCGGCCGCAGCCGCTCCTAGCATTTGCATCTCATTTGGAATGCAACCACTCCATCTATAAGGTAAATAAATGATGGATGCGGTAATATTACTCAAGTTAGATTTTTACATTCCATTGGCGAGTAGCCATTTTTTACTTACGTCTTTTTCAATAAACACCCAATTTTTCCATCCTTAACCAAAGCGCCCGATTAACGGCAATAGAGATCCCCATTTCGTGTGTGGGACCAAATTATAGTTGTCAAAATGTGAGTGTTTGATATTCTTCTGCTCCCTACCCCTTCGGAATAACAGGCGAGAGGGTTTATACGTATGTATTTAAAGAATATTTAGAATTGCAACCAAAAATTGTATGAGTGCTTACCATTTTACCAAGTGTTACATCACTATCCTCATCATCTGTAAACTTTTATCGATTCGTTTCCTATATCCTAAATAAAGATCGTAGTCTGTTATCAACTTGTTATTATGTGTTACTACTATGTTATGTAAACATATATATACAAGGTTACCTAAATAAAATAAAAGTTCTAATTTTGTTATTCTGTTTATCACCCAAACATTATATGCCTATACCTACAAAATTCCTAACACATATAGCTTGAACAACAACTGTAACAAATTGTAAGCCAATATAAATAAATTAAGTACCACATCCACAAAACGGAAGCTCGTTAATACCGTTATACGTCTAGGTCGAGATTTTGCAAGCAATTTCCGCCTTAGCGACGAATGCAAATACGAATGAAATGTGTTATTTATCGCGTGAATTACAACCCGTGGTGTTAACTACTAGTGGATGCCTTTGAGTCCACATTTGCATAGCCGAATTATGGATTTGACATGCAAGGCCAGGCAAGAATACGCTTAGTGTTCTTGGCACTGGTCGGTGCGTTTAGTGGATTAAATGGGGTTGGACGTTTGTATTTGTATATATTATGTTTCTTGATTTGAATTTTTGAAATATCTAATAGCTTTGATTATGTTCTAATAAAAAAGCTCTTTCAAAGTTAACGTAATAGACTCAATTTTAATACAATTGCCATTACGGATATTTGATATCGCTTGTACAGCACAAGTGAAATGCCAGTTACGTATACTAATTAGTTGTGTATGAATTTATGAACCATGATTCCTCACAACTCATTTAAGACGCTAATAACCAGCCATAGTAAGTCCATTGCTGGCTATTGGCTAAAGCAGATTTTTTATATTCTTTGTGCAAAGTTTTTAAATTTGTTATCTCAGGACCCTAACTCTCTGGTGTGAGCGGGAGCTCTGACCGCCCAGAATAGGGCGCGCCTCTGGCGCCCTCAGAGGGTTATGGCGGTTAGAGCCATACGCGGATACCGCATCGTGTCGATGGAGGCGGCGTGCGCGTTGGCCAGGACTCCCCCGTGGGATTTGGAGGCGGAAGTGCTCGTACGCGGTACGCGAATGGCGTGAGGCCACCATGGCTCGTTGGTCGTCTCGGCTGGAGGCTCCACATGCTGGCTTTGCCACCGTGGATGCGCTCCAGCCGGTCATCATCGAGTGGGCAGGGTGGCAGCACGGGACCCTTTCCTTCCGACTGACGCAGGTTCTTTCCGGGCACGGCTGCTTCGGGAAGTACCTGCACTTGGTCGCTAGGAGGGAACTGAGTCTCGCCTGTCACCACTGCGACCGCAGTGAGGACTCGGCTCAGCACACGCTGGCAGTTTGCTCCCCCTGGGAGACGCAGCGTTGGGCCCTCACTGCAGTCATCGGAGGGGATCTCTCGCTGCCGGCCGTCATACGCTCCATGGCCGGTAGCGACTGGAATTTTACCGCAGTCGCGACTTTCTGTGAGGACGTCATCTCGCAGAATAAGGCGACTCTCTGCTGAGGTGTCAAGTGCAGTATCTTCGTAGACGTTAGTTCCCAACCTATGCGACACAGGTGAGTACCTGCGCAGGCCCGTAGGAGAGGCTGCTATGTCGTCTCTCAAGCCCTGCATTCGTTTGCTCAAGTCGTTCATTCATCTCGGCCATTGTGCTATGACAGCTGGTGTAGTTGGGACCGCTGAGCCTCGAATTATAATATCTACCTAAGATATCAGATGTGTAACCGTCGAAACCGTCGGGTCCGAAATCAGTTGGGCAACCCCGAAATACGGACGTAAAACCGTATATCTTGAACCAATAAGCTTTAATTATTGTAGAAAAGGCTCGTAAATTAGCTATCATTAGAGATATGAAACTAAAAACACTTTAAAAAAATCTCTAATGAGGATTAAAACGATCAAAAGAAACTCTAGCAATATTGCGTTTCGCGGGATGGCACAAAAACCTTTACCAGTTTATCGTTCCTGCGCTAAAAAAACCTATGCGTGAGACAGAAATGGTCTCTTATTGGCTCAAAACAAAAAAGACAATAGTTATATATTTTGCAGTTTTATTTATTTGTCTTCTTTCTTGCTATCTATGTGAAAAGCTTCTTCGAATGTCAAGTTAAGAAAGGTTTTAAGTGACTTGATGGAGAGTGTTTTCAGTCTTACGCCTTCAGTTTAATGTAGTCAGTAGATTCTTGAACAAAACCTTCTATTGGTATTTGGGACTAACATAAAGAAGTACATATTAATCTTCTACTTCAAACAAGAATCGTGTCACTTTTATAATATACACACACACACACACACACACACATATAGGGAGAGTTTAAACCATCGGCTTCATCTTAACTGTGTCCAACCCGAGGGACGGCCGTTTTACCTAATTAGGCCAAGTGGTGTGGAAAATTACAGTCAGATGGGGCCTGTTCGACCGTAATTGCTGAAGGGTTGCCGATCCACGTCCACCGCGAGGGTTAAGAGGTTAGGCCAAATCTTTGAAAGTGTTTTTGAAGTTTTTGGACATGTTTCACAGAGTGCGTTTTGTGTAGATACTGAACTGTCGTTTTAGGACATGAGTGTATGTTTATTTATTCGTCTTTGCTATGTAGGTATTGTAATAGGTAAACATAAACAAAAAGTCATAACTAGCTATGACTTCCAATGAAACCTTTTATAGTTTTATATGTTTATTTGTTCTATGAAACTAGATCTTCGTATTTTCCGTGTATTTTTCTATACGGTTCTACTTACGGTAACTTGGTAGGCACTGTGTTCCAAAAAGTTGGTAAACAACTATATTAAATAAATAAAAAATAGTATTATCATATATTTTATTTGCATTTTTTTTATTCTTTCTCTTCATATATAGGACCGTCCATCTGTATACCTATTCCGGATGGGAATGGGGCTTGAGCCTATGTTTATATAAAGAAAATGAAATATAGTTCGATATTTAAAATAGATTACTAAATAATTGCCTTCTAAATTCAAAATTAAAATAAATAGATCATAGTAATATAGTTCCGGTGTAATATTTTGAATTAATAATAAATTAAGAAGGCTTGCATAGTGTTCTGTGCAAAATGTTTGTTGAAAACGTTTTGAGCTCCGCTGACTGACACGTGAATAAAGTAGCCTAGAGGCTTTATTAACCTTAATTACTTTGTGAATTATTTTAGAAAGCAGTGTTTGTATTTATTAAAAATATTATTTTAATAAGTTCTAGCTTAGAATCATAATAACATAGCTATTCACTAACAGTTTAATCTTTTTTTAAATTAAATATGCACATATCACAATCTTTATCTAAAAGATGTTGCTACAATATTATTTTACATTAAAGTAATTACTAATAATGTATAATATATTTTCAAGGGCCTATGTTTTATCTATCTATATAGTTTTTAGTCTACCAATACGACCATTTCTTGCTTTCTTGAAATCTATACTTATAATAAATCTGTAACGGGATGAATTCTGTACATTGAATATATTTAAAAAAAATTACTGAAGGCTATTAAGATATCGATACTAATGCCGAATATCCAATTCAAACAATTTTTGTCTGTCTGTCTGTCTGTCTGTCTTTCTGTCTGTCTGTTTGTGTGTTCACGATAAACTCAGAAGTTACTGAAAGGATATGTTTGAAACTTAGTATGATAATAGTTTGAGTGCCTGCGCAGGTTATAGGGTACTTTTTATCCCGGGTTAAACTTTGGTTCCCACAGGAATATCAATAAAAGCTGTAATAACATTGTAACGTTAGTAGAATGTATAACCTTATTTTGAACCACATTACAGCGAGCGCTTAGCTTATCTGGTTTGGAGTACGACTGTTACGAGGTTGGATGCCGGATCGAATCCCACTTATCTTTTTTTGCAGTTTTTTTAATAAATAAAATAATTTATTTTTTTAAATTATACATCGTTTTTATTACCGACGAAAAAAAAGGAGGTTCTCAATTTGACCGTTTATTTACATATTATTTCTTTTTTTTTATGTTTGTTCAGCCTTCTCCGTTATTTATGAACCGAATTTGATTATTATTTTTTGTTAGATAGGGTGACCACCCATGACAAGGAGGTCAGGATCTGATGATGGAATTCTGATATAATTGAGAGAAACCCTTGAAAATTGTAGAAACAAATAGTGTTTCTGTTTACTTTTCATTACTTTATGAGGTATTTGCGTTTTGAAATCATCACATCATGTAGCATTATAAATCGAAGAAAAAAACTAAACACATAAAAATTTAAAATTTAATTTTGTTTTATATTTTTTTTTAAATAATTCAATTTAATTAACTAATAAATATTAAGAGTACCAAGAATCGATTTTTATATGTGATTTAAAGAAGTATTATTAGTTACATTAGATTTTACCTGCAAATAGTCATGTCTGTTTGAAGGATTTCGAGTGAATGTATATTTTCAATCGTAGGATATCATTGTGCTTTTCTGTGGTGATTGCTGAAGCAGCAGGAGTTTTTTTTTCTTTGTTTGGTGATCCCAGAGTAATCGATAGCTGGTTCTTGACTATGCCAACGAGCTATTTTGCCTCTCGCAGCCTTTAAATTCATAAATATGTTTCAGGGCATTAATAATAATAACAACTTCACACACCTCATACACGGCCGTCTGATCCTAAACTAGGCAGAGCCTGTACTATGGTAACCAGACTGCTGATAAACATACTTATATATTTCTAAATTCATACATATTATAAATAAATTACACCCAGAGAGAGAATAAGTTGTCCTGGGTGGAAATCGAACCCACGACCTCTGGCTCAGCAGTCAGGGTCACTAACTACTAGGCCATCAGGCCAGTCCAGTAAATATACATATATTTATAAATAGAGTTATAGAAAAAGAAGATCCAAACTTTTAAACTTTTGCGATCTTTAATAATATAATTATGTTGACGGGAATTCACGCGATCACGTATTTAAAAAGTATTACAGTACCTACAGGCCTGTGATCACGGCCATGACCACGGCAAAGCAAAGGTTTTAAATACGTGATCGCGTGAATTACCTTCAACATGATTATACCTATTAGAATAGAATAGAATTTTTATTTAAAGCATCTATGACTTAAAAAAAAAAGTTGTTAGTTTAACTTAACACTTTGTTAGTGTTACAGTATTTTACTATATTAAATTCATGGCAGACACTATCGCCAAAAAAATTACATCTAAGCTTGAAATATTGACATGTAAGCGGTGAAGTTTTTTTTACACTTTCAGACCATTTATTTTCCGTTCGGTTACAGTAATGTGAAATCTTATGTTACACCGTGACTAAACAAAGCTCAGAAGCAAACACTGACTACAGCAAGAGTCTCCCAATTGGTCGGACGAATCGAGATGTTAGGTCGTCACAGTTGTTTTATGAGGAGGTGATGACGGTGTGGATTCGGTAGAAAACTTCCAGGTGGAACCTTTTCCTTCGCGCTCTCATGCGTGCGCTAAGAGTCGCCGTGGGTGTATGAGACAAGTTTTATGTTCTTCACCCGAAGCAGAGTCTCCCGTGAAGAGGGTGTCTTGACATCGCCCAGTTGCCGTCCGCTAGCCAGCGCTGTGGATCATTGGAGGCAAAACATCGCCGTACCGACGGTCAACTCATAAACGGTGCTGTGAGGCACACCGTGTGGTTTTAGTTGGTTTAAGCCTGATATACGGCCTCACCAATAGCCCGGTGACGGTGAGGAGAGCTTCCACACGTAAAACAAATGAGTAATGTTACCACGGCCAAATTATGTCGTTATTTCACGTGTAAGCAACCAAAACAATCTTTTTTTATACGCTCCAGGTTGTTTTACAGCCAATACAGTATAAAAAATCCTGCCTGGAGAAAGAGGTACTATGCAATGAGCGACAAATTGCTGTTTTCCAAAAAAAACGCGAACGAAGTCGCGGGCACAGCTAGTAACGAATAAATTGAATAGAATTGCCTTTTTTCCATACCAGTTTTTGAGTTTAGTTGAGTTTATCGGCCAGATAGTTACATATGCATTTTAATTATCTAAATATTCAAAAATAATTTCGATATTTACGACAACAGCTGTTGGGTTTAGAAGTGCAAAAGATGTAAAAGGAATGGTAGTGGAATAGAACGCCGTAACTCGCGTACTTTTGGTTCAAAACTGATTTAATTAATTATTATCTGTACTGTTTAATTTATTTAGTTCATTGTCCTTGCTATTTATAAAATCATTCTCTACACATTTAATTTTACGACGAGCTAATGTATTAAACAGAAAACATTTTTATCTCATATCTGTTTTATCCATTTCTATATTAGCGAGCTAGTGTGAAAGACAGCTCTTGATTCAAGCCCTTTAATTAAAACCCGAGCAATTACTTGTAAAAGCTCCACGACTCCGTATGACACATTTAGTGGCATCGGGACTGTGTGACGTCATTAAGGCGATGTCAGACTTTCAGGCTTTCGATACGGTTTTTACACTCCGGTCCGGTACAGTATAGGCAACCAAATGGAGTGATTACAAAATACTCATATTGTTCTCTTATTTAGGTAAAGAAATAAATAAAATTTGGATGTCTGTTTGTAATATCATAATAACTGCTTTTTACTAAATGCATTTGAATGTTTACACGGTACTTATACCAAAATAAATAATTTTCAAACTTGTTTTCCGTCTATTTGTCTGATTGGTCCAGTTAGTCTCCTGACCGGGTGGACTGATTTCCACGGGACTTCGATTGTCACATAGCTGATGTTATAAGCAGTAACTAACTATAACTTTATTTAAAAAAAAAATTAGGTTACCGCGCAGAAAACATAATTATGTACACGCGAGCGAAGCAAATACCCAAATAAAATTATAGATTGATACATTAATTTAAAAACTTTTTTTTTCTGATAGACACTATTATATGTATGTGCTCCATACTTGATACTTTATGTATAGGCAATGATACATTAATTCCAGCACCTTACTTCTTGAAAAAATGTTTATGTTGTCAGTTAAATTTAATTGTGTTCTCAGAAATGAGAATAGTCAATATAATCACGTTTTAACAATGTTTTTTTAAGAAGGTTTTCCTAACCATTTTATTGAATTTAACTACATTTTAAACCGATAGGCCGCAATCACCGTTATGTCACGTTTAGTGTGCGTGCATAGACGAACGTTCTCGTCCGTCATATTACAGCGAGCACCCCTCCGTAAGCAAAATGATTTACAGCCGCAAAAGTTTCTATGGGGGAATTAGTTACTTTTTATAGTCCCTCTCGTGACCATTTCTGTTTATGGGGTGAATCCGTGTGTTAATTTAGTAATAAAGACTCTCTTGTGTGTTTTGTTCCAAATAGCTTTATAAATTATAGCAATTTAACTATGAAATAGCTATTCAGTGGTTTTCTTATGGTTTTTTGACTTTATTTTTTACCGAATACGTAGTCACATTCAAATATACTTAGCTGCACATGAATTATAGTCTTATCATAGGTTGAGGGATAAACAAACATATTTTAACAGGACTTCCGCTTTTCATGCAACGAGTATGAAAAAGTGTGATGTCTGTGAACCCCTATTCATTTCTAGGTTTGGCCAACTAAGATTATTAATGCATTTGATCTGTGTGGGGCAGAGCTTACTGCTACCTCTTCGATAGAGCTTCAGGTAAACATGACTTCTAAGAGGTTTCTGACGCTAAATTTCGTAAGGCAAGATATAACAGTATCGAGTCCTTCAAAAATGGCAAAAAGTTTTCCCAGGATCTGCTACATGGGAAGCCCTCACAAACGCATAATTTCTTAGAGAAGTGTCATGAAACTTCCAAGTCCCATTAAGATATAGCTATGTATAGAAAGAATATTCTAGAGCGTCTTTGTGAACTGACGACAAGCATTGCAGCAGTTAATTTTCACCAATTTATGAACATGTCTCGCAAGTTTAATTCAAAGCACTAAATTAGCATACACGTATCGGGAAAGATTCATTAGCTGTTGTCTGGGAAAAGAAATAAGGATTTAAAATAGATATTATAAAGCTTTACGAAATTAATTACTAAATATCTGTGAGATAGAAATACGGTAGAGGTTAAAATTATTATTCACGAGTAACCTAAGGCGTAAACGCATATCAAACAAACAAAATATATGTTTTAAAAAAAATTTAAAAATGTTAACCGTGAAAAAGTGGGAAAGCTACCACAATGAGCCACAAGAGACCCACCCAAGTGTTTTTTAAAAAAAATTACGTAACTTCAACTTACGTTTGAACCTTCAATTTTGTACCGTATTTTGTAGGAATTCAGGTGGAAGGCACTTTACGTCAAAGTTAATGGAGCACCCGGACCTGCTGTTAAAAATATATCAAATAAATACTAATTGTAGTCTACGTTCTAATTTGATTCTCAGAATCCTTACGGAGCTTCTCTGACGTTAATTGCTTTGGGAGAAATCAAATCACTTCCAGGACTCAACACGGGATCAAAGTAGCGAGGTGTATAATTTAATGTTGAGTACAGCCTTGCTCAGATTGTTCCAAATATATTAACTGTCTTTAAAAAAGTGTAATATTTTATTTATGGTATTGGTTTCTACAATAATGGGTCAGTCAATAGAGTGTCAAGGTCTTATAACCTTTTTTTTACATAAAATTAAAAAGATGGAAACTTCCGTGTGTTAAAATTAAAACCCGTGAAAGCTCATCTTCGTGCCGACCGTTTCGTTGTTTGCTACTTTATGCATTATTCTTTCATCCATAATTGATCTTATGCTAATTACTCGTAGTCAAAGATTCTTTTGCTACCACATAAAGACAGTTACGAAGATATGTATACAAGGTAAGTCGACATATCAGTTGTCCCTGTCTTTCTGAACGGATTAGACTTTCTTTTAAATTTCTGCTTAAATTCACAAAACGACACATGTGTTTATGTGATGTCCAACTCATAAAACATAACGATGTGTTCTACTTTGTGAATTCAGGCACAGTCATAAAGTCACAAGAAAGTGTAATAGATACTCTATAGAATATATTAAGAAAAACGCAGAATGGCAGAGTATTACTTAAGTAAAAAAAGAGATAATAGGTATTGAATATTTGCAATTTACGTAGGTACTGCAACTTCTTTGCTTCCTCAAGTTATAACCCTACGTGCTTAACGATATCATACATGTACATATATGCACTAAACCGCTAATTATATTGTATCTCAACTACTTTTTTAAAAGGATGAAACAATCGCATTTTGACAATGGTTAGTTTAATACACGGATCAACACAATATTCCACTACTGAAATGGATTTTGATAATGTAGGTATATCAATCTTAAATATACTATTATTTATCTATTTATTTGCGTTACATAGAATCACAAAGATTCTCATTAAATAAAATTATAACTATCAAGGCGCACAGATAATATCTGTCGACAATAAAGGCGGAGCAGAAGGGCCCGATGGCACATTATCGTATAATTATCGAAAACCTATAGTAATATCCAACGCAATATCCTAAAAATCAATCAGTCCTCGCCTCGCTGGAGCCACGGGCTACGGGAAAAAATTGGAAATCAATCTATTTCGATAACCAGGCGTCGCCCAAGTATCCATTATCATAATGTGATGGGGACCCAATACTATAATCAGATATCTGAAACCTTCAGTGTTATGTTTTATATATGTATATTTTTATTACACACGAATACGGGACGCGTTCCTTTTCACAAATGCTTTGAGTATTTTTTCGTAGAATTATTATACAGTGGTTGATCTCGCTTTATGAATTTCATTGTGGTGTTTTGTATAATAAATATATCTAATAAAATTATAGATTAGATTTTTTCAAACTTCTTTTAATTCTTAATTAAACAATATAAACGTTTTCAAATCCTGAAATAGTAGCACTGAATAAAAAATAATTTAAATTTTATTATTCTCAAGGGGAGAGAAGAGAGATTCATTTTTATTTACTAGAGTTAAAGTGCTACGCTTTGCTAAGTTCCAGATGATACTTTTGCTCTTGAAGAAACAAAATAAAACTTTATTGTATCCCAATTGCTAGCTCGTGTATGTAAATGAAGTGTTTATGCATACGCGTCTGTCACATCAGATTGTTTACACAGTAAAGTTTAACATTAAGCTACGTATGCGAAATCAAGCAATGGCCTTTGATCAAATGAATAAAAGGATATGACACAATCATCAAAGTCCAGGATACAATGTAGAAATAAATTGATGTTATGTAAAGGAATATTGTGTCCTTTCAATACCAAGTTTGGTGGGCCCAATGTGAGAACTTTTATTGGGCGATGCAGCAGCAATAGTTACTACGTAGTTCAGCTTATCTTCCCTAGATAGCACTGTACTATATTTTGCTCTACAATTATGTGGCTGTTACCACATTTGTCGCACGATACAAGCTGACTTTACAAAACCCATTTATAATAATGTACTACTGTTATACTTGGTACATATAAACTGTAAGAAATACTTAGCCAAGTACTTAAAAACAGATTTAGTAATACATAGAAGAATGGCTCACTCCGAATACGATTTTTTAGTTAATATCAGTTTAAGTATAAAAAAAATCTAACTAACTAATCTAAAATAATGTAATACAAATATATAAATAATAAATAAAAAGAGAAGGACAAGTGCAAATCGGATTCGCACCCATAGGGATCTGTACAAACTCAATGATATGGATAGTTCCTAAAGTGAACGTACTGAAGTTCATAAATTAAAAGGTTAGATTTAAAAAACCTTTTACTGACTGATTATTTTTTTGTGATAAGAGCATCTTTCTTTTTTGACTTAACGAGTGAAGATTAGCAGAATACCCTATAGGTTTTAATTTAGTAGCGAGTATCGAAATGAGCAGCGTAAATAAATGAAAAAGCTTAAGGTTTATAAGTGGTGTGTTGTGCTAAAAAAAAATATATATTTTTTACTTTTTCATATTATTAAATCTTAGGTTTAGCTAATCTCTTTCCATGCCATTGAATCATAAATACAAATATTTATTTGTAGCTGAATAACACATGTATACCATATACACAAAGGCTTTCATCAGACTTATCCCTATATCAGTAGATTGCTCCTAGACCATTAATTCGATCGTAAGTACCGTCTGGTAAGGCCGCACCGATTACCTAATGAAATTAAAATGTTAAATTTTGTGTTACTAAGTAAAATGAAATTTATTTACCTAAGAGTACTTTAAAAAATCTTTTACTTTTACTAAAGGAGCTATCGCGTAATACTTGTAATTGGGCGAGCTTGTAGCCTATTTGTTTAGCTTAGTTTTTTTTCTTTTTGCCTATAAATTGTTTAATAAAGTTAACGCAAATTTATTCTTGGATACTAAGGTATAAAAAGGAAGGTTGTGACCTATAAGACAGCCAATCTTTATTAGTTCCTCGGAACACCCTGTGGTTTTTGTCGGTTCCATTCCGCCATACAACTTCACCGGCGGCCCTGGTGGGGTGATGACCCAAGCGGGTTTACACACAATAAAAAAAAGCAGAAGATAAAGGTTCTATAAGTAAACTAGTGTCTGTTTATAGTTAAGTCCGTGTAGATGTCGGTTTTCGTGACTGTAGCATAGGATTTTCCAAGAGGATAAGAAAATTTCAACCAAGTCGATGGTTAATAAGATAAAATAATTTATTTCGTTCGAGAATGAGAGCAGTTGGCATCGTCTGCTCTAATGCCCGATTTAGTTTTACTAGGATTGTAAAGTGATTTTAAACACATAAAAAGAAGAAACTATACAATACTAAATGAATTTGGAGAATGCCTTGTGCAGTGTCGAATCTTAACTATAATAGATAAACAATATGCAGGGTAGGATGTATATAATTGTGAAAGTTTGTGAGGATGTATGGATGTATGGATGTTTGTTACTCTTTCACGCAAAAACTACTAAACCGATTGCAACGAAACTTTGTATGTAGATAGCTGAAGACTTAGATTAACACATAGGTTACTTTTTATCCCGATATTCCCACGGCATCGGGACTTACGCGGGTGAAACCGCGGGACGCAGTTAAGAACTTAATAAAACGCACGTTGAGGCACATATAGGAGTATGTATTATATTGCACATGAGAGTCTTCTGTATATATTTATAGTAGTGGCATTTTTAGTGGAATCAATATTGAAGTTAATTTACTAGCTGCGAGAGCTGCTGTTTATTAAAAAAAGTGCTGTTAAAGTATGCTATTTGTTCAATTCATTTATTTGTACTACGATGAAAGATTAACATTAATCGTTAATAGCTCGGTTGCTAACAAAAATCTTATTTTAAAATCCTAATTAATACTGTAAATATGGTATTTGTTTGTATGTTACGCTTTCACTCCTTAACTACACAACTGATCATCATAAAACTTTGCACACCTGTTCTCAGGAGGACACATAAGGTCATAGTGTTCATAGCATGCAGAAGCTAGTTTGAATTGAATAAAAATTTAGATAATAATTATCACCTTAATAACATTTTCATTTGACATTACCGCTAACCAATAGGCGTCAGTTGACCGTTAATGTATCCCCACACTCGACTTTAAAACGCTGACCCAAGCAATATCACGTCCTTTACTACTTATATAACATAGTACAGAGTTTAATCAAGTTGATCCCTTCAGTTGATGGTGTTCTCGGCCCTTGCTCCGTACCAGTTGGCTACTACCGATTAGCTAATGAAATTGTAATTGTGATTTAAGATACGGGTGAAATTCGCTGGCGCTTGTATGAAACTTTAACGTAGAACATAAATTTTCTGTGTGGTATACGAATTTTCATTATGAACTCATAGCCGTTTTTTTTAAATCTAACATTAAGAAAATAAGGAAAAAAGGTCTTCATCACGTTTGGTATTATTTCATATAAATAAACGCCTGTCAACTTACACCGACTGTGGTCATGGGTTTAATAAGAAAAATTGTGTAATTATACAATTGTAATCGAAGCAGCTTTAATTATCTAAATAGTTATCTGTGGGAGAGCTATGCTTCGGCACGTATGGGCTGGCTCGACCGGAGTGATACCACGGCCTCACAGAAAACCGGCAGTATAGCAATGATTTCATTGCTTTTCGCCGAGTGAGGTTACCGGAGGCCCTAACCCTTCCAAGGGTCTGTCCTTGGACCACTCCTGTGGAACATTGGGTACGACTGGGCCCTTCGAGGCGACTTCCCCCCCGGGCTCGGCGTAATCTGTTACGCCGATGACACTTTGGTCACAGCCCGGGGGGTAAACTTTCAGGAGGCGGCGTGCCTGGCCACCAGGGGAGTCTCTCTGGTGGTCGGGCGCATCGAGGCGCTGGGTTTGCGGGTGGCCCTGGATAAGACGGAGGCCCTGTTATTTCATGGGCCCCGTCGTGGTCCACCCCCTGGCGCCTCTATCGAGGTCAACTCGGTCCTCGTACCGGTTCAGGCCCACATAAAATATCTGGGCCTGATCCTCGACGGTAGATGGCGCTTCGACGAGCACTTCCTGCAGCTTGCTCCAAGGCTGGTCAGTGCTGCGTCCGCCCTTGGGCGACTCTTGCCCAATTTGGGCGGACCCAGTGTCGCTACGAGACGGCTGTACACGGGGGTTGTCCGGTCAATAGCACTGTACGGTGCACCGGTGTGGGCGGAGGCTCTGACCGCCCAGAATAGGGCACCACCACTGCGACTGCACTGAGGACTCGGCTCAGCACACGCTGGCGGTCTGCTCCGCCTGGGCGACGCGGCGTCGGGCCCTCACTGCAGTCATTGGAGGGGATCTCTCGCTACCGGCCGTCATACGCTCCATGGCCGGTAGCGACAGGAATTTTACCGCCGTCGCGACCTTCTGTGAGGACGTCATCTCGCAGAAGGAGGCGGCGGAACGGGTTCGGGAGGACGATCTCCACTCGGACCTAATTCGCCTCATGCCAACCTGAGTGTGGCCGCGGGTGGACGGGACGGGTTTTCCCCTCCACCCGCAATAGTGGCCCCCTGCGAGGAGGTGGCGTCCGCGTGTGCCTGGACGTCGCCTAATTGATAGGTCTTTACCCGAAGGTGGTGCCCGCGCTTTTGCGGGCAGGCGTCAGGGGGGGTCCGGATGTCTTAATAAAAGCTGTTCCCGGATCCCTCCTACGTAAGGCGCAGTACGGCACACCGTGTGGTTTTAGTCGGTTCGATTCCGACACACCGCCCCACCGAAAACCCCGGTGGGGTGACGGGCCGAGGGGGTTTCCACGCACGCACAAAAAGAAAAGAAAAAAAGGCCCTAACCCTTCCCCTTCCCCCCTTCCCCTACTCCCACCTTAAAGGTCGGCAACGCACTTGTGACTCTTGAGTTGAAGGTGACCATGGGCGGCGGTAGTCACCATCAGGTGACCCGTCTCCTCGTTTGCCCCCTATACCATAAAAAAAAGCATTTTATAGTTGTATGTATAACTATCCCGCTATGAACGGTGTAACGATCGAGAACTGGGCTGCGGTTCCGAATCCTCTTTTAATAAGTTATTTAAGTAAGTATGCTTATTTATAGTCTAGGCCTTGATCCATAGTACCTGTGTAGGCTTATGCTCTATTTGAGTGTAGATAGTGCTGTGTCATAATGTTCAAGAACACTGTGGGAAAAAAAAACACTTTGTTTTCAGAAGTACTTATACTTTGCACGGTACTCCATTATAATCTTTTAATGTTAATGCTTCTTCTGTAGATTTAAAATTGATGTAAATAATCAATGATATAAAACTACACGTATTTTATTGCATTATTAATGCTGAGCTAATGATGAAAAAAAAACTCACTAATGAAAAGAAAAAAATTGTAACTACAATATGTATTATAAAGGCAGATACCATTATAAAACTATTTTATGATTATGATGATGCTACACCATTATGTATCTATACAATATGTATCATAAAGTCAGATACCATTATAAAACTATTTTATGATTATGATGATGCTACACCATTATGTATCTATACAATATGTGTCATAAAGGCAGATACCATTATAAAACTATTTTATGATTATGATGATGCTACACCATTATGTATCTATACAATATGTGTCATAAAGGCAGATACCATTATAAAACTGTTTTATGATTACGATGATGCTACACCATTATGTATCTATACAATATGTATCATAAAGGCAGATACCATAATAAAACTATTTTATGATTACGATGATGCTACACCATTATGTATCTATACAATATGTATCATAAAGGCAGATACCATTATAAAACTATTTTATGATTATGATGATGCTACACCATTATGTATCTATACAATATGTATCATAAAGTCAGATACCATTTTAAAACTATTTTATGATTATGATGATGCTACATCATTATGTATCTATACAATATGTATCATAAAGGCAGATACCATTATAAAACTATTTTATGATTATGATGATGCTACAGCATTATGTATCTATACAATATGTATCATAAAGGCAGATACCATTATAAAACTATTTTATGATTACGATGATGCTACACCATTATGTATCTATACAATATGTATCATAAAGGCAGATACCATTATAAAACTATTTTATGATTACGATGATGCTACACCATTATGTATCTATACAATATGTATCATAAAGGTAGATACCATTATAAAACTATTTTATGATTATGATGATGCTACACCATTATGTATCTATACAATATGTATCATAAAGTCAGATACCATTATAAAACTATTTTATGATTATGATGATGCTACACCATTATGTATCTATACAATATGTATCATAAAGGCAGATACCATTATAAAACTATTTTATGATTATGATGATGCTACAGCATTATGTATCTATACAATATGTATCATAAAGGCAGATACCATTTTAAAACTATTTTATGATTACGATGATGCTACACCTTTATGTATCTATACAATATGTATCATAAAGGCAGATAACATTATAAAACTATTTTATGATTACGATGATGCTACACCATTATGTATTTATACAATATGTATCATAAAGGTAGATACCATTATAAAACTATTTTATGATTATGATGATGCTACAGCATTATGTATCTATACAATATGTATCATAAAGGCAGATACCATTATAAAACTATTTTATGATTACGATGATGCTACACCATTATGTATCTATACAATATGTATCATAAAGGCAGATACCATTATAAAACTATTTTATGATTACGATGATGCTACACCATTATGTATCTATACAATATGTATCATAAAGGTAGATACCATTATAAAACTATTTTATGATTACGATGATGCTACACCATTATGTATCTATACAATATGTATCATAAAGTCAGATACCATTATAAAACTATTTTATGATTATGATGATGCTACACCATTATGTATCTATACAATATGTATCATAAAGGCAGATACCATTATAAAACTATTTTATGATTATGATGATGCTACAGCATTATGTATCTATACAATATGTATCATAAAGGCAGATACCATTATAAAACTATTTTATGATTACGATGATGCTACACCATTATGTATCTATACAATATGTATCATAAAGGCAGATAACATTATAAAACTATTTTATGATTACGATGATGCTACACCATTATGTATTTATACAATATGTATCATAAAGGTAGATACCATTATAAAACTATTTTATGATTATGATGATGCTACACCATTATGTATCTATACAATATGTATCATATTTAACGCAGAAACCATTAGAGGTACCCGTAGGCAATAAGTTCGGTCACTCAATTTTACTGACAGTAAGTCAGTAATTTGTGAAACGTGGTGTGAACTTAATTCATTTGTTGTGATTGGTTAGGGGATGACATTGATTTGCACTTTCTGTACAAGTGCAGAGATCGACGCCGGCGCAGTTCCTATTAAAACTAGTGCGAAATTCGTGCAGTGCATCATTTGATGTATTTATTGTGTTACATATAAACTGTATGCTCACCCATTCATTTATGGACAGAAATTCTTATGGAACGGGCAGAATATCTGCCACGCCTAGTAACCAGTTATTTGTTGCGAGAGTTCGGTTGGCCTTTCCTGTTTAAAGCAAATAGTTGAACTTTATCCTTGGCTACTGTCTACCTCAATTACTATTAAACGGAATGTTCGTAATGTTATACTTAACTAGCAACCCGCCCCGCCTTCACACGAGTAGCAAACCATAATTATATTGATTTTTGTCTACAATTTCATCACATTTCAGCCATTTTACACAAAACATAAATGATTTATACACCCAAACCTTCCTTATGAATCACTCCGGCTATTGGTGAAATTCATATGAAAATCCGTTAGGTAGTTATTGAGTTTATCGCGAACAGACAGACGCGGCGAGCTACTTTGTTTTATAATATGTAGTGATTGACATAAATATATTGCATGTAAGGTACTATACGAACCAAGGACAACCAAATCTCAAACAAGTAATTATTAAATCTGACGACATAATCAAAATAATTGTTATAAACATACATACATTGAGGACCCTGGCGAATAATCACAACGCTCAACTATCTTCATTTGCAATATTATAACGATGCTGTTATAAGTTCATAATGGATTCAGCACAGATGCCATGCAGCTGCAAGAGCAAAATTACTTCACAATTGGAAATAACTAAAGAGAAACGATTGGAATAGATTATGTAGCGCGTAAAATGAAATTTGCTTTCTGTGAATATATTACTGTGATGTAGTATATAGATGTGATAATATGCACATGAACAAACGTACACAGAAAATATGTCTAGTTTCTATTATCGTATCGCTCATCATCAAAAATCATCATCAGTACAGGGTAACAATTCACATCAACAGTTTATTTTTTTTTATTTATTTATTTAGATACATTTACAATATTATTACAGGAAAACTCCCAAGGCAATATTGCAAGCTTACAACTAATTATAATAAATGATTATAAACAATTAATATTCATAAAAAAATTTACTATAAATCTATTATATTTCAGAAATAATGCAACTTTGTGCTACTTCTGTAAATTTCAGCAGAATACAATTGTAAATGTCTATATATGTAGCCACTACGTTAATAATCCGTATGGCGCGCGACAAGCGAGAAAATTGAAGTAAGTTGGTCCTCGCCACCGGCACGCTGAGTGTGGCTGGGCGGCGACGAGCGCCCACGAAGCCGGTGGGGGCACACAACTGCAGGCGCACCAGCATGGCCGGGTGGTGCAACTGACCGCGTAGCACGCGCCACGCGTAGCACGCTAGCGCGACGTCGCGCCGCATGCTCAACTGCACGTACCCGACCATGCCGAGTACAAACAAATTGGGGTACATCAGTGGGTAAAAAGGGTACACTCCATATTCTTTTAAGTACAAAAATCGAGTGAATTTATTTTGAATTTTTTTTCACCATAAGGCTGTACTTCGCCTCATGGGGATTCCAAATAATGGCTGTCGAGTATAGTACGCTGTATAGTATTCTCACGAGTACTGTATTATTAAAATCTTTCCAATTTCTTAAAATGAACCCTAAATTCCTAAACGCCTTCCCGCAGATATAAACAATGTGCTTACGGAACGTTAGCTCAGGTACCATCTCCACCCCTAAGTCACGGGTACAACTTAAGCGTGGAATCAATGCATCATTCATTCTATACGTATAGTGCAGCGGAGTCCTCGCACGTGTATAACTCATTACTCCACACTTAGCTATGTTAAAAATAAGCTTGTTAGTATTGCTCCACTGCACTACCCGATCTATATCCCCTAGCAACCTATCCGCGTCCGACGCGTCCGCTATCGACAGATACACCCTAAGGTCATCCGCAAAACAGCAGACACTCGGCATGCTGAACTACTGCTGGCAGGTCGTTAATCATTAAAATGAATTCCAACGGTCCCAAATTAGATCCCTGACTTATGCCCGAAAAGGTAAAATACTGCCGTGATTTGTAACCGGCGTACTCCACGTACTGTCTGCGTTCGCCAAAGTAGCTCGCAAAGAATTCCAGCAGTTGCGACGTGAAACCTAGCTCCACCAGTTTCGACAACAGCACGTCATTATTGACGACATCAAAAGCCTTCCGGAAGTCGAAGTACGCGCAATCTACTTGTCCTCCCATATCAATGACTGGTGTAAGGTACGTCGTAAAAGATAACAAATTGTCCCCCGTACTTCGCCCCGGCCTGAAACCGTGCTGCGCATCAGTCAGCTGACAACTGATTTGCGCATAAATACATGTGTGTAATGCTGATTCGAATACTTTAGCGATGGCAGACAGCACTGCGATCGGTCTATAACCACTGACGTCATCATTTTCACTACCCTTCGGAACCGGTATTACTCTTCTGACTTTCCATTGATCGGGGTAATGACTTTCCCTTAAGCACAGATTAAAGATGTGTAACAAGGGCCCCGAAAACACCTCCCGACAGTCCTTCACAATATACGGAGGTATACCATCAGGCCCTACGGAGTGCTTGGGTTTGAGGCGATTGAGCGCCGATTGCAACTCACGCGCCGTGAGCTGTCCCACATGCACCCGAGCTGCGACCGCGCTCGCGCCGCGACCGAATCCAACACTGGTCGCTTCTCGCTAAATACTGAGTGGAAATATGTAGCAAAACACTGCACACTCTGCCTCGCTTAAGAACCTACCATCTTTTCTTATTACGTTTTTATTACGCCTACCTTGTTTATTTTTAATATAATTCCAAAAAGATTTCGGCTCATTATTAATATTCATCTGTAATCTACGCTGATAAGGTTCATAGGTCGAGTCAAGTTTACGTTTCACCAATGCGCGATATCTAGAAAATGTTTCATAATCACACTGTTATTTTAAAAATTTTGTGGTATCTTGATTTTTCCTTGATATCGCGTATTAAATCTGACGTGTACCATTCTTGATATGTGTACCTATTACTTATTTTATTTAATTTGTTTTTTGCGGGAGTACACTCATTGATAACTTCGTTAACTATATTATAGAAATAGGTCAACGCCTCCTCTGACCTTTTAATTTCATACAATACGTCCCAATTTATCATGCTTAATCTCTCATATAACATTGTAAAATTACATTTGTTGAAGTTCCAGTTATTACTGCAGTTGCTATCAATATCTATGTCATCCTGCATAGGCACCTGCGCAGCATTCCAGCTAGATGTTATCGCAAGTTTAACATCTAACGGCGGATGTTGAACGTCAATGCCTACCAATGGTTCCTGTTATATTTTGACTTCTATGTCACTCGCCAATACATTAGTCATTACTAAATCTAGTGTACGATTATTAATATTACAAATATTATTTACCTGCCGAAATCCACAGAAGGTAATTTTGCACTTCGACCGTTGCTGAGGGCATGTTGAAATCACCTACCACTATTTACTGATTCATATTTTACACATACATTTTCAAGAATTTGAAATAATTGCATATATTCACTATAATTACAGTTTGGTGGAATATACACCACGCAACATACAAGAACTTATTTCTATGGATGACCGTCGCACAATCTCAATAAACACGCACAATCTCAAATAAGGCCGCGTCTACATTGTCAATCCGCACTTGATTAATATCAAACCGGGAAGATACCGCTACGAACACACCTCCTTGTTTTCTTCCGTCCACTCGGTACACCGTAATATCTTATATCCGGTTGGAATAAGTTCCCCGTCTTTTATAGACGCATTTAGTCCAGACTCAGTAATTGCAAATATGTCGTGATTTGATGTTAACAAATTCTTGTAGAAAGTTTCCTCAAAACTCCCATGCCATATTTTAAATTTTCTTTTGTAATTTACTATTTTAATGACAATAATAATAGTTATACAAATAAATAAATAAATACGGATTCAAGCTCTAGGCCCCAAACTAAGATTTTTGTTATTTTTTATTCCAACTGGATTTTAAAGTTACTTCTCAGTACTTATAACAATACGGACATATCAATATAACAGCTTAAAACACTACTACATTGCTTGGAACACTATTGTTTTAATTGGAATAAATGGTTTCAATTTCATGTGTTTATTCTAATCTTTGAAGTATTATTAATACTCTCATAGAAAGAAATTGAATACCCAAAACAATTACAATACAGTACTTACACATATAAGATGGAATATGAGGTATTTTGGTGTTAATGGCTAGTTGCCTGTAACCACACAGTACCTACCCACGTCTGGAATAATCAAGAGCAATCTCAATCTCCAACTCAATCAACTGCACTACTTTATGAATTGTAATGATTCTTCATCCTAGAATTATGGTGTGCAAAAATACCGTAAAAGAAATTATAGGGATTGGTTGCAAAAGTAGGAGGAAACCATATATTTCAAAACATTAAAAGAATTGCTATTATCCGATAAACAAAAACGATTTATCGCGTGCAGCACGTTCCAATGCGGGTTCCTACACTGTAAGCTATGGGTACATACGCGGTGCAATGGTTCCAAGTGATGTATAACTATACTATACTATAACTGTTGCGCGTTGAAGCAAAATTTCCAAGCTGTAGTGTGTTATATTTAAAAAGTATAGTTTTATACTGTTGTACTGTACACGAAAACTATTTAAACAATAAGTTTTTATATGTCGTCATTATAATATGTGTCAATGTACATTAAAATTTATCTGGACCTCATATTATGTTTTGAAAAACTCTCTAATTGAAACATGCAACTTTAACGGTACCATACTTCATAGATATCGTTTACAATATGAAAAATATGCATGTGTCTTCCAGTGTGCAGGGAGTTTTTGTTTCATATCATGGACGATAAACAAAATTCAACAGTTAATTTTTTTGGCCCTTTTTATTATAATTTAATTACTGTAATTCAGTAAAAATAGCTACGATTAATTTATCCATGAAGAATAACAACAAGCGGTAGTAGCGTAATGGCTAAGGCGTCGGCCTTGCGATCAAGTGGTTGCGGGTTCGAACCCCACCCAGTGCACTATCGATGTGAACCCACTCCTAACACAAGCATTTAGCTTAGCTGGAGGGGTTAACAAGAATACTAGTAATGTGTCACGTACGTTACTAGTATTCTTTCTTTAAAAAAAAATAATTTATAAATTATAAAAAGTCTTATTTATGTAGTAATAATATGTTACATTGTCCCCACATTTATATATAAGAAATGTAACGAGTTACTTGTAAATGAACATGTAAAACACTGTTCTTGAAGTTGCTTGCCTGTTCTCCTTGCGTGCCTCCATACGTATTGTAACGGGCAGCTTCACTTATTCTGACTGACTCCTACTTCTGACAGTTCAAAGATACTCATATAAACCCATGTTAGATTTTAATTGAAATATATGATTTAGATTTTGAAGTAAGCTTTTGGAAAATCAGTAGGGGCATTACCACCTACAACGCTCATATTCCACTAATATCAATGGTTTTCGTTTTCTAGAACCATTTAGTGTACGGAGCTCTTTACTTAATTCATCAGTAGGAACTCTTACAAAATTATTAAGTGCTCGTATTACTAACTACTTAGCTCGACAGACAAGCGGCCATTGTGAAAAATTCTCAAGATACCACCTTTGTGATCAAGATCCTTTGTGAGATCGCTCGCCTGACAGTTCGAGACCGACACCTTTTAATTTGGAACTTACTGTTACTATTTAGTTAATAGCGGTCCGCACCGGCTTCGCACGGGTGCACTGTAGATACTAATGTGGTGAACAATTATTGTGATATCATTAGGAAAATTAACACAAAACAACATGAAACTTTAAGTATAAACCATCCTCTTGAATCGTTCTATCTATTGGTGAAAACTGAATTAAAATAAGTTGCCTAGTTTATAAAGATCTAAGCGTACAAACGGCGGAAGCGACTTTGTTTTAGACTATGTAGAAATGTGTAACTTGGAACTTAATCGCTACAAAATTTTTGTAAGGAACAATACTTTTTCGGTTACTCGACGTTTCAATCAAATTGCACCTTTTTTAATCACGGGCGGTGGTTTTCTACTTTGTTTTTTAAAGGTATGCGCCTTGTGTATAGGGAATACTAACACAAAGTTTATATACTTAAACAAATAATGTCCAAAATGTAGTGAGCCGATAAATAAGGCCGAAGAAAACGAAAATCGTGTTGTTAAGTCTTTGCGAGACCTTTGAGTGAGGATAATCTAGAAATAATTTCTACTGCTGGACTGCTGCTGGCTGGATAGTTTACCATCTGTGGCTTCCTTCGTGTTTTACTCCTAGGCCATTTTTCTTTCTTTCTTTTTTCCTAGTTAAAGCACCTTCAATCCAGCAAAATCTACAGTACCAAACATCCAATAATAACTATCTTATTTGTTGCGGCCGCGAAACAAAAAACTGCCCAACATATGAGTTTCTCTTAAACCACTTACGTTACTGAGAGCAAAGTAAAATTTTTAATGAAAGCAGAATTGATTACCGCAGTTTTAAGTGGCTATTTCGCTAATTGCCGAGTTGAGTGTTGTGGGTTCGATACCTGGTAGTTGTTCTAAGTCTGGGTGTACTTCATGTTTGTTATTTGTATGTTCGTGTAGTGTGTGTATTAAAATAAGAAAAATAATTGAATTACCACGTGCCTGCCTTTAGTAGATATGTTGATGAAGTGCATACAATCTGCTGAAATTCTTTAAGATGAACATGTTTTACATTATGCAAAAGACAGACTCGGTTAATGATAATATTATGTTTTTATTGTAATCAAAGGTGGTTAATCTAAGCAAAATAAAAACCAATTCCAAATCATCAGGCAGATCGCACGCCAGTTTGACACCTTTAGATTGTGTTGAGATGACGATGAACGAGCGTTGGATTTTTATTTAGTGTACACATGGCAAGCGTCAGTTCAGTTCGAGTAAAAACAGAAAATTATAAACTATTAATATATAAAATAACTACCTGAAATGTATGAAATGAAGAGTCACCGGATTCATGCTATGTGAAAAATTGTATACGAACTTTTGTTGAAATGGTCGAATCTTTTTATTAAAAAAACGTGTGTTCGTGTTAACGAATGTACGGCAAAACCAATGATCTCAAAGGGTGCGGCAACGTTGTAGGCCTTAGCATGTTAATGACTTCCACAGAATACGTGTTCTTGTTGAAGCACGTCAACGCGGGTTAAACAAATCGCGCGTTCAACGACCGTCACCTTTTCCTTTTTTCGTAATTACAGTTCATACTCGTATTTGATAAGAGTAGGTAATTTCGTTTTATTTTCCGAACCAGTACACTAAGAAATTTTTCACAAGTGTAAAGCGTTAAATTATTCAAATACCAAGTACAAGTAATTATTCTGCTCAAGTACCCACACACTCAGTACGTGAACACCCAGGTATACACAACATAATAGGAAATACATATTTACTACAAGTAATTTCAGGTAGTAAAGTTCACTAGTGGTACCATTTAATTTGGTAGTATTACCATTGCTCACTTGGACTTCGGGAAATTCGTCACTTCCGGCCCCGCTCGGGGCCTTTTCATGAGAATCGCCTGAAGATACTAATTTCCGGTTCATGAAAAGCCTACGAGGCCTTTTTGTTACTTTGTTAAAAATATATTTTTTGCTTTTTTCTCGATAAGATAATGGTCGGGATTTTCAGGCTGTTTTAAATTTAACAAGTTGTGTCAGAGTAACAAAAATGATGAAACATATATTTTTTTATGAAAATGAATTTCTTACGATACAAATAGTATTATAAAAGTTACTCTGTTTTTTATTTTTGTAAAATGATGTAGCAAAATATATGAGTATTTAAATACTTCAACGATTACTGAACTCATCGAGAAGCTCTGTCGGACTTTCTTTATTGTCTAATCGCTCACAACGACTGCAGGAAAACATGTTCGAGACACAGTAGAGGTTTGTGTCGCTCGGATGTAGCAACAGAATTCTGCTCGAACTATAGCCGACCGACTGGGAAAGAATACCTGCTCTTCAAAAGAACGCGATCACTAGTGACATAATGTGCTGATATTTCTGCTGTCTTCTTTCTGAGACATCATGTACTCCTTGTATGGCATTGGCAAAGTATAAAGCCGGTTGTGACCTTATTTGGTGATTCAGTTAATTTATTTACATTTTTTTATATTTTCTAAAGGTTACTTTAAAGGCACAAAGCACACTCCCACGTAATATATGATAATAATCTACTTAAAGTTTCGTACAAACGACTGCTTAACATAAGACGTTCTTTATTCTCCTTATTTATGTCGACTAAAAATCATTAAAAGCTTGCGCGAAGTTCGTAAATAATTAATGGGCTGTTTGTGGCTTGTATTGGAATGGTACATGTAAATAAAGCAGCTGAAAAAGTTAATTACTAAGCTTAGAATATAATATATATTTATTTTTCGATGCGTACAATAGTAATTAAGGTTGATTAAAATTTACTCGTATATATGCTTCTGTGTCGTAATGACATATATTCTGTTTTATGTAATCAGTTTTTTCTTCCGTTTTTAGTCAGTACGTGTCCTTTTAAATAATATTTTATGAAAACTAAATACACCTATAAATAGTTATACCATATATATAGATGTTAATGATGTTTGCTATATTGCGAAACATGTTTGCAAATAGTTATACCATATATATAGATGTTAATGATGTTTGCTATATTGCGAAACATGTTTGCAAATAGTTATACCATATATATAGATGTTAATGATGTTTGCTATATTGCGAAACATGTTTGCAAATAGTTATACCATATATATAGATGTTAATGATGTTTGCTATATTGCGAAACATGTTTGCAAATAGTTATACCATATATATAGATGTTAATGATGTTTGCTATATTGCGAAACATGTTTGCAAATAGTTATACCATATATATAGATGTTAATGATGTTTGCTATATTGCGAAACATGTTTGCAAATAGTTATACCATATATATAGATGTTAATGATGTTTGCTATATTGCGAAACATGTTTGCAAATAGTTATACCATATATATAGATGTTAATGATGTTTGCTATATTGCGAAACATGTTTGCAAATAGTTATACCATATATATAGATGTTAATGATGTTTGCTATATTGCGAAACATGTTTGCAAATAGTTATACCATATATATAGATGTTAATGATGTTTGCTATATTGCGAAACATGTTTGCAAATAGTTATACCATATATATAGATGTTAATGATGTTTGCTATATTGCGAAACATGTTTGCAAATTCTTGCTTAATAAAATTTTATTAAATTCAAAAATGACATAAAATAAAACAAGTTTATTTTTTATGTCAGTAATTACAGTGACCTTACTAACTTTTAAACTTTCGCGTTCCATGATAATATATAATATTATCTATGTATTTACGGGAGTTGACGCAGGCAATTCAGAGGTATGGGGTGCTGTCTAGAAAACCTCCTCGTGGTGTGCAGCCTGGAAACGTTGGCGATGACGCTTCCTTTTCCTCCTCCGTTTTTGGGGAGAGCGTCATCGCCAACGGCTAATATTCTAGTAAGGAGAGGAGGCCATTTTCTTCGGCCACTCGGTCGAGGCTTGGTCCAACAGAGCGGCCGTTTCTGCCGATACCTCTGTTGGCTCTTCGCTCTTCGGAGCTATGAGGATGACAACCTCGGTAAAAAATCACGAAGGGACCCTTCCATGGGTCGGAGTTTCTCCGCTGTTCTCAGTGGAGAAGGAGGACGGGCTTGGCGTGCACTCACACTGCCACCGAGCAGGCATGGGAAGATTTAGTTTCCTTGCCACCGTCGGCATATCGTAATCCCGAAAAGAGTCGTGGTCATGTCTTGTGACTCGGATCGGGGACGAGGGTCTTGGCTTAGCCGCCCGAACTGCGAGGAAGAAAACCTCTCTAAAAAATCACCCCGAATCCCGTGTTCTGGTGCGTGACCAAGGGATGCATGGCTGATGGGTAGTTCAGTCGTAAGCGCGCTCCCAGCCGGGGCACCTGCGGACCCCTGGGTTGGGCAAAAACCTTAGCTTGCCCGGGTATTGGGGGATCTCTGCCCGGGTCGACCTTTATTTCTCCCCCTCTCGTGGGATCGGGCTCCGAATTCGGGAGCGTAGGTGCTCGACTACGCCTCGCCCAGACGGGGGCTCGAGTTCTCGAGTTCCCCGGAGCTGAGAGTGCGAAGACGGCAGACATCTTCGCAGAGAAGCTGCGGGGAATCTTTGCAGCGACGGATGGGATACGGATCGCCAGGCCCACAAAGTGCGCCGAGCTGCGCATATCGGGCCTGGACGATTCCGTAACGGTCGACGACGTCCGGGGGGCAAACCAGCAGAAGACGGGTTGCACCTCAGAAAACATTAGGATCGGCACCATCCGCCCCGGACAAGGAGGACTTGGCACGGTGTGGGTCAGCTGTCCTGTGGCAGCCGCTAAGATGTTAGGCGATGCCGGGAGGATCCTCGTCGGTTTTGTGAACGCCAGAACTACTATTCTGGTGGCAAGACCGATGAGGTGCTTCAAATGTTTGGCGTCAGGACACACCCGCATCAAGTGCGTAAGTTGTTTTGACTGCAGTGGACTTTGTTTCCGATGCGGTCGTCCAGGGCACAAGGCGGCGGAATGCTCCGCCGCCCCTCACTGCCCAGCGCGTGCGGCGTGTAATTTGCCCGCTAATCACCAGATGGGGCAGGGAAGCTGCAAGCCTCCCCGCGCGTCTCAGACAACATCGGAGGCTAGCCAGTCGACCCAGGCTGCCTCCGACGTCATTCCTGCGTCGTTGTCGTCGCCCATGGAGGGGGTTGTAGAGACGGTTCATTAATGGACCAAGTCTCCAACCTCCTCGTCCAGACGAACCTGAACCATTCTGCCGGTGCGCAGGACCTTTTCCTGCAAACCATGGCGGAGTGGTCGATAGGTGTGGCCGTAGCCGCGGAGCCCTATTACGTTCCTCCCTGGCTCACCATATACGGTGTCTACTTCTCCCCCAACCGGAGTCTGAGCGATTTCGAGGTTTTCCTCAATAACTTGGAGACCTCGATACGGCGCTTGGCGTCTGGGCACGTCTTGGTGCTGGGGGACTTTGACACAAAGTCCATTGCGTGGGGTTCCCCCAGGACGGACGCACGGGGCGAAGCCGTCGAGGAGTGGGCGGCATCGGTGGGCCTCTGTCTCCTAAACAGAGGCTCCACCAATACGTGCGTGCGGCAGCAGGGGGGGTCGATAGTGGACCTTTCGTTCGCTACCCCTGCTCTCGCCACACGAGTAAGGAGCTGGCGTGTCCTGGAAGAGATTGAGACGCTCTCGGATCACCTCTATATCCGATTTGAGCTATCAGAGGTATGTAATACCTTTTGGTGATCACGTTAATTCCCGTAAAGACGTAGATAATATTACAGTGACCTTATGTAAAAAAAAAATGGCGATGGTATTCAGGACAGTTTTAAAAGAAAATAAGGTTGCAACCTCTTTCTAAGATCAATATCTTAGAAAAAGTGGTAATCGCAATATGAGAATAGGCTGGAAAAAACCAGGGGCTACTTTTTTATTACGTACCTAATTAAATTGCTACAATAAAAATAAAAATGAATATTTTTTTAAACATTTAAAAAACTTACGTACGTAGAAAAATGTATATTAAAATGTTAATACATAGTAGCAGTTCACATCACCAAACTTTTATAATATCGAAACAGTGTGCATTGGAAGTCAAGAATTTAATTAAATTTAGGCATGCGATTAAGGCCCCCGATATTGCTTTTCGTATGAATTTAATACAATGAATACATTTTAATATATCATTCATAGGTAGTTTAGAAATACATGACGATATAATCTTGACCATGATTATATTCAATAAACTTATTTTGAATTTTCTAGGCATCATCTATAATAAACCCGACAGTCTACAGCAGAAACCGAAATATGAGACTATTCAATAAAATAATATTATTAATATTGAGATATATTACACAGCGATATTCAAGCACATATACAAACATATTTTTCTGCAAATACGTCATGATGTAAGAATTATTTTGTTGATGTACAATAAAGTTATTTCTAGTCTGTTCTATGTAATATAATATATAATAATATATAGTAAAGGATTTTTTTACATTGAGTGGAAATCAAACAAGTGACCCCTGGCTTTGTGATCCAATGCTGGACCCCCTTTACCTTTACCTCATCGTCGTTAGACCATATTTACCCAATTTACGTATACTTCGTTTCCCCCTTTATACGAGAAATCATTGCATAAAGAATTAGGACTCACGTTGTGAACGTTACGCTTAAGAGGAAATTAGCGCTCGGGCTCCAACGAATGGATTTCCGGCTGCAAGAGGAAGCTGTATTTAAGTTTTACTGTGTGACCAATTGTTGTTGCTGGCTGATTCTAACGGACGTTTAAGTGCACTAGTTGGGATTTATATTGCTGTTATTGGACAGTGGGGGACCATTGGTATGTTGTAGAGCAACTTCGTATTTTCTGGGGTAAAAACACAATGTGCATTGTGAAGTGTCCTTAACGTATTGTTATGTACACCTGAAAAATAGTTCGTTTTGAAAAAAAAAAGATAAAGTTTTGAAGTTTTTTTCGTAAATGCTTTTCCTGGTGTGGATTCCTAACCGACGGAAACCCCAAGAAAATACATTTTATGCAGCAGCATGTAATGAATTTTCGTATCAAATTCAACAATTTTGTTATTTTAATTCTTTATGCAGATATTTTCAAAAAAATCATACATTTCATTACCATGCTTGGTATTAAATACGCATTCATGTCAGTCCCCTCTTTCACGTTCCATTAGGTCAATTTTGAAGTTCAATTAGTCAGTTTCAAAGTAAGATAATCTGTATTAAAATTGTTAGCGCTTTACGTTAAAACATGACCACACCTTAGTGTAAATTTTTTTTTTCAGAAAGATTTGCGAAAAGAGGTTTGCGATCATTTAAAATATAAAATACAAAGTTCCAACTTTTTTCTCCATATTTTATTAACTAAATATAATTATCGTGTCTCACTCAAAAATGGATCTATCCCAAAACGTTTTGCACGATGATATGATGATATTTTACGAATTCAAATCTGTTCGCTTAAATCACATGAGAACTTGAATAGATCGAATTTACTCATGTGCTCCAAATGCTCCAAGGCAGCGGAAAAAAATGCTTTTGTTACAGAGGTTTACACACTCTGATTGCACGGCATAGATACCATCCAAACACCACAAAGATTTGGTACGTTAATTTTGTACTTTTTGATAAGTTACGATATAAAAAAGTTGTATAGTTACGTAAGTTGTGTTATCTCTAGTAATACTAAAAAAGTTAGCAGTATGTTACTGTTCAATTTAATATTAGGGAAGGATGCGGACGGCCCACGATCACAGACGGCCACGCACCGCACCAAGGCCCTTCCAACCTACGAGGGATCCGTAGGGACGCGTCTGCGTTTTCACGGATCCTCCTACTCCCTCGGTGCGTAGCCGCGTGGGTGCGATCTGGTCTGCCTCCTTTCATAATATCACGGACCGTGGGAGGCGACCTTTAGGAAGATATTTCTAGTAGCACACTATAAATAGTACTTAGCGGGTACTTTCCTTGTTTGTCAACTTGCTTGTATCAAAAGAAAAAAAAACAACATGAATTAATGGTATATTAACATAATTGTATATATTTTTAAAGTGAAATTATTATAGATAGATAGAACATTCTTTATTGTACACCACAGTTGAACAGAAATTAAACATAGTTTCATTTATTAACATATAAATCTAAAGATATATATCTACGGACCCGCCGTACAAAATACACGTCAAAATGAAAATGATGTATGCGCGCCGTTAAAAATGACCTGTTCCTGTAAATAATAAAAATAACTGGCATATCTCTCAGTGGAGGCCGAGGATGACAGACACCCTATATTTGACGGGACACCTAAATAATAGACAATGATTCCGTACCATTCGAAATATGTTTGTTTTCATCCTGAATAATATTATAAGCGCGAAAGTGAGTTTGTTTGTTTGCCTTCACGCCTTTTCTACTTAACTGGTGATTTAGGAATTTTCAACAGGGGTCTTGACAGGGGTACAAGAAGGACAAAGGGTACATTTCATCTGGACAAAGTACGATTCCCGAGGTATATCGGTTTTAATAGAATTGATTGACAAAATCTACATTAACGCGACCTAAGCCGTTATGAAAAGCTAGTACAAACACTAATACACACTTAAAAATACATTTTTTTTAATTTAAGTGGGACCAACTTCGAAGTAAGTCAAAAAAAAATTATCTAAATCGGACTACCCTGTAAAAAGTTATGGGGGATCATACATAAAATAAATATATATATACGGGTCGACTTGAGAACCTCCTCCGTTTTTTCGTTGGTTAAAACATGGTTTTGACCCACTAACTAAAATGAAATTCATTAATGATGAAAACATTGTAATTGACACACAAATCGAATGGCAAACGGTACCTACGAGTATTTTAATCTTACACGAAAAGTGATTATTAAAACGAATTACAATTTTATAGATTGAACTTATATTTATTTTAAAATGTATTCAACTATTATACAATAGTGTTTTCCACGCAACACAATTGTAACGCAAAAATACGTGCATGCTAGAAATAACTCAATAAAGCACGACACACGATGCACGAGATTTCAATAGTTCATTTGAAAGCCAAGACAACTTTTGCTGGTTTTCACCATGTCAGACCAGTTTGTATGCATATACCATATACCTTTGAAATCTAAATCTATATGGGGTGCTTTAGCTATAGGATAAACAAAATGTTTTTAAACTATATTTAAAGTATATATAAATAAAATTACTGTAACTTTTATGTCTGTCCACCACACGAAATACAAAAACGCAACAAACAAATTACGCAGTCTAGTCGCGTCTACTGAAAAATTATGGTGAATTTATTCCTGTTCATCCCTTCCATTAAAATCTGTGCCTCGCGAAGCTTTTTTTGTTATTATTTGTGACAAAAATGTACTACTGAGCATCGAACCCGGCTGATGAATTTTAAGTAGTAGTGATTGTTATGTAATTTTTCTCTTCTATTTACGCTTGCAATTCCAGAGAACTCGCATGCGCATTGCTGACTTTTTAAAAACCTGTAGACTCCTTCCTTAGAGAACCCCATGCTTGTACTCAATCGGAAAAAATATCTAGGCAGGGAGCTCATTTCACAGCCAGAACGTTCGCGGGAGGAAAATCCTCTGGAACCAAACCGTGCGCGACCATTTAGATTCCAAGGTGTGAGGAGTTCTTTAGAGTATTTATTTGATTATATGTTTTGACAGAGATATCAGCTACTTCGACTTCGAAATTTAAAATAGGTGAATAGATAAAGGGGACTAATAACTGCCGATAGTCATAAAACTTATCTGTCTCTCGAAGAAATAATCTATACGCATATCTAATTCAATTGACAAATCCTTCCTATAAATAAACCGTTATCGTGCCTATCAACAGTAAGAGAAAAAGGATCCCAAAACAAACTCGGCCCATTTGAAAGAGTTGATGAATTTCAAAATTAATATTATTTTTATTCGTCATCTCGTCCCATCCTTGCTTTTATTAGGTTTTAATAGGAACTAAAGATAAAGTAGTCTTGTGTTTTATTTTAATACCTTAGAAGGTTTTCTTCTTCACTGTACTAAATGAACTAAAATTTAAAGAATTTCAAGAATGGGACGAATAAAAAAGATATTAATTTTCAAATTCGGCAACTCGTCCCAATAGGCCGAGTTTGTTTTGGGACGATTGCGCTAGTAGTGTTGTCCTTTTCGGATATTTCTACAGGATAGAAGCAAGGAGAAGTCAGATATCTTCAATCTATAAATTTATCTGATATATATTATATAGACTACTGTTGCCGCCACATTAAAAAACTCCTATTTTTTTTTTATACAAACTATAATAGATGATAACACAGTTCACTATTTAATAAAAATAAGTTAATGGCCCCAATTCTGTTACTTCACTCGCTAAATTAAAATTCACAAAATTTTCTTCATATAAGAAGTAAACCTTGCACACTTAGAAACAAGGTCTTATTTCAAATTTAAACAAGTAGGTAACATATGTCGCTATCGAAATAAGCAATTTATTTGTCGACTAAAGTCTGATACGCTTAAATAAACTGTAATACCACGTAGCGAGAGCCGCTATCCGTTGAATGCCATCTCTTTTGCTCTGTGTTTTTAGTAAGCGTCTTCGTAGGTGTACATTAAAAACACGTCGTCCTTGTTCGATTTGAACAAGTTTTTATACGGCAATTATACAGCGTTTGAATAAATGAAGACTCTCGCTGCGTGGAAATAAGGTTGAGTATACGTTGACAGGTTTTATTGAAATTTAGCGGCGCTGAGAAATAGATGCTAGTAATAAATAGACCTTATTACGAAGAGCACTAGGTTGATTTCATATGAAGAAATTAAGTCAGGTTTTAGTTTAGTCGAGTGTACAATAGAATCGGCACCAATAGATATTATTTTGACTGGTTATACCTATAACGCAATACTATTGGTCGATGGATAAATATTAACAAATTGTGGGATTATAAAAGGGTAGGAATATGTTTAGAACGATTGACTTGAGTGCAAACAGAGGTACGAACAACTTGTCCTATATATATAAACTACAGATCTCGACAAGTGTAATTTAAACTTATTTTAATTAATGTACCCGCATCTAAGAAAGCAAGTTAGCAAATCTTATTTTTGAATAAGTTTACTGCGTTATCTAGCTGTTAGGCTTATGTATAAATTTATAAACTTGCCACAAATTAAGTAATAAATAACTTTATTGATATCATAGTGTTAGGTTTAAATACAAATAAGCACATTATGAACATCTAACTCCACGAAAGAATACTACTTTATTCTTAATACATAGCATAGTACTTTGTACACAAATAAATTCGGAACAAAAACTGTTGCAAACATATCATTTGTGCACTAAATTGTACAAAGTGCTGAATCTCAAAGAGACCTGTTCTGTCGCGGACCTGAAGGGCACAAAACTACCTGACTCACTGTTTGTTGTGGACTGTACTAGTTCCGTTTTCAATAAAACATAGAAACTTGTTAATGAACGTTTTAAAGAACTTTGTCACTGCGATTGTTTTATGTACAATCGAAAGGTTTAGGTTCGTATATTACCAAACACGTTAAATATATGAAGTCTCTTTTTAACAACCCTAAAAGGTTAAAGAAATTGATTGAATTGTATCTGAGGTACATATAATTAATTAAATTTTGTTTCCAAAAATACACCTTTGGTATCTTCATGCTTTCTACCTTTGGGGATATCTGAGCAATGCATTATTTTGTAGCAGTGTGAGTGAAAAAAACATTCGGATGAATTCTGTTTCATTATCGGTAATGCAAACAGAATTGAGCACCAGTTTTCTAAGTCAGAACACATCCTTACACACAAAAAGGTTATGTTCGACTGGTTGTATTTTAAATCGCATTAGAGCAAACAAAGGCACAACCGGGGCGCGCGTATGTCATAGTGGTTTTATTACATCGCATATGGGCTAAATGTGTTTCATATTTATCTTTACTGCGCCACTTGTATTTCTATACGCGTTTTAGTGTAATATACAGAGACAATATTGTGGCTTTTTCATATCCTTTTACTTTGTAAAATATAACTGGGATATTTTTAGTAGAAAAACCTATCAAACGAAAATTCTACCGCTAACACTCTGTGAGAATTTGCTACCAAATAAAGTTTTTTTTTACACGACACCAGTCACGCTGCACGATCTGACGGTTTGCGTTATTTCATGAAAGTTTTGCTGAAGGACAGTTTTTAATGGAATTGACTATTTACTGGAACGGCGTGCTTTACATTCCTTATAGCGAGTAGGTTTTCTGAGCCTTCGCTCGACTCTCTACATTTGAAACTTGAGAGTAAATCTAAGTTGTCTAACTTTAATGATTTAATTTACCGAGGCATTTTTTAAAATTGAAAGTGGAACTAGTTTTTACGTTATTTGTTTCTTTTTTTAAAATTTTGCAGAAACTCAAATGAATACATGTTCCGTTTATGAAATCAGTTAAAAATATGAACTGTTTATAATTATTACATAAGTATATTAAAATCACCAGTTAAACAAAACTGATACAAATTTCCAAATAAATCTTACTTTTCCTTTTTGGGGTTATCCTTTTTAAGGACACTATTTTATTACAGTTTACGTTTAATAGTTAACACAAATGAGGAACAAAATGCCTTGAAATGTTATGATCACATTAAAAAAATAACGTTTAGGTCTGGGCTACCACAAAATTCATTTGCATTCAATGACATTGAATATCACATACTTATATTGATTTATTAGAATAATATACACTTATGAGGGTAATAGAAATGATCTACTCTACATGATTTTTGTGTGATGCCGCGTTCCAATAAACAAGAAACGATACGTTTTGCTTACGGACGGTAAAATTTTCCTTGAAAATCCAACGAAATTTTACCGTTCGTAAGCAAAAATAATCGTTTTTTGTTTATTGGAACGCGGCATTAGCCATCATCATTGTTTTGATGCCAATTGGTCTACCAAAAGTCATGATACAGGTTGTTCATGATATTGATGACTTTGATGAAATCTGTGGTAATTATAAGTTAAAGTTAGTATACACGCTGGTTACAAATTACAATAGTCCCATTCCAAAAACGGATTTGTTATTGAACTATCTATACTAAAGATCGAATCGAAATCGAATCATTCTCCAGGGAAATGGAATGTTTATTATATTGGGAAATGGTTCCATTGATTTAATTTTCGTATTCGTAATTTTATACTATAAAGTACTTTCTCGGAAGAACAAGACACTTAAAAGTCATGCGAAATATAAAAGGTACATTTAAACATACGCTATAGAAATGGTGTATAAAGAATCACTATTATATTATTCATAGTAAGGCAGTGCTACGCACGCTTGCCTCGATCTGAATACATTCCCGCGATTTCCTCTTCATTGCTGTTCCCAAATGTGTTTATATACGTTGTGTCTCCCCGAATCTCTTTTATGCTCTGTTTATAGAATACAGGATTTTATATTTTAAATCTAGTCATTTTTGTACACTTAAGTGATTCATTGAGACTTCTTTTATTAACCGACAATAAAACGGAGAAGGTTCTCAAGTCGACACGTATATATATTTTTTTAATGAATGATCACGCATAATGTTTTACAGGGTAGTACGATTTCGATAATACTTTTTTGTTGGATAGGGGTTACTTCGAAATTTATCCCACTTAAATTTCAAACAAATATTTCAACTTTCAAAAATAGGGGATGACGGATTTTTCACCTATTGAATTTTTACCTGTGACCCGTGAAGTTCTAATGATACTACAACCTGGACCTGTAGTTGATTATTTTGGCCACAAAAAACCAAAAAGTAAAAACTTTTTAACAAAAAAATAAGCCGATGAAAGAAGAAAGGAACTGAAAAGTGAAAAATAGACTTGTTAGCTTAACTAAACTCCTACATGAATGTAAATACCTAAATAATTTTGAGTCGGCACCAAGCTTAGCAAGCACGAATGTCAGTATTCAGCAAGCTCCTGACAGTGTATTACTTTACACTCTTCACTATTTACGGTTAAAAATACGTTCGAGCGGTATCGTCATCTATTCGGTATATCATCAACAGGGTCAACCTATTTTCTTTTTAGGAATCTAGCTCAAAAGATGGGCGTTGACCAGCTGCGTACAATTTTTTAGTTATCACATTCGATATAGCAGTGTATTTAAACATGTTCATTTATTTGCATTTGCCACCGAAGACTCAATAAAAAAAAAATCCAGCGTAGTGGAAGGAGGAATGCATATGTTTATTAGCAATACTAGTCTTGTAAATAACATAATTTTTTCTCAGTTTGGGAGAGAAGCAATTAACTTAAAATGGGTTTAAATTATAGGTCCTAAGGTAAGGATGTGAGGCACAATAACCTGCTGCGGAAGTAGCGTTCCTAACTGATGCAACACCTCAGTCCTACAAAATACCGCAGCTAAACGGCATTACACGTAGTGTTGTATTAAGAGTCGCAAGAGCGAGGAGGTTGGTTTTCGACGCGTGAGACGCGTGAGCGACACATCTTTTCTTCAAGGTTATAGACACCAATAATAGCTTTCCATCAGGCTATACGTGTTTAAAACTTAGTTGTATAAAAACCTAGAATTGTATGAAGCTAGAATTATCAGGTTTTGTGTCGATATTTACATAACAGACACTGTTATTGTTACTAACGTAACTTCTAGTTGTAGACTTCATATTCGCAATAATATAATTTTCTTTTTATTCTGAAAGGCAACGATAATATTCATTCCATAAACAAACAATTGTTCATGTGATCCTCTGAACTTTATATAATATAAGTTTAACTCAACTCATCTCAACACACACAACTCAAACTCAAAGTCATTACATTTTTATTTCTAGTCTTCTTGTTCTCATGTTAGATAAGCAAGAGTATCAAATAAAAAAAATATGTAAAGTAAATAAGATTATGATGATCATACAAACTTTAAAATTTTCGCGTTCCATTATATAATTATGTATTTCCACGGCAATTAACGCGATCGGTCAAACCGTCAGCCTGTGACCGCGGACAGTGCAACCTAGTCGAAACGTCAGGCAATTCAGAGGCATGTAATATCTTTTCGTGATCGCGTTTATTCCCGTGGTAATACATAATTATATGATGATCATGTCTACATGTATGTGTGTATGCGTATATGTATATGTACAAATATATATTAGACTACAAATTACGCATATTTGTAAATTATGCGGTCAACTTTTAGTTTGTATTCTATTTATTTTACAATTTTCAACATATTTTTAAGTGCACCTACTTTTGCTTTTCTCTGCATGACTCAAAGGTTGATAATCCGTGGTTTGAAATAATCCGTGGACAGTTTCCACGAGTTTCTAAAGTAGACCTTTTTTTTTTATTTTATTTAAGTTAATTACAATGTTTACATTCAATTTTTTAAACTAATTAGTGTAACAAAAACCATAAAGATTTGTTCGTACACTAACATTCGTTACTGTACTCAATCGACACAATCCACTAATAATTAGTACATAATAAAAAATACAAGTAAGTGGGTAGAATTGTTTAAAGCCGATCACTACTATTGGTATTCGGTGACAATAAATTTTACGCTTATATTACAGACGGTAACAGATATATGCTTATTTGATTGACTACCTTCTTTTTCTTATTTATTTTGATTGTGGTGGCTGGCAAATAAACAGGACTGCTGAAAATACTTGTCATACTGGGCTGCGTACAGGATGCTTCATTCCGAAAACTTTATTGTAGTTGCTTACTATTTTCAATGACCCACAGTCGTCAATGTTTATCTTTTTAATAAAGTAGGTTCTTAGTGTACTTTTTAGATTTTTACTATTTATTTTATTTTTTATATGCACTGGTAGGTTATTTATTAAATTAGGAACAATTTATTGCAGTGTTGCTATTCTGTGGCTGTGTTCATTTTTATTTTTCTATATCGTCCACAAGTAATATGTCTACACTTTTATCGCTAAATGTAATTTGACCTAAGCTCTGTTTACGACAGATTCTTACAGAACTGAGTCTTCGTTTTCTAAAGGCCAGACTTGACTTTTTAAAACATTCAAGAACCAAGTGAATAAATCACGGCTCTCAACTACGAAATTTAAATAAAAAAGAATCCAAAACTAAGTTGCCGCTAGTCACCTTCATTTCTCAAGCGTTTTTATTCAGTACAACGGGGGGCTAAAAAAACTGTGTAAGTAGCTCATTCTTCGGCGCCCCGTTTAAAATCCTTCCAACTTAAGGAACGAGTTGGTTGTAGAAAAAGTAGAGAAGCCAAGTTTGCTACAATCCACGCCTAACGAGCTCTCTAGGTAATTAACTATTTGTTTCGAAGTCAAAGAGTACAGTTTTGCTTCGTTCCGCGTCCTGGTCTAATTCAGAGGCGAATTAGATATAAGAACTTTCAAATATCAAAAAGGTAATGGAATATATATCAGCCAACGAGCGACAGATGATAATTAGCTATTACTATATAACAAGCACTCAGCCTGCTGCGAAGAAAGTGGTTACCGTGACATACGAACACTTGTAAAATAGCCAGCTGCTCTCTAACGATTATAGTTTGCACCGCTGAGCCGGTCAGCCTGTGACCACGGCCAGTGCAACCTGGTCGAAACGTCAGGCCATGTAGAGGTAAAAAGGTATTACCTTTTCGTGATCGCGTTAATTCCCGTTTAAATACTAGGTATATCATGGAACGCGAAAATTTAAAAGTTAGTATTGTAGTTTTGTCCACGGGCAGAACACTTTCAATCCGTTAATTCATTTAGCAAAGAGATTAGGTACACGCGTAAACAATTAGTGCAAAGAAACTTAGCAGTGTCAGTGTAATTATTGAAATTTTCATAGCATGTTGATTTATTTCATAGACGTAACTACACATAAATTTGAATTAATACAAAGTCTATACAAACACTACAGGATTTTCGTAGCAATAATAACGCCGTTAGTCTATAATTACACCACACGTTAATATTTCGGCCTCGAACAGACGCGACTAGAGTTTTTAACTTGATGAAAAATACAAATGAGGTTTTTAATTGAATTTTTTAACACGCCGTCGCGTGGAAAAAGCTTTTTGTTGACGTGTTAAACACATAGATGATAATTTTATGAAGCAATTTTTTCGCTTCACTTTATCTGAAGTGGAGGTGGCCACGGAATATTAATTTTTGTTATGTGAGAGATTATATAAAATGTCAGGCTTTTGGACCATCCTGGCTCACCGACTGTTCCGCAGATATGAGATCTGCGGACATAATTTCACAATATTGTGTGATATTTTGACAGTAACTGTATGTTTCTATCGTTTCGAGTAAAGATTTTGCCAAAGACTTTCTCTCACTCTCTCAAAATTTGTAAAACGTCAAAGTTCACGTAGATACTAACTTAATGGACAACTTAATTAAGCCTTCACTGGTGTCGCTAAATTAACTAAAATTATTGGCCCGGTCGATCCCACGCTTACCATAGTTTAAGTAAGAAATCCCTCGGGTATTTTTTGACTATCCTAAGATTTATCAATTAGTAGGTTTATATTTAAAATACATGTACTTTTATAAGTAAATTTAACTATTTTAACTTTTACATTTCATTTATATGTATAATCGCAAAGAGAAAAATAACATTCAGTTTGATACCTACCTACCTTTCATAAAATAGCTATCTTGAACTTTGGTTACCATAGCTGAATGATATTACAGTTTACACCAAAGCCTTGCCACCATGCTACCGCGGGAAACGTGAACGAGCTACAAGAAACGTGCAACTACTCGAAAACGTAGTAAAAATCGATGATGGGTGAAAAAGGTATTTGATGTTTTCAATCACGTGGTCTCACGGACATATACTTTACCAATGGCTGGTTAAATTGTTTCTATAATGGAATGGAACCTATTCATACGACCAATATAATCAGAAAAATTGCCACTAAATCCTCAATGATATTTTAGCCATACTTAATAAATTATTGAAATTTCAGTTTAATTTTTTTTTAATTGTTTGTTAAATAGGCTTCTAAGTCAGTACAAAAATGTATTGCACCATAGCTTTTATTTATAGTCCACATTCACGCCAAAAGAATATTCAATTTCAAATAAATTCACTTGAACATTTTCTTTAACTCCTAGATCGCCAAAGAAACGTAAAATATTGTTTACGGCAAAATGAAACGAACAAAAAAATATGCATTCTCTAAAGGAAGTTATTCAGAAATTTCCAACAGACATTTTAGTTTATTTACGTGTACATTAACATCAAGTAGAGAAATGTAGAAAGCATTTACATTTCTACATTCAATGTTTTGTGGTTTTATCTTTTATATTTTTTCGTATATTATTATTAAGGGCTTTTTTCTCATAACCAGTGTTATAAAATATTTACCTACACTACAGTATAATTTCTGCATTTCACCAGTTTGAGTAGTACGCTTGATTTTAAATTAAACATGTAACATCAAAAGTCCCATATTTTCGAAATCAAGCAAAAGGATCACCTATTGGAAGGTTCATTGTCATGTTACTTGCGTGTTAGAAACCATATCTTCATTGTTGGGTTACTTACCAACAAGAAAACCACACAGCAAGTAGTTGTTTGATCTCGAGATAAGAAAAAATACCAACAGTAGGGTCTTCAATGAACATGAATACTACCATGAGACAAACCTGTTATAATTTTTTAAGGTTAAGTAAAGAGATTGGCATAAGGCAGTATTGTTTCAATGTAGCCGTGATACTTTTCTAACTGCTATATTATCCTGTAGGCATGTACTTACCCCTGTCAATGTTGCGGTATTCGCATCACGGGTTGTAATAATAGGGAGACCATAATGTTTCGAAGCTGTCTTTGGGAAATGTGAGTTTCTGTTTGGCTTGATTTTTCTCACAATGTATGTGCGTCTGAAGATGTTGATAAGTATGATAGTTGCTCTTTAAATATTGATATAATTTGAAAAAGCCAAGATGTATAAGCGTCGCGCTTTTTATTGCCATGCTCTTTATATCTCACCGGCTAATCGGATTTACCGGGTTTGCTATGATTACAAAGCAGACCTGGCGTTTTAAATTGACTTAATGTGAATTAAAATAAATAGGGTCAATGTAGTGTATAGACTCGTAGCTAAATGGTAACCGAAGAGGTTAGCACATTACAAGGTTAAGTAATACTAGCCAGGTCAGTCTTAGGATTGGTGACCATTCTTAACACATTGAGTCCCCTCCATGCCTTGGAGAGCATTAAGAGACATTAAGCTGTCGGTCCCGGTTGCCATACGAACGTCTGTGGCTTTCTGGGTTATGGAGGTCTGATGGCAATCACTTCACGTAAATTATCGAAGTTCGGCCCTATCGTAGTTAGACTGAAAGCCGACCCCAAACTTAGCAAAAGGTGCGGAGGATGAGTGTCAGTGCAGTCTACCTTGTGCCCTACATCACCGAATAAGTAATACAGTGAGTTAAACTACTTAACATTTTTTAAATGAACAGGAGTACGTTTTTTGGCTTAATTTTCATGTTTCTGGTATTAAAATTAGGGTTGTCCTAAAGACTTTTTTTTTAATTACGAAAGTTGCGCGCAAAATTAGATAATTTAAGAAAGCGTTACGACCATATTAACTTTTCTAATGTTTTTTTTTTTTTTTTTTAACGTGTGGAAACCCCCTCGGGTACCACCGCACCGAGCTGATACTCGGTGAAGTGGGTATGTCGGAATCGAACCGACTAAAACCACACGGTGTTCAGTCACGGGTGTCTATGGCCGAGGGCTCAAGTATAACCTATAAAGGAACTCCCTGGGCCCCCGACAGACTTGACTACCTTCCCATAAAGCAAGGTAGTCTAGCAGGCGTAAGTGGGAGCCGTGTCCCCTTCACATTTCAAGCGCGCGTGGATCACATCGCTGCTACCGTCTCGGCATAACTTTCCTCTTCTGGCGCCGGGTTCCGGCGCTGAAGGCCAGCGCTCATGGAGGCCGTAGGTCATTAGATGCTCTACGGCGCCTGGTGCGTCCTCTGCGGGACGGCAGACTGCTAGTTCTCTCCCGTTTCCTTTCCGCCGCCTCTTTGGCGTACATCACCTCCTCGCAAAATGAGGCGGCGGAGTCCCACGCACTCTCGCTGAGTACCATAGCTTGCACCATTGTCTCTAGCGAGAGGCTTCCCACTCCTATAGCTGTCTCGAGGTTGTGGCGCTGTTGGGCCCACGCTGGGCACTCCACCAGAGTATGGAGTGCAGTATCCTCGGGACAGCCCCCGCAGTGAAACTTTTCTAATGTTACCTTAGCGCTTTTGACACAACTTTCAGCAAATAAATAATTTGAAACAGATGCATCGGTAACCAACTTTTTTATTAATTATACCAATTCAAATTCAATGTTCATAGTTAAGACAGCACAACGTCTGTTGGGGCAGCTAGTCCTTAATAAATATGAATACCGCTCACGAAAGTTTTTATTCAAATAAAAGGATAGCGCGACAGGTGACATGTTGATATAATGGATATAAGGGTCATGTCATTACTAGAGAATCCTCAAACTTGTTTATATGTAGTACTACAGCTTCATACATTAGGTCCATTTGACGCGGGTCGCAGAAACATACGGCGCTTGTTTAATTTGCGAAAATATTATTTAAACAGAGTTACAAATTTTAGAGGCAAAGGTTTTCGAGTGTAAGAGTTATCCTTAACTAAACTACACGGTCTAGTCTATTTTTCATTTTCAAAATTCTAGATAAATTTGTCGTCAACTTTGTTGTGTATGTTTTAGTTGGTGGATGGGCTATGGATTGTGTTCTGTTTGATTTGTTTTATTTTAAGAAATTTCTTCCATCTTGCATATCTGTAACCGTTAATATCTTAACTTTGTTTTTTTTAAGTGATTATGACATTAGTTCTATTTTTAATTACATTTAAACAGCAACAAATTTTCTGAAAAAAGTCACGGATAAATTCAATGAGCCACAGATCAGTTTTTTGAACGACTTACCTTTGAACGAATTTGTTCATTTACGTAAATTATAAATTAAAATGCTTCCCAGGATTGATTTAAAATCAGGCATCGCAAACCAAACTATTCATTAAACCTTTCTCCGACGAACAATAAACTCATTTTAAATTAAAATTTGTTATTGAAAAATCAAATCCATTGGAAACGGATCGTGTTCATATTTACATTGGAGCCATAAAAGGCAAACGTCTCGTCGTCTCGTTTCCATTCATACGCGGGCGTGCGTAGCGCTGTCATGAATAATGCAGAACCATACTGGGAGCGAGCCGCGGTCCTTTTAATTTTGTTTTTAGATTTCAGCAGGTGGCAGCCCTGATTTTGAGCTGCCGAAACGTCCTAATTGTGTAGCTGATGAAATTGTACAGGTGCGTTGGGAAACTTGAGACCGAATGATAATTGAGCCAGATGTTACTGATGTACGGGTAAAATAGCCTACCTTTTTCGTATGGAAATCGTGTAAGTAATATGAAATTGTTTCTTTTTTGAATATTTAAGAACACGTATAAACTGCACATTTATAATTAATGAAAAACTGCCAAAGATTAGACTACCATTTTGGTGCATTTTTTTTTAAATATATCTATGTAATTTTTTTACCTTACAAAGTTAAGAAATTATAAATCAAGAAATCATTTTGTGGGCGAGGCGAAGCACGAACTCATTAAGTCCGCTGTTACAAGGGCTTGTATAGTACTGTTCTCGAGTAATGAGCGGAAATTCCAACTATTCAAAATAGGACTTTTTTATAGGTTTTCAAATATTACTTTGATTTTGGTGGCAAATATTTTTCTATTCCGATTTTTGTGCCGTATCAGTCAGTCAGTTCGAAAATTTTATGTTATCTTTGATATTTGCAGTTGTCGGTGGTTGCAGCGTTTTAAAGTAAAACGTATGCTTTATTTTTGATTATAAAATACATTCTACAGTTATGTGTTACAGTTATAATTGTGAGATACAAGTTTTTATGTGTCTTGTGTACAAAAACTGATTTACTTCAAAGATAGTTTTGAATATTTAACCCTATACCGACATAAATTAGTTATAGACGCAGCGCAGACGACAGACTATCCGTGACGCACTTTTTAGTCTGTGATAATAGAACCTATGCAAATATATGCAGTAGCGCACACGACGCGCAAAAAGTCCGGCGCTCAAAAAATCCGTGTAGTTCGGGCAGACCGCACCGCGCCGCGCCGCTCCGCACAAAATGTGTGCGAAAAAAATTTAACGTTTGCTTCAACGCGCGCTAACGCAGACGGCGCACACTTTAGTCTGCAATCTGCATTTGTTAGGGGTGGACGTAACGCACGCGATTTTTTACCATGGCGCTAGAGGTCGATGTAACTATCTTAATTCAAGAAATACAAAACAGACCAGCAATTTATGGTACTTCGAAGGCAGTACTTACTTACCTGAGTGTCACAGACAGCCTTTCTTCTGGACCAATGCACTTTCTCATTGTTGTTTCTGAATGAGTCAAAGCAGGTCTTAAAATAAATAGCAACTCATTAAATGTAGTAACAGACATTTTATAAAATTTTAAAAATTTATCAGGATGTTGTTTCTGAGTTGAATGTTTAATATGGAACTGTCGCTTCAGTAATATTTCCGAAAGTATAGGATGTACCCAAAATTCTCTATTTCTTCTTCTTTTTCTGTACTTCAAGTACAAAATAATACTTCGCGATCTCTGCTCGATTTTCATAGCGTTTACGTCCCTACAGTTCTGCCGACAGAATGATCGAAGACGTGCGTCGTGTGCGTTGAGTCGGTGAAAAATCGGTGACCGACTTTTTACGCGCCATGCAGACATTTTGTGCGCCGCAGACTCGATCACACAAAAAGTGTGCCGTCTGCGCTGCACCATAAGGAAACAATAAACTCGATTCTTCTAATCTCTTGTAGTCTAAATTTCGAATTACCTTCAGTTAAACACAATAATTGCTAAGTAAAATAAACAAAAAGTCCGATCTCGATTAAGACGCGATGTGGGAAATTAGCTCAAATTGTTGTGCACAAAAGGAAAGAAGCTGCTCCTTTGTGTTTAAGCATTTGCATATCGATGTCAGGAACTCTAGCTCCGGAGTGACGAGAGCAGTCGCCTGCATTTTTGATGCTGGTTAAGCTTTGAAACACGATAAGCTAAGCTTTCTTTTTTATTCTTCTTTGTTCTTGACGTCTGCGTCATTCTTGTAAATATTTTTACAAGAATGTCGATTTTTTTTCTGTATATATATAATATGAATGTATTTAGAAAGTAGTAAGTATGTTTATCAGCAGTCTGATTATCATATACAGGCTGTGCCTTTATTTATTTTTTTACTTATTTTTTTATTTCTAAACATGATGACCAAGAAGGTTAGCTGCCTAAATTATTCTAAGCGTTAAGAGAAGACCGTCTCCATATTCTTTCTACTAATAAAAAACGGAGCAGATTTATGGTTTCTTAAATTAGTTGTCCATCCCTGGTCTTCGTCTTATCCCTGTAGTAGTTATGACTTAAACATTTTAAAAAGGTTTTTTAAACCTAAGTAGAAATCTGAAAATTACATACATAGGGTACATACATAGGCTACATACATAGGGTAGATACATAGGGTACATACATAGGGTACATATATAGGGTACATACATAGGGTACATACATAGGGTACATACATAGGGTACATACATAGGGTACATACATAGGGTACATACATAGGGTACATACATAGGGTACATACATAGGGTACATACATAGGGTACATACATAGGGTACATACATAGGGTACATACATAGGATACATACATAGGGTACATACATAGGGTACATACATAGGGTGCATACATAGGGTACATACATAAGGTACATACATGGGGTTCATACATAGGGTTCATACATAGGGTACATACATAGGGTACATACATAGGGTACATACATAGGGTACACACATAGGGTACATACACAGTACATATTTGACAAAGTGTATACAAAATTTCATGATGATCGTTTAGCTATGGCGTAAAAGCGTAATAAACATACAAACAAATAACTCACTTTAGCATTTTCAATATTAGTTAGTTAGGGATAGTTAAGACTAACTAAAATTTATTATATATCTCTACTAAAATGTTTCATTTACCATTAAGTTAATACAAAATTCAATATATATGATATGTCTGCTTGCAATAGATGTCGAAAAAGGTACGCACCAAAGGTCAATATGATCGAACGTCAAAAGGTAAGCCAAAGGACAACGTCTGATGCTAATCAGAAAACGATGGAGTGGTCCAAGTCAAAAGATACAAAATATACTATTCTGTTCTTATAAGCCCCACTCTCGAATAGTATCCGTCGAATTTGGCTACATTTCTGCAGTAAATCTAAGCCAAATTCAAAGGAAAGCTCTGTTAAAACCGTATTAGATTTCAACTACATATTATTCTAGAAATGTCTTTTAAAATAACAGGTGTTATGTTTACAACCTACATGTTTTAAACCTGTGTGGTTCTATAGTTGACATTAGTGTAAAGTTGACATATTAATATAATTATCTATTGAATAATAGATGCAAACAAACATTCAAACTGTTTTGTTGTTGCTGTAATTTCATGCTCTGAAATAATTTTATAATAAACGAGTAAATTAAAATGACGTGATACTTATTACAAAAAAATAGATCATGGACATAAACTACAATATTATTATTTTTTGTAATAATTAATCCAAATTTAATCATAAAATCAAACTTTTGAGTAGTAAATTACAGTATAAATTTGAATGTTAGTTAATTTATTTGTTTGTCGCGCTTTCATGCCTAAACTACTCAACCGATATCATGAAATTTAGCATACACTTTGTAAGGAGAACAAGATAAAAAAGAAGAAAAAGACATAGGGTACATTTTGTTAAGGGAAAAAGTTCTGTTCCTTAAATAACTTTTACGCCGGAAAATAAGCTAGTTTTTTTTTATTTATAATATTTTTAGATCAACTGCCTAATTGTTCCTATCAATACGAAATTACAATTAATTAACTATTTATCATGTACATAGAAAACAGGACAAGTACAGACTATGTTGATATGATAATAAATTGAATTTTAATATTATAGTTTTCTTCCAAACTTCTATTCGTAAATACACTTAAAAGTGATACCTCTCCTCTCATTGGACCAACATTACCGTAGATTGAGAGTCCCGTGGTCACTCCGGGATAATATCATACGGTGTTCGCAGGCCCGATTCCCAAGAGCCTTATTGTCGGAGCAAATTTAACGGAAGGTGCGCACAATTTTGTGTAGACACGCATCGCCAAGATTTGGAGGAAGGTGAACACTATTAAAATAGAGACAGGCAATTTTTGTTTAGGCCTATGGAAATTTCAGATATTTGAGTAAAATGGAAATACACTTTTTATAAACGTTTTAAGCGTTAAAATTACATAAAACACACAGACGTTTTAAATAATTATTGGACTGGAGATGATTCCCAAAATTCAACAAGATAGCACCCAAAATCAGCTATTATTTAATACAATTTCTAAAATAAAGGTTTATAAGCCGGTGAGTACTTAATATAGCTAATGACAGCGACGATAAAAATTTAAATGTCCATTTCAAGTTGTGTGGAAATTATAAAGAAAAACATTCGTGTTTTGAAACTATTATGAAGCCACGTACTAGTTTGCACCTATCGGAGATTGCATTTCAAAAGCCAAAAACGTACACGGAATACAAACGTCGTCCTACATACAAATATGTTTGGAATTTGGAAATTAAGCTGGCAGTGTAAGCCTGGGCTTTGTTACGCAAAAACTAGGGGACGTCCTGTTCAGCAGTTTGTTTTACCTTCGCGTTCCTTTGTGAGGAGTGCGATATTACCGCAAAGCCACCGACACCAATTTTCTATGCGCTTTGTTGTATAACCTACCTTCCTTCTCAATTACTAACTTAAACTATCTGTGTGTCTGATTTCCTCAAAATATAAAGAGCTAAAAACAGAACACCATGTTATATTATTTAGATTAAAATAGTTTGTAGTATTTCTGTGAAAATTTATAACAAAACCCACTGTTTCCGTTACGTACTAGGTGGGAGGTATCGTATTTAGATAAAGGCATCGTACCTTATAAAATATCACCAAACTTCAGCCCCAGTTTTAAAACGTTAAGTTTAAGTCAACAACATATATTATATAGACAAATACATACTGTTGTAATCAAATTAGCTATTGCTATGTTCGTATATAGCGTTGTTACAAAATAATGTAAAATACAAATGTACAAAATTCATCGTAGCTGTTTTTGAAATTTTATAAAAGAAGTGTTCTAGCACGAGCCCCGCTATCAACACAGTCGCTTGTTGAGTTAGCAGTCAGTTTTGCAATTTGAATCAACTCACTTATTAAGTCGGCGTCATGAATACCGGATTAAACTGGCAACGAGCTACGTTAATTAATTGAGATATAAAATAAACATCCCCCTCCCTCTCAAACCCACTTTTTGAGTTTAAGTATAAAAGACTTGGAGTAAATGTGTCACTCGACAATGTCTCGAGAAACAGTTTTGTTATTTCAAGAGTTAATGAATAATGAACGTCTGTTTGTTTCAACTTTTCTGTCACCCTCCGTACTATGTCAAATGACTTAAAAGCTTCTTTAGGTATTTTTCTTACGCAAATGACAAAATAAAGTACATTACGAAATATATTGCCATTAAAATAATTTATAAAGGTTACTAGCAGCGTAAGGTTTCACCCGCGTAAGTCCCGATCCCGTGAGAGTATCGGGATAAAAAGTAGCCTATATGTTAATCCATGCCTCCAGCTATCTACGTACCGAGTTTCATTGTAATCGGTTCAGTACTTTTGGCGTAAAGAGTAACAAACATCCATCCATCCATCCAAACTTTCACATTTATAATATTAGTGGGATTAAACTTTCATCCCCATCACCTGGATAATTGGCAATCCACCACTGTGCGGTTTTCCAGATTTTTTTTGCCTCGCACAAGCAACCTTTGGAACAAATTGTCGCCTGCGGTGTTTCCGGAGCGATACGACCTTCAAACCTTCAAGAAAAGAGCGTACTCCTATCTCAAAGGCCGGCAACGCACTTGTGACTCTTGAGTTGCAGGTGTCCATGGGCGACGATAGTCACATACCATCAGGTGACCCATCTGCTCGTCTGCCCCCTATAATATAAAAAAAAAAAAAAATATTGTGGGATTATCCAAAAAGCTGCAAAATTGTTAAAACCATTCGATACTATTCCGTTATATCGTGAGGTATTAAAAAGCAATTAAGGGACGAAATTAATCGTTTCTAGCTAAAAATACTAATTTTAGCAGAAGTGAAGCACGTGCTGACAAAATAATGAGTGCAGTTACAGCCACGTTACCCTGTGATTGAACTGTTAGCCTTTTCGCGATGTATGGTTGAGTAAGCATATTACTTAACAAACAAAAACTAAATACAACGAGTCTTAATCGCCTTTAGTCGGTTATCGAAATCTGTTTTATAAATTTCACGCTTTACAGACTCTAGACTGAATTATTGTATTTTGTAAATATTATATTGCGTAATCAAACAGAATTTTAATACAATGTACATGTACATGTAAAAGTTCATGTTCTTGCTTGAGCTGGATAAGGGTGCTAGAATTACAATGTAAAATACCATGCGATTTTTTTTCCAAGGTCACCTGTATTAGCCCTTTAGGAAATACTTGTTGAGTATGTTAAATACCAGAATTAATTTAGACATTTTATTCACAATTAAGCAATATTATGGCCAAAATCCTCATTCAAGCAATCGCCTTTTCATATTGCATCAATTGCATAATCTGTAATGATCAGCATGAAACTTGCTTTATTAATTTCCCAATTCTCTGAAAATAAATTTTTAACTGATAAACGAAAGGACTGATAGTATCTTCTTTATGGAAAACCAATTTTCCTGCAAGATCATAATTATATGCTGTGTACATCGGGGCCAAGGGCCAAGCTACTAATAAAATTATTTGAGTTCGGACCTTTTTGTTTGGGATTATGTTCAAACCACTTTTATTCTTATAACTTAGTATGTTTTAGTAATGTACAGAGTTGTCTTTATTAGGATTTATTACACTTGTAATAGCTGATTTAAAATTTTCTTGACTTGTAAGTAAGTAAGTACTCTTTATTGTACACCGAATACATACATATAAAAATACAACTTAAACATAAAATGCACAATGGGTGGCCTTATTACAACAAGCAATATCTTCCAGGCAACCTTTACTTTAGACCTATTAGACCATATTAGATGTGTAAATGAGGGCTTAATAATATTTATTAGTTTCCCTCAGTTCTAATAAAATTTCACATATTATGGTCACAGGTGGACATACAGGTATCGTGCCCATGTCTGGCTGTATGTTTACATATGTTAAATGCTTGAAATAGTATAGTAACAACTATTTTCTTGCGTTGTTTTGTTCACGTCTATACTAGTGTCAATAATAATGATAAGGCATCCTTCAAGGAGGTATTGAAAGTACTTATAAAAATATATGGAAGTTTTATATTCGGGGCAAAAACCCTTTTACTCTCAGTTCTAAAACGTTTGTATTTACATCAACACCTCAACAAACTTTGCTTCGGCAGAAAGTCTAAATCTCATTACTTAAATGATTAAGGTTCAAATCCTAATGAGTAGTTGTAATTACGAAAAGGGTCTTACTAAGTAATCACGTAATGCTGTTTGTAATGGCAAAGATAAGATGTACGTGGTCGATGATGCGATATCGCGGCCCAGTTAAATTAAGCCTTACAGTTGAACATGAATATACGTAGCATTATAAAGGTATTTGTGGATAGTATTATCTTTGTCTTGTAATATTACTTCAAGTTTTGCTAGTGGCTTCCTTTGGGTTAATGTAGATGTTGTCAAGGCGTACGTCTGTCTAAAATTTCTAGACCAATAAACATTATTATTATTATGCATATTTTGGAACGTAATATGCATAATACAGCGTATAAGTTTGAGCGAAAAACTTACAAAAACGTTTTTCTGTTTATACTTATCATAATACAAAAGTCAATTCATCGTAAAAATGCGATATTAAGGATTTATAGTCATTAGTTTCATTTGAAGCTACGCAATGTAAGCTTAACAACCGTAGCGTAGGTATTATGTTTGTGCGGTACGGTGAATGATCTGAAACGTTCGGCGCCGCCGAGAATAGCTGATTGCATAAAATGTTTAAATGTTGTTTAATTGATTGCATTGCACTTTTTGGCCGTATGTGGTATTTATTGTTTTCTTTTCAGTAAAATGTTCTGTTTACTTATTGTGATATTACTTTTAACTAAAAAAAAATCAAATTATAATAAAAAAAAGATGAATTTTGCGGCAGAAAATTCCGATGATATCCATCCTGTATATCTCATTTTTATAGCTCTTTTCTTTTTATGAGTTATGCTCGCACTTCACGCTCGGTGAGTGATGGCGAGCTCCGGCGAACACGCATGTGAAGAGAGCCCGCTTGGGTTGACTCGTGCCCGCTCGCTTAACCTCGACCAAAGTTCTAGACTTTTTCCTTAACTACCTGTATCCTCGACGGTTCGGTTACAACTGATTTGCCCGAGTCAGCCCGAGTGAGTGGATGGGTACTTCTCGCCTTTGCATCACTCGCCGACTGCCACGCACAAGCTCCATTTCGAAGTGTGAAGTGCCAGTGTTAAATAACAATAAAAATTAAATTTTATATTAATAATTACTTTTTTTAAATAATCATAAACATTACAAATAAAAACTCATTTGAAAATGTCATGTTTTAACTTGACAAACTCTTAGTCACTTAAATTTTAACAACACCAATGTTACAAAACTCTAGTATTTTATAAATTTAGAGGGTCTAGACTTCATTTTTTAAAAGGCAACAAATAAGCCGTATTTCCAACTTTCCTGTATTAATTACAGTCGTTGCTTGCGCGAGGGCGTAGGGCAGGCCCGATAACACGCAGTACATTACTCAACCAGCTCAGGCTTGTACTGAACACTTCAGATTTCTGATACTTATGTACCTCATACGCGACCGCTAAAGTTTGAAACAAGAGGGAAGGAATTGTAACCTTATTTAATTACTGTCTATTTTCTTTACCGTTCACGGAGGGAGTGTTTGCGTAACGAAAATTCAGGTACTTACAACTTCAACTCCCAGAAACTAATATTATTCCCTAACATCAAGTACATGTAACATATGAAAATTATTAATTATGTTGTCGGGAATCAACGCGATCACGTATTTAGACGCTATGTTTACCTTTGATTTGCCTGACGTAAGGGATATTATCATAGAACATAGTTTCAAAATTATTATGAAAATTTTAGTAGGAGTATATTATAGGTGCGTTGCAAACCATTATATTCTTATCTGTTAAAAATAAATTTAGTACAATAATGAGCTTTGCTAACCATCTCATTACAACGAAGATATTGGAAGAATGAAATAAGGGCTGTTTTTCTATATGAATCTAGGTGATTCTGTGTTGTATCCTGGTTAGAGTCAGCTTCGTGTGCTAGCACGTGGGCGACCAGGTAAGATTAAATAACTAAGGTGAATTAATACACATTCGATCACGAGGTTCGACAGTTTTTAATTAAACTTGCAAAAACTATTACAATTACGTTCGTAGTGGTATAAACAGAGTCATGCTCAAGGCGTAGGGTCTTTGGAGGCTTTGATCGTGGTGGTGGCCGATGGTAGACACTTATCTTGCTGATGGAGCTGAAGCGAAAGAGGACCGCATCGGGTCGTCTGCTCATTATATACCGTGGCGAGGTGGTGCGGGGTGTGGAGGTGTACGATCGTGTCGTGGTGCGGAGTGGCGGTGTGTATATACTCGTATGCTTAAAAAAAGGGTCAAATGTGTCGCCAAGTCTACGGGGTTACAATAAAAAAAACTGTTATTGGCCTCCACCGCAAAACTGTTATAAATTTAACTTGAGTTTCTGTGTGTCTGTCTGTCTGACTTTTCGAAATGACTTTTTTTACTATATTTATTAGTAAGTTACTTAGCTAGTTTGATAGGTGACTTAATCGTGAGTGTTCTTAGCTATAATTCAAGAAGAAAATAGTTCAGCTGTTCGAAGATCATTAACTGTTTTGTAATCGTTGAAGGGATTTTTAAGTCTGGGGTTATTCACGCTTTTAACCTATACTTAACTTGTTTTAATACAACTTTTCGTTTTTTTATTGCTACTTCCCTAGCTTTACCTTTTTCTAGCTTTTTCCCGCGGCTTCTTTCGCGTAATGGTTACTTTTTTATCCCCACAGTACTTTTTTCTGGATAAAAAGGTACCATAGTATATTTTTTTTACCTCTGGCAGCATGTGTGCAAAATTTCATAACGATCGGTCAAGTTGTTAAGACGAGAAAGTGTAACAAATAAACTCATTTTCCCATTTATAATATTAGTTAGGATATATTGATTACATATTATATTACATAGGAGGTGATGTACGCCAAAGAGGCGGCGGAAAGGAAACGGGAAAGAACTAGCAGTCTCCCGTCCCGCAGAGAACGGCGTCAGGCGTCGTAGAGCACCTAATGATCTACGGCCTCCATGAGCGCTGGCACCGAAAGACCGGAGCAGGGCGGGTGCACAGGCCAGGGTGCGGGCTAATTGCTTTACGAATCTGACAGTAATCGTAAGTTATAGGTACATGTTCTTTGTTTAAATATGTCTTGTGTGCGTCAAATGTTTGTGCAAAATAAAAAGGATTTTCTTTATTTTCTAAGTAGAACTCATAAACATTGTCGTTCATTGACAGAACTTAACACTGTGTGTATTATGTATACGTAATAAGAAACAGTTAAATTCTATTGGAGATTGGTGCCGCTATGCCGCTATTCCGCTATGTTTTGCCATCAAGACATACAAATATTAACATTATTTAATTTGTTACATATTACAATTAATAGGATATAATTACAATTTTACTAAATTACATTATGTATTATATTGAAAATGTGATTATTATTAAAGTCAATTATTACATTGAATTATATATTAGGAAAATATAAGTAATAATAAAATAAAAACAAGCAAAAAATCAAAAATCACAATAGTGTCATTTAAAAAATTATTTATATTATAATAGCATTTATTAACAAGTAGTTGATGTAGTGCTTTCTTCAACTGGGTCAAGTGTACATTTTTCAGAGGATCAGGTAATTTATTGAAGATTCTTAGGGCCATACCATAAAAACTTTTTTGCATAAGTGCTGTCCTACATTATGCCGTATTCTCTGTGCAAATGAAACTGTGATTTATATGGTAATCTAAATATAAATCTATTGTAGGCTAAGAACGAGTTTTTCATGCTTAATATCCGCGTAAACCTTAACATGAAACTGTTTAACTATTTTAACCGACTTCAAGAAGGAGGAGAAGAGTTCTCAATACGACTGTTTTGTTTTGTGTGTGTGTTATATCTTCGGCATTTATGAACCGATTTAAAGATATATTTTTATTTGAATTTTTGTACCAAAGCTTAGTCTCATTTAAATTTGAAGATTTTCGGTTTCGGTTTCTTTTGGTTAGTAAGATAGGGCTTCGTTATCTAACGAAAGTTTTAATTGGGTGTCAATTTCACATCTATTTAGGCATTATCGCAGTCTTTTAAACATCATAGACTTGTATTGAAAAACCTTTTAAAATTATCCACGAAATTTTAAAGTAACGTACGCAAGTATATACGAAATACTCATAAAATTCCCGAAACATCCGTAGGACACTGATTTGCGGTGACAGTGCCTGTTAGGATCGGTGCACACGAACAAAATGTTGTAATAGCCTGCGGTGGACAGCGCGGTGTTTGTTCGTGACTAGTGACGTCATCGTTTGTGAATCTCGTAAAAGTGGGTAAAGATTATTCGTAGTCTAGAGGATTACATTAATAAAAAAAAACAAAGTTCAGTACAGTTAATGGAATATTTCTTTGCTATCGTAATAATGAAAATTAAAAATAAAAATTAGTAATATGGAAAAATAACAATAAAAAAATATAAAAATAAAAAAAAATAATAAATTTATTTCAGAAAGATGAACAATAGCCACTTTTAATAGATCTTAATTTAGATTTACAGTTTATATTTGTTATATTAAGAATACAATGACAAAGATGATCATGAACCATGAATTATAAACACAAATTTTATCCCTGATATATATGATATATATCTTGTGTTTCATAATCGTTTTAAAATTATCTCCTTACAAAAATGATCTATAGAAACCAGTTTCTAAAGATCGAGCTCAATTTAAACTATGTTTCACTCCAAGGCACTGACAACAACACATAATATCAACAAAGTGTCACATAATCATAAACGGTACAGTCTTTCATATTTTAAATTTACTCACTGAGGACTGAAATATTTATCTACAAACGGAGTACGTACTACCAGATACGGTTGGTAGTTTATTTAAGAGTCGATGTTCAAACAATCACGGAGTGTACCAGTTTACGGCTCGCGTAAACTCACCTGCTATTATTATGCTTTAACTCTTCACATCAAAATCTATGTGATCCGTGACGAAAAGTAGTTCAAAATTTAATTCCTGAATAATTTTGATATAATATATTAATATAATACATGAATATGAGCTTTATGAAATATGTACTATATGAATAAAGTATAACTATATAACACAAATCATCGTGAGATTCTCATTGCGTGATATAGAATCGGAAACTACTAAGTAGTACAGCTGATTTTCATTAGATGGCGCTGGGTACACACTGGTACACCACTTCATATGTAAAGTTTGAGAAAGAATGAAAGTAGCATTGGCAAGCGAGTTCTAACTACACATGTACCTAGTAGACTACAAGAGTAGAGAAACCCAAAAAAATAAATAAATGAAGTTTCTGCAAGGTGACATCGTTACAACGTCCGAAAGCAAGTACAGATGATGTAGAATAATGTGTAGAGACAAAAGACCAAAAAATATATTGTGCCGACTCCGATCAGGCAGTATGATATAGTTTATATAGTATATACATAGTAATACATACATAAAAACTAAGCTGTAGCTGAATAAATATAATAAAGTAATATAATATAACTTACCTAGGCGAGCTGCAGTGCAATAATAATATAATATAACTTACCTAGGCGAGCTGCAGTGCAATAATAATATAATATAACTTACCTAGGCGAGCTGCAGTGCAATAATAATATTTCAATTTAAAATCTGGATGCTGCTTTTTTCTCAGTTTTGACGAAAATATTTAATATTGTGTTGCTTTAATATTTGCTGCTTACTATGCTTAAATATTCAATATCCAGAATGATATAAAAATATCAAATATTAAAATCTAGATATTGAATATTGTATCTTGATTGAAATCAACGTAACCGATTGGCACCTACGAGTATCTGTTATAATTATGGTACTGATACCTAATATTTTGACAACAACTAAAAGTACGCTTTACACCTTGTACCCTTATATTAGTATTGATCATGATGTTAGTGTACGTGTAACTAATTTAATATTAAGTAAATTGCCATCGCCGTAAAATATTTTCTACTTTATGTGCTCAGGGGCTCGATGCATTCATTTCTTGACTTCACAGTAAATATTTTTTTAAAAAATAAATATTTTTTTGCCATAAAAATATTTTTTAAACACTAATGTTGGAACGACAGCCTTTGCATAGATAATATTCCGGGTCTCAATTGGCAAAGGAAATGTGCCTAGCATCTATCTCTCTGACAGGAGCAATTTCCTTTGAAACGATTTGATGTACAAAATTTGTATTCACACACAGAGTACTAGTTTTAGGCTAACAATATGCGTAAAATTACAAAATGGAATTTTGGTAATAACTCTGGTGCCTCAGACTCTTCGAATATAAAAGAATATGATCATGGAAGAGCCATGCTTCGGCACGTATGGGCCGGCTCAACCGGAGTGATACCACGGCCTCACAGCAAACCGGCAGTGAAGCAGTGTTTGCACTGCTTTTCGCCAAGTGAGTGATGCCCTAACCCTTCCTTCCCCCCTCCCACTCTTCCACCTTTCCTATACTCCTACCTTAAATCCCGGCAACGTACTTGTGACTGTTGAGTTGCAGATGCGGTAGTCATTTACTATCAGGTAACCCGTCTGCTCGTTTGCCCTCTATACCAACCAGACAAACCTTTAACGTGTGGAGTTATTATTATTATTATTATTCCGTAATGAGAAATACCACATTTATAGTGGCTCCAAGTGTTAACAAATTCAATACTACATCAAAAGTGCTGTTCAACAACGATCTTCTATTTCATAATATGCCTAAACCAAATTCTAAAATGCCAAATTAATATTTAAGTCTTCGGAAATCCTTCGAGCTCGAATGCTTAGGTGCTAAATATTTTAGTAGATTCTCCTCTATGAATGTTGGCCTCAACCACTTCTAAATTAATATGCGCTATGAAATGTCGAGTAAAAGCCGTGTCTGGGGAATTATGACATTAGTAACTGGAAATTTCGATAGTTTTTTTTTTGTCAAGTGCAATTATTTGTTGGATTACCGTAATTGAAGAAAGAAATATAACCTGATTTTGATTTTACGCTTGTCCATCAGTTACATAGATCAGCAATATTTTAGCAAATATACTGATCAACATGCCAGATCCGTTTTACAAATTGTGCAGCTAAAATGGCCTACTATAAATTCTGCAGCGTTTTAACTTAGTATCCACCAGTGTTCCGTTCATTGTTCATAGATGTTATCGCATTGCACTGGCTTATCGGTGCTCATTATGATACTGGCGAACACTCTGCATCTACTGATAGCAGGTAGTTTACTAAAAATAGTGTTTGCACTTTTATCTGCGCTCTATCTAATACCTGTACTTGTGTCTGGCGGATGTTTTGGTTAAGAATGATAAATTGTGTTTTGTTAGATAAATAGGTTATTGAAACCTGATTGACACATGGATTGATAACGGTATCATTAATAAAATCAGTTTCACTTTAAATATTATTGTGTTTATTATTATGTGAAAATATCTCGGTATCGAGAGGATTGTTTAACTACATAATTAATAGAAATAAAGTACTCCTAGTCTAGAAAAAGTATATGACACATAATTGTCCAGATCCATGTCAAGATTAAACCTACAGAATTAGATATACACGGTGCCAGAGTTAGTATTTAGTCACATGTATTAGCACATGTTTGTTTGAAAAGTATACTAGGTTTCCCCTATCTGCCTAAATAAGCCAGTATAATTTGTGTGAAAGTCATCGTCAAATTGTATTTTAACGTTTTTAATTTATTACGCCTGCACCGAGTGTTGTGGGTTCAAATCTCGCACGGAACAAAAATTTGCGTGATTCACAAATAGTCGTCCCGAGTGGGTGTTCATTGTGTTCGTTGTTTAAATATTTGTGAATCCCCCTCCCTGCAGGACACAGGAATATTTCTAATGCGGGAGTTGTCTTTGAACATAAAAAAAAGATCTCACAAAAGTAAGGCATGACGTCATGCCTTAATATTTTATACAAATATTTAATGACTTGACAGTAATTTATCCTAATACTTCAAAACAACTTAATCTATGTTAATATTCACATTTAGTGAGCTGTGGATATCACATTTTGATTTTCTATAAAGCTTATTTCCTTTAAACAGCCAGAGGCAGACTGACGTGCTAGCTTTACATAATGTATGTAAAGTATGTAGATCGTGATCTTGTAAACTATGGGTAATGAACACGCTAGCCTTTTGCAAGTAATCTGATCTTTTAAACTAACGTCACACTTTTCGTGTTCGGATGATATTTCGTTAAAATATTCTGAAAACTAACTTTTAGTTGCCTAGAGCTAGTTGTAAATAAAACAGGTTTATGCAAAGCTTGGATTAAAACTTGCATACCTGGCTTCTCTCAGACCTTAGCAAGAGAGAAAATATTCCCGACCACATTTTGTCTGTAGAAATTTTGTAGTAAGGTGTGATCTCAATACGACTTTGATGTACATGACACATCATCCGCCTTAACTGCAGATTATAAGTAGGTATGTGTTTTAGTTATTTATTCAATTAATACACTAAGTGACATTTATGAACGTTAAATTGAAGCTAGAGTTAAATTCATAGATCGGCGCAAACAGACGCCACAGCATGTACTGGATTGTCAAGGTAAATTAGGTGAAAACTCCAAAATCTACTGCCTGCTTATATCGATCTATAACTTCCAGTTTCCAAAATGCGTAGAGCCTTATGAGAAGAATACTGGCTTTAATAATTACATTGTTACAATGCAATTATTAAAGATGTGTTCATTTGTTTGTTGTCATTGCCTAGCATGTGTTTACTGACTGTACTTCTTACTATCTTTTTATTGCTTTGGGTTGTCTTTATGTTATCTTATTCTTAGTTACTTTAAAATTTTTGAACTGTAAACATGACGAGTAAAGAAAGACTTTGTGTAATGACGAAAAAGTGTCATTGGTACGCGTGATAGAAAAGGGAGAAAAAAAAGTAAGTTATTCGTAAAATTATAATATTATAACCATATATTAAAACTTTTTATAGCGCAATAAAATACCTGGTCCATTTAATTTCGCTTGATAGAGTTTACACTGTATTTGCAAACTGCGGTCAAATCCAAAAATTAGTTTGTTGTTATATCACATTAAAAAAATAGTTTTTGTATATTTATATATAGGGTCACATGGTCCACAGTGGATCACCCGTTTTTTAAGTGAGTACATTTCCGAAATTAAGGAATAGAATCGATTGAAAATTTGCAGGTGTATAGAGAATTTAAAAATGTTTCACGACGTTTAACTTAACTTAGCAACTTCCATGACTAAGCCAAAAAAAGGAAAAAAATATTTTTTTTAAAACGGAATTTGATCCACTGTGTACTAGTGGTACACGTTGAATCACCTAGTGGTACACAGTGGTCTTAAGAAAGTTCAAAAGCACACAAAGTGAAAGAAAGTTGAGGATAATCATTTCACTCTTTTTATTAGAAATAAGTAACAAAAACGTTTTTCTACATAACACAAATTCTTAAGGAATTTTTAGTTTTAATATATTGTAACATGTACCTCTGACTAAAACACAATCAATTTTTGGCAGTCTTCTATTTTTTTTATTATCTATTAATCTACACTATAACCAACAATTACTACTTTCTAAACTTAATGAATAGATATAATACATATAGATAGAATAATAGAATAATAATAGATAAATCATCAGCAAAATTATAATATGACTTGTCTAGCTTGCATTATGTTTGATGGTATCCTCGCTTTTGTAAATGCAAATCCTATCAATTGTCCAACATCATAAAAAGTCACTGGAGAACCGGGATTCGTGATCATCCAGACTGAGTTATAAAAAGATTTAAATGGACCTTAAATACTGACATCTAAAGATGTAGATTCGCAGATGTACGAGGATGTTAAGTACGAACAGTTACTCTCCAAATTGTTTTACTATGTCTAGGGCTTCCATTGACAGGTGAGATTCATGGTTATCCAGAATATAAAGACTATCAAAAAGCTCTCGCGAAACTACATGATTCAGATTCAGGCAAAGAAAGGTCAGGATGTCTTTGTCAAAACCCTCTCAATCAGTCAATGCCTGCAATTTCGGTCTATTCACAGTTGATCTACTTTTCGTTATACTAGTAGAATTTATAGGAAAAAAAAATCATATTTGTTCTACTATGTGGTATGACAAGAAATCGTCACCATTTTAAAAAGTTGTTATACAGTATATAACAACTAGGAATATAAACGGTCTATTCACCGTTATTCTACTTTTTGTATACTATACTAGTAGAACTGATAGGAAAAAAAATTACATTAAATTTGTTCTACAATACGGTATGACAAGAAATTGTCACCATTTTAAAAACGTAATATTATTTATTTACTAGATGAAAACCCAGCTTCGCTCGGATGAAATGTGACTCAGTCATAGTACATAATCTTTTATAAAATGTAGGTAGATATACGCGTGAATCGGCCTTAACGAACTCAACGTATACGTGTGAATCGGCCTATTAGATAACATTAGTCTGAGGCGGGTACGACTTAGTATACTGTTTATGGGTAAGACTCATAAAATAATTTAAAAAAAAGCATAATAAAGAAAACAATTTGTATTTAGGTATAGTTACTTTAATTGTTATGGATCCAGTACAAGCAAATTTAGGAGTGCCGAATTTTCGTTGTGAATACCTCGATATGGTTGAGCCATCAGCAAATTATTCTATTTTTATAAAACTGATGTCCCTTCCATAACACTACTACCCCTCTACCCTTTTTAATTAATTCGGGTTGGGCGGGATAGTTCATATTAGAATACAATTTAAATATCTAATAAAACATGGCATGAAAAATGACATGCTAGTTAATATATTTTCCTCTTTTTAAGGAACAACATAATATACGTACCAAAGAGCTTGCATTGTGTAACCAACAGTAGAACAAATAGGACAAACTAATCATCTAAAAACATTTCTGGATTATTCTACTAGTAAAACATAAGGTCAATTTTATTGTTATTTAAATAATTCCTATTTGTCATACCGCATAGTAGAACAAATGTGTTTTTTTTTCCTATCAGTTCTACTAGTATAACAAAAAGTAGAACAACGGTGAATAGACCGCAATTTCTGTTTCATCCCAAGTAGGAGGCATTTTGATGTTGTTATGAAGCGCCATTTGGTACGTCACATTTCTGCAATTTTTCCTTGATCCCACTAATATTATAAATGTGAAAGTTTGGATGGATGGATGGATGTTTGTTACTCTTTCACGCAAAAACCACTGAACCGATTGCGATGAAACTTGTTATGTAGATAGCTGGAGACCTGGAGTTAATCCAGGTCTCCAGCTATCTACATACCAAGTTTCATAGGCCACATTTTATCCCGATATTCCCACGAGATCAGGACTTCCACGGGTGAAATCGCGGGGCACTGCTAGTAGACCATAAAAACGTAACGCACATTTTTGATAATGTAGTTTTAAGTTTTTATCTGATGTTCATAATGAGCAGCGTTTTCTTATTTTAACTCTTTTTTCTGGGCATTCTGAAACATAAATATAAAAATAATAATAAATAATACGTCGATACATTATTCACTGTGTACCCGATCCACACGATCCACTGTGTACCTGATCCATACGATCCACTGTGTAAAAACCCATTGCATAATTTAAAAATAGGAAATACAAACAAATGTTACAAAATAAATATACCGAGTTGCACTTGTTAAGACTTTACGCGTTTTTAACCAATGCAACAAAATACACCGACATAAATAAGTAATATTTAATCAGAAGACAAATATAAATCGAAATAAAACTTACGTATTTTTTCTTTGTACTCGCTGATGACAAACGTCACTCTCACATGTCTACCGTGCTTCGACGTCGCAGACGCACTATGGGAGTAGGGACGTAGTGGGACAAGGAACGTTTACTCGGGTATAGCTCAAACACACAGTCATCAAAACTGTCGCTGTCTGAGTGATAACGAAGCGTACCACTGATCCACTGTTAACCATGTGACCCTATATATATATAAATCGGAGGCTTAATCACTAATTGTGGGCTTTCGCAGGAGTAAGGGTGAGAAGTAATATGACATACAGCACAGTTCCTAGGCTTCTACACTCTTTTACAACAAACATTAAAACTATTACAAGAAACCATATCTGTTGCTAGGCTCCGAGCACGTCATTCTGACGTTTGTGTTTCGTTTCACAACTGTATTCAGGATCCGGATGCGACATATATATATATAATAGATTACAAACTTATATTTAGCGTTTGGAAAGCTGACTTTGTCGTAAATCGTTGTATAGGAGAGTAAATTTAAAACTACGAAGTTAAGTTTATCTTTCGGAAAAGACGGGTAAAATCTTTGAGACATGATAAACGAGATGGATGTACTATCTACATACAGGTTGGTTTGCTTACGGAACCCTCGGTGCGCGAGTCAGACTTGCACCTTTTCTATAACTACCGGCCCGGCCCGGTAAAACATTTAGCCTAAAAACGCAATTTAATTAAAATCAATTCCGAGCTTTATATTGAGAAGCTTCTTCAGTAGATTACAGGTGTGCCTGTTTTATAATTATTTAAATGTAAGAAAATTAAACAAGAAATTCCTCGCAGAAAATAATCCGCATTAATTTTTTATTGAAAATTGATTTCGGAGTAGAAGCAAAAGATCCTTATAGAAACATCTCAGTCCGGAATTTAATAGCCACCAATAATAACCGGATGAGGTCTAAAAATTATCATAAACCTAACACTGAAGTCGTCCTTAGGGAAAAAGATGAGCAAGAGTAAATATGAAAACAAAACACGAGAAGTTGACCTTTATTTCGAAGGCATAGGGTTTACACAGAACGCAATAAAACGCTTGCACCTTCAAATAGGACCACCAAAAGACGAGCTTATGATGTTGAAGAATGCACTTTATTTCTTTGACGTAAGATTCTCAAAAGACGCAGTAACAAATTTTGTAGTCTTCAGCCTGCGTATATCGATAGGCAGTGAAAGGATCGACGGACCTGCTTTATGTATTATTCATGACCCGAATTGGTGTTTGTTTAAATTTGATGTACAATATCTTACACGGATTGAAAATTTGTTCTAACTCTTTGTTTAACATGTAAATAATAAATTTAATTAGACTTTTAAGCACAGCTTACATTCAAGTGTATCATATGTATGGAAATTTTTAACTGAACATAGTATACATAAAATTTAATTTTAACAAAATCTAGGCAATTGGCGTTGTCGTGGCCCAGGTTCATTTACCTAAGCAAACAGTTGGCATAGCACCGACGCGACGTGGAAGGTCGCTTCCCTTCTAGATAAAGGGCCCCCGCTCAGTCCAAAACTATTAAGACATCTTAATACACAGGTTGGTAAAACCTAGTAGGTATATCTTTGCTAAATATAAGTAAACAGAATTACAGAATATATGTTCTAAAAAAAAATTACTTAGAAATCAAAAACTAATTTATAGCATTTGTAAATATTACTAAAGAATTCGAGGTTTAGAGGAGGTTTAAACAAATTTTATGCAATTATTGAATCCTGGCTGTAAACTTAATCTGCAAACATCCCACTCTCATATTTTTAGTCAATTAGGTATGTTCATTCTCATCAAGTTTCTAACCCACCACATTGTTTGATTTAAAGTAAATATTGTTTATAAAATCAACTAATAAACTCTCTTCTACACGATGCTTACTCAGGATTCCTAAAATACTGTTGCGTAACCAGACCATTGCTGTCCTATCCAAAAAAATCGAGTACAAAACTGACAATATCCGATGGAGCATTTCTTTTCTCATTCCATTTCACACCTTGTTTACTGATGAGTTTTAGCTAGAGTTACAAAACAGCAATGGAATCAAAAATGTGCAGAGTGTAGTCATTGGTGCCTTGGTAAAGGTTTCTTTGATCAGATTGACGGGCATTTATTTTATTTATCACTAGCTCAGCGAACGTCAGTGCCCGCTCTGCGACTTTTATTGCGCCTCCCCGCGAGCAAAGTGAATTTTGATGTGGGCCTTTATGTATTTCAATGAAACGTTTACAGTTTTTTGTTTCTATCTTGTTTTGGTCTTGTTTCTTTCTTTATCCTGTTAATTTGAAGGTCTATTTGACGTCGTCGTCGTTCGTTGTTGTGTTGTATATTGTCTGTAAGATTATTAATTAAAGGAAATGTAGGAAAGACAGATTTTTAGAAGTAGCCTAGTTGAAATAGTTCTTTGTTTTTTTTATGATAAAAGTCTAGAAGCCTAATTTAGATAAGAAATTAGAAGTCATATTTTATTTGTTTTATTTTATTTCATTTTTATTCTGAAGACTGTTTAACAAGTTAATGTTAGCTGTAAGGCTGAATTGTAGATGGAAATGTTTTGATATTTAATTTAAGGAAGCCAGACATGTCATTGAAATCAGATCTGAACTTATTATTTATTGCGTTTAATTTAAATTTTAATAAGTAGAATATGTAAAATGCTGTATTGTTTATAAAGTAGTCTTCCAGGCTATGGTTATTATTAACTAGCTTTAAATTTATGTTAGTATTCTAAGGTTAAAGATAAGTGCACAAATACTGACATCAATAGTGAAAATGAATTCTATAATACTTTCAAAAATGTCTTGAACTTGACTATGACGAACATGGTATCTTCAATCTCAAGATTTAAATTTTAGATATGTGATGCAAGAGGGTTCTCTGACACAGTGCTGATCTCACGGATCAAGCGATCAGTATCACTAAGCAACATTGACACAATCCGCTCCATACCTCGCGAAGCACGTAAATCCGTCGATCACGCCTGACACGAACACCATAACGGACTGACTGTTGCTTTTGTTGGGAATAATAACCCCTTAATATTTTGAAGAGCTAGACAGATTATAGAATATCTTTATCAATTTATGTTGAAAAACTGTAAATGGCAGTGGTTCCCAGAGATCTCCAGTTGGAAAGATCAGAATACTCGCAATTAGAAATAAGGAGACTAGATGCTTGTTGATTTGATCAGCATTTACTGTATTTCAGGGAATTGGCACCGGATCTATTATTTTAGTATTTACCAAACATCCAAAAAGAAGTAACCATAAGGTACCATGAGAAGGTTCAGTTTCCAAAGTTATTATAGTTATTGCCCATTATCACTACATATTATAAAAAAAAAGTCCCCCGCCGCGTCTGTCTGGCTGTCTGTTCGCGATAAACTAAAAAGCTACTGAACGGATTTTCATAATCATCACTAATAGACAAAGTGATTCAGGAGGATGGTGTAGGTGTATAATTTGTTACGATTTTCTGTAAATTGATTGAAATATGTTGATGCTTGTTAAAGATGTCTCTGATGATGTGCGAAGCCGGGGTGGGTTGCTAGTTATACTGTAAAACAGCGCAGTGTTGACATTGCAGATAATATAGTATAAAGGATTGATTTCGCATTTCATTAATAGCCATTGTATCTCCATTTAGCACATTTTTAATAGAAAATTTGTCTTTAAGATATTACTTTTCGTTTCCACATGTTTTCATTCTAAACTTCGTTGCAAAAATGATTCGCGGGTACAGCACATTTAGTGTGTGTTCGATATACACTGAGAGCACTGTAAGGTGTGACGTCAATTTAGTATACTGCGAAGCCGTTCCTTTATAGTTAGCTGTACTGGTTACTGTTTAGACCGGAACGCAGTTCAATATACTGTCAGTTGTCAATTCAAGTCAATTGTCAAATCGCATAATAAAAGTGACAGTGTGACAGCGCTTAGAGCACCTTACCTCGAAAACTCCAGTGCTCACAGTACAGAATAGTAGATATCAGACAGTTTACATCCGTACTAACTACATTGTACCACCACAAAGAAAACTATTGTACTATTTAAATATAATTCCATAGACATAAAAGTCTATTATGCCACAAACACGAAGACTACGCCGAACTTCGGCAGCCTGACAAAAACATTCACCATTGAGACTGACATTTCCCATAGCCATTCTCGTGGAATTTAATTTCAATATGTTTTTGCATCGAGCTTATACGGTCAGTATTTGGGTCACGCTGGAGTACCAGGAAGGTGATATGGTTAGTACATTGGCACTCGAAATTCGTTTATTTTGGACATAGCTAGAGACTTTATAAGCAAATAAGTTTAACTATAGATAAAATATTGTGCTTAACTAATGAACACCGAATAATAATATTCTTATTAATAAAATAACAGACGATAATATTATAGGTCACTTTGAATATTATAGAACTGAGTTTCATTTTTCAATTCAGAATTCAGAATTGACTGTATGAGAAATGTTAGACTATTGAAAAAGTCACCGAAGTTATTTAAAGTTTATATTGGGGCATTGGATTATGTTAAACTTCATTTAATTCAAATTTTTTTCAAATTAGAGAACTTATATCATCTCATATTTTTTTTACTTCAATAGTTTACCAGTCCTTTGCTTGCAGGCTTTACAAATTCGAATACACCTGATAATGTAGACTTTGGTTCGGTTGTTGCAACTTAGCCTAATAGCTATTAATTATATTGTTATCATTCTCCCATCTCAAAGGCCGGCAACGCACTTGTGACTCTTTAGTTGCAAATGTCCATGGGCGACGGTAGTCACTTACCATCACGTGACCCGTCTATTCGTTTGCCCCCTATAATATAAAAATAAATATATATAATTAGCTGATATTTCTTTTTATTCTTTTTCGTGCCATTTACAAGTATTTATTAAAAATATACAGTTTTATTCACGTGTGTATTACGGGCATCCCGGGCTAATCTCAGACCCAACAGGGGTGGGGCGAATTTCCGCGTCGATGTCAGGCATAAAATTGTTATTCGAAAATTCCACCATTTTATAACATCCTTTTCTTTCCTGAAACCCGAAACCAACATCTAATTCAAAATGTCTGGAAAACCCACTTTTACGTACCTGCGAATATACCCCAATATTTCCCCGGCAGTTTCGTATTTCCTGGGTCTTCAGAAAAGCTTTATTTTTGCATACAACTAACGAGTGACGTGTAGAAGTGGCGCGCGGGCCGAACATAACGAACAGACCGGAACGGACACTGTTTGTTGGAGCCATTGAGCGACTGTAGACTAGGAGCTGACCCAGAAAAAACAGAACACACTATATATTATTTTACAGTTTTTTGGAGAGACATTTAAAAGTTATATTTTATAGTTATTTAGATTTCTATCTAGGACTGTTGATTGTATATAATTAGGTTTGTATTCATAGGACATACATAAAATGAAATATAAATATTTCGCCTCTGTGACATTTTTCACCGCGTTCAAAGGGAATACCGGGGAAAATAAGTTAGTTTGTGAGTTAGTAATAACAAAAGTACAATAAATATTTTATATATATTTCTAGTAATCACTTGTTCATAATATGATCCCAATTTACTATTCTAGTATTGCATAGTTATGCATGTCTTGTACACATACTATGCATTTAACATGTATTAAAAAAGAATAACGTGTGTTCGCTTTAATCGAGCCATAAAAATCTATTAAGGACTTCTCGCAGTTAATCATGTAGTAAAAGCTAATTGACGGAAGCAGGTTGATATGGTGTCCCTTGGGCATTCCCTACACTCACGAGGCCATAAAACTAGCAAATTCTATTGGGGTCATTAAAAACAACTCTTTAAGGCTCTTCTAAGTTGGTTTTAATGACGATGTGATAGTTAAAGTTGCCTGTACTTAAATAAAAAAACTTTTGTACACATATGTATTTGACACACACGTTATTTTTTTTTGTGGATTACAGGCTTGATTACTCTTGATTATAAATTATGTAATTGGTAAGTTAGTTACCAAGAAGTTATTTTGTGTTTATATTATAGTCTAACATTGTATTTGATAAAATAATTTGATTCTTTTGATTACAGAATAACGATTATATAAACACAATATAAATAAGAACATAAAACATAGATAATAATAGTTCTGGTACTTCTATATAAGTAGTACAAGTACATACTTTATTTTTTACATTCATATTTAAATTTCATGAAACACTTTGCACTATGCTCTCGACCTACCTAAGACAAGATATACATGCCGAGGGCACAAAGAATCAATCGGACAGTGGGGAAGCTGTTTTCTTTTTCAATCAGTGGACGTCCTTTGAGAATTCATGCTTACATTTGTAATGCAAGCCGACTTGAGGACCCTAGCCTAAAAAAATACCCTTCATTTTTTCGGAGACTGGGTGTGTTGGTTGCTGTGGTGAAAGAATATTTTTAAACTGTGATCTTGGGTATCCAGGTCTGTACGAGTAGTGAGTGTAGTTGTTAGAAAATAAATTGAATATTGGAGAGTAGCTCAGATCCCTTCGTATTTCGTTTCCAGATTGAGCGTGGCTTTATTTTAACTCGGCACATCGTAAATGTTAAAGTAAGGTGAAATTATGGGCAGTGGGCAATAAATACGCGTGGGATAATGGAAGGCAGAGAAACATTGATGTGGTTTACGATGTACCGTGAGTAGAGTGAAGAAACAGCCTATTAATGTCCTATTATTGTTAAGGAGGTAGATATGTAGCGCCATTGAGCGCGGCTGTGCTAGATTAACTAAGATACATTGTTTTGAAAAAACCAAACGTCAAAAGTCTTAGATAGTGTATGTTTTTTTTCTATAATTTCAATCAATCAATAAATCAATTAGCTTATCATAGTCCACTGCTGGACATAAGCCTCTCCCAATGTGCGCCACAGCACCCGGTCCTCCGCCTTCCGCATCCAGTCCATCCCTGCTACCTTTTTCAAATCGTTGGTCCATCAATTTAATGATCGTTAATTATAAGAAGGCTATTTGCAACTCTAATAGATGTTTAATAAAAAAATATAATAGTAAGGAATATCTTAACCAGTTAAAGTATCAGTACAGAAGCAATACCTGTCTAGTTTCTTGCCAGGCTGGACGTGCAATATCTGCAAGTTGCCAGTTACCTTGAGAACTGCCAACGAACTACGTGGTAACTTGGGAACAACCTGATAAAAATACCGTCACAGTACAGTTGACAAGTCACAATCCTAGTAAAAAGTTAGTCACCGAACTCGGTAACAATTCTATGTATTTTCGGATTGAATTCCGTTCTTTAACTGCAAAGAAAGATCAACTTTATTACTCCAATCATTATAATCATCCTTTATCAACTTTATTATAATCATCCTTTATCAACTTTATTGATTAATTTTAATATAAAAATCTTCATAATACTTGTGGTCTCTATAGCCATTGATATTGTAGGTGTTACAAAGTAACCTACGCGACGATAGGAATAAAAGTCTGATATCTAAACTCCTTGATAGTGAAAAACACCTCTCTCGTACTCGTATATATCGTATATACGTAACGGAGGACTATGATCAGCATTCCTCAGCCAGCAATAGAACTAATAATTCCATGCAACTGATTGGGCCAATAGCGAGCCTAAGTGAATTTTGTATTAAAGGCTAGTACGGTAGACTGTACCAGTTTTCTTGCTGTTTCCCCCTAACCAAACCAAAAGCGTCTGTTGGTGGAAAACTGGGCCGGGTAACTCTTACCGCTTGGTCGCAAGTCCGATAAGGACACCCATGTCAAAGCCGATTTGTTGTTGGATTTTTTTGCAAATTAAATTAAATAGTATTTATAATAAATAGCTTTACAAACGACGTAATTTATTGGAAATGTCAAACGTGTTTGTTTACATACGGGATATGAAACATATTGGAAATATTGTTAGAATTGCATAATGTACGGCTGTACTCACGTGATGACGTATAGACTTCTGGGAAGGTTCCTTATCTTATAAATTACATTCTGTAGATATTATTAAGAGCTTTAGGCGTTTTAGATAATGTATCGTGGGTGTGTCGTTAAGGCAACGTCAGGATTAAACAAGTCAATCAAATTTAAAGAAACTTTTCTAATATTAACACAACGTGGCTAATATTGTCAACCGCCATTTTTATATTAAACTAGCTGTCCCGCGCTGCCCTAAGAAGTGCGCAAAATAAAGCAAAATCATTGACATTTTCATGAAAGTTCATAACAATATGTTATTTAGAAATATGCTCCTATAGCTTGAAAAACATTTTCCTAAAAATACAAATAGACATATTGATGTATACATACATACATACATACACTCACGTCTTCCGAAAGGGTAGGCAGAGGCGTATAAACACCCACATTTTGGCAACTGTAATTTGGTCCTACACACGTAATAGGGGCAAGAATATTGCCGTTAACCGCGAACTTTGGGAATTAAGGATGAGAGAAAGCGAAAGGTAGGAAGGTAGGAAAGACAATGAGACTAAAGAGTATTAAATTAAGTATTGATTATACGGATGGATTGGGGAGTGGGAGCAATAGTTCGAGTAGGTCAGGTTACCGTATGCGGGCCCTATGGCATGCTTAAACTTAAATCACCCGTACATTCGGCATATATCGTCTAATGAAAATGGTTTTCGCATGCGGTCCCTATGGCAAGCGTGAACAAAAATCTCTCGGACCTCGAATGCGGGATCTAACGACCAATGAAATGAGCCTTTAATCGAACTGGCTGTTGCTGGGAAGACCGAGCCCTGTAATCAAATATGTTGCAGGAGGATGCTCTATCACGAGACACAGACAGTCTTTAATAACTTGTTCTTAGTTGTTCTTGTACGTGTCAAGGAGTAATGTATGACAAGCTAATATAAGGCTTGCGTTTCTTGGAGAAAACGCTTTTTAACCGACGAAAAAATCGGAGGAGATTCTCAAGTCGGCCCGTACATATATTGTTTTTTTTTATGTATGACCACGCATAACTGTTTACAGGGTATTCCGATTTCATTAAAAAAAAATGGATAAGGCGACTCAAAGTTATTTACGTATCAACCTTACATCAGTTCTGTTCAACATATATGTTGTTAAAATTACCTACACACAGGGTTCATTGTTAACGTAAGAGAAAATACTAAAGTTTGTTGTTGATTTTAATGCTCTTTAACAACTCACAGTTTTAGTTTTAGTAAGTTTAGTTAGTTAAGTAATAGAAAAACAGGACTGGATACGCAGTCCTTAAGGCTTGCATGTGATCACGAGATTAAGAGTTTGATTCCTGGGTAGGCCATATTTATAGGCAGGTACACGGTGAACAGCATTTGGATATTACTTCCGGCCAGAAATAGAACTAACGATCTTTCGTGGGCGTCAGGCGTGTAATCAACCTCTGCATACCCCTCATTGTTATTAAAAGTTAATATCAATAGTTGTTATGGAAAACAGAAACCGACATTTCCATTAAATTTCACAGATCATCCAAAGTCTACTCGTGACAAGGTTCAGCGCAACTTGATCGAAATGTCGGGTTAGCACAATACTATTTGTACTTCATTAATATTACGGTAATCAAGTCAAGTAATATAACAAGCTTTAAACCTCTCTAAATCATATTAATTTATGCACGCCCTACCTATAAGGACGTGCATAAAACTAGTGCTGAAGGGGACAAGTTTCACCGTCAATAAAACAAAATACATAACTTAGACGTTGCCTAAACTGAACTTTAAGTACCGCCCTACGAGACACGCGTTATTTGAGGCCCTTAATAGTGCGTTGGTCGTAAACGAAGGCTAAGGCCCGCTCAGTACTGTAGCATATTCGACTTAATGACCCACATTTCTCTTGGTAATGGCCAGGTACATGATCAGTAGTTGAAGAGCAAAGTGTTGTTGCGGGATGTCGTGTCGTGTGTAATCTTAAGACAAATTGATGGGTTAGGGATCCAAGTTAATGAACGGACTAACTGCGCTATATAAATCTGGTTTAAAAATAAACTATGGAGTATACTATGTTATCAAATTTCTGTTTCACTCTTCGAACTTTTGCCCTTGCCCACCTACAGTCATTTCTTATTGTGTTTGGAAATCCTCTTTTACTGCCTGTAATAGACAGAAAGTTCTAACGAATTGTTGATCATTGATATCTAGTTTGGTTAGAAAAATTACCTTTAAACATGAGAAGAATTGGTTTGTAAATTATAAAGATGCATTCACAAGTTTTGAGGCATTCACAAATTTTGCTGAATACATCACTGTTTTTAATCGACCAAAGAGCCGAGGACGTTCTCAAGTCAACCCATATATTTTGTTTGTGTATGTGAATATAATAACGTGATCATGTCGGTTATTGCTAACAGCTATTATTGGTAAAATAGCTAGTGAACGATTTAGACACATTGAGTGTTAAGTACAAGGACCAGAACGAGGTCTATTGGTCTGTCTAGGCAGTACACAGAACTTACAAGTAGTAACGTCTACAAAAGAGCAACGCCAAAAACGTGAGTAAATATAACACAATTATCTTTAAACTATTAAAAGATATAAAACAAAATTACCATCTGCCAATGACGCATTAACCTATATCAAAATCAGAACAACGTGACTCTTACTAGACGTGTTAGGCATTAATAACAAATGGAATGTACATCTAGAAATATTTTATTCAAGTCTATCCGTATTGAGCTCACCGGCACAGACAAACACAGGTATCTTGTGTACATACAACTAGACTTTGCCTAGGATTTGCTTGTGCACTCCTTGCTGTTTATTTAAAAAATAAACTTTGCGCTAAGGTAGAACATCGGAATTCAAAATAGAACGGAATATACTGAACGGTTTGTATTGTTCGTACGTGAAAATCGAACAACACTGTTATTTGTAAATACTGAACTAGAGATATCGATAGCGCGTATCGAAAGAATCATCCAAGGATCATAAAAAAGAAACAATTTGACTTACTAGTACATACATTTGATTTAGTAGTCGGTCCTTAATAAAACACTTAAAAATGATATAATTTATTTTTTAAAACGGAATAAAATTTTTTTAAGTAAATTCTATAACAGAATTTACTTAAAATTTTGAACCTAAACGGATAAACACTTGGGGTTTTTTCAACACAAAATATACAATCAGTAAAGATTATGCAATTAGATCGCTTACCTACTTACTTAGGAGTACTTACTTACTTAATAAAGTAAGTTCCAACTGGTGATTCCAAGAGAGAATTACAAATCGTGTGACAAAATATCAACTCTCTTTTAGTAATTCTTTGTTTAATCATAGATAGCTCTGAAAGGCTCCAAATTATCGGTGGCTATGGCTCAATAATATTAACGTCAGTATTAGTACCGTTGTAGTCCTTAACAATAACTGTACAAAATCATATAGTATTTTAATACTTATTTCATGATTATTCGCTCCTTACAACAGCCCATGGGAACCCATTTAGAGTCGTCTGTTTTAAGTACAAGACACTTGGAAGGCGTCCCGAAATCATTAGATTAAAACGCCTTTACATTTAGTATAAACAAAGCCATCAAATTACCGAAATCGACATGACAAATAAATGTCTCTTTGTTTACAAGAAAGGGCAAACTTTTCAGATTGTTGTCCTTAAAAGAGAGTACGGAGAAGATCCTCTAATCCGTGCGTTGTGGCTATTACATGTAGAGAACAAGTGATGTTAGTCGGTTCTTGTATCTAAAGATGAGTATAGTATTAGAGTAGCGTTAGTAATATTACGAAAATCAAAAAATATGACGTAGACACAGAGCTGCAGGAGGAAATATGACGTAGACACAGAGCTGCAGGAGGAAATATGACGTAGACACAGAGCTGCAGGAGGAAATATGACGTAGACACAGAGCTGCAGGAGGAAATATGACGTAGACACAGAGCTGCAGGAGGAAATATGACGTAGACACAGAGCTGCAGGAGGAAATATGACGTAGACACAGAGCTGCAGGAGGAAATATGGTGCCAAACGTAACTTGACAAACTTTTGAAAAATGCAAGACTTTGGTATATAGGTCCAAAGTGCTTTAGGAGTCGAACTATTTTAAGTTTGGGTGAAGATTTCACTAGGGTTACCAGCTTACTAAATTAAATTGAAAATTCATTTCTCTCAATCCAGCTTTTAGTATGACTGTTTAAAAATATACATGACACAGTGACATCGTTCTACAAAACAGCCAAGGTTCTACTAGTGCCTTCAACCGAAAATGTTAACATCTCCCTTTTCCGTAGCAATTAAAAATATAATAAATCTTTCAAATTGTAACAGAGACGAGTGGAGCCAAAAGTCGAAATAAAGCGGGGCACACGCGAGACATAATAAACACGGCCATAAAACCGCGGCCGTGGCTCCGACAAAAGTAAACAGGACATCCGCTTAAAAAACAATGCAAAGTGTACAGAGTACGGCCAAAAAAAATGAATATTTGTTCAGCAAACGAATTTCGCGCAGTCCAAATAAACTTTTTGAACAGAAACCGCGTGGAAACGCGGTCGGAGGAGCGCAACGCAAAACGGATGGGTATTCGAACGAATTTTTTTACGAAACGGTTTAAAGAACTTTTTGCAGGCAGATAATTTGGTTTAAAATTCGACGCGCGAAGCACAGGAGTGTTAGTTGTGGAACAAAATATTTTTATAAATTGTACGTCATCGGCACATCTGTCTACTGTATGTTTTAAAATTCAGTTTTTCTGTGACCATTAAAAATATATATTTTTACCGTTGATAAACTGCTGTGTATTCATTTGCCTTAACATAGGAAGCTGCCGTGAACAATCAATGGGATTTTATAAATCATTTATCCATTCACTTTTATGTTACCCAAAAACGTAGGTGCGTGTTATTTAGGTTTTCATAATTATCTTAGATCAGTTTAAAAATAAATAGGTATTTTAGCAGTTGTAGTTCTATAATTATTTCAAATGTCAGGTTTGTTAAACGTAATATCCATCTGTAGTCTGTACACTACACATATTGACTTATATTATTTCACAAAGGATAAACATTGTTATCAAGAAGATTGTAGTTATTGGGAGTGATGATTGGATGAAAAGTTTTATATCTGGCAGCATAGTAACAGCGAAAAAGAGAATTATTTTTGTTTTCACATTTTTGGAAAAAGACTAAGGCCCACTTATTTATAGTAACTTTAGAAAGTAAAGATTTTTAAGTATTTTTATTTTGATCACTATATTTCTACCGTTACTAATTTCAAATCTTTTGATAAGACGTGTAGCAAATTTTGTTCCCAATTTCTCAAAAGTTTACTTACTTATCGTCACATAGATTTTCCGTACTTTTACTTCATGGGCCCTTTCCAATATTAGCGCAGCAGAAGTCCACAGTACATTTAAAAAACTCTTTTTCTACTTTTAGTGTATGTCACCCAACTTTATACAAAACTCTAAGCGAACGTACTGTTCTAACTTTACTACCAAAGGCATTTATGTAAATAGCTACTCATCAATTTACTGAGTCATAATCAGATACTTGATGTGATAAATTTCATTAGCTAGGGCCTATATAACAAAAAGCAAACTATTTAGTACTAAACGCGAGTGTAGAGAACTGAATTCTACATAACATTTACTGGAGTTAGGTGCTAAAAGACGGGAGCTTTAAATGCGACTTCAAACGTCACGTTGCCGTCACAAGATGCTGTATCTAATGCAACCTAACATCGTCTCGACGCCTGGATGGAAGCCAGCCGAGAAGACTTGTAGCACAGGAGCTGGGAATCATTGAAAAACTATTTTTTAAATGTATTTGATGTTTTCTGAGTATAAGAAAACGTAGGAACCAATCGCATTCAATTATGACTTGATAACTATAACATAAAAAACCTACTTTTACGTTATGTTACGCCTAAATTGAAGCCATCTAGTTACGGTTAGTGGAAACTAAATTGAGACGCACGGCGCCAGCTTTTAGCGAATAAGAGAATTGTTTACCTGTTATTCCTAAGACTAGTTTATATAACAAGAGTTCCTACGTAATGTGTGGATGGATATATAATGCTTTACCAGACAAAATTAAAGATTTACCAATTAATAAGTTTGTAAGAGAGCTTATCTTGGCTACTACAAAATAACTTCTACTCTCTATCAGAACTTTTTAATACAAGTGGCCGGTTTTGATCACTTTTTAATATTAAATATTATGTTGTTAAATTGACATCCAATAACATAATTTACAATTTCTTGGAATATGCTACTATTTTTATTGTATGATGTACCAAGCAATATGTGGAATTTAAATTTTATATTGTATTATATTCAATATTTACATGTCACTACAATGACAAGGATTTTGGATCTGTCACTAATTTAAAGACCTTGACTGTATCAACACTTTTTGGCTAATAAATCATTTCATTTCAACGGAACTAATAGTCCGTCAGTATGAATATTCTACTGAGTTCTAGAAGTTCCAACAGCGGCCGAGTCAGGTAGATAGAACGACAGATGTTTCAGGAAAGTGCACGAACGTTCTATGAGATGTTTTACAAACTATATAAGGAAGGTGTATGGCGGTATGGACATTCAGTACTAGATACTACGAGTTAATAATTGCGAATTCGTTATACGGGAATAGTGAGAATTATAACCATTTCCTGAAATTGGGTTAATCGCTCATTAAAAAAATAAATTGTATCTATTTCCTTGTAAATTTCTGGATATTATAATCTCGAATTCCGGCTCGTAACAATAATAAAGCCTAAATGTTTATAAACACTCACATAATGATCACAACATCGACCCACACTCCCGGTCTAACCTCTCGGCTGGTTTGCCGACAGGAGCGTTCCGTCAACGTCCTACAGTCTCCAATTTAATAACATTTCCCGTGGGAACCTCGCAAACATTATTAGCTGCCCATAAAACTGAATGCAGACCGCCAGCCAGGAACCACGGAACTGCCTGCTAGAGTTCCTCTATCTTATTTTGCTACTTCTTATGTTATTTCACACCTAGCTATTAATCTGGGTATGTACGAGTATTATCAGATTGCATCACAATTTTCTAATTTTTAGAGTTCCGTTCCTCAAAAGGAAAAAACGAACTCTTATAGGATCACTTCCGTTCTTAAGAATACCAAAAGATATTGATTCTCTATAGTAATATGTCTATTTTAAATAAAGGCATGTTAAATTCAAGAACATTACCTACTCGTATTCATTAATCAAAACTTGAAACTGTTTATTTTCTATTTATTTTTGTTAAATCGTAATTTGTACCACCAGGAACTCTCGAGCCACTCTTTGCGCAGTTTAAAAACTTTTCTTTCTACCTCATCATTAAAAGTAAAGAAACATTTAGGAATTCCTGCACAGTCAGCAGTTTAGTTTGATGGGCGAGTTAAACTTTCATGGCACTTTCAAACTGCTTAATGTAATAAATTATACGGATTTCATTTCTTAACGATTTTTAAACACTTATTTGTTATTTGTAAAATTTAATTTGCCTTCCTAAATCGCCTGCACTTTATGATAGCAAACTAGCATTTTATGATAAATCTTTTGCAGTAACTGTAATCCGTTTATGGAATATTAGCGCATCTGTAAAAATTAGCCGAGCTCAAACTATTTTATAGTACTTGTAAAAGAACGCTTTCTAACACTAAGAGTGATATATAACGCGTTGTGCAATAGACTCCATATTAACTCCATAAAATTATATCACTAATTATATTTAAATGTACCTAGTTTGTTTATATAGAACCTACATAGATACTTCACGTATTCCTTTTCACCCTCTTTTTAACTCTTTTATAAGTAGTACTATTATTCGCTTTATATACTATTTAATATGTTTCATTGTTCAATTCTAAATATTTTTGGTACGCCACCGCTTATTTTCCTCTGTTGTTTACATACAAAAGTTGTCTGTAAGACATCGCTTACAGTACGTACAATGTACGAGTACAATGGACGGTTTTATCGCTAAATAAGAGCACTCATTGTACCTACCGCCTATTATCAATTGTTTCTATGTTTAATTACTGACGAAAATGTGGTATACAATACAAAATGTTTTATCTATCTATCTATCTAATTTCTTCAAGTTGGTCGATAATTGAACTTAATTGCCAACAAATTTGAAGCTGTTAATAAATTGTTTGTTTGAGTGGCATTCTAGCATTATGTGTTTCTTCCAAAATATAGTTTATAAAAAAATAACGACCCAGAAGACTACATTCTAATAGCTGTGCCTTGCTGCTATAATATGTATACTGTGTTAATATTAAAATTTGTATAAAACATATCATGCTTGTCTATTACTATTACGATTTCGATTTATATTACTTTAAAATACTTAAGAATTCATAGTTTAATAAAATACCCTTAAGTCAGCTCTTCGATTTTGTATTCAAATACTACAAAAGAATCGTGATAAACCGCAATGCTCAAATAACTTCCTAAAATTGCTTTTAGCTCGGAGTCTATTTTCTGCGACAAAAATATTTCATATATTTATAGAGTGCAAGATTGGAGAACTTTTAAACACCTGTTTTTCTTTGCGTTATCTTGATATTGAATGCAAGTTTCTGGTTCATATAATGTTTTACAAGTCAAAGAGAATTCTATAATGATCTCAAATGAAACAAAATAAAGCGTGTACAAGAGTCTTGTACCATAAACAGTACATCGGAGCTGCAAGTAAATAACATTAGCATAAAATTTACGAGCGATCGTTCTCTTGTCAAACTTTTATTACCATTCAAGTGTTCTACTATCTTGCCAAGATATTTGAATAACAACATGTCGTAAAAACAAGCCAAAATAACTACGACGAAGCAGGAAAAAGTTCTAAAGTTAATTGTCAATATCTATGAAATGATACCTAATTAATATTTTTTACAATTTAAGTTTATCAATTTCACTGTGGCAAGGCAAGGAAAGATAGAACAGACAGACAGACAGACGCGGCAGGGGACTTTGTTTTATAATATGTAGTCATGATAATAAATTGGAAAGTTTGGATAGCAGGAGGTTAGTTACTCAATCACGCCAGCACGGCTGAACGGAGCTAGATAAAATTTAAAATTTATTTGTCGATCTGTTTCTAATAACAAATTAAAATATTTTTCTAATATTTCAATCACCCAAAATGACAGCTACATAGAGTAAAAACAATAACCAAAAAGTCAAGTAATAGACATTCTTCAGTAGCTGGCCACCTATCAAGCCAACTGAGACAATACATCTTAAAGAAGTTCTAGGTACATCTAGGTATTCCTTTACATTCATATTATCATATTAAAGTAAAATCGCAATTATTGCAGGCAGCATCACTTCAAATTCAAATTCAAATTCAAAATCATTTATTCAATTAAGACACTAAGTGACATTTATGAACATTAAATTGAAGCTAGAGTTAAAATCATAGATCGGCACAAACAGACGCCACAGCATGTACTGGATTGTCAAGGTAAATTAGGTGAAAAACACCAAAATCTACTGCCTGTTTGTGTCGATCTATAGCTTCCAGTTTCCAAAATGCGTAGGGCCAGAGAAGAATTCTGGCAAAGAAACTCATGGCCACTCTTTTCAAAAGTCAGATCTTCAGGTACAATAGTGTTAGTGTTACACGAGAGGTAAACAGGATGCAAGCTGATGCCACCTGAATTTCAATTTATTGAAATGCTCCAAAAATTAACGTACTAAAAAATAAAAATCACTCAGTGATACCGTTGGAGGTTTGAACCTATTAAACATAGAAATCATTCAAGGTGCACATCTACCTTCATTCAGTTGCAAAATCTACAGTTAAAAATAATTCGTGACTGGATTAAGAGGCTAGAGTTGCAGTTGATCGAACCAAAATAATAGTATAGGCTAAAGCATCGCTGACTAGGCCGACCAGTCACCCCAAGCAGCACCCGTTCACGAGTATGACGCATGGACCAGCCATCATCTCCTTCGCCATATCAGAGGGAAAGAAATGACCCGCCCCATGACGACGCCGCAAGCAATGACATTTTAGTGAGCATGACGAACCATAGTCGAGATACTGATAAAAATCACTAATAGTCAAATTACCATAATAATCGTCACGCATTACTTTCAACTGACAATGGTTTGTTAATAATTTAGCTTAATTATAAGACAAAGAAGTTTGTGTGTATATACCTAATGACACCTTAAGCCCAAGACTGTTTGTCGTTTAGAAAATCGTTGATCGTATTATAGGATTTCCTAATAAGGTGATTTTTTAAAGTTCGCTTGAATTTATCTACAGGAAGGTCGATTACATGTATAGGAATTTTATTATAAAAACGTATACCAAGACCTTCGAACGAGTTGTGTACTTTATGTAAGCGATGATAAGTCCCAACGAGTTTAGACTTGTTTCTTGTATTAATATTGTGTATATCACTGTTTTTCTTATAATTATTAATGTTGTGCTTAACAAACATAATATTTGCAAATATATACTGTGACGCAACAGTTAAAATACCTATATCCTTAAACAACTCTCGAAGAGAGACTCTAGCACCTAAGTTGTATATGGAGCGGATGGCTCGTTTTTGGAGAATAAAAATCGTTTCAACATCAGCCGCCTTGCCCCAAAGTAGTATACCATAGGACATAACGCTGTGAAAGTAACTAAAATAAACTAGCCTAGCTGTGTCCGTATCAGTAAGCTGACGTACCTTCCAAACTGCATAAGCTGCCGAACTAAGCCTACCTGCAAGGCTGTCTATCTTGGCTCCCCATTGTGGTTTACTGTCTAATGTAATTCCTAAGAATACTGTTGAGTCTACAATACTTAACATTTCATTATTTAGAGTTAAATTAGTACCTAGCTGTTTTACATTTGGCATAGTAAATCTCACACACTTTGTTTTATTTGAATTTAGTAGGAGATTGTTAGTTGAAAACCAATATAATACATCATTTAGTGCCCTATTCACATCGTCAAAAACTGTTTTCTTACGATCGACTTTAAAAGTAAGTGACGTATCATCAGCAAATAGAACTATATCACAGAGATCTTTTAAATAATAAGGCAAATCGTTTATATATATGCGAAAAAGTAGAGGACCTAATATAGAGCCCTGAAGAACGCCCATAGTAACCGGTAATCCAGAAGACCTCGCACCATTGACATCTACATGTTGAATTCTATCCTTCAAGTAGGAAACAATTAGTTCTAAAGCAATACCGTTAACACCATAATGTTTAAGTTTAAGAAAAAGCGTCTTATGTTCTACACAGTCAAAAGCTTTTGAGAGATCGCAAAATACACCTATCACATTTTGCGAATTCTCCCATGCATTAAATATATGTCTCAAAAGAGTTGCACCAGCATCAATTGTTGAACGACCCTTTGTAAAGCCAAATTGTTCTTTGTGAAATAGATTATTTAGATTAAAATGGCTTTCTAGTTGTTGCAAAATAACTTTTTCAAAAATTTTACTAATAGCCGACAACATTGAGATTGGCCTAAAGTTACTTGGTTCAGTTGTACAACCCTTCTTGAATAAAGGTATTACTTTACTATACTTCATCAGGTTAGGAAAAACACCAGAATCAACACATCGATTGAATGTTATAACTAGAAATGGTGCTATATCAATTATAATAGTTTCTATTAATTTAACAGAGATTCCCCATAAATCCCCTGAATTCTTAGAATTAAGAGACTTAAACGTTTTTATAATGTCTGTAGGGTTTATGAATTCAAATTCAAATAAATTCTTTCATTCGTTTACATTGGCCCTTAACAACAATTCAGACCTTGACGCACAAGAATTCAAGGTACTGGTTGTACTAATTGGTATATTTGTGAAAAAGGTATTAAAAGATTCAGCTATGTCTAGGTTGTTTGTTATAAACCTATTATTAATATTTAATTTTAAATCATTATCTCGAGGTTTACTACGTCCTGTTTCATTATTAATAATGTTCCATGTAGCTGTTATTTTATTATTTGAAGACTTAATCTTATTACTTATGTATAAAGACTTTGCAATAGTACATGTTTTCCTAAAATCTTTGAGTAATTTTTGACGTATTCATGAAATTTTGGTCAAAATTATTTTGTTTCATAGCATATAAATCATACAGCTTTTCTCTACTTTTGTATATTCCTGTTGTCACCCAGTCACAGAATGTCGTTTTTGGCCTTTGCATTATTGTTTTTGACTTACATATACTGTTAAATTCGATTTCTATCATATTGAATAAGTAGCCGTAAAACTTATCCGGATCTCTTTGAGTCCAATCTAAATTGGAAACCTTATCACTAATGTTATTACTAAAATTCAATAATCGGTTACTAGTCATGGGCCTGCATATAGTTTTGTTTATTCTATTTTCTTTCATACAAGGAAATGTAACAAATTGCCCACAGTGATCAGATGTTAAATCACTTAAAATTGACCTATTTAAATATTCACCATTGCTGAAGATGTTATCTAAGCAAGTTGCCGAGTGAGAAGTAATTCTTGTTGGCTCAGAAAATAAATAATTCAAGTCAAATGATTCAAATAGGCTCACTAATCTTATACTGATAGGACACTTTTCTAATATATTAATATTGAAATCTCCGCAAACTACCAAAACCTTACTACTGACACATAAACGCTTCAAAACTTCTTCCATAACTATCTCAAATATGCTAAAGCCACTCTGTGGTGGCCTATACACACTAACTATAATATGGTGTTCCAGTTCTACACAAGAAAGTTCTACAGTGCGCTCAGCAGACAAATTTACAACATCTTTCCGGTTTTTGCACTTAATACTATTACGAACAAAAATTAACGACCCTCCATGAATCGACTTAATTCTTACACACTTCACATACATCACACATCATACACACTTCTAGCAGAATAAAGTTCATTATCAAGTAACTAGTGTGCCTGTAGCCAATGCTCTGTGATACAGAGCACATCAACATTATATTTATCAAAAAATAATTCTACTTCTAAGTCATTCCTAGATAATCCTTGAATATTTTGATGAACTATGTTTATGGTCATTGACTTTTTTACTTTATTGCTACAATTTTTATTTATTTTTGTATTTCTACTAACAATACCATTATTGTGTAAATGATTTGATATGCAAGAGACAGGCTCTATTGTCCTAGCAATTAATTTAAAGAATTTATGTCACAATGTGCGGCCAAGCTATTGCCTGAATTAATATTAATAACGTCATTGTTAATTAGCTCAGAAGGAGCATTATATGAAGCCAAATGTTTGGCTACAGTGTTCTTACATTCTAAGGGGTGCTCTATAGGAGCTGTCAAAAATAATATGATAGCGAAACAGCTATTTGTCTTTTAAAATAATACGGCAGATAATAACTATCTGTGGTTGAAAAAATATTATCATATACAATCCTATTGGTGTCAATTAAATGAAATTTATTATAAAATCTACCATTAATCTGGCTTGTTAAATTAAACATAGTCATATTTAAATTAATCCTAATATTTTTTTCATATAATCTTCAAAAATTGAACAGGATATGAATAGAATTTTATTTAAAGCCCGTTAGCGCGGAATCCATTGTAGATAGGAGGAATGAATTGGCAGCTTATTACAAGTTCGTTAGCGAGGAGAGAAATCGCTTGGTGTGGTTTTCAGACAGCGGCTTTGCCATTTATTATTTAGTTACAGAAAGCGTTTTCCTTTGGGTATTGTCAACGTGTAAGTAATGTTCGTCATATATAAACGTGTTTAACGTCGAATCCTTTTCCAATGTTTTGAACAAAGGAAAGTGGTTGTAGAGCGCATAGTAATGGTTATAAACTTTATCTGGCTTTAAATTTGATCGTAATGTATAACGGGTGTTGGGTTTTCTTTTTCGTAAATAATTTATAATGAAGATCGAGGGGGGAGCCAATTCTGCTTTCTGAAGTGAAACTAAAGTTGTTTTTCAATTAACTTCTCATGAATTTCTTCTGTTTCCAAATTAACCTCAACAATTTTAATAAAACTAATGATACAAAAAAAGGGGCCAGGTGCGTGTAAGTTCAAACGTAATGTAGAATTCTGTAGTTTACAACTTTATCTAAGCAATGGAATATGTACGAAATTTTGCTTTTACTTTTCCAAGTATATTTTATTAGTCGCTCCACTATTCTTGGTTTACATGTAAAGCCTACTTACCTGTGACAGTTTTCCTTTTCACACACGCACTCAATATCTTTAAAAGACCTATCCAACCACACCTCATACCATGGGGTGTCGTTTCCCATGATAGAGGAGGAAAAAATAGTAATTCCCGCTTTATGTGTACGGGAGGTACCTTAATTTTTATTGAGCTGGTATTTATTTTTCCACTTTGTCGGCGAGATAAATATGTACATATATCCATGCCATATATCAGTTTTCTAGTGTTAAGAATGTCTGAGTTAAGTCTTTGATAGATGGAAGGGCGGACATGGCTGAGCTATAGGAGTTCTTTGTTGGTTACGGAGCGTTAAAACAGATATTAATTGCTAGAAATACTTTTTGAAGTGATAACTTCTTATGGAAGGGTAAACCGTTTAGGTACGTAACGCGTTACGGCAGTGTCTAGCGTTTAAGTTATCACTTTTGTTGGGCGTCCCGAGACGCACACGTTTTTGTTACAAATTTAGGCGATGCTTTTTCGGGATTTTGATTGAGTTTTTCATTGCACCTAATTATCATAGTGTTTTGTGTTATGTTACGGCAAGTTTCTCCAACACCTTCGCATCCCGTTCTATTGGTTTTAGTATAAACTTTTACTCTGATTTATTCACTGTTACCATGACATTCTACACTTAGTCGTCTGAAAAGATTACGTAATAGGAAGTTCAGTTAGTGATTACAAACTATTAAAATGTATATTTGCCATTTAAAAAGCACAGGTATTGAAGACTGAGGTATTTTACTTCCTTCATATACCTATGCGCGCAGCCCGAAGGTATCCAAAATGTGTCCTGCTATCAACTTTCTTTACAGGAATGCCCTCGCGATATGCAAAGGATCGATAGCCTTTTCTAGATGTTCTGGTAGTTTACGTGTTTAAAAAGAGCCAATATACAGTTATATTCTCTTTCTCTTTCTATGATTGTTTATTTTTGATGAAAAACCGTTAGTCAAAGTTGTAAAATTTCGGACCTGTGTTTCTATAAAAGGAGTTTTCGGTGAACACGTATGCCTCAACGGGCATGACAGATTTTACCTGAAGATTTATTTATCAGATCTGCTGGGAAATCACCTGTTCGTACTGCTATAGTATTCTTCACTGCTGTTGATCTGCACTCGAATCATGAGCCATGTGAGGGAGCCTATTTCCTTAGATTTACAATTTTTTTAAAGACAATTCTCCTAAGTTACCACTGGTTTACGCAATTGGTGTATAAAGTACTTACTTTCCTAATAACGTATTAGGATGACGAATCAAGTATTTTAAGTACAATTCGTCCACATGTACTAAACAAATGTCAATGCATGTCAGTCTTGCAGTTTGTTTCTAAGAATTGATTAGATATATGATTACAATCATGGTAGGAAGTAAATTTTAAAGTCTATAATATGTACCACCCATAAATTACAAAATATAGTAAGAGTTATTTGTATGCTTGTTATAACATAAAAGTGTGTTAACTAGTTAATACAGGTGACGGTACAAAAGCTTGTCAAAAAGGAAAGTGTACTTACTAAAGTGAGTGTAAACAAATAGCGACACGATAATTGATTTTCAAAATATACTATACCAGAAATTATTGTATAAAAAAATGTATATTTATTTAAAGTTTTTAAAAGTTCACTGATATTGCAAACTAAGGCAAACACCGCAAACTAAATAGAAAACGCATGAAATTTTCACTATTAGATTACAATCACACAAAAAAATCGCTTCACGCCACGTACTTACGTCCTTTATTATGTTCGCGAATTTATCTACAAATAAAACACTGTGTTCATTTATTTGTCGGACTGCTTAGTGCAAATAAAAAAAAAAGAACTGTCATTCGTAGGACTGCACGTCAGAAGTGAAAACACATATACACACACACATATTTATGTCATCATGACAATATATGTCAACTGAGCGTGAGGGTCACGCGAGTTCAGTGCTTTTTCCTCAGGCTATGCCTAAAGTGTAGTTTTCACTTCAAAAAAAATTAGTTTCAACTCATGCTACCGATTGATTTGTGGCCTTCCTTAATGGTCATTACTACATTTTTGTTAATTATCTACTGAAATCCGAAAATAAATTCCATTGAAGTATTTTAATTCTTACTATTTTTTTTAATGGTATATATATATAAACGAGCAGACGGGTCACCTAATGGTAAATGACTACCACCGACCATGGGCACTTGCAACTCAAGAGTTACAAGTGCGTTGCCGGCCTTTAAGGTGCGAGTAGGAAAAGGGGAGAAGAAGGGGAGAGGAGGACTACATGTTTTTCAAATGATTCTGTTGATTTCATCATTTTAAAAATAACTTGAGATCGCCCGTTGGTCGATATTCGATCATAATATATTAAGTTTTCAATATTTTGTTTTATTTCATTGACCAGTACCTATAACTTGAACAGTCATTGTATAAACTTTTTGAACCCAACAGGTCAACATTTATATACTTTACAACTTTAGCTGTTTGAAGTCGTTTTCACACAATTTAAATAGGAAAAAATATCTGATTCGATATTTCATGTTTTTTGTAATTTAATTAAATATTTCAAAAATATCTCTTTTGCTTATCTTACCTAATTGGTTCGACTTGACAGCTATGACATGACAATATGGCGCAAAGTAATTCCTATTCCTAAATGTTTGAATCGTATAGTACGAATACATAACAAACAAAATGTGGTAGTTATTATAAAAGGGAAAATAAATTTGGGATGTTCTCTTTCATATTGATACAAATTTTATATTTCGATACCAAATTTTATTCACAGAAGACCCCACGTAAAAAGTAAACCGTCGCTCTCTCCACATAGCCCGTACATACATCTGCCTCCATTATAGACCAAACACATTGTGTATTCAAGCCTTGTCTGTTCTATCTTAGTGAGGGCTAGCTCATATCGTTTAGGATACAACAAACGAGAAGAACAAAGGTTACATTACATATTGCTGATGTCAAAAATAGGTTTGCGAAGAACGTTTTGAAATATCTACGACAATGTAATTGGTCGTGTTGAACTAAAATATTTTGTAGTTATCATTTGTGTTACAGGTTTTGGAAGGCCCTTCCTTTATTTATAAATTAATCTTTTATGTGAGCTGAATTTGTGTGTAGGTAGGTATTCAAGAAAGAAAGAATAAAAAAAATACAGAAAAATCCATTGACTCCAAACGGCAAAATCCGTGGCACAGTGCGAAACACATGTCAAAGTATGTCTTTTAGATATTGCAATATTACGGATTACAGCTTTGAGGCCTTACACGGCTATTAAGCAAACTTTTTATTGAAAGAGTTTGATTAACCTTCCGAGTTCTTCTCTATTTGCTGATGTGTATTCTTGGCTGTTGCCATTGTTGGAGTTGACACACCGGTAAATGATGAATTTCCCTGCACGAATTCTATTTAAGTAACAACTGTTTTGTACCTTTCTAACTCTATTCATACAGTTATAAAATATCGTACACGAAATCATTATTCCTTCTTCTTGAAACAGATTCCCTAATAGTTCTAGTTATTGGTTACACTATAAACAGATCAATCATAAAAACTCTTTCTGAAGACCATGTAGCAATTCATTTAAGTAGTGGAACTAAGTTATGTTAACATAATCGTCTGAGAAAGCTTCCACTATTTCGCCATCTGAAACATAAAGCACTAAAGCCTTATACTTTTATAACAATTGCTACCCACAGTAGAAACACGCACTACCTACAACCTCCAAGTTCCAGAACAAATCTTCTGCGGCTCGTAAAATTTACTGCGAACTCTAATCTTTTCGCAGTGTAAGCATTTCAATCAAATCAAAATGATGATAATAAAGTCGAGTGTGGTTCATAATTGGGGTAAAGACATATAAAATCGTCCGTCTTCGCTCGTAAAACGGTGGAGGTGTACGTAAGAATCTCTGTTATGGCTTCAGTTAGTTACGAATCACTTTGTTTAAGCCCGACTGCCTCAGTAGGCACTTAGGCGTTCTCAGACACTATTATTTATGTATGTCCCAAGATTGTTGTGGATGTTACAATAGTTTATGTACTCATCTCTTATCATTCTAGTGTGAGTTCCAGAACCAGTATTAAATATACTTTTCTTTGAATTTGTAGTAGTAGGTCGAAAGCCTTTTGCCATAAATCGGGACCTTTATGAGCCAAGTGGTCCAGAAAATCAAGAAAAACAAAACGGCGCGTGAAATTTCTATCAACAGTCAACCGCTCATCCCACTAATCCCACTAATCTCACTATCTCACTAATCTCACTAATAAATGTGAAAGTTTGGATGGATGTATGGATGGATGGATGTTTGTTACTCTTTCACGCAAAAATCCCTCTACGGATTGACATGAAACTTGGTATGTAGATAACTGGAGACCTAGCGTAACGCATGGGCTACTTTTTATCCCGATATTCATACGGGATCAGGACTTAAGCGGGTGAAACCGTAGGACGCTGCTAGTATCATTATAAATTCTGTTTACATATTTACTCAGGTTACGTTAGGATACTAGTCCAGCCCTTTCATTTGATACTCATATTGAGAGGGTGGTACAAAAATATGTAATCCGCCATTTTTTAGCGGCGGCCATCTTAGATTTACAATGATATTTAATATATTAAATTGTATTGTCATCAGAACCAAAGATGTGTACCAAATATCAGATCAATCTGTCAAAAGGAAGAGGGTAAAATTTGAACTACAAAACCAACAGGTCAAGCTAAATAAAACCGTTTAAAAATAGTATTTTACCTGTTTTGCTCAAATGATTTATAATGTTCAAACAAATAATATGTAGGAATACCAATTTTTAACTATGACGATAAGCGAGGTTTCCAACTAGGTTTCCATATTCAGCCAAAGAATCTAAAACCATGTGATGAACACTCATTACTTCCATAAATGACTTACAAATCAGATTAGGTTAGCAATATACCTAATTGTAGTCTAATTAGGTAATAAAGCCCATCCATTACACTAATGAGGTAAGCCCAGTCCTAGTAGAAGGAATTAACTTAGTAAAACAAGTTTAATAGTAATTGAAATGTGCAACAGATAAACTTATGCTATTGGTTTAAGCCCCAGAAACCTAGCAGTTAATCGAAGTTATAATTAATCTACAACTCACACTCACACTACGTGCGGCTTGTTATTCCCTTCTCATAAACTTATTTCATTTTTCAACATCTCAAAACACATAATTTCATAGAACGCGAGATCCAACCCTCAGACTACCCTTACATTTCCACGAACATAAATCGCGATTTAAAAAATAAAACAGCTAGCAGGCTCTGCCAAGAAAGCTTTCACCACAAGCATTTCTGAACATGGTTTAAATCGCTCTTCTGAGATAAATGCCATTTCTAAACTTAAAACAGTCTTATCAAAGCTAAAAATAGAGCTTGAATTCCCTTGACGTGTAATTTTGCTACTACTATGATATACGCAAAGAACTCCCAACTTTATACAGAACACGGAATGTGTATTTTCGTGAACATGGTTGTCGCCCTGTCCCCGCCTGTCACAGGTCCCAGTAGTGGGATTCCGCTGGCAGAACATGTCGTATAGTCAACTTGTTTATTGTCAAGAATTGGTTAAAGTAGTGACATTTCCCGCATTCCTTTCATTTCTTCATATCTCGTATGAGAAGTTTGCAAATTGAGTTTTTGAAACGATGCTAACAGCGAACGCGAGCGCCTTAAACACAACTCCTTTAGTTTATGTCATTCGTTATATTTGTCATGTTTTCTCTAATAGAATGAGAGTACTTCCATATTATTATCATATTTTAAAATTGCCATTGCTTTCATCGAAAATAATATATTATTGTGCTTCTACATATTTTGAATTGAATATACCGGAGATGTTCTATGAGATTAATAATAATAAAAACTTGAGACACCTCACACGGCCGCCTGATCCCAAACTAGGCGGAGCTTGTACTATAGTAACCAGACTGCTGATGAACATACGTGTATATATTTGAATACATACATATTATAGATAAATTACACCCAGACAGAACAAAATAAATGATCGTGTTCATACACAATTTTTTGTCTTGTGTGGGAATCGAACGCTCGACCTCTGGCTCAGCAGTCACTAACCACTAGACCATGAGGCTTACACTCTTTAAAATATTTATATCTCTTTAAATGCTATTCAATTAACTGATCTTTATACTATTTTTGTTATCAGTAATAGGTCAATCAAATGAAAAAAATCGAAAGAGTGAGTAGGATTGGTAAATTCTCCTGTGGTTATTGCCTTCAACTTGTTAAAAGGGGAAGTTGATTCTGTAATCGTTTAGAAATTTATTTAAGTAATAAATTATATTTTAGCGAGTTTTGGTTTTCCTAATATTTGTGTGTTGACCTAACTTCTTGCCTTATTTCAATAATGTAGGTTAACCAACAAAGCCCTGTAAATTTCGATACATTTGTGAGTGTTCAAATATGCAACATACTCTACGGCTATTAAATATTTTTAACAGGTTTAATAATAATTGAATAACAGTGTTTGATGATAATTATAACTGGGTTCACCGCTCTGCTATTATTGCTATTGTTCGGAGTTATCCAAATACAACTAGAGATGCAAATGTCTACAGATCACACTTTGTACTAGTAGTACCAACATCGACGGAGCCAACTCAAAAAAAAAGAAAAGTACCTATTCGTATATTCTTAAGTAGCCTGTAAGCTACCAGTACCAATTAAAAGCAATATCCGTCTTCGTCCATTGTCTTCCCTTCTTACATTTGTTTTCTCTTCTTACATTTTCATTCCTTTCGCTGTCACTGATGACTGGCTTGTTGGTCTATTGTTTAGTGACCCTGACTGCTGAGCCAGAGGTCGTGGGTTCGATTCCCACCCTAGTCGGGGTGTTCTTTGTGTCCGTTGTTCATATGTTTGTAAAGTCCCCCGCGACACAGGAGTAATTCTTAATGCGGGAGTTGTCTTTTTTAATACAAAAAAAAAATTATAATAAACTCCCAATTTTCACACCCCTAATTTTTTTCTTTCTGTTTCTTTTTTTAATAGACAACTCCCGCATTAGGAATGACTCCTGTGTCGCGGGGGACTTTACAAACATACAAACAACGGACACAAAGAACACTCAGACTCAGGTGGGAATCGAACCCACGACCTGTAGCATAGCAGTCAGGGTCACTTACCACTAGGCCAACAGGCCAGTCTATTCCCAAAGTGCCCGGTTCACAGCAATAGGCTGGACACCTATACTCACGTAGAGTATGACCAAATCATAGTTAGCTAAATGGAGGTATTTTAAACGCCTCTGCCTACTCCTTTGATGATACAGGCTTGAGTATATGTACAAATGTATGTAACCAAAACATATAATAATAATAATAATAACTTGACACATCTCACACACGGCTGTCGGATCCCAAACTAGGCAGAGTTACCATAGGGTAACCAGACAGCTGATAAACATACTTATATATTTCTAAATACACACATATTATAGATAAATTACACCCAGACACAGAACAAATGATCATACTCATCACACAATTATTTGTCCTGGGTGGGAATCGAACCCACGACCTCTGGGTTAGCAGTCAGTGTCACTAACCCCTAGACCAACAGGCCAGTCTTTACCTTTATTATATTAATATAAATAACACCAGTACAAATTTTATCAAATAACCGTCTCATATCCAACGTAAGTGCTTCAGCAAATTGTTCAAATCCCTAAGCACCGATCAGCTCACGTGGTTCTAGGTTAGCTTATGTTTTATTATCATAATGCGAAGATGGCGTTATACTAAAATTTTATAAGTGTTGTATCAGCTTGCGATATTAAAGGTGCAGCTTTAAATAGCCAATTCCACCTAACAAGTGTTGCACGTATTACGCCCGGTTTCTGAAAGTCTGATCAACGCAAAAATTAACTAATGTTATGTTAAACCTCTTGTCAAGTATATATTGAGTTGCTGAAAGCATGATTAGGTACTTTGATTTGATCATTGGATCAGTTAACAAAGCTTTTGGCAAATGTCAAATTTTACCGCAAACTCGTATGTCGAATGCCATTCGTATGTTCAATGAAATTGATTATGGATTAGTATTTTTTTATTTGATCAACATTTAACAAACTCGAACTGATTTGACACCACTGTTAAGTTGACAACTCTGTTAGTTAAAAAATATTTTGATTAGCCTTTAAAAAATTGGGTGTGAGTCGGTGTATATATCCTATTCATCTATACTAAAATGTATAGCTGAAGAGTTTATTTGTTTGCTTGAACGCGCTATCCTCAGGAACTACTGATCCGATTTGAAAAATTATTTTAGTGTTAGATAGCCCATATATGATATACGGCTATAGGCTATATATCATCATGCTAAAACTAATAGGAGCGGAGCAGTGACTATAAACGCAGGTGAAACTTCGGAACGGCTAGTTAGTTGTAATCCCTCTTTATGCTTTTAAGCCCCCACATAAAAATGAGGTACGTTTGTATATGTTGTTCTGTGTATCTGGGTGTCTGTCAGTGGCACCATAGCTCATAAACGGATGAACCGATTTTGATTTACTTTTTTTGTTTGCATGGTGACTTGATCAAGTGTGTTCTTAGCTATAATTCAAGAAAGTTTGTTCAACTGTTCGAAGATAATCAGCTCTTTTCTATCTTTGCTTGTTAAGAAAGGCTTTATTGGCAATTTCAAAATAAATATATACATTTTATAGAAAAAAGTTTGCTACTGTTTGGTGTAAGTAAAGGGAGAGTTGATTTGTTTCTTCCATATAATGTTTTTTCATTGATTTATTAAGTTTTTTGTATTCTTTTATTTCTGTATTTAATAAGCAATTTTTAAATACATAATGTCATAAATATAAAGAGACGTACAAGTTACACAAGATTAAAACGTTACCTTGACTAATTCCACTTTATTGAGTGTTGCAGATTCGATCCATGCATAGGACCAGTATGTTTGTGATTAACGAGAGCAATAATGAGGAAAGATCTAGAAATAAAAATGCTTATGAACTGGTAGTGCTATTGATATTTAATGTATTACGGAACACTATATAAAAGCAATCAGTTCTTGTTCCATAACGATTACCACCAGGACAAGATAACTTACCTAATAATATAAGTTTTATTTTTATTTTTATAAGCTCTATTTAAATTAGTTAAACCCTCACCATTCCTTCATCGGACTAGACGCAGATAGAAGATACATCCTTCCATTGTCCACACACCAAAAAAATCTAACTAAACGCTTTGACTGCTCTTTTTTGGTTCATATCAGTCTATGGCAGACTGGAATGAACTGCATGCGTCTATTTTTAGAGATAAATATAATAGTCCTGAAACATTCAAGAGTAGAGTTTATAGCTTTCTAAAAACGTCGAACGAATAGAACATAAATATATTTCCAACATGATTGAAATAAAGAAAATCTTATTCTAATAAACAAAATGACAAAATGAGCGGAACATTAGAAGCATAAACCTCGTGTGTCCACTGCGCCGTATCGCCGGGCCATTAGCGCGCGTCTCCTTTTGAGCCGGTGATGTATCGCCCGCTTGATTTATGTTCGTCTGTAACGTTTTGTGTTCAAGAACCTTTCAGCGAACTGAAGTACTTTGTAGTCTTTTGTGTTTTTGTGACAAGATACAGCTTATTGTTGGTTGTGACACCCGATAGAGTATGTCATAGTGAGTGGAAAATTGGTTAGTGTCAATATTTTAGAGTATTAGTTATTTTTGATCGAAATCGTAGTACAGTACAAATTGTTAAAATAATATATTACTCTGAAATACTTGCTATCGATTATATTATCTAAAATTTATTAAAGTTAACTCGTAGATCGTTGGGAGATATTTTTTTTTATATTTTGAAACCATTATTTTGATTTGAATATTTGATGAATTGATAAGTAATGGAGTTAATGTCAAATGCGTCGTAGATATTTTGGTAAACAAGAATAAATTATATAGTCACTGTATTAAGATAGCTATCTTAATACAGTGACTTTGACTAAATCATCAGTCCATGAGTACAAGAATTCAGTGAGGGCTACTTGGAAACGCTTGGTTTAAGATTGCAACTCGCACGCGCTAACGTCCACGATTGACGGGTACTGACCCCGAGTACCATTTCAGTCTCAATGAAAAATACGTGTAAGACTCCTCTCTTAATAGATTACATCAGGAAAAATGTATTGGAAAAGTACTTCCACCCAACAAACAACTACGCTGCGACTGAACACCAAAAAGTAATTTTGGAGTTATCTCAAAAAATTCCTTTGCACCAGAACTAAATGAAGAGTAGAGGAAAAGAAAAATGTTTAGTGTATTGAGCGTAAATACACAAGGGATGAAGCCATTGATATGGAAATGTTTGTATCGTTCGTTCTGATTGATTGACTGTCAGATAGTTTATTTATCTGTGCTATCATCTCGATATACGGATAGCGTGAGAAAAGTGTTAGAAATTTGGTGCTTTTGTTCTTGGTTCTAGATAATAGGTACCTATAAAATGTATGTAGACTGGATCAATGAAATAATTGGGTACAATATTTTAAAGGTATTACATACCTCTGAATTGAATGATGTTTCGACCAGGTTGCACTGGCCGTGGTCACAGGCCGACTGGCTCAGCGGTGCACGCCCTCCGCCAGTTGAACAGTGCAACCTGGTCGAAACGCCAGGCAATTCAGAGGTATGTGACCTTTTCGTGATCGCGTTAATTCCCCTAAATACATAATTATATATTATAATATTTTCATTTACAATTGGGTCAATTATATTGATTACCACATGCATTACGTACCATGGAGTACGGGGGACCTTACACCCCTCCAGATCAGTCGATCGTTCTGCGCTCGCCGGCGCCTGGTGCGTCTTCTGCGGGATCGGAAAGTGCTTGTCTTCTCCCTCCACCCATAATTTTTAGTTCAAGCACATTACTTTCATATATTTTTCCCTATTGGTGATTTCCTTCAAGCGTCTAGTTAATAAAAATGGGGGGTTAATTTTTTTATTGAATTATTTTTATTTATTGAATCCTACAATACAATACACAATTTTTCTAAGTATACGCTTAAGTAAGTATTAGTAAGTAAGTATCTATATTAGTCTGGGGGCTAGATATTGGTTTGTTTAAAATTTATCAGTTACTAGCTGTTGTCCGCGCCTTCATTTGCGTTTAAATTCAAATTTATCCGGCAGAAACCGATTTTCTACTCAGTTTTCTTAATTTTTCGTTCCGCAAGAACCTTCTACATAGTATTAGAAAACATAAAAAAAAAGATGAATGAAATCGATTAAGTCGTTCTCAAGTTATGGCGTGATTAAAAGAAATAGAGATTCATTTTAATATATATATATATATATATATATATATATATAAGAATCAATTATTACGAATATGCTTGGCGGATTTATCAACAATCAAAAAGGAAAAATAGTTCGCCTCACCTCTTGGCTTCATCATCAGGCCATCATCGATACTAAACCCTATCTGTTGGACTCGTCATAATGAATCATATGAGCCTAAACTTGAGGGGTGTACTTGTACTTGAGCCATTAAAGAGTTCCACTATCCACCTCCTGGCTCAATCATCAGATCAGCTTCATGATACCAAACTGTAGTATATCATCCGAACTACGTATCCATTCATTTCGATACAAAAAATTAGAAGTAAGTAAAAATTTACTTCCAAGATTGGTTTACATTGTTAGAAGCTAATAAAAGAGTGCTAATAAAAAACAATCAAAACTATCATAAAGTTATAAGGCATGCATTCCATCCACTTAATATGTTTGGTAAGGCCGTACCGTTAATAATTAACTCATTAATCAAACGCCATGCCTGTTAATGTGTGGCCGGTGAGCCTGTTCACAGTTTCATTAATTGAAATACAATTAGCGATTATTAGCGTATCTCCGTCATTCAACTGCAATCATTTAAATTTCATTTAATGTTGTGGAATAAGTAGGTAGTTTATTAGCGGCGAGAAACAGACATTAAGAATACATTTTCAATATGTTAACAACAAACTTTATTCCTTTAAATTATCAAATTCACTAAATAACCGTAACCGCGATGTTGTTAATACCTCAATCCGCACTATAGGGTTATATCACTTATAATGCACGCCTAGCCCTTTTATCAATCCACCTACCCACTTTTTGACAGACGGACGAATGATATCACCAGTATAACTAGTCATAATAATGTCTATGTTATTAAATAGTGAACTGCTTTATCATTTATTATTATAGTCCGTATTTAAAAAATCCCTATTTAAAAATAAATACTAATTTTTGATGTGCCGACAGCAAACATATTAAACAATATAAATAAAACAATTACAGAGACAAATAATAGATGGGGAGTACCAAATTTGATGAACAGTTGCAAGAGTGCAACCGTACATACTAATCGAATATCATAAATACGTATGTAAGTTTTTTCTCTGTTTGTCACGCTTTTACGCCTTAAATACTCAACGGATCATCATGAAATTTGCCATACACGTTCTCAGGGAAAAGGATATAGGGTACATTTATCCAGAAAAAAATATTGTTCCCGAGGGATAGAAAAATCACTTTGTTGCGAGCGGAGCCGCGGGCGACACTCAACGATCTTTAAATCTAATACATAATTTACGATAAGTGAAAACTTAGTGACTATATAAGTATCACATAGGTTTAAATAGGCTTTCAAGGCTTGCCAGTAAACTTCATAACTAACTAAAGCAATATACCTAAAATGTGAGTACATTAGCACTTCCTGCCGTGCCGGCTCTCACTAACGGTACTGCCAATAAAAACTCGATCTTTTACGGCGAGCCTTCGTTACGTCATCAAACGAACTGATATACTATGTCTTTGTATACATTACTTAAGGCACTTGCACATCAGGCGGATTTTTTAACGACTGGCTTGTTTTCTGACTAACTTTAATATAGAAGATTTTAAATCGTAAATTGGAGGAGTCATCAGAACAGTAGAAATACAAAGGTAATTTTGTATTTGTAATATTTATACTTATATTTAAATATTCTTGTATGTATGTATCTAAGTATATCCTATCTCTATTATATAATATAATGTTCAATATATATATATATATATATATATATATATATATATATATATATATATATATATATATATATATATATATATATATATATATATATATATATATATATATATATATATATATATATATAGATATGTATATATATATGTGTATATTATGCATATGTGTGTAAGTATAGGTATTGTTATATTACTCCTGACACTAAATCCATCCAAAGGTTGTCTGGTAGACATCGCTTTTAGCGATAAGACCACTCATTGTAACTAGCATTTAATTTAAGATCTATTGTAAGTTTATATGGTGTACAATAAAGAATATTCTTTTCTGTTCTATATATTAATTTATTTGCCTCTTTTTTTTCCTTTTTTACTCATTCTTATCTCACCTTTTAATGCACCTACTTCATTCATTTCTACATCACCCTACGGTAGACTGGCAGAGAATGCTTTTGGCATTAAGTCCGCCTCTGTACACATTGTGCATAAAGTTTTGAAATAAAAAAAAAATTAAAAATATTTTCTATTTTAGGTGTATTATTTCTGGCAAACCGATTTGATCCAATGATTTGGTTAGGTTTTTTAACTTTGGATCCAAAATGTGTTGTTTAAGTGCCTATCTATTCTATGTCATCGTAACTCTCAAACGAAAGGACCTATGTAACACGCTTTCATTACCTTCTCTTGTAACGAACTAAAAACTGTAAACAAATCTTGCAAGTCAATTTTAACCTACTTCTGAATTGGGCCGATTTAAGCAAATGATCCAATCCACAACCTAAAAATTTTGAGTTTTTGTGACCTATGTACTCCGAATAAGGTATATTTTAACTTAGCAAAGACCTTGTGGATTGGATCATTTTTGCTTAACTCGGTCCTATTGTCGTACAGAAATGAAACTTTGCATATATATTTATTTTGGATGACAATAGTATATTTTGTCACCTTCCAGCTGATCTGATGAAGATGAACCCGGAGATGGATAGTAGAACTCTTCAGTGGCTACTAGTAAACCCCTCGAATGTTTGCTCACTATATATGATTTATTTTGACGTGTCACACAGATTGGGCTTTTTAACGATGGTCTAATGATGAAGCGTTCGAAACGTTCGAAGGTCTTGGTATACATTTTTATAACAAAATTCCTATACATGTTAGCGACCTTCCTGTAGATAAATTCAAGCAAACTGTAAAAAATCACCTTATTAGGAAATCCTACTATACGATCAACGATTAAACGACAAACAGTCTTGGGCTTAAGGTGTCATTAGGTATATACACACAAACTTCTTTGTCTTATAATTAAGCTAAATTATTAACAAACCATTGTCAGTTGAAAGTAATGCGTGACGATTATTATGGTAATTTGACTAGTAGTGATTTTTATCAGTATCTCGACTATGGTTCGTCATGCTCACTAAAATGTCATTGCTTGCGGCGTCGTCATGGGGCGGGTCATTTCTTTCCCTCTGATATGGCGAAAGAGATGATGGCTGGTCCATGCGTCATACTCGTGAACGGGTGCTACTTGGGGTAACTGGTCGGCCTAGTCAGCGATGCTTTAGCCTATACTATTATTTTGGTTCGATCAACTGCGACTCTAGCCTCTTAATCCAGTCATGAATTATTTTTAACAGTAGATTTTGTAACCGAATGAAGGTAGATGTGCACCTTGAATGATTTCTATGTTTAATAAGTTCAAACCTTCAACGGTATCACTGAGTGATTTCAATTTTTTAGTACGTTAGCTTTTGGAGCATTTCAATAAATTGAAATTCAGGTGGCATCAGCTTGCATCCTGTTTACCTTTCGTGTAACACTAACACTATTGTACCTGAAGATCTGACTTTTAAAAAGAGTGGCCATGAGTTTCTTTGCCAGTATTCTTCTCATAAGGCTCTACGCATTTTGGAAACTGGAAGTTATAGATCGACACAAGCAGGCAGTAGATTTTTGTGTTTTCACCTAATTTACTTCGACAATCCAGCACATGCTGTGGCGTCTGTTTGCGCCGATCTATGATTTTAACTCTAGCTTAAATTTAACGTTCATAAATGTCACTTAGTGTCTTAATTGAATAAATGATTTTGAATTTGAATTTGAAGCTAGGAGGTGGATAGTGGAATTATTTTTAACTTTTTTTACTTTTACCAAACTATAATTCTTATTAATTTCGATTTTTTTATTAGAAAATTGTAATTGTGTCGTGGGAGAACTATACTTCAAAACGTATGGGCCGGTTCGCCCGGAGTGATACCACGGCCTCACAGAAAACCGGCAGTGAAGCAGCAGTAAGTGCTTACATTGCTTTTCGATGAGTGAGTGAGGTTACCGGAGGCCCTAACACTACACCCCCCCTCTCCCCCTCTTCCACCTTTCCTCTACTCCTACCTAAAGACAACGCACTCGTGACTCTTGAATTGCAGGTGCACATTTGCGGCAATAGTCATTTACTGTCAGGTGACCCAGGGCAAACGAGCAGACGCTCGTTTGCCCGTATCGTTTGCTGTGTAACATAAAAAAGTCGATTTGACTGCGATGGTTCTAAGCTGTTTTTAATAAAACCTTTTTGCTAGCCCTATCATCACATAGTGTAACACTTTTTTTTTGTTTTTATTTACACTCAGAGAAACTATTTACATAAGAATATTCAATATGTTGGCTTAATCAGTTGTTATAAGTACCTCATGGTATGCTACTTACACTACAAGCGATGCCAATGTACGAATACCTTTACCGTATCGCTCGTAAAATATTTACGATTTGAGCACAATTTGCTTTCATACTCTATATGTGCTATATAGCGTCCTAACTTAGCCCATAATGCCCTATACGTATTCAATTATAGTCCATATCAGTGGCACACAAAAGCGCTAATGGCTTGCGAAATTTGTGTAATGTCGTTCAGTTGCTCCACTTGCTGGCTATTGATTGACGTTAGCGAATTACTGTCGGTACCTGTCTAATACTGTCAGTAGCTTGCACTAATGAAGTGTATAGCTACGTCAATATATGGTCAATCGAATTAGCTAAAGGCTCCGCTGGACCGTACTCTGTTGTTCTTATTAAGCCAATGAAAGCCGAGATAGTACGTGGCCGAATAGCATTAACATTATTGGATGTAATCCGCTTATTGGATTTATGTGAATGTATTTATATATTCGAAGTAAGGAGCTAAAAGAAGTGCATTTTAATTATGACATTGGCTATAAGTGTTTAGTAAAGTGTAGCGGAAGCGGAAAAGGTCCCCAAAGGTCATAAATAACTTCTCTCCAAATAAGACCCATACGTCTTTTGGTTTCTGTAATATATGTTTACATTAAAATCTACAATCTTCAAATGCCCAAAGTATAATATTAATGAAATTAACATGTGACCACCTAGAAGCGAAACCGAAATCGAGACTAAAAAAATTATTAAAATCGGTCAATACTTAACAAAATGGTGCTAATTTAGTCAAAAAAATTTAGTCAATTTTAGATTAGAGAGTGAAGTAGAGTGAAGTGACAGTACTTCACTCTCTAATCTAAAATTGACAAAATTTTCTTCATATAAGATGTAAACCTTGTACACTTCGAAACTAGGTCTTATTTAAAATTTAAACAAGTAGGTAACATATATCGCTATCGAAATAAGCAATTTATTTGTCGACTAAAGTCTGACACGCTTAAATAAACTTTAATACCACGCAGCGAGAGCCACTATCCGTTGAATGCCATCTCTTTTGCTCTGTGTTTTTAGTAAGCGTCTTTGCAGGTATCGATTAAAATAACGTCATCTTAGTTCATTTTGAACAAGTTTTTACACGGCATTTGAATGATTGGGGACTATCGCTGCGTGGCAATTATACGGCATTTGAATCAATGGGGAATCGCGCTGTGTGGAAATAAAGTTGAATATACGTTGAAAGGTTTTAGTGAAATTTAGTAGCGCTGAGAAATAGTTGCCAGTAACAAATAGAACCTTGTTACGAAGAAGACAAGGTTGATTTCATATTAAAAAATTAAGTCAGGTTTTAGTTTAGTTAAGTTTACAACAGAATTAGCACCAATATATACTATCGCAAAATATACACATACCTACGACTTGATACAATTTAAGACAATGTGTATCCCTTTCATTTTTTAAATTGATTATGCGTAATCGTAACCAGTTGAAGTATATTTTCAATACTATTATTTGTATTCACCCGACGTTCACAACTACACTTGTATGAGAGTTGATCTTCTAATATATTGTTATTTTATACTTCACCTTTGTTTATAACAAGTGAAGAGTGAAACTTTCTAGACGAAATTGCATGATCAAAGCTTGTTTATAAGCTTTACTTTCTTTCCCAAAATGTTGTGACTCAAAAACTTAACGTGAAAACTCGCAAATATTATAAATTGTTTATAAAAGATATTATTCATTGAAGTCGCTGATATGAAATTAGAAGGGACTGTCAAAGAGAGCGGTAAAAGTTCGCGATGGTATCGCCGTAAAGTTAAATTGATACATTTTTAACAAGTTACGTTAAGACCTTCGCTGTTTAAATAACGGATTTTGTATGTTTTGTAAGACGGACCTTTAACTTTTTTGCATGTTTAGCAATCTTAGGGTCATTTGAGAAAAGTAAACATACTAGATGTTTGATCGCATATGGATATACCATTGAACATGACCTATGATTACGTAGTACATTAATTTAATGTATCTTTTATGATTCAATCAGTATTGTGCCCTAAACTAAAAAAATCAATGAATATACTAAGCTTCTAGAACAAATTATCTAAACGACCAGTAAAAACATACAGAACTATGCCATTGACGTATTTAATAACACATAAAATAATCGGGAGAGCAAACAGTTGTTGGATTTTCTTATGTGAAATACTTACTAGCGGTATGGAGCCATAGGTTATCCTAGTGTCAAAGCAATTAATTTAAATACAAAAAAAATGTATTTAAATATGTCGTCTTTATTTCACTTACTTTACTCTCTCTCTAATAGTAAACTTATGTTCAGAATAACTGGCATCAAGGCCGCCATACACTTTCATCTGCAAACAATAAGCAAATATATAATAAACAAACGCTTCGTTAGTTATCTCCAAAATGTCGTTCGCTAGTTATTTCCACAGTGTCATGTCTTACGATATTTTATTATGGGGGCGTGCTGCAGATATAGAATTGATATTTATTCTCCAAAAGAGAGCTATCAGAGCCATTTATAATATACGTAGTCGCGAATCCCTAGGACCTATTTAAAGAAATTAATATCCTGACGGTGCCTTGTCAATATATTTAAAATAACATCATGTATGTTAGAAAAAACCTGCATCTCTACATAAAACGGCGTGAAAGACATAATTATGTCACTAGAGATGGACATAAATTAGTTCAACCAAAACTTAGGTTAACAAAAGTGCAAACATCTTTTATGGGGTACTGCGTTAAATTACAAATTCAAATGTCTGATAATCTTCTACAATTAAATGATAATAAATTTAAAAGCTGCATAAAATGCACGCTATGTAAACGGGCATATATATTATAAACTAGATCATTATTTAAATGATAAAAATGCTTGGCACCTGGTCGGCACCCGGTCCTGCTCCACAGTCACACTGTAAATGAGAAGTTACTCGTTTTGTTTTTATCTGACGTGTATATTTATTGATATTTTGATTATTATTATTGATATTGTTAATTTTACAGAACATTGAAATTATTTTATACACTGTTGACATTGTAGTTATTATAGGTCATTTTTTGTCAATTAGAAAAATAATAATTGTACATGTGCGAACTGTGTAGTCATTTAAGTATTATGTTAATTTTCTATGTTGCCTAGCAGCTCTGTGATATTTTATATTTTAGTACAATATTATGTTTCATACATGTAACCTGTAAAAAAAAAACATGTTGAAAAAGAGTGTCCTTGGAGTTTCTTGCCTGCTCTTCTCCATAGGACCTACGTATTGCAACTAGCTTCACTTATACTAACCGACTCCTGACAATTCAAAAATACCTACAATGGGCTTACTTGAAATAAATCATTTTGATTTTGAATTGTATGTTGCGATTTTTATATTTTTTCAAAGGTACAAATGTTTCTTAAAACTTTCGATAGTTTGAATCCAATGACTCTGTGGAGCCATACGAAGACACCTACGTCCAACCTCAATCTAAGTTTAACCAGACGGTGATAAAAACGAGTCATAGAAAATGTAAGTGACCTTCCTTCACATGGTTATGTAATAATAATGTAGTAAATGTCTGCTGATATACAAATGTCAACAATGACCAACTTTTATGGTATTATACGAGTTTTGACCTAAATCTATAAGTATTATTCAAAGCCGGTGGTCGTAAACATTGACCACGACAGTTCGTTTAATTTACATTTAGAAACAAAGAGGGACTAATGATTAAATATTTACAGTTAGTAGCAAGTTTTAATTACTAAAATGCGTGGGCTTTAATCCAAGTTCAATGCCTACAGTCCTAACTTTGTCATTACAATACAACACACTATTAATATTCCAGCCCAGATTTACTTTACAAGCTACACAACTATAGACTTACGAACTAAAAATACCAAAAAAAGATAAAAGGAGCGCGCACGGTCCGTACGGGATACACTTCTACATAAACACGCTCATTCAATTACAATAATCGCCACGTCCTATCAGCAACCCTTCAATAAGTTTGATAATATTTTCATATCGGTTCGCTGACTCCTCTCCCTTGGGTTGGTTCGACCCCGGCTCGACATCGGCTTAAGGATCGCGGGACTTTTTCATAAGTTTTAATCAAAATATTCGTCTCGTCATACCGTGACGAGATGCTGTTTGTATTAACATAATGTTGGAGCCTTATTTTCCATTTTTATTGTTTACACGTTGTACCGTTTTTATTGGTAACACGTATAATATTAGGTTAATGACCTCGAACATTACATTTTATTTTTTTATATTCTCACGCATGTTAGCATGTTAATCTCCAACAGGACAGGCAGAAATTACCAAGTCGCTTCGAGGTCAATGTGTGCGATATTATAACAAAATCCCAGATAATATTCAAATGTTAAGTCTGAATAAGTTTAAGTCCACAGGAAAACGATAACTATGCCTCAATCATGTTTTACTTACATTAGGTATATTCCAAGAATGGAAATAACGTCTTATATGAGAAATGACTCTATTATACCTTACTCTAAGAATGGCAGTTGCAGCTTATTATTGTATTAAATACAAAGAACGAAAGTTAGATTTATATTTTTGAAAGAACGATGCACAAAACACTATACACTATAGGTAGCCCCAATTCAAACAGCATTCATTTAACTCGTCATGTTGATAACAAGCTCTTGTCTCACACATCAGATAGCAATAAATGACGTAGTAAGCATCCTTTTATGAAGGATGCTTTGCGCGTGATGAACTTCTGAATATAAAATTTAATGCTCATGAATTTCAAAAACGCTGTTCAGGTTGCCTACTTGAAATATATTTTATTTTTATAAGGCGCCGGTTGGGCCGCATATGGAATACTGTTCTCATATCTATGCAGGAGCACCCCAGTGCCAGCTTCTCTCTCTTGACCGCATTCAACGGAGAGCGACTCGAATCATCGATTGCCAGGATATTTCAGATCGGCTTGACCCCTTGACATGTAGCTTCACTCTGCATTCTCTATCGCATGTATCATGGGGAGTGACCCGAGGAATTGTTCGGACTTATACCGGCCGCAACGTCTCGCCATCGTTCAACGCGACAAAACTTTCATCCCCATCACCTGGATAACTGGCAATCCACCACTGTGCGGTTCTCCAGAAATTTTTGCCTGGCACAACCAATCTTTGGAACAAATTATCGCCTGCGGTATTTCCGGACCGATACGACCTTCAAATCTTGAACAAAGGAGAGTACTCCTATCTTAAATGCCAGCAACGCACTTGTGACTATTAAGTTGCAGGTGTCCATGGGCTAAAGTAGTCACTTACCATCAGGTGACCCACCTGCTCGTTTGCCCCCTATAATATAAAAAAAAAATGTCTACAGTGGTGACCCCGAAAAAGCATCATCATATACACTCATCTACAACAATGACTATCAGCATGTCAAACAGCATCCTTGGCCTCAATATTGATGCCACATGCCTACAGCGATGGCTCTAACTTGGTTACCATTACGGCCTCACAAGAACAATGAACCTATGGTCCTTGTAAGAAGACCGTCTCTCTCTCTCCAGTCTTCGTAGCAGATAGCTACGAGCTACTGCACAGAAACAACCCCGACTCACTGGTGACTTCAACGCAACACTCACTGGGACCTTGACTTCAGCCGACCCCGAACATACCTTCTCCAGATATGATCACTTAGCCTAGTCAGAGGATTCTCTTTTCTGTTACATAGCACCCATTCCACCACAAAGAAGCCAATACCTGAATCGAAGTGTGCTTGACAGATTTTCCGTTTCCTATAACAACATACAAGGTTTGATTTTCAAGTACGAAAATCTCCAAAGATTTCCTTCTCGTAGCCCTAACAATAATAAATCACTTAAATCACCTTTGCCGTAAAGCTACTGCATAAATGTTTAACACCATTCTCTATTCAGATCTGAAAGTAAACAAATTATGATTGGTACACTATATTAGGATTCGTCATAATAATCTTTATGGTATATAGCTTTAGGGGTGCTATTTGATTTACTGTTATTGCTTCGCTTGTGATTATGTGTTTCGGGGTGTAAACGATGCATTTTATTGTTGTTTTAAGGCGTCGTCGCGTGGTGTTTACGACAAATCAATTTTTTGTTTATAAATTATTTATTCGCAATTTTGTTATGATTGTTAGGTCGTGAAATTGAATTGTGAACAAGGTTTTCGTCTTCAGGGAAAGGGTTTTATGGGTCTGTCTTTTTTATACATAATATTCTTTACTAGATAGATAGTCATATACACCAGGGCTTTACGGTGAATATGAAACAGGCGATGTATCTCATCGGTAATGTATCAACAAAGTTCGACCTTATCGCCTAACTAAAGCAATCTCTTCCAGGCAACCCTAAAATGGACTGATTGGATGAACTGCTGGTAATCGTTGGCATATCATCTATTATAGTTATATCTACTCATCATACATAATAATAATACTTTATTGAAAGCCTTTGTTACATTTTACAATAATTAAACGATAATGGCTACAGTAGTGTAAACTGTGTCGTAGCCATTAACGCCCATATCCGAATCTTGCGATATATATATAACTAAGGTTAGTAGTACACTAACAGAATGAATATGTTTTATCTATATTGTGTAGATGGTGTTTGTGTGTATGTTAAGTGTAGGCGAGTGTATGTCTGTGTGCGTGTAACGTATGTAGGGTGTATGAGTTTATGCTATGATGTCTTCACACTGATTGTAAGTTAAGGAACATACAAGTACTCTTACTTAAATATACATAACAACATACTCATATACACAATAAATAATGTAAACATTTTATATATAACGAAATATGTAGAATTTATTTACAATTATGCTAGATGACTTACTTTAACTATTTACTAGCAAATATGGTTGCAGTCTCGTGTGCCTTAACTTTTACTAAGTTTAGATTCCATCAACTACTTACCACTATATGCGTGGCCAATACGTTGCTGGTTTTTGTTTTCTTTTTATTAATGGTAATAATAGTTGATGCACTACATGAGCCATGCTTCGGCGCGTATGGGCTGGCTCAACCGTAATACCATGGCCTCACAGAAAACGAGAGGGGTCTTCCCCTACTCCCACCCTTCCCCTACTCCCACCTTAAAGGCTGGCAACGGACTTGTGACTCTTGGGATGCCGGTGTCCATGGGCGGCGGCAGTCACTTACTATTAGGTGAAAGTCTGCTCGTTTGGCTCCTATTGCATAACAAAACTATTATTTTATCCTCGAAGATATCTTTGTGAAGATGTGTTAGCGTCTGTTTGTGCCGATCTATGATTTTAACTCTAGCTTCAATTTAACGTTCATAAATGTCACTTAGTGTCTTAATTGAATAAATGATTTTGAATTTGAATTTGAATTTGGAAGGGCTAATAGCTTGACCATGCAGTCTTATACCATTTTACATTTGAAGGACCTTGGCGCCATGTTTTTCTATTTTTACCATTACATGACATTATTTGTAGTTTTTATTTCGAATAGCAATATTTATTTGGCTCATATTCTGTTCTCTTTACAAATAAATAAGTATCTGAGCTTTGTTCGTAGTTAACCTAAGTACCCTCTACTGAGACAATTAATCAACTACAGACAAAATTAGTTTTGATCGAGATTTACCTTTAATTAGTAGTATATAGGATTGTTCGAAACATTTCGCAGTCAAGTCCGACGACAATTGTGCTTAAGTAGTATATCAGTGTACTAATCAACATCGTAGGTTTAAGTGAAGTGACAGGGATAACTCATCGTTATCAGTATTCAATAGCATTGTTTATGTATAGCATGTATTAGCTTTGTCATTACTGTGCTTGATTACAACGGGGTTGATAAACCATCCTTCTCGGAGAGATTTTTTTTTCCATAACTTTGAAATCACAAAGCATAACACTTTTTCGGAAGAAGGAATCTCCCACTATTTTCTTTTATTAGGTTTACTTGTATTATATAAGTAACTTGCTATGTTAATGTTTATTTATTAAAACCCCCTATATTAACTAGAAACCCAAATTTCATAAGTACAGTACTAAATATATATAATACTAATCAGTAAATGAGATTATCGTTTAAAAATCGGCATTTTTATCACTGACTGACTTATAGATCAAAAACCTAACCCACTTCCCGATGAACTAGAAAGTTGAAATTTGGCGTCCAGCTGGGTAATTGTGTGTAAGCTGATATTCAGGATTATCTACAGAACTTGGCAATCATTTAGATCTCAATTCTTATGTCGGCGTAGTCGATAACCACGTATATTCTTAATATTGAACTTTGCTCCCATTTTCACATTTATGTTTTTGATAGGATACCTATTACGTGATTGCGTTAAATATAATATTTTTAACATCATGTAATGCAAACGTTTTAAAGTAAGTAACATATATCTGTATTCATCTTACAATTTTATGACGATAAAATATAAAAAACTACATGCTTTTAATCAGTTTAACAACAAATAAGAACGCGGCAATATTTTTCTCATTTGCCTGTTTCCAATTCCTACAACACACTATTTCTCCCTGTAACGCGAAATTCCAGTTACAAAATGGAGCGACTTTGCTATACATTTTGTGCAAATATATACTCACTTAGTATTATGTTTCTCCCTACTTCAATGTGAGAGAATATTTGAACATTGCGTCTAGTCTTAATCGAGTACCAACCACATGCAGTTATATTAGCATAACATTAAATTGTCAAATGTATATTTGTACTCAACATTTTTAATCAAATTCAAATTTATGTATTTGCAATCAATAAAGTATCGACACAAGCATCCCCCTGACGTTGGTAAGTGGTTATCAGCACCTAACATCTTCCTAACAACACGGTTGTGCGTTGCTAAATCTGTATGGAGCTCTCGTCACCCTAATAGCCAAGGAAACAACATACATTAAATATCTACCTTACGAAAACCCCTAAAAAAGTGCCTTCACTAGTCGGAAGTACTGTGGATGAAAAGGTCACTGTGAAAACTCTTAATTATTTTTACAAACATATTCAACTGCTCGAATTCATCTCGTCTGCCAAGAAACTAAAAGAAATCAATTAATAGTAAAACATATTCCACATCTCAAATGAAGAACATAATTTATTTATACATAGTACATAATAATTATATATTCAAACTTTGTGTAGATACTATTTGATTACTTGAACAATGTCCTGCTAGTCGAACATTTAAAGAAGACGGTTACACTTATTACATCTTCAGAATCGTGTATCTTAGCATGTCACGTCTTTAACTATTGGTATATACTGTATATACGAATACTATAAGGAACTGAGACCGTAGATTTTCTCATTAACAAATCATAGAAGTCAGTTTTAAACTACTCCTAAATTTCGTATCGAACTTTGTATGTGGGTTTTTGTATGTGTTTTGGTGACAATAGTATAATTTATCATCTTAGAGCTAATCTGATGATGGATCAAGAAGGTGGATAGTGGAACTCTTCGGTGGCTACTAGTGAACACTTCGAGTTTGGGCTCATATGAATCGTGTTGACCAGTCCAACAGATTGGGCTTGGTGACGATCATCTAATGATGAAACCGGTAGGTGGGACTGCTACTCTTTTTTTTATTCGCTTTGCCATTAAAGCGTGTTTTTTTTAGTTATACAACAATACACCATTTTGGTATTTTTGTTCTTGTTCTTGGCATCCTAGTGGTAAGGGTTATTGGTGCCAATAAACACTTGTTAGTGATAGATAAGATAGAGATAAAGGGTGTCTCAGTAAGAGTGCACTTTTTAAAATTGACGCCATTTTTTTCATTGGAGGTTGCTGCTCTGATATTCGACAGCTGGCAGCAGCGATTGTTTCGATTATTAATAAATGAGCGCTACACAACTGATAAACGCGTTATCATTGTGGAAACCCATTACAAAAATGCAGTGACTGTGAATGGCGTTAGTTACAGGAACATGCTAAGGTAGTTCTTGTTCCTCAACTGGTTGGTATGAATCTGAACGACATGTGGTTTTAGCAGGATGGCGCCACCTGTTACACCACGCACGGAACAATCAATTTATCGAAGCAACGATTTCCAGACCGAATCATCTCTCGACATTCCGATGCCAATTGGCCGCCAAAATCGTGTGATTTTACACCGTGCGATTTTTTCTTTGGAGTTTTGTGAAATCCTGAGCTCAAATCGGAAATCCAACCCGTCATCGGTGAGATACAGCCACATCTCTGTGCAAAAGTCATGGAAAATTTATATAATAAAATAAGAGTTACTGCAGTTTGTTATTTAAATAAAGGACACTTTTCACCTTTTACTTTTACAAAATAGAATAAGTTCCTCTGGTGCCCAACATCACCAGAGCATCTACAGGAGGGGACTCTCTCTAATAAGATATGCAGTGCAACGGTCTACTTCCTCTACCATCCGGAAGAATATATTCTTGTTCGACACTATACTGTATTTTACAGCCTTTTACTTACAATTAGACAACTTCGAAGTCTGTGAACCCACTTTACTCAAAAATGTTTTAATTTTAGAGGTAACTTTCTATTTAATAAAGTTAATACGCAACTACCAATCACAAATATGGCCAAGATGGAATGTAAAAAGAAAGTCATACAGTGGCCTTTGAAACACGACTATGAATAAACGGAACAACTTTCACTATACTAATTTAGACACACATATGCGCACATAAACACATACACACAGACACCACACCAAACCACATGGATACTCACATGCACACTCACACACCCATACATACCTCCACACATATACACACACACACACATACACAATACACACACATACACACACAGAGACACACCCAAGTTTTTTAAATTTTAGAATTCGTTTTTTTGTTATATGGGTATTTTTTAATTTTGCGTTTGCATTTATTTTATTCAACCACTTTTAAAACTAATTTCCAAATCTGAGAGGGGTGGGCCAGGAGTCCATAGCACAGGGTATCCTAGTTTGGACTCCTGACTCCCACAAATATTTGGGGCCTTCAAACAACTTCATGTAAACATTTATGTACAATGTAAGATTTTGTAAAATACTTTTGTATTTTTTTTTGGTGTGGATGTGTTTTGGATTGAAATAAACATTATTATTATTATTTTATAATATTAGATCTTTACATATGACATTGGAGTTTTGTCAAACTGGTCAATTCAATCTTAAATATCTGGCGTTTGGTTAGGAATTCCAAATTCAAACTTATTTTAAATTTAGGCTTGTGTATTTATGTTTCGATTTTGTGACTCGTTAATTTTCACGCCATATGATTTTTCTTTGACATCGTTTTGTTCACAATATAGAAAATTTAAGAAAGAGAAAGAGAAAAAGATAATTCTGACGAATTGACAACCTCCTCCTTTTTTTAAGTCCGTTACAAATATCATTTAACGAGTTCCACCGTGACACTAGTGCTACCGAAATAAAACGCGATACGTTTTCGTTCTGTAGATTTTAACGTACAGAACAAACCTCGACCGGCCGGCGAAAATGGCCGGAGGTCTTAGTTGATAATAATGAATTAAAAGAGATCGCAGAAGTGGATCCATCGCAAACTGTATCAGAATTAGCGGTTACACAAGTGTTTCAATCAAAAGTGTCAAAAACAATTTTAATTCACTTAAATTGAAAAAGTTAGAAAAATGGTTACTGCATGATCTGAGTAAAGCATACCAACAAATAAGCGTTAAGTGTTGGGTTACATTACTCAACCACCACAATAACGAGGGGAATTTGAATCGTATTGTTACTGGAGATAAAAAGTGGATCCTGCACGACATGTCAAAAATGCTCATGACAATGATTGAACCCAGGAGCACCAGTCATCTTGCCCCAGGCGGAAGTTGACTGAAAAAAAATACTGGTTAGTATTTTTTAGACCAATGCTCATTTTGTTCACTACAGTTTCCTAAAATCTGGTTAGACAATTACGGCAAAACTGTATTGCCTTAAATTGCGATCCATGATGGAAAAGCTAACCGTTAAACAACCGAGACTAATCAATTGCTCTAGCCCATTGTTACTTCAGGACGAACTGTCGAACTAATGAATAAATATAAAATTAGGATTCTAATTTTCGAATCGGTCTAACGTCAAGATCTGACTAAACTATGTCGTGTTTCTAGACAAAACATAATCATAAGGCATAATCTCGTGGTAGTTTAACAGCAGTTCATCATTCTGACGAAGTCTTTATTCCAAATCATATTACGTAGAAGAATAATGCAATATGTTCCCTACAATCAAGTTTTAATAACAATATAGAACTGCTTGCACGTATCTGTTTGTGCTATTGGAAGCATATATTATCTTTGATTCTGCGGCTTTTTTTGAACGTGCATAACAAAATGTTCCCCAGTGATTTTCAAGCTGAAATCCAGAAATAGGTTGTAATTGTAAGTGGTGTCAGGAGCGATAGTCGTCAGGCGTCAGCAATAATTAGGCGCAGAACAAAGACTGAACGAGATGGTCGGATCGCGTGACGACGCTCCACGCCAAATGCGAACAGAAATAAAGGTTCTTCACATGAAAATTAAAACCGGTGGTTTTAAATAGCGGTCTTATATTTCGGTAGGTCAATTCAATTTATCAAAGAACCGTTTAAATAATAACATTCTCTACGTTTATATATTCACAAGAAATAAATAAACAAACAATGCTCTCTCTACCTGTTCGTGTGTGCGTTTATTACGTAGAAACACTGATCCCATTTACCTACATTTTTTTTTCTTAGATTCTCTCTAATTTAACTAGATTCATTTGTATTTAATTACTATAGTTAATCTACATTGCTAATAAAATATTACATTGTTAAAGACACATTATATTATAAAAAAATCTTAAAAGCCTTATTCAGGTACATTCATATTTCATCGATTACATTTTAGGTCCCACGTAATAGGGGGAACTATCAGATTCCGTACTGCTACTGCTAATTTGTCTAATCTGGAAATCGAGCTCATGATCTAACGCAAACATAAATTCGATCTATTTCAAAGGTTTTATTAAAAATTCTCACAGGACCAAAGTCGTTTACTAGGAATATTTCTTGGTTCAGTGGAACATTTCATTAAAACGTAGCGTACTATATGAAACACCTTTATACTAGTTTCGGTTCGTAATAACGGGTATTTTGGGTAATTCTGAAAATTACAATACAAGTGTAATGTGCACGCGCCGCAAATGGTTTGTGATTTTCGGCACTAATAGCCCCCACAGTACTTTTTATTTTTTTTATTGGGCTGACTAATCGTTACCTGTGGAGCCAGCAGTAGCGAGTGCTACCTTTATTTATATTGCAGTTATGTTTGAATTAGTTGCGTGTTCTTTTGTGGTTGCAGGTACTTTCGTTTGTTAGTTGTGATTTATTGTTAGGTTTAAATGGGTTTTGGTATAAATATGTATGTATATCTGGATCAAAACATGGTAAAGAAGGTAGTGAGCCAACTAAGGACATAATGGATTTGACTTTATTTAGGTTAATCACGAAACTTTACGTAATTGGTAAAAAATTAATTAGGTGAGTTGGCATACAAATAATTGCACTCAGGGGGAAACTCCTTTTTTTTGCTGTTTTTAAATTGATAAGTTTTTAACTGAGCAACGAACAATCTTATAAGAACAAACAACTAGTAAAACCAAACGCTCCGAGTGATTGCGAAAATAACTGTTGTCTAATTTTTACAAATTAATCTTTGTCAAAAGTCTGACACGCTAAATGTAATATAAAATTATATTCAAATGAAATCAATATCGTGAATATAATATTATCTACGTATGAACGGGAATTAACGCGATCACGAAATCGCGTTCGCTATCGCGTTAATTCCCGTTCATACGTAGATAATATTATATCATGGAACGCGAAAGTTTAAAAGTTAGAATATCGTGAATTACAAAAACTTTTAGCAACGTCTCTTATCGGATCGTATGTGTTATCAGCTTGATTGTTTCCTATATACCATTTCTCTACACTCGAGTACATTCTTCAACAACACAACAAATACGTTTATAATGAGTAGAGTACGCTGGTATTAATTAAAAATAACCTAATTTTAAAAATAATATAAGTATGTCAACTCATACAAAAACACAAACTTTCACGCGAAGATTGGGGCGGGCTTCTTTCTGTTTGTTTTACTTTATTGTTCAACAGTTGTTATAACTTTCCTTATTTGCGCACATAATTAAATTTAAAAATAAACTTCTTCGCCGAGACTTTCAATGACTTTGTTCTAAAGGGGAAATAAGTCCTTGTTTATTTATATAGCAATGTAAATCTTTGTTCACGAGTACAGTACATGCCATACATGCCAAGATTTCACTTCAGATCCAGGTCACTATCGAACGTTTAATAGAAATTACTTGTTTCATTAATTTGTAATTTTTAAATTATAAACAATTTCTGTTACAAAAGGCGTACTATACAGTTGGCGAATTTTTAAATGATAAGGACTGTACATAGTATATTTTATGTGCGTCTATTTATTTGTTTTAATCTTAAACTTTTGTAATATTCTATTGTAATTTTATTTTTAATTGACATAAAATGCACCTTTTTCATTTAATTTATAACTATAAATATTTGATATATTGATATTCTTAAATCTCTAAATGTGGACAATGTTATAATTAGATTCCTAAAATATGTAAGTTATAAATTTTAATGCCGAGAGGCCGATAATGGAGAAGCTAAGCCATATTAGTTTATAACAATAATCATTCTACTTACCCATTTTCGCAATAAAGTAATTTGAATTTAAACTACCACATAATTGAAAGATATCACTATAATTACATTGTAACTTTTAGGTAATGGAGGTCTCAGTATAATGTAATTCAGCAACTTCTAAAAGGCTTACCCAATAAAGATAGAGATATTTAAAAAATGTATATAAAAAAACAGTATAACTATCAAAGGACCCACAACGTGATGATGAGTATTTCTGTGAAGCGCAATATCACCCGCGCATAATAGTAAATTTATTCACGTCTCCCACACTTGTCTACTTTAATATATTACCCTTAAATTTAATCTCTGCACTCGTCATTAAAATTTCAACCATTTTACCTTAAGCACAAAATTAAATCCATCTCCAAAATGATTACATTTATATTTTTTTGCTCAAAAAAGTTACAACTTTCTCGTTTTGCATTCTGTTACTGGTTCCAATTTGGGGTTGCGAAGCCGCGGCATCCGGTCCCGGCTTTTGTGCTTTTTATTTAAACCCCCCATCTCATACAAGGGAGAGGCGAGTTTTATCGAATTTCGAGAATTCCGCAGTTAGTGAAGGCTTCGTTTTACATTGAGAGTCCGACGTTATTAGTGAACGTCATATGGAGTTAACATCCATTTGGGAAATTTATTTATTTATATTTCGGGTATCTCGGAAACGGCTCTAACGATTTTGATGAAATTTTGTATACAGGTACAATTTTGCATTTTAAGCTCAACTGCATAGTCGTATTTCTTGTAAAAACGCAATTTTACAAAAATATTTAAAAAAAAAAATGACGATTTTACAAAAAGTTACCGAGCAACGCTCGGTCTCCCAGTTACTATTTATAATGTTTAAAATACCAACACAAAATGACAACATTTTTACTATATGAAAATTCGTCCGGTTCATCTTAACAGATCAGACAATTAAAGTTGACCGTTGAAGCGGTTGTTGTTTGAAACCTTCAAACTCCTAGTTAATTTCAAGTTCTTGAGTTACCACCAAACTTTCACATAACTGAAGTGAATAGATCGGCAATTAAATTTAAAGGGTAATAATGTAAATTCGTGTGAATTTTGTATATCAGCTGATATTGTACAACTGCCAAAAGAAATTATTTTGTATTTATATGAAAGAAAATATAGTTTTAGTAGCTAGCATGCTTGCCAATACTTTTTTATTTGTTTTCTTCCTTCTTAACTGTATGGATGTCTGACCATGGAACTCGTAAAAATAAAATCAAAGCGATGTCTTTTTTCCTGAAAGATCTGCCTAAAAATAATTCAGTGCTATTCCAAATGCATGAAGCAACATGGCATGCAACATGGCATAAATAATTTAAACTAATTTAAATTCATTCTGTATGTCACAAATTACAAATCTACTCAATACTGTGTTACGGAGACTTTACATATAAATGAGACTTTACATACAAAAGTACTAAACTTGTGGCGACTTCCACATACAGGAAGTAGAAGTAGAATCGAAGAGAGAAGCGAGCTGAACTGTACTGAGTTAGAAGAGGTCTGAAATTAATGGCTGGAAATGGTTTGTATAAATATAGCACTGGAGTGCTTTGGGTTCTAAAATAAAACAAAGTCTTTTTAAGAATATCAGACTAATAAAATTACCTTCTTGGTTTAAAAACTGACTAAAAATAGTTATTTTTGTCTATAAACTCCGTATAATCAAAACATTCATAGTCGTATGCGCTCACGTCTATATAGTGCAATGAAAATTGCATAATTGCCTGGTTAATTGTTCTTACAGCCGTCGTACGACTTTCTCGTTAAAAAAATCGGTTGTCTGTAAAGTCGGTAAGTTTACTGACGATAGTTGAACGTGACAACGTCATAAGTGGAACGTCTCAGAGCGAGGTAACGCCGCATGGGTCATGTTTTTTCGTGCGTGCAGCCGGCTCCATCGAATTATAAGACGTTGTTACGTCAAAAATAATATTATCATATACGTTAAATCAAACTACTTACGTCAAATGCGTAAAAGTAATTTTCTCCAGAAATAATTAATATAAAATTATAAAACTTTTTCTAATGCTATTCAGGTCTAGATTCGTTATAACTAGACCTGAATAGCATTAAAAAGAGAAACGTATTTTTGGATATGCCCCTATGGTTTGAAGGCTGCGACATGTTTAAAACCCAGTAACGTAAAGCATTATAATAGCAATTAGTTGGTAAACAAGTACTTACATTATACGGTTCGCTTGATTTTTTTTTGCTAACAATAAACTCGTAATATGAATATCATTGATGCGTCACCAGTTCAATAATCCAAACCTCATTCGGCTGTGACAAGCCTACTCGCTTAATTACTAGCCTAGTACTCATTAAACACGGTCTTGTCGGTTCAAAGTTAAAGTTCAAGTCAAATTCGATAAACCTAGTCACCTCGCCCTAAAAGTGGTCATGATAAATTTCTTTTTTTTTTTAATAATGTGTTGTAGTTTTCAAATTGTAAGTTCACAAACATATTAAGTACCATACCGTAACCGACGTATCCACGATAATTTCAATAGTTTCCCCTTCCTAAGTACACATCATTCCAATCTGTATGTAAATACAGTGTTTATCGGTAGATTATCTGTTTATTCACGAACGCTGTTCAATATGCAGCTCTGCTATCTTGAAACCGATGGGAGTTGGCGTGGAGTTATATGGTGCTGGGTAATGGTGTGATATTAACGTTAAAATAAACAAATATTTGCCAGGAGAAAATTATTTTCTAGACTAATGAGTTCTAGTGAATAAACGAATCAATAAAACGAGAGCTACCTTAGGCCGACGCACACGCCTGAGACGTCTGCGAGAGCTACTTTAGGCAGACGCACACGCCTGAGACGTCTGCGAGAGCTACTTTAGGCAGACGCACACGCCTGAGACGTCTGCGAGAGCTACTTTAGACAGACGCACACGCCTGAGACGTCTGCGAGAGCTACTTTAGGCAGACGCACACGCCTGAGACGTCTGCGAGAGCTACTTTAGGCCGACGCACACGCCTGAGACGTCTGCGAGAGCTACTTTAGGCCGACGCACACGCCTGAGATATCTGCGAGATCTACTTTAGGCCGACGCACACGTCTAATACATCATACACGTGTAAGGTTGGTGTGCACATAAAATCGACGCAAAGACTTTTTCGACGATATCGATTCTGTTATTATCAGTTACTTAAAAATGAATGAGTTGGACAGAGAATTTGAAGAATTCTTGAATGACACGCGTTGCGTCAATTTTATGTGCACACCAACCTCCTGTTTGTCGGCCTAATGTAGCTCTTGCTTAACAATTACGTTATTGCTTAGCATAAATCTTACAACACCAAATCTGACCTGTGACATCTTCTTCTCACACAACGCTGAAGCTACCCACTGTTTGTTAGAAGTCCGTCGTTATTGAGTTAATAGGGTTGTCCTTTCTCAGCTATACTTGGAACCCGATCAAGAATCTTTCATGACAAAATGCTTTGTTGTCGTCAATTAAAATCCAAAATAGGAAGTCTATTATGGATTTTATTCTATTTTGGAGCTTGCCCGGGTGAGGTTTAAGAGTACACAACAAAAAAATACCTTTCACAAGTTACATTTAAAGCGTGTTCTAGAGCTTGTAGTTTATTATAAATAACACTGAACATTAAAAGCTTCCACTTGAAGTAGTACAAGGGAAAATTGAAACATCGAAACCTATTTGTCAAATGCCAACTGCAATTCCTTTTTTCAATCATTGTCCTTTTAAAACGTGCTTAACCCTATTAATTCTAAATGACTTCACTGATAATCGGAGGTGGAAACATCATTATTACCAACTGTGATTATAAAGTGCAGAAATCATAAGATCATTAGTCACTGTCGCTGCAATGACGATAATCACAATAGCGCCCATTGATAACATAAATATTTGAATCGTAATTATCAAGCTTACTCGACAAATCATAAACACGTAAAACTCGGTTGTTTCTACCAGTCCTATCTACTTAGACTTACAGATTGATGAAAAATAAACAGAAAACTTCTAACTGTAAATGTATGTAGTTACGTACTGTTTATTAAAACAAAACTTATTCATGTCAAAACAAGACATTTATTAACTCAATTCTTCCTTTCTACACAAAAAGTTAATCTAACCAAAAGCCCTGTTATGCCAAACTTCTTGTTCCGAATAAAGTTTTATCCAAAAATAGGCAATACACAGCCTCTATACTGAACTTTTTAGCCCCCGTCTCAGGGCTAACATTGTGTAATGAAATTGAAGAAAATTGCTAAAGCATCATTCACTGCGTAAAAAGTTGATGTACCGGTCCAATCTAGGCTTTGTTTTCATTTTATATTTTGTTTACTTGTGACTTTATGATTGATTTAGAAAAGTAAAAGTTACGAGTTAACTCCAACTTAAGTACTTAGATTACTTACCGATTCACTTAATACATAGTTTACATTTAACGAACAAAGAGTTCTATACACCACGGGCCTATTAAACAGACGTTTCATATTCTGTTCATGCATACCGTGAATTAGTGGTAATCAATAATCAATTTAAAGGAGTATAGACATTCAATCGTTATCTTTGAATTCCACAAAGAGATTTCACAAACTATTATAGTTAGCGTTTATTTCATCAAAGTATCACATTCAAATAACAATTATCAAAAAAAAAATCCAATATGAATAAACCATGAAACTGTCTCGAAAATTTGTAAAAAAATAACGTTATTGCTGTTTCATTAAGAAAAAAATTCACAACTTTGCAATTACATATACTCGTATATGCATGAAAATTGTTCTAATGAAACAGTTTTTTTTAGTTTATTTATATCGTAACTGACGATAAAGTGATTAGTCGTTTACTTATGCTTTACTTCAAGCAGGTGGTCCAAGTGTAAAATTACCAATACGGGCGAGAAGCACCATACGGTCCTTATGAATGAGTAAACTTTAGTGTAAGTAACTGATAGTTTTCATTTCATTACATTTTCTATCGATATAGTCAGATGTCCAGGGAAAAATCCCTAGTGCCAACGGGTAATTAAAATTACCCCTGGACCCGGTAATGGGTCGACCCACCGGGACCACGGGTAAACGGTGGCGAGAAGACGAGCGGACGGCCGCACATATAATAGCAGCTGCAACATTCAGACATGTAGGCTGTGCCCAGTGTGGACGTGCACGTTTTTAATTACCACTTTTATTTTGACAACGGAACGGTCAAATATTGTTCGTATATACTTTGTCATCAGATAGTGACGATGTGTGTCTAGTCTTTTAACGAAGTTTGCTTTAATATTTTAAGATATTTTAATAAATTAACATAATTATGCCTAAACAATTATTTTCTCATTTAGTTCGTCTTTAATTGCAAAAAATATTAATTAAAAGAAGCAAAATAAGGGAGCGAAATTCAACTTTGCAAAACTCTTCACTATTGGTCGAAACAAATCATGACGTCAAATTCCCCGTCCTGTCATTCTTCGGCGCCTATATTCGTAGTGTTACGGAGAAAAATAGGTGTTCCTGTGGTTTTTGCTCTTAGCTAGTTCAATTTAAGCATTCTAGTGATATTAGAAATCATCTAGGACGATGACTGAATGTAGTTTTGTCAAAGCACAATCGGACAATCTACCAAAAATAGATGCATTCATGATGACTATATATTTTGCAGATTTTACGTCCGCTGAGGTTAAAGGAGTGAAAGCCGCAAGGTAATTATTATAATACTTGTTATATTATAATCTAAAAGATAGGTAAGATATGTATAGTTATTTATATTCATGAAGTTTGATTGGACTTTTGTTACCTAGTTTAAGTAGACAAGCAAGTTGCCTTCTGCTTGATATTTAAAACAAACATATATTACCTACTGCTGACTAATTCACACTATACTAGCAATTAAATTGTAATATGCTTACATTAAAGTGATCTTCACAACAATATAAACACGATATTGAAGATACTTCATCTCTTCTCATTAATTTACACCATTGTTTTCGTATTTTACATTATTATTTTGTACAGGTAAAAATACTGTATTGGGTGTACTTCTTGTAGTGTTTTTACACTTAGGGACATGTCAATACCTATAAAATATTTTTTTAACTTTATCCATCATCTATTAATTACAATAAATAGTAATTACAACTGAAAATCGGTATAAAATTACTGTAACACTTCAAGTAAGTATACTAAGTTTATGAAACAAACACTGAGCGTGGTATCTGACGTCATCCAAGGCCCGCGAAATATGGCGGCGTTCAAACAGATCAAATTTTATCGATGTTTTCAATGTTATTTTAAAAATTAATTTGAACATTGCTAAGGTTATTTATATTTTTTATAAGAGTAGAATGATGGAACAAGTCAATAAAAGAAAAAAAAAAAATACATGCATATTCCCTATTATCATGACGGTATTCGGGTCAGATGAAACGTAACAAATAAATATGTCTATATTGTCGCCACATTAAAAACTCTTATTTGTTTTATTAAAAATAGGGACAAACTATAATAGATGATAACACAGTTCACTATTTGATAAAAACAAGTTAATAGACATTATTTTGACTGGTTATGCCGGTAACGCAATACCATTGGTCGATTGATAAATATTAACGAATAGTGGGTTTATAAAAGGAGAAATAAGATGAGAACTTCACTTGAGTGCAAACAGAGGTACGAACAACTTGGCAGTTGCTGTTAGTTAGTGATTTTCTTAGTTTATATCAGTGGTTTTGAGACTGTTTCTAACATCTATTGTAGTATTTGTTAGATGAGAACAACATTTTTGTTCTTTCTACCCAACCGCGATCGTCAAATTTTATTTTAATTTATGTTTAACAACTACTAAATAACCCCTTAAAACAAGGTTCTACCGTTTCTTTTAATAGATCTCTTAAGAAACCTTGTGCAGTTAAATAGAAATGATTCCAGATACAGGCAAGTTCTATTCTATAAATTGCCATACCTTAGAAACCACCTTCACGTGTAATTTTAATATTACTAAATTTATCTTCACCTCACAAGAAACCTATACAATATTAAGAAGTCCCAGATTTTCCCCCAGACAACAATCATTCCTAGGTTGCCACGTCATCAACAAAATCTCCCGGGCATTTGCGAAGGATATTATTTTCATTATAAGCAAGCACTTTCGGTACCTTTCAGATTAAGTACTTTGTTTATATAGGCTTCAATATAGACTGACTGTAAACAACGGAGACGGACTGTAAACATTAAATCTATTAAAAGTAAAACAAATAGTTTTGATGTTGATCATTGAGAAGAATAGACCGTGGAGTAAAAAGGAATTACATATTAAGGCGACCAAAACAAGTTTAGAAACTCATTATAACTAAATTTTGAGTGATAATTTCTTCATGCTGGAGTTTGTTTTTCATCATTTTCTAGTGAATATACGATCAGTTTCGTTCCGAAGTATAATTTGCAACATCGTACCGTTGGCGCCTTAGCACTTCAGCCTAGATGTCGTAACATATGTACATGCTGTACTCTATTTATAAGTTTTTTCAGGGCTGCCAGATTGTATAATTGAAGTCGTTTATCATGTGTGAATGAATATATAATTTCAGAGATGGCGGAATAAAATAAGATTATATAAGAAAATAATATAACCCGTTAACATTTAAAGCTTAGTAAGTTTTAAATGTTAACGGGTTATATTATTTTAGTGTTAATGTTAACACGTTGTATATTTAACATGATATTATATTATTTATGTTGAATTGCCTGACATTTCGACCAGATTGCACTGGCCCTGGTAACACACCATCAAAGATATGTAATACCTAGTAACTACCTACGTAATTGCGTTATCTCCCGTGATCATAATTACGTGAATTCCGGTGAATGAGTTAAATATTGCTTTTAAGGAATCGTTAATCGCAAAAGTAGATTTCGTCTGGATGCCCGTTGCATTGAGCCGAGGTCTTTGTATCCGGAAAAGGCACGTATGCACGTAGGTTTATGCAATCTTGTGCGAACAAGGCGTGTTTATTCGGTCGAAAATTTCAGTTAGCTTCGTCGAGTGGGTCAAGTGGAGCGGAATCATTTTGTATGTTTGTCTGTTGTACTACTGTAGACCAATGTCAATAGATAGTAAGGAGAAACGATTTGAAAAATAGAATTTTATTTGTATCAGTTTGAATTTGATGGCAGAGTCACATTATAGTAAATTGTGTGTGTGTGTGTGTGTCGTGTACATGTTCATGTGATAGTGTGCGTCACTCAACTTAGTGATAAGTGATATATCATAGAGTAGCTGACCCGCGCAACTTCGTCCGCGTTTGTAAATTTTTCCCGTTTTTGCACCATTCTTCATTGATGCCCCGTTCCTATTGCTTCCTTCAGCTTTATAATATTGTTATAGATTAATTATTATATATGATAGATTAATTATTATATATGATAGATTAATTAAATAATGTTGAATAGCAGATTTACACTTATATAATGTAGTTATGGAAAATATATTTAAAATTGTCTTTAATTTATTATACAACTATGATGCAAGAAAGAGAGATTGTTGTCTGAAGAAGGCAGTTTTATATCGAATGGGGTCACAATATTCTGATTCTTCTTCGGGTTGAGTACGTGGTATGTGGGTCATAGTGAGTTACTCTATGTATACGGAGGATACTATTTAATATAAATATTTGAAGAACTGTCATGACATTGATATCTTTATCTAAATTGATTGTTGGATAACGAAACGTCTTCCTAGACATAACCGCCCTAGACTGAAATATGACAAGAGAGGATTGATTGAACAAGAGCATAGTATATGGTTTTCAATAAATTAGGCTTGAGTATATTACGCAATTTTTTACAGATCCAAATCGCTTTCTAGCAAAAGGATGATCTATATGCGGAGGCGAAGATAACAGTTCAGCAAGTTGAACGCCGAGGTACCTATTTTATACTATCAACTTTTTCGAGCTGTGTACAAGAACAGGGCAATGAATTTAAATAATAGCAAGTATGTAATTTTACATAGAAATTATTTAAGTTTGGCTGGTTGTGTTTGCTAATGGAGAACGTAATGTTTTTGGATTTGGTTAAATTGAATGTTGTTTCTATTTAAACATAAAAAGGTCTGGTAAAGCCTTTTTCCCGCATGTGATTGAAACTCGGCCCATGTCTCCCTAGTGTCGTTACATGGGTTGTACTGGCAGAGTTCATTCGTGTAAATGAGGAAGAGACTTGAGCCAATGACACTTCCCTGCGGGATGCCGCAAGTGGTTGATAAGGCGGTTCTAATCAGATATCCAATTTTAATTGATTGGGATCTATTCGACAGGAAGTCTTTTAAGAGAACGTATACTAGGTACTGCTTCCAGTTTTTTCAAGAGGATGGTTGTGGAGACTGTGTCAAATGGCTTGGCGAGGTCCAGAAAAACACCCAGACATATGCGTTCCAAATTAAAATTAGTCCAAATTAAGATTATATAACATGCACATCTATACTAGTATAATAAAGCTAAAGATTATTTTTATTTGTGTGTTTAAACACGCTAATCTCTGGAACTATATGTCGGATTCGAAAAAAAAAAAAAAAAAAAATTTTGTGTTGGATAGAGTATTCATTAATGGAGGTTAAAAACTATTATCAAATTGACTCGGGAGCGGAGCAATGACTATAAACGCCGTGGAAACTGTGAGGAACAGCTAGTTAAATTTAAAAAAAAAACTGTTTAAAAAAAAAATGTTACAAACTAACTTTTTTTTTTAATTTAAATTCATTACAAAGTTTACATTTTCTTTCTAAACTAATTAGTGTAACGAAAACCAGTAATATTTGTTCGTACACTATCATTCGCCACTGTAATCAATCAACACAATTCAATAATAATATGTGGTTATTTTTGTTTTTAGTTATTAATTTATATGCGTAATTTCTAGCTTTATTATATTTCAATCCTAAAATTTTGTTATTTGCATCATTTTCCCACTCATTGAACAATTTATCTTTATACTCGCATGCTTTATTTATTTTGTTGCTAACCCACTGCATGTTATTTTAACGAGTCGACCTAGATTTATATTTTGTATTAATTACTGATTGACTATAACATTTATTTATATTTTCATTAATGAAAGTGTATATTTCATCAGGACATGACGTATGTATTGTCGATTGCCAATCAATGTAACATTAAACTAAAGTTACATTGTTTGGCAATTGGCAATGGCAATGACTAAGATTTTTTTTTTAACCAAAACCAATGTCACTTGTGTCGTCGTAGGAACCTTTTCCATTACAAACACTTTACCTTTGTGATAGAAAAGGTATAAATTACTTTTATAAAAATATTGACTTACATATCCTTTTACATTTATCCATGTAGCGCTCAATAAACGAAAAGCGAAATTCCATAAATCACCAGTTTAAATCCCCGTCGCTGAGATTACCGGTTTCCTATAAAAATTTCAACAAAGTAATATAAAGTGCGGTGTACAGTCGCGTAATCCCGCCCTAAATATACGACGCGTGTGTCATCACATCGCAACGGCGGCTTAAAAAGGTACCCACCACTTCATACTGCCAACGTTTTTATTCCTCAAGAAAATATACTTGGCGAGATTATGAAAGGGAAAAAAATATAATTTCCTAAGATTGGCACTCCACTTCAAAAGAGTAAAGATATGTTTCTGCTTATCCTGTACTAAATTGGTTTTCCTGAGTTGCTTTTAATGCGATTTTATTATGAAAACGCAAATAAGATGTTAACGTGAGTGATCCTCATTTTGGTTTCATTCTCCGTTTTATTCATACGTTGATACATTTGAGTATAAATGTAAGAAAAATTAGACTTTATCAGAATTTTACTCCATAAATTCAACATCACCTATATTCAGTGAAATAAAATGCATTTTTTTAATAATATTTATTAATACTCCCTTCTTTCTTATTACAATTTATGTACAAGAACACGAAAACAAACAAAATCAACCTCTTCAGTAATCAGTATTGCACATTATTGCGAATAGCCGCTGTTAAAAACGTCACATACTCGCAACCGTACAAACAAATCGTCCAATTACAATTAATAACATCATACTACATTTTATTTAAAGGAACATAGCTAGGTATATTTCAGCTACCATACTATCGTAATATTTCAGTATTAAACTACTTTACAAGTATACAAGAAGATGGAAAAGTCAACAGTGTGAGGCATCGTATCTAGCAGTATTTTGACTGAATTTACGCTGCGTAAGTCTCGGACTCAATTTACGCGTTACACGTAACGAGTCCCGACTGAATCTATTAGACACCTCACTCTAATTTCAAATTTTACTTCACCGTAAACTTAATAAGTCTCGTTTTACGCAGTGTAAATTTTGTCTATACGGTTCTAGATTTACATGTAAATTAAATTCTATTACTTGCGATGCAAATACAGTTTATACATAAAAGTTTTAGTGGAAAACAGTCGATAGAATCTTAATAATTATTTGTCGTTATTCCCTAATAATTACAGTTTTAAGCCTCTTGTTATCAGAAACGTAAGTACAAAATTTGACGTTATACAGTGTAAGTAACTTTTGTAAAATAAATACGGATTAAATAGCTTAAGCGTTTAAATACTTTTAGGTATTGTTCGACACGGTAGCTGCTTGGTATTCCCGGCACAGATTTATTTGACACTGCAACACCTACAGGTGAAACACGTATTAGACTAAGGTGGAGAAGTCTGCATGGCTTATGAGTATGACACACAGTCTTAACCGAATATGCTGCGTAACTCCGACTATATGTACTGTATATTTAAATATAAAAAAAAACATATATTTTTATTTGACTAACTCAATGTGTTTTAAAGTAATTTGATAAATAGCACTTCACTTGATGGAAAGCTTAACCAAAAAACTTAGTAAAGTATGTAGTAAAGTATGAAGGTGAGAATATACAGTTTCAGATAAATATTTTCTAGACAATAGAAAATATTCATCTAAAAGTTTTTATAACATTTCCAACCTCGTATTTCAATACAGCGCCCAGCGAGTCTGACAAAAAGAGGTTCAAAGAGATATCCATTCATAGTTTGTTCTAGGAACACAAAACAAGTTTTTCACCACTTGAATGGTGGAACGACTACTGTTACATTATTAATCTTATGTATTAAACTCGTTTATTTTGTATTTACAACAATACGAAATATGTACAATGCGATCTGATATAAACTTTTATTTATTCTACAATTATTACGTATGGTTTTACTTTATTTACAAAAAATGTTTTACATTCAGTTGTTATCAAATAATAATAACTATTTGTACAAATTATTAGAATGAATACCATTATTTCTTGCTTTTTTATATCAAATACAACGAGAATTATTAAAATTATAATGATTCGAAATTCAATTTCCTTCCTCATAAAATAACACTAATAATAATACTGCCCGAGTAACATTACAATCACGAATTATTTTTTTCGAAAATGACAATTATTTTTATAACAATTCCCTAAATTATTAATTTTATTTAATTTTAACATTTACGTTACAACTTCAGAGGGGACTGGAGCCTTTGTTATTTAGTAAATTATTTTAGTTTATTTGAAAGTTATCACTGCTATACTCACAACCGAACGGGTTCTATTTTCCAAATAAGTATTTGAACATCTGAGTAAATAAAATAACTCGATTCTCTCCTCTTCGTCCTTCTATAAACTGATGTTTGGAAGAACATGGTAAAAGCGACACGGAAAAATCCGAGTCTTGTTTCAACATTGGAATTGTATTTACAATAAAGTGTTTGTACGTATAATTCCCGGTAATCCAATGAATTTAAGAACTTTCTTCACTTTGAACATAAAATGTTACAATAAAAAATTACAATTATAATACATTCTTACATTGATAAACGTCTTAATCTAAACACACAGGTACGTATTGCATTGTTCGGTGACAGAAACACAACATTCCCCGGGCCCCTCTAAATATTATCGGTGATGGTGACTTAAGCCGATCATCTGCAGACGACGGATGACAGCAGGTATGTGAAGATGGCACAGCTCAGCTGTGATGTGAGGTAGGACGAGGCTCGGTTACTCGTTTGCATTGCTGCTGGATGCTCACCTAGAGAACGTTACATCATTATAACTTATGTAGGAGAAATGTGCACCTGAATAAAATATTGGTATGACATTGAGTAGGGTTTTGGGTACCAGTCTCACTCAATGCACTATTAGAAGGCCTACCCAGTCCGGAGGACTTTATAATCTTACCTACTAGTAATGTGTAACCCGCTTTACCAGTTGTATTCAAAACAAGAACGCGGTTGTTTTGTGGAAAATAAAAGGTATGTAATTTATTACATCATCGAAATTAAATTATAATTTGATCCTATTATATGCAGACATGACCCTTTAACAAACGGACTAAAATTAAAAGCTGATGAAAACGCCTTGACGACTAAAGACTTAAAACGTCCTTTAAACAAATAGAAATCATATTTATAATTTTTTTTTCAAAAGCACTTCTCAAAATCAAAATTTGGAAAGAAAAGGAAGGAAGGAAAACAATTGAAAATTTTTGGTAATTGAAAAGTCAATTTTTGATGTGCATTTCCCTGACTGCTAAGGCAGTGTTTCACTCACCATTCAGCACATGGACAGACACAGACGCGGGGTGCGCGTTGTTAGGCACGCACGTGTAGTTCCCGGAGTCTGTGAGAGCAGCCTTAGTGACCAGCAGTTTGCTGGTTGTGCCACCTTCCGTCTTCTCTGTCTCTAGGCTAATGCCTCCGCGTGGGGAGTCGAAGTCTACAACGGAGTTGCCGTGGTACCTGTTGTATATAAAATTATATATTTCTAGTATCTTACTTGAGATATAGGGCCGAATAGAATCTCCGTTGCCTCATTCAAATCGCTCTCTCAGACAAGAGAAATATTGTGTAACATAAAAATTTGTTGTAGAATCATTTCATAGTTAAAAATAACTAAATTATTTACAGGTAAAATGATTAATTTGTAATATGTCTGTTGAAAGAATACTATCAAAAAATCGACCTTTAAATTATAATAATGTACTAAATCCTTTGGAAAGTGACGTAGTTGATACTTTATGGATATGTTGTTAAAAATACGCGTGTGAGTTTTATTTCTTGGAACACCTTTTCCTTCTGCCGACTTTTATAGCTTCCGGGAAATAATTTATTTACCAACTTTTTTCGTAATCGCGATGAAAAATTGAAGTATTTCTACTTACATTTCAAAATCTTATTAACAACAAAGTTCTTACTCAAATATGAAACATGTTAAGTAGAACGAAAAACTGATTTATAAATAAAGAAAGAAATGCAAACACAGAAACTTCCAGGTTACGTAACCAACAATAAGATTTACCATAAAATTGAGGCTGTGGAGGGTGGCGACGAGTGCACATTCACTGAGCACGTCAGCGATATTGTGCTGCCTTTCTTCACGTACACATCCTGAGAGCCCCATATGGTAGCCGCAGCCGCTGTAACAAACAAAAATGAACTTTATTTTACCCCAGACAAAGTAAACAATTCACTGAACAAGCCAAAGAACATACTTGCATATTTACAAATCGTATGCAAATAGCCATTCAGGACCCATAGACAAGGTATTATAACAGGGATTTTATGAAACTAGTATGTTTTGCTACGTGAGTTTTGGGTTTGCGGGACATTAAACAAATCGTGCAGAACTTTCACATGTTATTACATGTTTCAATAATTTAATGGTTTGTGTTTTAAACGTTCTTATGATACAAAGGATTGACATTACAAAATTAAACTTACTTTTTATTCCAATCCACTAATAAAACTGATTACTAATGTTGTCCATAACAGCCTATTTGAACAAGACAATAATGATGATGCAAGTTTAAAAGCCATGACGAGCCAATTTTACGTCGACTAAACTTAATTTGAGTTTAAAAACTTTTAACTTAGCATTATGACTTTCTCTAACTTACTCAATTCCAAACACTGGTTGACGTAACGACGTAAACGTTTATTTTTATTATAGCAACCCACCGATTGGGATGTTGGCAATAAAATTTCATTCTATTTTCTGGGGCACAGTTTTTGACAGTAATTGCTCGTCGACAAACTTTTGGGGTTAATCTTGTTACTAAAATATTTCTTCTCGTTCATTTAACTAATGAGTTTTCGAAACATGCTCTCATTACGAACATGCATCTTTTTATGTTGTACACAAAATGAATGCTAGTGGACGAGGCACTTCACTGCTGTCCAGTACATGCAAATTCAATAAGCGCTACCACGCTCGCCCAGCCGAACTCCATCTAACGAATGTCGAAATAAAACATCCCGTGCTGTGTCAACATAAACACAAAAATGAAGCCGCTACAAATAGATGAAAGTATAATGAAGTAATAATGAATATACAAATGAAATTTGTAATTAAAAATGAAGAGAAGGATACGAAACTGGTACCTGAGGAGCGGGGCGGGGCCGAGGTCGCGAGGATGAGGGACTCATCTGGAATTCACAAGACAACAGCTTAGGAGAGGGTTAGGAATACAAAACAGCGTGTTACTCTAGACTCCAGAGAAGCATTAAAAGAGTTGAAAAAATAGTACTACATTTGGTTGAATTAACCATATTAAGAGATGGCAGTGGATTGAAAGTTAGTGGACTGGGTTGATTATTAAATTGATCAGACAACTCTGCGGTGTAATGTTTATTATTCAAATCATAGTTTGTAGACAGCCGCTGGGAATATAAAACAAGAGATATACTGAACTGACGTAATTGAATTAAGACGATGTCTCGGGTGAATACCGCTCTCTATTATTTCATGTGAAGTATCTTAGAACCCGCCGCGAGTTGTAGGGTTATTTACAACAGTTAGGTATTTAGAACAATATATTTGTATATCAAGTTTTGACTAAAATCAAATATAATCAGGACATTTAATATCTAATACGTGTAATAATTAGTGAAAAATTTATTAATAATAGAAGGCGTAAAATAAAAAGAAAAGCATTTAAATTATTAAAAGTATTATCATTAAACTATTTTTCTTATTCTTCCTCAAGATTAGAAGCTCCCAGGCTACCTAAATAATGTGATAAATAATAATTCAGAAAATATCAACTTCCCACTAAAATTTGCCTTGTCATTTAATTTTCATGTGACTCATATATTAATCCTGATAATATAACCACAAAAACACGACGACCGAGCTACTGTCGGTCATTTTTCAGTAATAACAAGCTCTATAATTGGCCTCAACGTGAATTTGAGAGTTTCGCATGATGTGTCTGCAAGCCGAGCGTGTTCTAACAAATGGCTAGCATGAAACGAGACGGTAAAAAATAGTGCTCATTTAGACTACAGCGGTTTCGCAACGAAACGGATTTGTTCCGCCACATAAGTCACGATAATCGATAAATGGATGGGCTTTAAAAACTAGACTCTGGCTTTATGGATGATATTTTTCTTGCTTAGCCATCACTGTTGCATATATTTTAAAAGGTATACCTATACTAAAAGAGGCCAACAGCCTTCTTAATTTTTTGCCATATCACTCTTAAGAATAATATAATAATCATCCTAAGAATAATAAAGAAGTAAATAAGCTATTTAAGTCATTTAGTGTAAAATATCTATTTTAACGACGAATAGAGACCTCCTGTTGAAGTCAAAAATAAGGGGAGGTTCTCATTTCGTCGGTATAATATTTTTTTTTGAGTTTGAAAGGGTTTCTTTCTAGTTGGTTTCCTTGTAATCAGGTGAGGATGTAGTAATGGGATCCTAGAGAATTCGAGGAAACTCTTCAACTATTATAGGCAATTCTATAGCGATTGGGGTAGTTTTTATAGTAATTCGTGAAGGTGACGTGAAACTAACGAAGAAAACCCTAAATGGCCACTGGAACAACTTAATGGTTACTATTTCATGGGATGCTATTCAATTACTTTAATATGGTTGCTAAGCAATTTGTTGTGGTGCATATGGGAAGTACCTACGAGGAGAACTCCTCAACAGTTATAACTTCTTATCATATATTCAAGTACTCTTAGATAGGTGCAAACATACACATATACACAATAAATTGCATTCCATAAACGCACGGCTTCCACAGTAAATTATTTATCATAAAAGTTGCTGGAATGTCCTGGCATTTCCAGTCTCAAGTTTTTAGTTGACTTCAGGCATTTTAAATGTCTGTCATGAAAGCACTTAAAGCGTTGCTTGAGGTAACAGGGAGTCAATATATTGAACAATATATTGAAGTCTGTTACACTTTTTCAAAATATAATTATCTCATTTACCTAGTATAAAATACGTATTTTCTAATCTTTTATAATACGTGAAAAAATATTGTAAAATATTTTGGAATGCTTATAACAATTATTTTATGAAATAGGGTATTTTATAAACCCGTAAGGATACAAACAGTAGTACAAAAGGTAGTGTTATCGCAGGCTGCAGTCACTTACAGACAACTTTTAGATGGGTTAAACTGTGTAATAAATAGTAATCATACATAATGTGTTGTACATATGTCTACATGGTATACGATTAAGCCTCTGGCTAAATATTTTTAAATGCTATTTAATAATAAAAATTGAAAACTACTGTACTCAGGTAATAATATAGAAACAAAATTGACCTTAAAATGTTTTAGATTTATTTATAAAAGTTAGGAAATATAGATTTAATTTTGCTTTCATTAGTTTACAGGGGTTGTGATAACTGGAGACCAATTTAAAAACAAGGGTAGGCATGGGTTTTGAAGGGAGAATTTATGGCCATGCTTGCAGCTTTAAAGGTGAGTGCACAGGTGGGCGGCATCTAAAATGTTCCCAGGACCCCAAAGTGTCGTGATATATTTGTACGAAAAATGATGCTTCTAAAAATAACGCGTTCCATATTTTGCACAAAAACATTGTTCAATGTTTTTGTGCAAAATATGTCAAATATCAGCAGGGTTTTAGAAATAGACGATTATAACTAAAAATATTTTGGGTAAACACGTTTAATCCAGGATTTGTAATTAAAAAATATAAGCCCCAAAGCGTAGGGTAGCTTTCGGAATAGATTTATTTTGTTAACGAGTTTTTCAAATATTATAACGGTAGAGTGAAATTTAAGTGAAAGCAGCGTGTTGTGAGTTAACTTGAGTGACGAACCATAGTTTACGTGTTTTTTATTTATTTTACAAGTACGTTTCTGTTGATGGCTGCGACTTGAGTCTAAAAACAATGAATATGTGATATTATTCTCTAAAAAATCAAATTAAAATAGCCTCTCGAACCCAATAAGTCTTCCACGTCAAGATATATGGTTATACTCGTACATATTTATTTTGTCATTCCTTGATAAAAATTTATTAAGAAAAATAAATAAAGCTGTCGGGCCCGAAACTAGGCAGGATCCCCAGAAACGTGTGAACAACTAACATATGAATACCAAATAACTATGAATAAAGTTATCATTCTTAAATTAAAATAAAACAAGCATTAGTTAATTCGAAAAAGTCATTGTTAACCGCTTTAAATATCGGATTAAATTCTCTCATTGAAGGTACAAGAAAGAAACCAGACAGTCAGCCCAAAAGTTTCAGTATAAATAAAAGAAAAAATCTCTTTATATTCAGTCGTTAAATTAAGAGAAGGCACGTAAAATTTTAACTGGATCATGTTTCAGCCGTTACTGATTTTATGAACACTTTCTGTTTATTTCGTTTTTACTCTATTACGAAAGGTTTGAAGGTTTTGCTATGTTTGATGTGGTTACGCGACTAAAACGCTTAATTGCTAAAGTTTATTAAATGTGTAAAATGTAACTGAGTGATCCTCTATGCGGTTTCCGGTTCCGGGCAACATTTTGAGAGGTCACGACTTTTCGTGTATCTACGTTTGAGTGGCTGGTTATGAGTTTCACGCTAGAGTCAGTTTGTGTATCTATAATTTCACTTATTACGACCAATTTGACGTATAAATGTTAACTTTCACTTTAAGCAACATCTATGATATTTTAGGAAGTTTAAATAAATAATTAAGCATCTTAGACAGGCGCTGCTTGTGGTCAGCTGCTTACAAGCGCTCGACCGCGCGTGTTTGAATACTTCCTACAACACAAATGAAGCCTTATTCTCTAAGGAAACGTATCTAATCACACTCGTACCGTGCACTTTATTTACTAAACTAGCGCATAGTTAAGTCAACAGAGACAAGCCAAATCAACATTCTGATAATTTATAATCATTGCGACTGTCACGCACACGGATACGAGACATTTTTAAAATTAATAATAGTAATGATAATTTATTCGCAAAAGAAAGTAGAATATGCATGGGTCGTTCACACGTGATATTCCTGTGGCATTAGACATTACATTACTTTGTTAACGTCACAAATTTAATAACAGGGCTGACATGGTATTGTATCTCTGCTGATGTGTAGGCAGAACTCCATGCGCATGAAGAGAATAGAAGGTAAATGTGCGAGTAACAGTATACAACACACACAGTAACGACGTAACGACATCTGTGGTGTATTTGGATGCCACGCCGGGGGCCGAGGGTTTTATTGCCGCTCAGTCCACATATTTGTATGTATGAATATGTATATTTACAAAATATATATATATATATATATATATGTATATATATTTTGTAAATATATATATATATATATATATATATATATATATATATCTATGATGTTTATCCATGATCTAGGACCTATAGAACAAGCTCTGCTTAGTTGGGTCTAGATAGCGATATGTAATATGTGTATTATTATTGTTAGAGGTATTTATACTCTCTACTTCCAGGTCGGTGTTCCGTAAGATTATTGATTTGAATGCATCGTTGAAAATATCCTTATTAGTAGATTTAAATGATCATTAATTAATCGAGAAATTACTTTTAATAGTATTTTTAGATGTTTAAGAAAATAAGGCTAGATATTGTTAAAATTTGTGATGACGATATCTCCATTTCCAAAGGAAAAACATACACCACTTACAACATGTAAAAAGTTGCTACTAGAGAAAATAAAAATTATTTTGATGAGTACAGTATCTTCCACCTTCCTTTAAGCCTTTTTTTTATTCTGTGGAAACCCCCACGGGTCATCACTTCACCGGGGCTGGCGGTGAAGTGGTATGTCGGAATCGAACCGACCAAAACTACACGGTGTTCCGACATAAGTGGGTCTATTGCAAAGGACTCAGGTATACCCTAGGAAGGAAGTCACCGAGAACCCCGGCAGACCTTGGCCGCCTGTTAAATAATAGGCAGTCACACCAAAACGTCGCCCCCCTTCCATCAGAAGCGCGCTCGGAACACATCACGCCACCATCTCAGGCCTGCTTCTGCTAGGGTAACGGGCGGCCTCACCCGTTACCCCCAAGCCAGTGCTCATGGAGGTCGGAGATCATTTTGCGATGTCCGTCGCCTGGTGCCTCTTCGGCGGGACGGGCTCTCCCGCTCGTACTAGCTCTCTTACTCACAAAACCTTCCTTTAAGCCTTTTAAAAAATAAAAATTTGATAAGCCCACAAAAAATAATTCAATACAGACTAGAACCTTAATGAATTATATTTTATACCTATAACCTTCATCAAAAATCCGTACATAACGCAGGAAAACTAAACGTATTTGATAGAAATAGTTAATTTTGCTATAGTACGTAGTAGTATTGTATAGTAGTAACAGGTAGTTTACACTAAACACTGGTGTACCGACTAACTGAAGCAGCATTTAGCATATATTTTTATATTTTTTTTACAACTTGACACATCTTAGGCAATCAAACTATGCAGAGCCTGTGCTATGGTAACCAGACTGCCGATTAACATACTTATTTATTACTAAATACATACATATTATAGATAAATAAACAATGTAACTTGATTCTTGTATTAAGAAAATGTGGAATCTAAACACCCTCAAAGTTTTATTATATTGAATCCACCGAGCATAATAAACCTCTTCAATACGTTTGAACTACAATCATCTTAAACATTCTAACTTGCGATAAGCTGGAAATAAACTGTTGACTGTGTGCAGTTCGTGCAGTGAATAGGACCACGAAAGCTCCTTAAGAAGACGTCCTATTGTGCAGAGGAAATTTTTATTTAAAACTAACACTCTACCTTAAATTTTATTTTTTTGAATATAGGGTGGGTGTGGGTGGGAAGAACGTAGTAGCTTCTCCTATGCCATCACCAACAAGGAATACTATCAAATGGATATGTACAAAGAATGAACTTATCGCTAATTGCATTTTTTATTTGCAGACTTTGAAGCGACAAAAGGGCAATTAATAAAAATCATGAAATATTGCTAGTTATGATAGTCAAATGAAAAAAAAAACATTCACTTTGTATTGGAATTGGAAATCACTAATCGCTGAGTTTCACTCAGCACATGTACTTACTTAAAGTTTACAGCTTCAAGAAAACAATATCAATAATATTATGTTTGATATTTAAGACTATTAGAAGTCTTTATCTTTACTATTAGAAGTTAACACTTCTAATAGTAAAGACGATAAATCTCTTTATAATTCACCTTTGGGCTGGATCAAACAGAGTTGGTAATTGGTCCTGAATTATTTAATTGATAGTTTGTGGGTTTGTGAAAGTTTCTTGGCACCTGAAACTGTACCAAGGATAAGTTTTAAACTAATTTAATTTTAACTTTTAAGCAAACTACTACACTTTACACTACTTTTTTCAATAAAATTTGCAAATAATTTCAGGCAAGTATTTTTAAGAGCTATTATATTTCTTTTTCTAATTTATAGTTGAAAAAAAATCAGTAACCCCTAAAGCGAGGTACTCTATTTAAGCTGCTGGAGACATTATATATTACGTTTAAATTTTCACATATATCTGAGATAATGTTCGTATTTAGAGAGATAGCATCTTTCATCTTTCATTTCCGTTCTCAATCAGCTCAGTTATGGAATATCCCTTTTGATTGATCTTTTGGTTGTTCTATATTGGATTGATTGATTGACTTCAAAATAATTTAATTATGTGTTAAATTACTTTATAATGTTGTCATTTAAAATAAATAATTGAATATACACAGTACACCCACGTGCTAACTTTGGCAAATAAGAAACGCCTGTAATAAATTTGTGCATGCACTCAGAAGTACTCAGAACCAATCATAGCAATAACGATATTGTCTACGCGGAATCGAAACCTTAAAATAAATTTAAGAAAATTTAAGCACACTTAGAATATTATTTAAAATTTAATTTACTTTTAATTTGCTAAATTGCTTCTCATTTTTTTTAACTATTTTTTACGTTGTTAAAATGTTGTATTATATCTATAGCTATAGCTAGACGATAAGCATTGACATTCGCGTGCATAACGTTTGTGAACTTAATTAAGTTGACGTGTGTGTGTTTTTGCATATGTTTATTAAGCGCTGTTAACTCGAGATATGACCGTCAACGCCAAATATTTACTAGAGGTTTAACACTCTTAAAATATTCAAGATTGAATCTGTAATAAAATAAAATTATGTGACTTGCAAACCTCAGCAGTTCATAGCATCAGAACGTGAACTTAAAACTAGGTTAGCAACAGAATATGATTTCATTGCGAAGCCAACAGCGTAGTTGTGATACACCTGTGCCCGTAATGATCTGAAATAGGTAAGTCGTAGCTTGCTGCTATCATTTTAAGAAGTTCAAAAGTTCATACACAAAACAATTAAATTAACTGCCAAGATTTGCTTACATAGGTATGTTGTTAGTTACAAGTGAAGTTCATAAAAGAGTATTTAAAATATAATTGACCCATTGCAGAACCGAGATGAACTCATCTACACCCTACACGTGTTTTACTGTACCTCTAGGCTACCAACGTATGTAAAGGCACGTGTAAAAACTATGTAGTACGTTTTCTGATCGCTTAAACTAAAGAATGAAACTAAAACATATTATGATATTTCTTCTCTATTGATATGTAAAGATTTTTTTTATTTTGGTAAAACTAGAAAGTAGGTAACAAAATATATACGTAAATCTGTCTCTGCTTAAAAATCTTTGAATAATAGCAGTTAAAGGTGAATTTATATAAAATAGTGAATGTGTATTCGTTTTCGATCTGGCTGGTGGCGCTTGTTCGGATTAAAACACTTTGATACTAACTAGTACTTGTATTTGACACAATGCTACAGTACAACGTATAAACAGTGTATATTGGTGCCGAAACCATCAAATTACGACTACTAATTTCATATATAGCTCGTGGTGAGTGAACCATAGCACGATTCAGAGTTCGTATTAAACGCCATCTATCGAGCCGTGAAGTAAACCTATGCTTTAATCTCAGACAAATGACTAAATTTACTTATTTTATTTTGGAGATTTTACGTTCTACTTTTTCATCTACATATTGGTGAAATATGAATCTTTCTAGGCTTATAAATTCTAAATCAGATTTTCATACCAATATTCTGCTTACGAACAAATAATTTGATATCTGCTATATCGTTGTTGCCGCTCTTCAGACCTCCGAATCATGGCGAGCTGATTCCTAAGGTCGTCCGTAAATATACCTAGCACCTTATGTAACGGTATTATCGATCTACTCAAACCTATAGGTATTTAAACGTCAAATTGTCAACAGGTTTCAAAATCAATCATTAATTTGTACGTTTCTTAAATTCAACATGTTAAAAGCTGTTTTATTTGTCGACATTTACCGTTAAAAAAAAAACAAATTTTGTGTGTGAAAGATGTTCCTTTGAACGAGAAAATTTGTTTAATTAACCATCTGAATGGCGAGCCCTTGACCTTTTTGTCTCCAAGTTTCAACAAAAGACCACAGGTACTTTTTGTGTTATGCGGTTATAAAGTTATACTTAAATTGTGGATTGATGGGAAAATTCTGTTGGGACAACTGCTTATTTGATTATATTGTAATCATTGTTATTGTTGTTTGTTTTTTATATTTTAATGTAATTAGGTACGATACTAGCTTTTTAACATTTTGTGACTTTATTGTACATTCACAAATTGTAGTGTAAATCGGAACTTCATTGCGGTAATTTGCCCGCTAATATAGACTGTTTAGCTTTATAATATTACTAGCTGTTACCCGCGACTTCGTACCCAATAGACAGTTACAAATTAAGTTACGTTAATACGATATTTATAATGTTTTAAAAAGAATTTGAATTGAAAACGTATATCATGTTATAACTCTCAACCCGAGCTAAAGTGTCCACTTTAAATATCGCTTGTTTGCGAGAATATCGACATAATTCAAATTTCAGCCGAATCGAACTAAGTATGCCAAACGATCATAAATCTTTGATATTTTATTGTGAACAAAGATGCAACGCCGATTTCGTGCTAAAGTTCGTTAGAAAGCGACAAGTTCATTATATATTTAGAACAAAATACTCTAGCGGAAATCACAAAACATTGCCATTCTCTAAAATCAATAATTTTTTGTTATGTCGCTATCGTCGCAAATATTGAATTTCAGCAACCAAGGGATCTTCAATTAATTACAATATTATGATAGCTAATGCCCTTTTGCTTACAAATTTACATCTGAAGGCCTGCAATCAAGTCATCCGTCTGTAATTATAGAATAATCCCTCTCGTTACAAATAATCTGTCCGGATGATCACTAGTGGACAAGATTACTTTAACTCGGCCCTCTGTTCGAAGCTTACGTACTGTACATATATAGAGTTTGTAAATAATTCTCTTTAAGTCGATGGCAATATCTTGAAGATAATGATAAATAATTTATGTAGGGGTCTATTCCGGGTCGGCCATTTATATTTGATGCGATACCTTCGTCTTTGATCGCTCATTACACCTCGAACAGATCTCATACCGGATCTAATTGATTTATCTTAGATTTTTTTAACTTAATAGTAAAAAATAAAAACATTTTATTATTGAATACGAGCAATTAAAAATTGATGGGATTATAGGATATTACAGAAGCTTAAAAGTTATGGTGACCTCCTGTCCCATGAAGAGCGCAACGTATTTCGGGGAAGGGCGGCCTATTTTTGTCATGTCATAAGGCGAATCTATTCTCCGTAATACAACGCCCTTAGCCGAGGGTCATGGAGATTGAACCCGTTGGTGATTCTACCTGTTACCCTTGCAAAAACAGGCCTGAGACGGCCTTGGTGTGGCACGACTGGAACCGGAGGCACAAATAATATGAAGGCGGAAGTAATATGCATACACGTATTACGAAGGCGTGAGGGATCTGTTGACAGGAATTAACGCGTCATATCGGTTGCAGGTCATAGGCTGATCAAGGCCAGTGACCATGTCAAAACGTCAGGCAAATCAAAGGTGTATTTTGATTACGTTAATCCCCGTCAACATCATTATATTATCATGGAATGCAAAGGTGTAGAAGTTATTACCACTATCGGTGTATGATTGATGATGTGATTTATCTCATCAAATGCCAAAAATATTCAATCACGAAATAATTATTACATTTTCATAATAAATATATTTACAAGCATTATTAGTTTTTAGGGTGTTGTCCCTTAAAAGGAAAAAGGAAACCTTTAGAGGACAAGTTTGTTGCCCGTCTGTCTTCCTGCCTGTCTGTCTGTCAAGACCCTTCTTTTGCAGGAATGCGTTGAGATATCAAGTTTAAGAAAAGTCAAATATTTATGTCTATAGTCTCACGTTATAACACTTTGCACGTAAATCAAAACCTACAGGGTACTTCTCATTGACCTAGAATCATTAAATTTGCCGAGGAAAAGGTCTTACAACACAAGTAAAGAAAAGATCTGAAAGTCGTTAATGTATAGCTATATCACATAAAGAAGTGTTTTTTTGCAATAACAATAATAATAATTATTAATTTTGTTATCAACCCCTGACTTGTCAAGTTCCGGTTACACTTATGTGACTATTTATTTATGCCGTAGGCAGAAAGAGATCTGCCGGGGTTTTTCTCTTTCTCGTTTAAAGTCGAGGCGAGTCGTCGTTTAAAAATAAAAAAAATTAAAAATTAAAATTGTTTATTACCACTAAAGATACATCCTGGTCAAACTTACAAAGAAATAACGGTCATTTGTACAACTTGTTGAACACTGGTACCCAAAGTAAGATTAAACTTGTGTTATGGGTACCAGGGCTCGCGCATTTTGTTTCGACGACAATTACTTTAACCTAATTCTAATTCTACCTCACAGCAATATTCATGGCTATGAGTAATATAAAACATGCAACCCAATAAGATTGTGCTGTGTGTGTGTGTGTGTGCGTGTGCGTGTGCATGTGCGTGTGCGTGTGCATGTGCGTGTGCGTGTGCGTGTGCGTGTTACAAGATACTTAGTTTAATCAAACTCTCAGTTTCATCATAGGTTTTGGCCATAAGCCAAGCAGTAACTTTTTTTTTGCAAACGGATCTAGAAAGCGGATAGATATTACATTTTTCATTTGCGATGTTGTACAATCGAGATCCGATTACATTATGGTGTCGTGCTGCGAATAGTATCTATCTATTAGCTAAGTAACTAGTACTTAAAAACAAAGTAACAAATACTGAAATTATTTTCTCAACAAACATAATCCCTTTGACACGATAAATTAAGTAAGTCTATTAATAAATTGTGCTGATGCCCACACAAGCCATCCACACGCGGGACATAGGCGGGGTTATTAGAGATAGAACTTGATTGCGACCTTAATATCGTTTAAGATCATGACCTTCTTACCTTTTCGTATTATTTTTGTCGGAATAGACCTTTTCTCGCTGAGTCCGTACAAGATTCACCCCACACTTATATATTTTCAAATTTGTTGGCCTGTGTATTAATAGAATAAGGTGTCTTGTTAAAAATGCTTGTAATTTGCTAGAAAACGCTGCTCTTCTGAATACTTTAGAATAAAGTGCCATTTTGACCTTTTTACCTTATACGAAACAAAGTCATAAAACAGATTACACGAACTTGAATATCCTGCATATAATCCCACTAATATTGTAAATGTGAAAGTTTGGATGGATGGATGGATGGATGTTTGTTACTCTTTCACGCCAAAACTACTGAACCGATTGCGATGAAACTTGGTATATAGATAGCTGGAAATCTGGATTAACATATAGGCTACTTTTTATTCCGATATTCAAACGGGATCGGGACTTACGCGGGTGAATCCGCGGGGCGCTGCTAGTTTTAAATAAATCAAAAAATACGAGACTGTACTTGGCATGTTATATTTATAAAAACTTCATTTCTTCATTTCATTTATTCTTTATACATTAAATTACATACATATATCTTAAATATGTTTGTATAGACCCTAATCATGTACACTTGTTTAATGATAGCATGACTAATAAACACATCATGTACATGTATTATGTTGGATGTTGGGTGTACATGTACATATACACCCTACATGACTGCAGAGGGCGTGTTAATTTAATAAATTAACACAAATTAGCAGCTCCATTACACTGCAGTGCAAACAGTAAAGCTGTACTTTTCATGCCACTACAAGTGTAATTTAATTTAATATCACCTTCATAGTCGTGACATTATAATGTGGTTAGGTCGTAAAGTAAGAAAGGGTAGATTTTTTCGCATTATAATATTATTATTTATTTCTGAGTTGTGTCGTGTCGTCGTGGGTTCGATTTCCATCTAGGACAAATAATAGTATGATAAGCATCATAATTTGTTCTGCGTCTGGGTGTAATTTTAGAAATATATAAGTATGTTTATTAGCAGTCTGGTTACCACAGTACAGGCTCTACCTAGTTTGGGATCAGACGGCCGTGTATGAGACGAGTCAAGTTATTATTGTTATTATTGCTAGACGCCCACAATTGTGATACGTGAAGCTATAATCAACTGCAGAGATACTATTAGGGTTGCAAACAAAGCACACTGGCAGTATGATAGAAAATAGTTGCCGGTCTGGTTCTCAAACCCCTTCTGAGATGGTGCTACTACCCCTAACACGAAACTATGAATATAGCCTTGGAATCTTCGCGTGAAGTAATGATAGCGCCCCCAACAGACACCTACCCAATTGCACAGCTACAACAGAAACATGGAAACGCAGAATTAAAGAATCAGTGCAATTTACATACATAGTTAAACCTACCTTGTATATAATAATAATAACTCTACACATCTCACACACGGCCGTCTGATCCCAAACTAGGCAGAGTCTGTACTATGGTAACCAGACTGCTGATAAACATACTTATATATTTCTAAATACATACATATTATAGATAAATTATACCCAGACACAGAGCAAATTATTGTGCTCATCACACAATTATTTGTCCTGGTTGGGAATCGAACCCACGACCTCTGGCTTAGCAGTCAGGGTCACTAACCACTAGACCAGTCAAAGATAGTAATAAAAAAATGTACACGATAAAATATAGAAATTTCAATTGATACTAATAATAACTTGAATGTAGCTTAAATGTTAAGCTACTAATCCTATGTTAATGAAATGTAATGGTATTGAAGCCCTGGGGATGGGCACCGACGTTCTCAATAGATCCGCTAGCGTGAGTTAGAGAGTAGAGTAGTAGAGATTTAGAGGGTAATATTAGACATTGAATTATTACTTTCAGGTAGTTTCTGAATCGGCAGAAATAATAACCTGATTCTGCATCGGGCTATACAAATTAGTTATTTGAAAGATTAGATGCGTCTATTGAGCAAATCATTATGTAAACAATACTAGTATATGTCTACGAATGTGATATCTTTACTAGCATGTACTAATATAATAAAGGTGAAGAGTTTTTGTTTGATTGTTTGTTTAAATCCCTAATCTCCGAAACTACTAGTCAGATCCAAACATTATTTTCGTTTTCGATTGAGTATTAATTGAGGAAAGTTATAGAGTATTTATATATTTATTTTGCGTTTATGGTCATTGGTCGTAGCGTGATGTTATATAGCCCATTGACTGGCTTGTTGACCTAGTGGCTAGTGACCCTGACTGCTAAGCCAGAGGTCGTGGGTTCAATTCCCACCCAGGACAAATAATTGTCTGATGAGCACCATAGTTTTTTCTGTGTCTGCGTGTAATTTATCTATAATATGTATGTATTTAGAAATATATAAGTATGTTTATCAGCAGTCTGGTTACCATAGTACAGGCTTTGCCTAGTTTGGGATCAGACGGCCGTGTGTGAGCTGTGTGGAGTTATTATTAGTTAGTAGTATAGGGGCAAACGAGCAGACGGGTCACCTAATGGTAAATAACCATGGGCACCTGAGAACTTAGGAGTCACAGGTGCGTTGCCGGCCTTTAAGGTGGGAGTAGGGAAGGATGGAAGAGGGGGGGGAGGGGTGAGGGAGGGTTAGGGCCTCCGGTAACCTCTCTCACTCGGCAAATCAAAATGCAAGCATCGCTTTACTGCTGGTTTATTTTTATCTACGAATAACCTGTACTTTTTTATGGTTCAAATAAATTGTTTAACAGTCCTTATAAAAATGCGAATTTGAGTTTGTTTATTTTTTCTTTCAAGCTTTAACTATTCCACCGATCATCATCAAATTTTGCCAGGGGTACAGAACAGAACAACGGATATCTTTTATCCAATAAAATAGTACTGTTTACGAGAAACAGAAATAATAACTTATATGCTTGTAATTGCCTGAGGATTTTGTCCGTCCAGTCGGGTATTAAAGATTAGATATTAACTATATGAAAAGATTAAAGATTAGATATTAACTATATGAAACATTAAAGTCAGGGTATCTTTCGAAAACAGTGCTTTTTCTGGATGAAAAGATTAAAGTCAATAGAAATTTGGAGCAAATATTTTTACTGAGTATAGGAGTATATGAACGCGTGTATGATACTTTTTCCAAACCATCTTGCATTAAGGTTTTACACATAATTATGTAGCTCGTAACGATATTTCGAATACATTTAAAATGATTGTCAACATCATATTCATCTCCCACCTCAACTATATGCGGTGGGTTCAATGTGCCTTTATTTAGTGAACAAACAATTTAGGTGTAACAATTAGGTAGATTTGGTTAATTAGTACTAATTGGTTTTGTTAGTTGCAAATAATTTGTATAACTATAGTATACAAAATGTTTATTATATAGTGCTGCTATATAATTATTGAAGGTACTATACACAAGTGTGTGCCAATCTTTACTACTAAATTGAGAGAGACGGGGCGGGGCTATCGGCGAGGTTGTATGTCGGAAATAAGCCAACTAAAACATCATAATGCTCCATACTGTGCTTAAAATGAGTGGACTTTCGATGATGCGACGATATGTCCTCAACAAGTTCCGTCTATTGAATGGGCGATATATTGACACACACAGATATCATCCGTTCGCGGATTTTGTCCGAAAACAACTTTCTCTCCATTGCTACTTATTTCTTTTAGTACCAAAGTCGAATATTCTTATGAGAATTTTACAGGGTTAAATTTTAATAAGGTAAGCGATTACCAATTTATATGACTACATACTTGAAACGCCAGTTATGTCACTTGTGCGTTGCCAAACTTAAGGTCGTAGCCTTCGATCATATATGCAACAGATGTTTGATCGACGCTCAAAAAATTAACACAAAGTATGTAGAACTATCCAATGTCACTATTTGACGCGATTTTTGTAGGAGAATGTGCATCTATAGTTTATTTGATCTAAGGTCGTAGCTAATATATAATTCCGCCGCCATGCTGCCGCAGCACTCGCCGTTCATGCGGGGTCATTGTTATTGTTATTGTACAGAGTTACAACAACTTGCAATAGTCAAGCTGCAAGCAATAATATTCGCTTGAAGCGTGTGGTAAGCAAGAGGTCAACCATAGAGTGACTAGACTGCACTGTTTGCAATTATATGTCATCATTGTAAAATGTACTTAAATGGCAGGACTTTAGGCTTGTATTTGAATGTCCATTCCTTTACCGTGCGGGAGCAATGCTGTATAAGTGAGCTACGATCTTTACTCCTTTCCCATTAGAGCTCTAGCAACAATATTCAGCAGATGAGAGAAAAATAGCTCTTCAAAATAAGCGCTGCCTAACCACGACCTCATTTTCAGTGATTTTTTAAAAATTATATCTACTCCTACACCATATTTTAAGTAGATGAGATCATCCGTGTCCACGATCGCTGCAGTACTTTTGAAACATCAAGTAACTTAATAATAATTACAGTTTAGTAAAACTAAAAGAATCAAATAAAAAAGTAAAAAAAAGTCCCACTATCCACCTCCTGGCTCCATCGTCAGGTCAGCTCCAAGATGCCAAATTATAGTATTGTCATTGATTTACTTGTATATACAAAGTTTCATTTCGATGCGAAAATTTGATTTATTTGTGACGTAGTTAGTTACAATTGAAGCTAATAAAAGCGTGTTAAAAAGGAATCGTGCCATATAAACATGATTGCAATTAAGTCCTGATGTAAAATGTATAGAACTTGCAAGTTTAAAAACAAGTACTAAACCGAATCACCACCACAAGAAAACTCAGTACCAATGTCAGAATTATATAACTTGTTCCTAAAAACTATTTAACAAAACGCGTCTAGGGAATAAGCTATATTGGTACGAGTAATTTGATCTGGGGACCTTCGATTTTCAGCTTCTTATTATTTTGGCCCATTTTATTTTGGGTTTTACGCCCGATAATATGATTACCTTATTTGTAATTTGAGAACCTCTGGACTTATATTACTTTGTAAGATATTTATGTACGATTTCTTCGTTCAATTTATTTATTTATATAAGCTGTCACTTTTTTAAACTATAGTATTAAATGTCAATGATTAGGGACTTGTGTTCCATTTAATAAAAACGTTTATAAGTCCACTTTTTAACTGTAGCCTGGTGGTCTTTTCCGAATAGCACTGCTCCGATCTGAACTAAAGTCTGTTAGGCCCTATATTCTAACGTATATCAGGGTGCATCAAGAGGAATGAATTTCATATCTTGCACTGCCAGTGCAGCTACTACAACGCTTGTTAGGTGCTTATTACTTACCAGCTGGAACTGGAATCTTACTAGTATTAACCCTAGATTCATAAAGATTCGTCTCTCAGACCGCTCGAAGTCAAAAAAAATTTCTAATTTCTTGTGTGGAAGAGATAGAAAGCTTTAAGCTGAGGCTTTTTTCAAGTACCTTCCATGTTATCGGCCACTTAGTATTGTGTATTCAATCAACCCGTAGTGACGTATTCTCGAAGTTACAAAGCTTTGACGGACTGAGGGACGAATGTTTATGAAAAGCGTTCCGACTGAGGAGTAGGTACCTACTGCAGCAATATTTTAAATACGATTTTCGACGACTTCTAGTTTTATAAAGTAAATGTTAAGTTTGTGATATTATTATATTTTTTATGTCTATTGTTGTTGATTGTTTTATATACGATTATTTTATATTATTATAACACGTGTCCGTTACAACATACGAATATAACGTTACGTTTATAAATTTGTATTTTTTACAAATCCTTTTCTGACAAGCCTAAAAATAACAAAAACATTTTCTTGCTTTCCACCACCCAGGGCAATAACCCTTTTGCCGTTTCTGGTAAACCGGACATCATCGTTCTCTTGAAAAAGAGTATACTTGGAGTTTCTTGCCTGTTCTTCTTCATAGGATCTATGAATTGGAACAGGCAACTAGCTTCACGACTGACTTATTCTGACTGACTCCTACTTCTCCTGATAATTGGTTTAATTAGAATAAATGGTTTTGGTTTTGATTGATGACGAATTTCATAGCAAATTAAAAATTAAAATTTTTACAATTATTAATTACTGCCTGGTTCCGGTATTTTTGCGTTATAAAATAATTCAAGTGTATTATTTTAATGTTTATTATGAAAGCTGGCAACACCCTCACTACCTATTGTAGCTAATATTCCTATTATTAAAACTTGTAAATACAATACCAGACCATAATCCAGGATCGGGGCCAGTTTCCGAAAATGTGGAAGACAGGGAAACTGGTCCTCATCCGAAAGGAGGGGCGTGCAGCGGACTCTCCGTCCGCCTACCGGCCCATTGTGTTGCTCGACAAGGTGGGTAAGCTCTTTGAGCGAATCATTGCGGTACGCCTCTTCGAGCACCTTTTGGCATAACCAGTTCGGTTTCCGCAAAGGACACTCACTGTGGATGCGATCATGCGCGTAAAGTCCCTGGCAGAGGACACTTCCTCCGCCAGTGTCTTGGTAGAGGTGATGATGGCGGTGTCTCTCGACATCACCAACGCTTTCAACACCTTGCCTTGGAGTTGCATGGCATGCTGGAACCCATGGTGGCTATGGTCCACCACGAGAAGTGAAGAGTGGAGCCAAGGAGGCAGCGGAAAGGGAACGGGACAGAACTAGTCCCGAAAAAGATGCACCAGGCGCCGGAGAGAGCGTGACGATCTCCGGCCTCCATGAGCGCTTGCCTGGATGTGACGTGCAGGCAAGAGAGGGCGGCGCGACGTTTTCCGCGCGCGTCTATTTGAATTAGAGGGGGCAATACCCCTGCACAACATAGCTAGATCGCCTGTTATTTAACAAGAGCGTACTCCCATCTCAAAGGCCGACAACGCACTTGTGGCTATCGAGTGGCAGGTGTCCATGGGCGACGGTGGTCACTTACCATCAGGTGACCCGTCTGCTCGTTTGCCCCCTATAATATAAAAAAAAAACCGGGCCAAGTCTGCAGGGGTTCTTAGGGTTTTCCTTTTGAGGGTACACCTGAGACCCTGGCAATAAGACTACGGGTCGGAACACCGTGTGGTTTCGTTAACCCCTATAGAATATTAAACGCTTGTATAAGAAGTGGGTCCATGTCAGTCAGTAATGTACTGGGTGGGGCTCGAACCCGCGACCATTTGATTAGACATTACGCTACATCCGCTTAAACTGTTTACGATAAATTGTAATTATTTAAGATAACTTACGGATCATGATCTTCGGTGCTATTAAGAAAACAAAGTCAAAAAGTAATATGACTAAAATTTATTTATTTTTGGAGCTGTGTATCGTGTAACAAATTAAAATTAATAATTGCTTCATTCCATCTCACAAAGCCCGCACCGAAAGGCCGAATAGCCGCGAAATTAATATAAAAATAAATTAGTAATATAATTATTAAAGGTTTCACGAATACTTGGATAAATTTAAATTTTATTTCCTTTGAGAAAGCCCAGCGCTTATTTATGAAGTTATGTATAATCATAATTTAATTATTCGAAGAATTAAATGAAAGTACATAGTGTAATTACCTATTTGTTAAATTATTATTATTATAAAATGTATTTTGTAAAATAAATTATTTCTACCTCGATCGATTGTGTTGTTTCTACAATTTCATCTATACGAGTTCATTTAAAATATCTTTGTAAGCTAAAGTACTGAAAATACTGAATATTAAAGGTGAATACACATGGTGTCATCAAAAAACACCAATTAACACCAGTAAAATATATATACGCTCCTATCATTAAACCTAACCTAAAGAAGTTACTTCAGTATAAATTAAATAAAAGTTTACCGTTTTTGTTGTTTTAAGCGTATAACTGCAGGTACTTACAAGCTCTTATCTATTTTAGAAATTTATTTTATCATAACTAACAAAAATAACGATAATGTGCATCATAAGAAGCTCGAAAGTGTACCATTAATGAAAAAACTAACGTATAAGCTATAGTGTCTAGTCTAATACAAGTAATCTAAATAAATTATCAAAGTTAATTAATTTAAAAAGTCACCTTCAACGGTTAGCATGACGGCCATGTTGATTTTGGGCTCGGTGTTAATCTGGCATTCGTAGACGCCGGCATCCCTGGGCTGAACGTAGTCAATCTTCAGGTCCCAATCGTCTGAAGGTTCGGGGTGCAGCACACTAAATCGCGCGTCCCCCGTGTATGTGAAGATGTGTGACGTTAGAATGTGAAGATCCCTTTTCCGCATCCATGAAACCTGTTACAACAAAGTACAGTAAGATAGAGAAGAAAAGGAGAAGATCTTAAGATTAGGTGTCTACAGATAGACAATTAGAATTGGTGAGTAATTTGGCTAACTAAATCAAATGGCAAGGTGACTCATTTAATTTTCTGAAGTGGGTTAGGCAGTATTGTAAGCCAAGGTGACAGTGTTCAGTTGAAAAGTTGTCTTATGTTCAAGTTCAATATGTGAAAACTAATAAATCTTACTCGTATCTCTTCATATAAGTAACACTAAATACAAATCTGACACATTTGACTTCTTACTAAAACAAACTGTTAGAATCATTCTTTTTTTTAGCTTAGCTAGAATATATTAAAGTGATTGCAGTTACGTAGACACTTTAGATCTTATTGCCTAAAAGAGTGTTGTCTTTTGAGGAGCTGGCCTGATTTGCACTAAATAAGAACTTAATCGAAATGGATAATGGTGTCCATTTGTTTAATATTGTTTAAGTCACGTCATGTATTTCATGGCAAGTGGAAGGTGCTGATCTATGTTCTATACCACATAGTATTCTACACCACAATCAGTACTATTAAAGGCGTTTGTTCGATATTTCTTCTACGACCCGAAAAGAAAACCACACAATTTTACCTAACAGTCAAATGAATATTCTTATAATCCTTTATTGCAATAATACCTGTGGTCTGTGCGGCCTTGCAATCTTACGTGTAATGTAACTCATGGAAAAGGCCATTGGTCAACACAACTAATTCTTCCGTGTGGAAAACGATTTGGCTCGAGTGCTTTTGGCACGGCGAGGCTGTTCGTATGGATTGGCATATGGAAAGTATTGATATTGCTGTATGAATAAAAATCATATTTATGTAAGAGAAAGCTCGTCACTTCCATGTATTTCTGAAGGATTTAAAAAAATACTTGGTTACCTGCATGATTGTGTATTAATCTAAAGATTATTTATTATTTGTAAAGATAAAGAACCAAAATATATTGAAAACAATTACTCTGAAACTTCGAACATTAATACCTCAAATAATACCATTCACCTCCAATCTCAACTTTCAATTTCATAAAAATCCACCGCTGTACCTGACGTCAATATTAACTCAATTATCCAACGCAAAATGTCGTTTCAAACGTCAACCGCATTACCAACTAACCTCTCAGGAGACTCAAAAACCAACTAAGTTGATCATAAGTTGGCCTCAAAATTTAGCCCAAGCCTGTCCAACTTTACCTGACCAATATCCTTAGAAACCACTCCACAGTGCTGTGCCTCTCGTATCTACTAAGTGCGGAACTCGTTAATATCAATATTCAATATAGCTCCCAAGGTTGGTTTGGTCCCTTTTTGATTAGTCGAAGATATTGATTTGCGTCTGTTAATATTAATGAAATTTGGTGTACTCATGTGTGAAGTTTTGGGGTATACTAATATAATCAAGTGCCCCGGTAGAAGATTGCAGCCATTATAATTCTGTTTTGTGTTCTGTGCACGATAAACGGAGTTATCTATTCTTTCCTTATAAGGTATACAAAAAGATATACTGCTATCTGTAATCTGTGTCATTAACGCTCGTAGTACACGTGGTATTATTCGCAAGTTGTCAGGCTCCGTTATATGACATTTACCTATCATGTAATTGTAGTTAATCTTTTGTACCAGATATTTTTTTTCGGGTTTTGATTGAACGCTCTTTACAAAGAATAACTTCGTACTTCGTGGTAATGGTCTGTGTGAACAAGTGAGTTTTAACCTCTCTGAGTATAACAGAAAATGGAAATAATTATCATGCAGTTACAAGGCGTAATAAGCATTTAGTAAATTTTCCTGCATAGGCGTTTATATCCCAAACCTAAACATTTCTAATATCTCACACGCTCAAGGCGGATTACTTTTTCTTAATTTGCCTACGTCACAAAGAGATGGGCCGGCGTCCTTTGATAAAAATTACACCAACGATAAACGTTTGAATTATATTTTTAATTCAAGGGCCCTCTAGACTGAGAAATTAGAAAATAAACTCGCTCCCTTTTGTTGGGTTTTTTGTTTTTCTACGTAATTAGAGTAAGCTGGGTGAGTCCGCGTAAGCTTGGTCTGTAATTAAGCAAGATAGAACGTCCTCAGACTGTTTACAGCCTTTAAAATAATAAAATTAAGTAACGGCTAAGCGGAGAAACGGTTTTTTCAATTCCTGTGGAGCGCGGCAATTTGATGAATTAAGTTTGGCTCGAGTGGGTCGCTCTAGAGGACGCTTCCTTTCTTTCCGTAGTGTGTACGCTATTTGTTTATTTTATTATCCGCTTCCAGAAAAAAGAAGATTTATGCTGTTCTCAGTTAAGTATTTTGTGAAAAGAAAATATGTTAAAGCAAAGGTTTTGTGCCTACCTTCATAAATAAAATACGTTGTTTTTTGTACTTGTGTTTCTATCTCTTTGTAAATGTTCTACATATGTACATAGAGTATAATAATATGATAATCTTTTCATTTCTCTGACTTACACAAATTTGATTTCTCTGCTTAAAAGAATTGCTAATATATAACTAATATTGTATTACAACAAGAGCTTTAAGGATTTGTGTAATAACACTCTGCAACTACTAGCCAGCTGGTTTTCTTGTCCTAGTGGCCTCTCCAGTCACAGGAAACACAGGACATTCGGGATCGCGACCCCAGCCTCTGCGAGTTACTGCAGTCTCAGTCCAGACTTGCGGTATCCCTTACCCTAGGTTCCTCTCCCTACCCATTTTTTATTATACGAATTTACCTTTTTGCTTCTTTCCCGGTTTAAAACGATTACATTCCCAAGGTGACGCTAGGGTTAGCATCACGCAGGCGGCCGGCCATAAAAGGAACCAGTCAATACCCTTTACAATGTTAGACATTGCGTCAACCCTAATGACAATTGGGCAAAGGGCAGAATGATGACTATGAACTACTAGGAAAACAGCCCTATGCTATGCTATAAGAAGTACTGCCATGCTCTAAGAAATACTGCTATGCTTTAAGAAATACTGCTATGTTTTAAGAAGATTATTTCTTAGATGATTAGATATCTTCTTTCTAAAGCTTTAAAACACGTGGAATATAATAAATAAAGCTGTCAATTCGAAAATTCTTAAGATCACAATAAAATGTTATATAGACCTTGAAGTTTTTGCTTCTCTTTGTAACTGATATCTACTTCCATTAGACAGAGAGAGACGGAGAGATGTATTCGTGGCTCCTATAAAGGGAACTCGTGAATCGTGGTATCACTGACCTAAATTGAGTATATTTGTGCCAAATAGCTGCTAAGGCTATTTTAATGGGCCCGACCATTATGACAATATCGGTTCTTTACAAACGGTGTTACAACATTGATTTTCACTCAGTTTGATGAAATATTGAATTGTGAAGGAAGTAGCGGCCACGCAGCATCATTGTAATATGAAATAATTTTAAATATTTCAATATTTCTTTCCAAGTGTCGGAATTTTGTGATTTTTAACATAAAATAAATATTTACGCACAAGGTATCTGTAATAAAAAGATGACAAATGGCTTCCACTTCAATACCTCTTTAAAAACGAAAGTCGGGCTTGCCTTATTCTAAATCCTAGGCCCACCACTGATACGAAGGAAAGGTGAGGTAAAAAGGAAGAAAATTAATAAGTGAATTAAGTTGTGTAAGAAATGACGCAAGATTTGAGTGTGAAGTGTAAGAAATGACGAATTGAATGCAAGATGCTTTTTCTTTGGTTGGTAGAAATGGGTATGTTTATGTATGCCTTATAAATAGATGTACCTATTTCTATAATAGATATATCTATACCTGACTGGCCTGTTGGCCTAGTGGTTAGTGACCCTGAATGCTATGCCATAGGTCGTGGCTTCGATTCCCACCCGAGTCTGGGTGTTCTTTGTGTCTGTTGTTTGTACGTTTGTAAGGTCCCCCGCGACACATGAGTTATTCTTAATGTGGGAGTTGTCTTTTAAAAAAAACAAAAAACTTTAAACATAGTTGGCTATCGTGTAAAATAATGATCCCAGTTAGACGACTTCTGTGGCGCGGCGGTAGTGAATGCGACTGCCACGCCTGGGGTCGTGAGTTTGTTTCCCGTTCAGTGCAAATATAATATCAGAATACGTATATTTGCATTGGTCCGGGTATTTCTATGTATGATATGTATGTTTTTATAAAAAAAGTATGTAGGTATGTTTATCCGTGTTCTTCAATACATAGTTTAAGCTCTGCTTAGTTTGGATCTAGATAGCGATGTGTTTTATCGCACGCCTAGAGTTATGCACACCATCGAATTCCTTATCTCAATACCGGCCAACCAATAAAGCATAATTAAAAATAACACCCCTTCGACGCTAGACGCTAAATTGACCAACAAGGGCTCAACTCAAACTAATAACAAATATACAAACATTGTTAAGCAATAGGGAAATAACAACAAAAATCTAATTTTTGCCCCAAAACTTGATTAAAACACAATATATTTCTTCTAGCTGTATTTAAAAAGCATTACTCTATACAGAAAAGTAATTTGTTTTCCGCCTTTTCTGACAAAAGTGTTTGTTTGTGTTAATACCTGTTTTGTCCCAGAATATTATTAGTATTATTAAAGAGTTAGTCAAACTGCAACAGTTTTAGGTACTCAGAAGAATCAACTAACATTCAAAACACAAACACGCCATCTCACTCAAATAAAAACAGAAAAAGGGTATCGTAATCCTTAGGGCTTTTACAAGAAAATGACGTCAGATAATCCATACCGCACAATATATTATAATGCATCGGGGCACACGTCAGAGGACTATTTATTTTCTCGAATGGGTTTGGAGGTTCCACCATTAATATGGCGGTCAGCGGAGCGAGGGTGAGGGGATGGCCGATGAGGACATCGACAGTGAGAAATGATTTGAGTTGCCAGGTGGTGTGGAGGGTCGGTTCTTGAAGGTTGTGCGTACATGTGACCTTGTTTTATTATGTGATAGCTCTCACCCTCAATATCGCTCAAGCGTTTCTAATAAAACCTAATTTCTAAACCTAACTCTTAAGAACCGTGCGTTTTCTGTATTATACATTTTAAAATTAATTTTTTTATACAACTGGTGCACAAGTATACTGCCAATCTGATGAAAAACGATAATCGTAGTCCATGAATGAAATAACTACACCTACTAATTGGAGCATACTGGGAGCAGTCGCTCTATTTAGATGAAAGTAATTCTACCAACTAGCGCACTGTATTGGGTGAATTTTTACATACATGCAACGAAGGTGTTTTACTGTGGGAGAGCCATGCTTCGGCACATATGAGCTGGCTCGACCGGAGTGATACCGCGGCCTCACAGAAAACCGGCAGTAAAGCAATGCTTTGATTGTATTTCGCCGAGTGATTGAGGTTACCGGAGTCCCTAACCCTTCGCCCTTGCCCTCTTCACCTCTTCTCTCCCTGCCCGCAGTCTCTCTCTTCCCCCCCTTCCCCTCAGTCGCAGCGGCAGTAGTCACTTACCATCAGGTGACCCTGCTCGTTTGTCACGTATCCCATAAAAAAGAGACAAACCAGCATTAAAGATACGTAACACGGTCCACCACGTGATATTAAGCGTTTACCGTTTCTTATAAAGACACTGGCTGGTTCGTTAAGATACTTCTACAGTTGATCAGCTCTGAATGATTTATGTACAAAGAGCCTTTTATAATCTAGACGTAAATTGATTAAGTTGTAGTGAATTTAAATTGAGAAATATTCTATTAGCTTATATAAACTCGAAAACATTTCAAAATAATATGAAATGTTTTGAAGTAAAGGCGAGGTGAAACATTTCAGCGATACTGTTACTTAAAGGATTCAGAAGTTTGAGCAAAGGTGGAAAGTTCGAACCCTTCATAACACGATCTAAGGTAAATATCATAAAATTACAACTTAGTCATCAATTTTGATACTAAGGTATTTTAGGACAGAATTAAGTTTTAATTAAGTAGGTAGGGACTTATATAACTCATATCACACACAGATGCTGTTCTTTAAATAGTACTAAGATTTTAATTCTAACTAAGATTATAAATAAAGGGTTTTTTTACGCATAGAGCACTTTTCATTCAGAGAATAAGTATTGTTTAAGAGGAATACCTGATATTATACATAAAATCTAACCACAAGCTACGAGTAAAAACTAGAAATAATGTGACCATTCATTGTGGAAGTTTTGAAGAGAGGTCATAGACTACATATCGTTTCACGAGTACACAGCTTAAAGGACAAAAAATTTGATTATATGATATGTTTCGTCCTTAAAGGTATATATATCCCCGATCCTACGCATTGTTAAATAAATTTAGTAGTTAGCGAATATATTTGATTGACCGTGTCTTTCACTTCAAACTGATTGTGAGATAGCGACCTTCTAAGACTGCATATAGGGATCCAGAACGATACTCCAATCTATTAAAATGTATGATTTTGCCAAGTCTGCGACGTTTATGCACCGGTCATAATTTACAAAGTGACAAATAACAATAATAACTTGACAAACACGACCGTCTGATTTCATACTAGGCAGAGCCTGTAATATGGTAACCAGACTCCTGGTAAACATACTTATATATTACTAAATACATACTATTACAGATAAATCACACCCAGACACAGAACAAAATTAAATGATCGTGCTCATCACACAGTTATTTGTCCCGGGTGTAAATCGATCCCACGACCTCTGGCTCAGCAGTCAGGATCACTAACCACTAGACCAACAGGTCAGTCAACAATATGACTCTATTACGACGTAGACAGCACTCACATACGATACTTAGTAAACTCTGGTTCAACCTAACAAATTATTGTCAAGAGATTTACGCACTAGCCCATCATTACATTACTAACACACAAGTTGTTAATCATTTCCAGCGCGATACATTACCCGCTTTGATTTCCTAATAGATTGTACGTATAGTTTATAGTAATCAAGGTATTAATGACTAAGATAATAGCCGCTGGGGTTAATATCGCGCTTGGGTGGCCGGGGTAGACGGTGGGGCGTCGTTCACGCAATAATAGTGAGTTATGTCCAGGACTATGTTGATTGAAAGCCAACTGTAATTTTATAGATGATACTAAGTCTTCATTTATATTCAAGATTAGATTGTTAGGAGTAAATTTTGGGTTAGCGAAGTATTATTGGTTATTCGATTAGTCCATTATAGCCCGGTTGATATAGGTTTGGCAAAACATATCTAAGAAATAGTACTACGAATAGGAGAATTTATGCTTTTATTGAAGCTTTTATCTACTAAAGTGTCCCCACCTTTAACAAAATAACAGCTAAAATAAATTAGTTATTGCAGTAACTCCTTACTTCACTGCTTTTATTATTTCACTGCTATTATTTTAGAAGGCCCATTTGCTTGTTTACCTTCTCTTTCGTATAAAAAAGGTGTTGGGCTTGGCCTCCCTGGCAACAGCCACTTCGAGTTACAGGTATTTTTTTATGACATAGGAGGCAAACGAGCAGACGGGTCACCCGATGGTAAGTGACTATCGCAGCCCATGGGCACCTGCAACTCATGGGCCTTTAAGGTCGGAGTAGGAGAAAGGGGAAGAAGGGAAGAGGGAGAAGGGGAAGAGGAAAGGGTTGGGGCCTCCGGTAACCTCACTCGGCGAAAAGCAGTGCAACCATTGCTTCACTGCCGGTTTTCTGTTAGGCCGTGATATCACTCCGGTCAAGCCGGCCCATGCATACCGAAGCATGGCTCTCCCACGAATATCCCACGGGTGTGAGACCCTGACCTGCTCGAGCTACTTCTTACACCCCCCAATCCATCCATGTAAACGATATCCCTTTCCATCCTTTCTCTTTCAATATACTCCCAATTTTGTGATGAGCAGGATCATTGTTCTGTGTTTGAGTATAATTTACCTATAATATGTATCTATTTAGTAATATACCATATAAGTATGTTTCGGTCTGGATACCATAGGCTGTGCCTAGGTTTGGATCAGACGGTCGTGTGTGAGATAAGTCAAGTTATTATTATTATTATCTCTATTTTTATTTTTTTCATTTATTTATTTACTAAACTTACAACTATTATTACAGGTTAAAAACCTAATGCAATAGCTGAGCAACTACACTAAGTCACTTACCATCGGGTGACCCGTCTGCTCGTTTTTCCCCCTATGTCATAAAAAAAAAAACTTGTAACTCGAAGTGGCTGTTGCCAGGGAGTCCAAGCCCAACAAACACGAAAGAGGATACAAGCAAATGGTCCTTCTGTATGCCAAATTTATTATTTATAACATAATATGAATAGTGTTATCTTAGTGAATTCACTCAGTGAACAATAAAATATGTCAGTCTCCTCTGCAACGAGATTTAGTGGGCGAAGCGCTCGAGACAGAGGCACCTCATTGAGAAGATTGGTATTATAATTATATATATATGTTAAAACTTTAAGTTTTGTACTCACAGTTCTATTTCCTATATGCTTCGCTCTGCATCGTAGCACAGCCACTTGGCCAACTACAGCTGATACATTCCGTGGCGAAACGTCATCGAAGTAAGGCCGCTCTGGTCGGGTACTGTCCAGCCCGCTCAGTCCTGATAGTACTCCCACTCCTGTAGACAACACACCAAAAAGCAAATTGATTTTTTTTTTATTTCAGTACTATATGAGTTCATGTCTTATAAACGGCTGAATCTATTTAAATAAAACTTACTATATTACCAACTCTATCAAAACTTGTTTTAAGTTAAGTTTAATGTTTGTGACATAAAAGTTGATATTGATAACATACACTTAATACCCAATGACTGCTGCACGATACGGACCCAAAGATTTTTTCTCGGTCTCGAGGATGTCCTCGGGGAGAACAAATACAAGGATGTCATGGTCTTTGAGATTACCATATAGAATTCTTTAAAAAGCCAACAAAACAATTTTATATTGACAAGTGAGCTAAGGGACACACACTGATCTTTGAAAAATCGGTTCGAATGGGACCAGTGCACATCAGATAAGCTGAGCGCCCCTGAGTGGATAAAAATACAAACCGGTTTTGTGGCCTATGAATATTTGTAAAATCAAAGATATTATAGAAAATTTTTATGAGCTTTTGATGAACCTATAGTACAGTCATATTGTGAAACTTGGCAAGGAGACCGTAGTCATTTTTCTCCATACCTCCTTTACTATGCGAGCAGTATTCTGTATTATATTTTAATCAAATTTGATGCATGGCCCCATTATGTAGCAAATTACAATAATCGGCTTAGTCTTTAAAAAGCCTGGCACATAAAGACAGTGATGTTAAATATTGAATCTTCTATGCCTAAAATTTTGCGTTTGCAAACTTTTTGACATTGGAAATTGGAACATTGCTAAAGTGATACCAAAGGTCTTATATTTTTTTTTTGTGGCTGTCTTTTATAAATATAAATATTTATTGTGAGACTTTAAATACATTACTAGTTAGATTTGAAGCATTTAGTAAATTTTTGTACTTTTGGGTTTAATGAGTATGCATAGATACTTGGTGAGTAGCGTTCTCCCAATATCGCCGGCAGTACATCCAAATGCCAACGCAATATGCCTCAGATGTGTTTGCTCAAATATGACAAGTTTATATTTAACATATCGTGAAGACAAATAATATGTCGCTTGATTATTTAAGTTATCGCTCGTCAGTGAGTGTGCTGTAATAATTTCGGTTATGTCTTGGTTTAGGGAGAATAGCAAATTTTGATTTAAATTTTAGAATGAGATCGTGACAAGACCTTACGAAGTGATAAATTCTACACAAATAAATTTGACCCAACCATTTAGGAAATTAATAGATAATGGGTAGGGCCAAGAACTGACAGCCACTGGGTAAGAATGGCTTAAGGGTTGCTGTATTTACGTGAAGCACGACTGCGTGTTATAGAAGAATCTGCGTGAGATCATAACCATCACCATGACCGACCACCTAGATCGACCACCCAGACCGACCACTCAGACCGACCACCCAGGCCGATGAAACTAAACAATTTCATAGACTAAGAAAAACAACTTCGTTATTCGAATGCTGCGGTGAACGGCATTCCTTTCCGGGCACGTGACGTCACACCCGCCGAACCGGAAATAAGAACGAAGCCTTTGCCCGCCCTCTTATAAACGAAACACTGCAGAGCACACACAGTTGTGGTCGGGCCACTAAGTGAGCACGTGTCGATATTTATTTGATGTCCAACATCACTTACTATCAGGTGTGGTGTCTATTTATTATTTTATTTTATATAGGTACCTCGTTGCGCATTCTGTTCCGGGAATGTGTTACACGTTAAGCATCTTGTGCGTTACAGTCCCTGATACACAAAAAACAGCTTAATTATAATTTCGTAGAAATGCTATAGGTATTATGTTATTTAGTAGTGGTTAGTTTTATATCTTTAGTATAGGAGAAACAGGTTAATATTATCTACATCGAATGTTGCAATCTTCGTATTAGTTATGTACCTAATCGAATCAAAGTTCATTTGCATTAAATTAGAAGGAGAATGGTTATAGATGAGTCGTCGTAAGTATGATAAAAATGATATTAAATAAAAAATAATATTAAATGGTTTAAATGTCAATGCTTCAGAATGATTAATAGCATTATAATTGTTAGATTAAAAACTTTTATCTATTAAAAAAACATTAATTGTATAATAACATTTGTCTTTAGGCAGGGCTTTATTTATTTTTGAAATAGTCCATTACCTACATATTTTATCAGTCAAGTCAGTATTTTTTAGGGACTTAAAAATTGGTTAGCAAATGTTTGTGGCCTTTAAATTGCACATCGCTCTGATACCTGCTGCATCTGCTGCTTTCATGGCTCCACGCTCAAGTCTGCGGTGCAGCGAGAAAATGGAAATGACAACGATGAAGTTCTTTTGTGACTCTATACGTGTATGTACGAAGGTGAATCTTTTGTCTTGTCTTGTCTCCGATCTGTTTCTTTTGCACTGTTTCCTTGAACCGCACTACTTACTGGACAGCATTGTACTACGTTTTGATATTCTTTTGAAATCCTTTACAAGCATTGGTGACAATATTTTGGATGTACTACTTTTTTTTCTTTATTTGATTTTAGAGCAGTAATGTGTACAGTTGAGGACAGAGTTAGATAAAAACCGGGCGGTATTTTGAAGTTTATTATAGTCTACGAACACCAACATAACGTCAGTTAGAATTCAGTAGCCTGTAGGATGACACTTTTTACTAACTTAAAAATGTAATTTGAATACACATAAGAAATACAAATATGCAGTTGAAGTTTAAATGCAAAACTGTATCTGTATACAACATTTCATCAAAATCGTTAGAGCCGTTTCCGAGATACCCGAAATATAAATACATACATACAAGAATTGCTCGTTTAAAGTCATAAGATTTATCAAATATTTTTGCTGAATATTATCGAGTCATATTGTTATATAAGCAACGGAAACATATTATAAATAATAAACGAACTAATATTAAAATGATAAATTTAGGAAAATAGCCATAACCACTAATCAATGCTATAAGTTCCAGTAATACTTTGAATGAAAATGGAAATGGTGATCATCATTATCTTAAACATTATGTGAATGATCATTCAAGATGTGATATTATAACCGACTATAAAACTAAGGAAGTTGTGGAGGAACGTGTGTCATGTCCCTCCAACACAAAGGGAGGATCCTCCTGTTGGGAAGTTGTATATATACTAATGGGCGCGAGAACTCTCATAGCGCGATGCAGGATAAGTAGGTTGTAGATGTTTCTTGTTGCTGTATGTGGAAGTCGCCACAAAGTTATCGAATCCACTGCATTTTTCTTTTCATGTTTGCAACTAAATATTGATCAAATAGATGCACACGGTAAATACCAAAAGAGTACAAAATTCTACTTACTTCGGAGTATTATAACAATATTCACATAATATATAATATATAGGCTCCCAAAAGATATAAAGAGCGTTGCACTACATTTGCAGGAACATGGTTCAACCCTTGCCGTCCCGCTCCACCCTCCGTCACCCCCCTCCGAAATGCTACACTTCGTTTTAAAATCCCTGCTACCTGAGGAGATATATCGATACCAGAAGTATCATTAACGAAAGGGACATTTTGGCGAAAATGAGGTATATCCATCATTGGAATAAGAATTTTCTGCTCTATCGATTGATATTATTGAAAAAAATTCTATCGTTAAAAAAAAATGCCTTACAGTAAAAATTTTTGACCTGCGTAAAACGATTTATGACAAAAAAAAAAGATGTAACAGACGTTGACATTTTTTTTTCTCTGAAAAATAAAGTAAGGCAGAGTGTTAAATAATTTACACCCTTACCTTAAACCTCAAATCAGTCAGTTGATTTTTTTATGTTCAAAAAAAATTATCGACATTTCCAAAATTTGTTTATACTATCCTAAAGCCCTTAATTTTCCGCGTCTATTAAGTCCTAATAGATCTTCGTATCTCAAAGCTGCGAAGTTCCACAGGGCTATGACGCCCGTATCACTACTGTATCACTCCCACAAAAAAAGTATTAGACATAAAATGTTCCCCGTCTCAATATCTCTAGGCGTCTCTCTCAGTTTTTCGATTTTCAACCTTTTTCACGAGATGTCTAAGATATTCCGAGTAAAGGTGTTAAAAAATCAAGGATTTTATTGTTTTTTTTTCATTTTTCGAAAAAAGTTTCCGACTTTTTCAAAATTTATTTTACCATCTGAAAGCCATTCAAACTCTGCGTCTTTTGAGCCCTCATACGTTCTCATGGCCCTAAACCACTATATACCACGGGGCAAACACACTTTCAGCGAAAATGGGGCCCTACCGGAGCGATCGAAAAAACATTTTCAATGTTAAAAAACATATTAATAATAAATCGTTTTATTTTTGTATCCCTAAATTTCATTTAAATCTGTAATAGCCAGTCTGAAACTAACATTAAATCTTGCAAAGAACCTATTTTCATGGTGTTAAAATACTATAATTATAGTGGATAATCTATAGTTGCATCAAATGGCAACACTGTAAAAGTCCTTTACAATAGAATTATGTATAATTTTCTATTTCTCTTGCTTCTTACGCTATGCTTGACGGCTTAGTTTACACATAAAACATTAGTAACGTAAGGCACAACCAAACTTATTTTTTTAATGTAAGGGACATGCTGTATTTTAAACCACTGGGTATTCCTAAATCTTTTGTTTATAGCATGAAAGAAGAGAAAGTTCTAAGAAACTTTGCTGTAGACACAATTAAAATTGGAGCAGACAGTAAAAAGTTATAGAGAGATTTAAAAAAATAAAATAGTTTTTTGGCTCTCCTGAAGAACAGTGTTTTGTCCCTTACATTAATTGATACTTCTGGTATCGATATTCTAAATAGATTTAAAGCGGGACCCTCTAGTAAGCAACTCTTTATAGGCTGAAAGCTGAAATTTTTTATTGTAACAGTTTTCTGATATTACATTGCAAACAGGCGTTACTATTTTATTTAATAATAAATTTCATTGGAACATTATAACATAACTTTGTGATTGGATTCATTTAGATGTTGGTATTTAATATAATGTATAATAAGTAATAAGTAGGTCACAGAAACTTTCGCTTTTGTATCAAGATGGTGTACAAAATTAATCTTGAAAAAACGTAAATTCTGAGTACGGCCCCTTACATCCTTTACTAGTGTGAAATAGCTAGACTACATAGTCAACATATGTCACCTGAAGTGGCTTCTTTGAAAATTGTCGGCGGAGGCATTGTGGTGACATTTGGGTGGCGTATTATTATTACATTAATATTAATTTTGTTACTGTAAGTCAGACCTGTATGAAATTTGTACCTAATTTCGTAGAAGAAAAACTTGAAACAAGTAAGTATCTGCAACACATTAAACTGAGCAGTACGCCTTGATCTCCAGTAGTCAGTTGCTGATGTCAATCAGATTATTTTTTCTCGGTATACATAGACTCACATTTCTCTTTGCACCCAGTCAATAAATCACACTCAACGCAAATCAACGTCAACCCAATGGCAATAAAAACACAAAAACCTTCCCACAATAACAACGTTTAGTTTAACCCTACACTGCATGTTTAGAGCGCTGGCATTGTAATAATATTAGTGAACGCAAACGGTTTGTGTCAGCTGCACGCGATGCGATGTAATTCTAAAAACTGTAGTGTTGCACGCGATGCAAGCGCTGTCATTTATTTTGAATAATTTGGGTGATGCAAATTCAGAAATTGTTTTAGAATTGAGAAATTTGACAGCGTTTGTAGCATAGACGTATTATATCGCATGTAGTTGTGTATTGATTCGCCAAACATAGAATTGAATTTGATTGGTGTGAAAATAGGAAAAAAAGCGTTAAATTAATCTACCGTTTAGTAGTAAGAACAGTAAAACACATTACCTTTTTTAATTTTATAAATCCCTATTTTTCTCTTAGTTTTTTTGTGATGTGTTATAAATAACTACATCGTCATTCCATTTGGTTACAAATAGGTCAGCGAAGTAGCTATTTACCATATAAAATACTTTTTGTACGATAATAATATATATTTGTGCGTCAATAAAGCGAAATTTATCATATTATAGTCATGACAAGTTCTATTGTCAATTGGATTCCTTTGCTCACAGAGAATACAAACACTCCAATTTTCTTTACATTAAAGGCAATAATAAATGTCTTTTTGTTGCATCCTACCCATCATAGTTACTATACAAATCAATAAGGTTCCGTCTGAACTTTAATATCATAACAGTAATAATAACTTGACATACCTCACACACAAACTAGGTGGAGCCCGTATCAAGCCTATATCACTCGATATACTTGCACGCGCTAAATATCTACCGGCCGCTGATTCGCCGGCGGACCTTATACACAGTCTCTCGCAGTGTGTTACTGACAGCTGTATCGCGCACGCACATACGCTTTAATTTTTAAACTACAAAAACGTAATTCAAAATCGTATTTATGTATTCTTTAAATACTGTAAAATTCGCAGTAAAAATTTACATAGTTGTTTATGTGCAGTGTAAGAATGTAGACAAAGTAAGAGAAAAAGAACCTTTCAGCAAAAATGTACTCTATTTATCCTTGTTTCTTTTCATAATTTATTAAAACATTTTGTAAGATTTAGAATATTATCCACCGTTTTCAATTTAATAATTGGTATTTTAGAAAAGGGAAGAAGTTTATTAATCTTTACACAAAAATAAAACACGTGTAGGATTTTTGCATACCTACTAAAACATTGGAAATGAAAAATAAGAGTTAAGTACTTAACTTTGCATACCATTGGGCAATTAAAACGGTAGGTATCGATATTTTTGTAGGGAGTGATTTATCTGTTACGTAGTAACTACTTAGTAATCTGTGCCCGTACCATAGTAACGAGACTGCTAATTAGGATACTTATATATTACTTTGCATTATATATTTTCGGCAGATACTAATTAATTATTGAACATTCTTATTAAGGTAACAATTATCCTTACCAATTTCATAGCAAAAAATATTTTTGTTATTATTTTTATACCCTTGGCTTATCTTATTTATGAGGGAACTGTTATATATGTATATAGGGATACAATTTTAATAATAACTAGCGGACTTGGCAGACGTTGTCCTACCTAACCGTGTTATTTTCTTTATGGTATCATAATTGATATAATAACAGTAACTATTTAGTCAATAATAAAAAAAAAAGTTATCTAGCACCACCTACCGGGTTCAATCTTGAATCTATACCATCCATATAGGTTTAGCAACACGGATAAACATACTTAGTTACTCCATCCTTATACATAAAATACACAGAATAATACAAATATTTATACAAATATTCGATCGAGGATACGATCGGGAATCGAAGCCACGACCTTCGAAGTTGAAGTCGAATGCTCTACTGCCGGGCGATATACATAAATGACTAGAATGCATCTGTTAGAATTTATTTTGTAAGCGTATTCCTAATACGTATAAAGTAAGCTTACATGTAATTTAAAATAACATGTTAATTCTATTCGTACCTTGCCACCCCACGGCATTAATTTGAGCATCTAAATGAATACGTTGCGATTAATTTAAATGAAATACGAACTGTGGGTGAAGCCATTACTGGTCGTGTTTACATTTGTATTCTCTAAAGTGTCACGCGATCACGTTCTTTATTCCGACGACGTTTTACGTTGCATGCATGGCTTTTTAAAATTATTTGCAGACGGCGCCTGTGGTGTAGTTTCAGGAACGTAGATGTACTAACTAATATTATAAATGCGAGCGTGAGTTTGTTTGTTTATTACGCTTCACGCCTTTACTACTCAACCGGTTATCGTGAAATATTGCAGATACGTTGTCATACCAGCGTTGCAGAGCGATCTGTGGCAATAGCTGACGCAGGTACCTTATTTGGTCTTCGGTACCACCCTAGTGTTAGGACGAATGTTTATTATGATAACTGTAGAATATACAAATAAAATATTTTTCTTTCTTTCTTTCAGGGGTACAGAAAGGACAGGGTATACCACAATTCATGAAAAAGGACCATTCTCTTTTCTCCAAAGAATAGAAAGAAGCTAGTATAGCATAAAAGGATAGCATTACGCTAATAGTTCGGTTTAATAATTTTCTGTAGAGTGGGAGTTTCATGTATTTCGGGTAGCTCGAATTCAAGAAGAATGATGAAAGAAGAATGTTTTAACATATATTTATATTGCATTTCTAAGAATTTTTCTCAGATTCGAGTCGCCCAAAATACCAAAACTTGTTTTTTGAGGAAAATGGTTGAACAGTTAATTTATTATTTGAAGAAAATACATAATATTTAACGTACACAGACATATTCTTTTTTCCAAATTGTTAGGCACTGAGATCCATCCAGAAATTATTTAATTATTCTTTTATATTGGCTTTGGAATTCTGACATTAGCTATGATAATTACGTTAATCCTATATTGAGTCATTTGAACATTAGCTACGTAAATGATAGCATAGTCAAGTCGTGTTTGTAAAGAGAGAAAGCTATAATAGTGTTGTATCTGCTCTGCTTTTGCACCTAAATGCCTGCACCTGCACCGATTAAATTTAGGTGATTATTTTAATTTCTACAGTATGAGTAGTACAAGTACGCGTAGGTACGAGTAAGTTTTAATACATTAATACACATTTTCAATGATATTTTAACTAATTTTCATTGTTTTTTTTTTCCTCTTCAAACGGCGTAAATAGAATAATTTAATCAGCAATTATGTTTGTGAGCTATTTGGGGTCGAGATGTTAGGGTCATGGGGTCCGAGTACTCATTCCCTTTACTAGGAACTTGCTAAGCAACTGATCGAAACTACTCGTGACCAGAGGGCTGGGCTTATTCTTGCACAGAGAATTAGCATTGCCATTTAACGTGGCAATGGTGCCAGCCTTCTGGGAACGCTACCAGTAGACGATGATCCGGAGGAGTTCTTTGACTCATGCATGTAAATAGTCCTTGGTGTAATTATTACATAGAATGTTTAACTAAACATTCACGTTTAAAGATTTTATTTAAACAAGTTATACAGATTTACAACTACAGACAATAAACGAAACTTCGTTTATTGTCTGTAGTTGTTAATATGTATAACTTGTTTAAATTAAATCTTTAAATGAAAAAGAGAAATAACATACAAAGTAATACTATCCATTGCAATGATCAAGAGAAAAACAAGATTAAAATGAAGTAAAAAACACAACGATTTTTTACAATGCAAATGAAAAGCAACAGAATTTTTAGCAACAGCAACAGAGTTAGTGTAAACTTTCTTAAAATACACGTAAATATAACAAAATTTTTGAAATTTTGAAATAAATCTCAATAACAACATAATTTCGATACTCTCCCTTTTAAAAAAACATCATGAATTTTATTTACCTAAAATTCATATCAGGCTCTTCATAAATAATAAGTCACTTGACGCCGTAAAGTGCCTGAAATTCAGAGCTGACGGGGACAAACGGGGGTAGAGAATAAGAGGGGATAACATGGAGGGGTGAGACGAAGTGGGCGTAATTACACTAATGAATATTAACAGGACGCGCACTAGTGGTGTACGAGATCTAATAAAATGATATAAAAACTGATCCCTTTCATTAAATAAATACGTGCAACTTCTGACGCTAATGTCGGAGTGTATTATGTTACTGAGAATATAAGGTTTTTGTTTGCATTTCTTAAATGAAATGTTAATATCGTAATTGCTAATCGACTGCACCGTAGTAAGATAATGCTACTTTGGCAAATGTTCTATGCTCAATCTCCACATGATACAATTATTTATGTGATCCAAAGGTAAATGTAATGAATCTGGAAGAACTTTGTGTCCCTTAGTCGTATATTTGCAAAATTCTTCGCGATCTATTGAGTGATCCCTGGTCCCTAGAAATCCCTAGAAATCTGACAAATTACTGCATATCTGTCATTTGTGACATTTTAGCCCTATCCTGTGTTGGTTGTTTTCACACACCAAAAAAAAAAAAAAAGATTACAAAAGGGTTAGATCTACTAATCAGCATACCGGACTACAGGTACATTGTCTTCCAACTCACCTGATAGAAAGTGACGATGAAAACGAAGGTGGCATAATATATCCAACAGAAATGTATTCACTCTACTCTTGAAAGTTCCAGAATTACAATTGTCTGGAATAATAGACGCAGGCAGTTCATTCCAGAGTTTGGCGACACGAACCAAAAAGGGGCAGATTTCTTTACGACGATGCTTAAGGGTATGTAGTTCCCTATTCGTGAGATATTCCTGAACATTGTCGTTTTTAAGCTTACGGGCTCTTCTTATATGTTCCTTTATTACTGTATGGTTGTCGTCTCCTTACGAAAGTACTTAAATATTCTACATTTGTGGGTCTAAGATTGAACGATAATAACACATGCTATACTAAAACTATAGGACCCCATACATACATCATGACATTTAAAAAATGATAAAATATTATTAAGAGATAAAATCTTGTTAAGGGTCGATTCGAAGCTGACCTGAGAGAACAAGAGATAAAATGTGGAAATGGAACGACAAGCTATTATCAGCGAGGTCAATTAATAATGGCAGAATACTAAGTGATCGAACTTGGAATTAAAATTTATAACAATTACTTTAAGTGATATTAAACATTCGCCATTTGTGAAGCTATTAAATTTGAAGAAATGGGGTTTATTTTCAAAGTTAAAGGCGGGTAGTAAACTGTCTGCCTGTGTTTGAGACTCGTTGTTTTTAATTTTAATGTCAATATTGTCTGAAGTGCCACCTGTCACGAAAATAATTTAACTCACCGAACAGTTGAAATATCTTATGGATTATAATGTAAGAAGAACTACACTCGTGTGAGTGAGCAACAGTGAATCTATGTTTGTAGTAATTACTGTTGTAGCAACTTGTTTGGTGATGGCCATTGGATTACTAGGCTTTTTTTTCTTTTAAAACAACGTCGCTCACAGCCAAAGAAACGAATGATTTAATATTAAATAAGGAAGTTCAAGTTTAAAAATGTAAAATACCATTAGTACTTCCCGCGTCCCCACTTTGCTTGATTATATTTAATTTTATAAATTATGCGATGCCATTAATACTCAACACGAACACAAAAACTACTCTGTTTCAATTCGACCTACAGACCAAATACTTTTGATAATCCATTTTGTAAACTTTAGTCCATTATACTAATAACCAGTAAACCTAAAGCTCCATTTAAAAGTCCCATTTGTTACTAAAATACTGATTGTTTTAGTACACACAACAAGTTCATTTAATAACACAAACCGTGGGTCCACTTAACACTAGTTACGAGTATCATAAATCATAGGGCGCTTTAGTCCACTGTGACCGATTATTTATATTATAAATAGCTTTATTTCATCAGGTTCTCGAATCCCGCTTAATGCAAATATTTGTGTGCATCAATATGTTTATTTGTATTGCTCTGAGTGTTTCTAAGTATCTTTTATTTTTCTCTGTATTTATTTAGGGGCATATATCTCATATGATACGTGAGCCCCAGCGTTACCTTAAACTAGTACATGCCTATATAAATGTTAATTACATGTTAATATATTCAACGATTTTAATTGGTGGAGAGGAGTATCACAACGACTGGAAATATTTATGTGTACATTGGCGGAATTCGAAAGGTCAACTTAAAGTAAAAGGGTACCTAAAGTTAGTTTATTTAACTCATCTAAACTAATTGTTTCTTCGTATTGTTATCTCTTTAATTCATTCGATAAAAGTGGTATTGCTTTTATTTTTTATGCTGACCTAGTTTTGATTATTTTAACCTGTAATGACAATGTGTCTAGGAAATATTTTCAATCACAAATTTTACTGCTTCGGAAGTAGGTTCTGCTACCTAAAAATACCTAGATCATATCTGGTAAAGTTGAATTTCGCGCTAGCCTACCATCCAATCACTATAGCGTACATGTTGCTAGGAATACACCGAACATAATATTCTAGAAGAATGGAATAATTACTATTACGCGAGAGACGCAAAACCTAGTTTTAAATAAAAAATCTTCAATAACGCAACCCTAAAAGTAAATAAAACTAATAAAACGTGTAACAAAGTTGACAGAGGGAGGTTTTCTTTTATTATCGATACGCAGCGGGCGGAACATTCCCGTCACGTAGTGTGTCGATACCCTTTATATTGGGCATGGTTACGCCATTGCTATAAAGGAGATGTAAGGGCTTACAGCTAATTGATGGTTTAGGATACCTTTACTGTGAGATTGACCATTTTTTAAAGGTTAGAGGGCTGGAAGTTCCCAGCAGTAGCCAGTTTGAAATATAGGTATGCGACCCTGACAATCCATCCATATAAGGTTTTTTTTGTTTTAGTATAGGGGGCAAACGAGTAGGCGGGTCACCTGATGGTAAATGACTACCGCCGCCCATGGGCACCTGCAACTCAAGAGTCACAAGTGCGTTGACGGCCTTTAAGGTGGGAGTAGGGTAAGGGTGGAAGAGGTGGACAAGAGGAGGGAGGGAAAGGAAAGGAAGAGGCCTCCGGTAACCTCCCTCACTCGGTGAAAAGCAATGCAAGCATTGCTTCACTGCCGGTTTTCTGTGAGGCCGTGGTATCACTTTCGGTCAAGCCGGCCCATACGTGCAGAAGCATATCTCTCCAACGATACAAATATCCCTTAACTTCTCTTCTTCTCTACCTTTACCTGTCAATATAAACCCAATTTTCCCAGATTTCATTCCCAAAGTGCCCGGTTGGCACTAGGCTTGCATCCTATTACATAAGTGGGGCCAAAATGTATTTGGCAAAATGTGGCTGTTAATACGCCTCTGCCTACGCCTTTGGGTATACAGGCGTGAGTATGTGTGTAAATTTTGGACACTAATAAGTTGTTTAATAAACACACGTCCTGTTGCAAAGTAAGCGGTTACCAGAACACACTTGAACCACCAAAGATGTAATTTGCTTTGTACACGTTCATGAACTATAATAAATGTTTACTATCAGGTCGTATGCCTGTTTTCCACATCATCAGTATAAAAAATTATTCGCTTAGGAAAATAATAGAAGGATGATGGAAAATAAAATTAGAATTGACTGGCCTGTTGGTCTGGTGGTTAGTGACCCTGACTGCTAAGCCAGAGGTCGTGGGTTCGATTCCCACCCAGGACAAATAATTGTGTGATGAGCACGATAATTTGTTCTGTGTCTGGGTGTAATTTATCTATAATATGTATGTATTTAGAAATATATAAGTATGTTTATCAGCAGTCTGGCTACCATAGTACAGGCTCTGCCTAGTTTGGTATCAGACAGCCGTGTGTGAGTTGTGTGGAGTTATTGAAGTTATTAAATTCACTTCACGGAAGTAAATTCCGCAGGATTTCTACTTTACTCAATAATAAATATCCCACATAATTTTCCTTGCCAATCTCATGTATTTCCATCCCCGCATAACATAAATAACATAGTTACTTCATGAATAATATTTCTAACATACAAATATCAATCTCTACGCGCATACATTAGCGGTACAAGAGACGGTGGACACATCAAAGGTTGCCATGGCGACGATTATTGCATTCGCTCGCCTCCAAAGGAAACTAACTTCATAGAGTCATATATACTCTTAATGTGGACCGATCTTTGTGGTCCTTTGAACTGCACCCGGCGGAAGTCTGCAGTGGAGCATTAAGTGGCACTAATGAATTTTTCTAAAAAAAGAGTGTGGCGAAGTTAAGAGCTGCCTCACGTGCGGTGTGCGAGATACCTACTCCACAATATGTTTGTACGAGAGAAACTTTCACATTTAGTGGGAAATGGAAGATATAATTTTGTGAAAAATGAGTTAAATTTGTGAAGAACTTTATTCTATTAAGATGGTAAAGGAGCACACAGCCCGCTTAATGGCATGCGTTGCCTACTCTCAGATGTTGTTGGTGGAAAAGGCTTAAAATAACAAATGCAGTTAATTCTGACAGTATATTCCACTGGGGGAAGATCTAATAACCGTAGAACAAATAGTATTACTTTAACCATAGATTAAGTTCAAACATGTCAATGTACAATAAATCATAGAACCCAACGCAACCAGAATGTAATTATTAAACCAGCAGGTATCACTATAAATTCCAACATAAACTGTTATCAGTAACGCATCGGCGCTTACCCCCTGATTAATCACGCACGTAATCAAATATTCATAACTGGTATTGATATTAAACGCTTCGACTGTACCTCATAATGTTTTTGATTAATTTTCAATGTTGGTGCAACATACCAATATTTTTGTTAGGGATTTTCGATTCAAAAACTTCAGTTGCATATGTTGCAAAATAAATTTGTGATAGGATATTATTTAATTTAAGAGGGTATTGTTACAAATTAAATATTAATATTTGTATGTCTTGATGGCAAAACATAGCGGAATAAGATCTTATATTGATCAATGTAATCTGAGAACTGATTCATGTTGCAGAGTGTTAATGTATAATATTATCACTATTATTCCATTTTTTTTTCTCTTTTTCTGATCGTACACTCAAGCGCTAATAAGACAAATGTGCACCACAAATTACCTGTTCCTAGTATAGTCCATCTAAAGGTTGCCTGTAAGAGACTGCAGATTGCGGTAAGGCCACCCATTGTACTACTGTTTTTATTGTATTCCATTTCTTTTTAAATTTTATCCTATTATGGTGTGCAATAAAGAGTATCTATCTTTCAACCAATTCCGGTATACCTCGGGAAACAGAGCTTTCTGTTTGGATGAAAAACACCCTACTCCTTCCTGACAACGTGTTTGTAAAGTTTCATGATGATCGATAAAGTTAAATACATTCACACGAAGTGTACCAGCAATGACGCTCTACTGCAGTAGATCGTCATTGCTGGTACAGTTCGTGTGAATAATTCATGTGCACATGAGTTAAGCTCAAAAATTATTTAAAGTAATAAATCAAACCGACTTCAAAACAAAGACGCGGTTCTATGTTCGGCTTTAGGTATTTTTTATGTATGTTCACCGATATTGCCGTCATCTATAAACCGATTTAAAAACATCTGTTTTGTTTAAAAGGTGATTCCCCCCAGGTGGTCCCATTGTCATAAAGTCCGGATCCGATGATGATACCTGGGGAAAACGAGGGAACCCTTAGAAATGAATGACAGATGTAGTGTGTTTGTTGATTTTATTCAAATTAAGTAACATTGACGAAAAGTGATGAACGTTATTGTTATTAACCTACTGCAAAAAAGGAAGAGGTTCTACGTCCTGCTGTTTGTATCTTATCTTTATAACATATTCAATCAAGTGCAGCAAGTTGCTATACAAACTAAAAATGTAACCACCGTATCTCAATAAAGATTCGGGTGGATTAAACTAAAGTTAATAATATAACTAACGAAATGCAGTTCGGTCATTAGCATTACAGTAAGTATCTAAATACCGTATCTCAATAAAGATTCGGGTGTATTAAACTAAAGTTAATAATATAACTAACGAAATGCAGTTCGGTCATTAGCATTACAGTAAGTATCTAAATACCGTATCTCAATAAAGATTCGGGTGTATTAAACTAAAGTTAATAATATAACTAACGAAATGCAGTTCGGTCATTAGCATTACAGTAAGTATCTAAATACCGTATCTCAATAAAGATTCGGGTGTATTAAACTAAAGTTAATAATATAACTAACGAAATGCAGTTCGGTCATTAGCATTACAGTAAGTATCTAAATACCGTATCTCAATAAAGATTCGGGTGTATTAAACTAAAGTTAATAATATAACTAACGAAATGCAGTTCGGTCATTAGCATTACAGTAAGTATCTAAATACCGTATCTCAATAAAGATTCGGGTGTATTAAACTAAAGTTAATAATATAACTAACGAAATGCAGTTCGGTCATTAGCATTACAGTAAGTATCTAAATACCGTATCTCAATAAAGATTCGGGTGGATTAAACTAAAGTTAATAATATAACTAACGAAATGCAGTTCGGTCATTAGCATTACAGTAAGTATCTAAATACCGTATCTCAATAAAGATTCGGGTGGATTAAACTAAAGTTAATAATATAACTAACGAAATGCAGTTCGGTCATTAGCATTACAGTAAGTATCTAAATACCGTATCTCAATAAAGATTCGGGTGGATTAAACTAAAGTTAATAATATAACTAACGAAATGCAGTTCGGTCATTAGCATTACAGTAAGTATCTAAATACCGTATCTACTCAATACGTACGTAATTTACACTAAAAATGGACAAATAACCACTTTAAAAAAAAAATTAAACGTTCTTCAAAAGCACTGAAAAGTAAAAAATAATTGATTTCAAACTTAATTGAAAATACTACATACACATGACAGTTTTAAAATAATAGGTAACTATATAAAGGCCCCAGGTACGCAGCGGTGGTTTCATGAAGTCGATGCCAATCTAAATAGGTACTTGATAGATAGGCTAGGTCCTCTACAAATATAAATGACGAAGCGGATACTTAGGATGTAATTTTTTTTTGTCATGTCAACTCACACTCCTTAATTCACCTAATATCTGATAAAAATTACTACATAGAAACGTTAGACAAACATTCTAGTTTTCTTGTTAACCCCTCCAACCAAACTGGGTTCGGTAGCATATGGGTGGGATTTGAACCCGGAACCACTTGATCGTGAGCCTATACACGACCGCCGTTTAAAATTTTGGAACGCCTTTATCCTTCCTTAATTTTATGATGTATGTTTTCCTAACAGTTTAAAAACAGTTTAGTACGTTTACAATTTAATATTTATTTGGTGTCTTTTTGAAACGTTTACATTTTTACATGAAGCTACAATGTTGGAGTATAAACACATAAATGAAATAACGTTGAATATTTCAAAGTAATTTGTGTAACACGAGATTTTGGCACTTAACTCTGTTTTTTTTACCCTTTTCCAAATGTGAAAAATTGCGATACATATTTCACAAGGTTTTTTAAGTAATAATAATAACTAGCTATTGCTTGGTGGTCGAAAATCAACCAAAATTCATTAAATGTTGAATGCTGTGTTGTATATCGCTGACTGAGTATTACTTAAACTGTCATTGTATTGGCTTTAGGTAGCATGAGAAGTTAACAAACATACTAGACACGTGTAGTTTTTTGTAGCCATTTTCGAGTAATTTTTAAATTCACAGTATGTTTTAGCTTTCTGCCCTTCTTCCACATATAAACTAAGTATTCGTAGTTTTACATTCCTCTCTGAGCAAAATTTGCTCAAAAAGTACCCCTTTTTAAGCAAGTTTTGCTCAGAGAGGAATGTAAAAGAATTTTCTTCACACATCAATATATAAATAGGTTAATAACTTGACACATCTCACACACGGCCATCCGATCCCAAACTAGGCACAGGGCCTGTACTATGGTAATTAGACCTCTGATAAATATACTTACATTTCTAAATACATTCATATTATAGATAAATTATACACAGACACAGGACAAACGATCATGCACAATTATTTGTCCTGGGTAGAAATTGAACCCACGACCTCTGACTCACAGTCAGGATCACCAACAACTAGTTAGAAAGTAGTTTTTTATAAAATTTCTTACTTCTCAAAGGTATTTCAGTATCATTATAATCAGAGCGATATGGTATATTTGTGACCCCATACCCACCAACATGGATATACTGTAAAGCATTTTCAATAAAGGGTGCTAGACGTTTGTATTACATACGTACACTCACGGCTGTATCCCGAAAGGGGCAGGCTGAGGCTTATTAAAACATTCACATTTTGCCAATTATAATTTGATCCTACTCACATAATGGCGGGCAAGCCTATTGCCGTCCACTGGGCACTTTGGGAATTGAAGATGGGAAAATTGGAAGCATATTGACAATTAAAGTAGGTTCTGAAGAAGGGAGGCAACATAAAGGAAAGGTTATTGCTTATACGGATGGATTGGGAAGTGTTGCAATAGCTCGAGAGTGTGAGGATCGCATGTTAACTCTAACTGGCTATTGAAGGGCACTCCGAGCCATCTTACTTTCGTAAATCAAATCAAATCAAAGTTTATTTGCAATGAATGTAGGTACATCAAATTACAGGTGGAGTGGTTATAAAATGAGCCGTGTACATTCTGCCTTAAACTATTCATGCAAAATTTATAAAGTATGTTGATAATTTTTTTATGTAGAATTAATGAATTACCAAAATAAAATAAAACTTATATTAATATTTAAGATGTTAACAGCTCAGAATCATTAATTATATTTAAATAGTTAGTTTAAAAACATATCTATTAAAAAATCATAAATTGTGTAGTAACATTTGTTCAAAAGCAAGTACTTTAATTTATTTTGAAAATTTTCCATTATGTAATTTTTTATATCACCAGGCAATTTATTGTATATAATGGGACCCACGTAGACAACACTTTTCCTTAGCAACGCTGTGTTATAGGAGCCAACACATAAAAGGTTTCTGTATTGGCTTCTTACAGGACCTTTTCTAGTTTCTGTCACAGGAGTGAAAAGGTGCTTATGGGTTTATAAAAATATGGCTATTTCGCATTGAATTTACATGCTTTGTTTTATTTTAAAATTTTAAAATATCTTACGGTTTATTTAATTTTTTTTTTTTCATGGAAGGGAAGGGGGAAGACCCCATATTTGTACTTTTTTTTGTAAACACCTGTGACTTTTTTTTTGTTGCACTATCAGGTAGTGTGTGTTTACCTTTAAAAAATGATATAACAGACAATCTTCTTAAGTGTTGTGTACGGCGACAAGTGCCCTGTTGCAACACAATATAAATTAATTTTCAACCCCATATCATAGTTGTATGTAATGGTCATAAACTGACGAGAATGTAATAAGTTTTGATATGATACCAACATTGTAAGTTAGTGCCTACGCCGTAGCCTCGTAGCAAGCTCGTAGACGCTCTACGTACCACCTCGGAGTTTCCACATAAACGTCGAGTTTTATTTGATCGTTTCTTGTTATTAAAGGGTAATATTGTTGAGTCAACATTGATTATTTACTCTCAAAAGTGAAACAAAGTTGGCTGTAGTTCAATAATAACTTTGTGAGGCGTCGCTATTTGACGTCATAAAATATTGTAAGCGTTGTGATGGTACACTGTGGTTATGATATTAAATGTTTACATTTAATCAAACCCACGACCTATGGCAGTAAGGGTCACAAGTCACTAGGCCAACGGGCCAAAATGCACTATATCATATAAAATGCGAATTCCCGATTAAAAAAAAAAACAGTAGTAAAATTTTAATCAAACAAGAAGTCATAAAAATCATACAGTATGGAAATATACCTGTATCTTGAGGTCTTTATAAACACTAGAGATCGCGTGGCGATACAACTTTGACCATAATTCAATAATTTTTGAACGTATTGTTTTTAGTGACCATTAACTTTAACTGTCATTACATAGACATTCCATACCATGGCAGATCAACATAATATATATATTGTACTGAAACCTGTAGCATGTATTATGCGTTTTCACAATTGTTTTAAATTTATGTCACGTATTGTTTGAAAATGTTAGCTTTAAATTAAATTCTCGTTGTACATAGATATAACCTTGAAGTATGTTTTTCACATTCCTCTCGATGCGCGTTTGTTTAAACAATGTGTCCGAAGAATTTTCTTTACGTTTTAATATTTAGATAATACTATAAAGTATAAGAAAAACGCAATCAAAGCCACAGCACTACACGATGCCATGCGATGTGACCACTTAAATTACGGCACCATTCATTTGGGACTAAGACACAACTCTAAAATTAATATATTTTTTTATTTTTCATATTGTATTCTCAACACTGGTACTGCCTCTAATTACGTTAGAGGGACCAAATTGTATTTTGAAAAATGTGGGTCGTAAATACACCTTCGGGGATATAACCATGAGTGTATATGTATGTTATAATATGAATTAAATTCATATCAATGACATATAATACTTATCAGGTGTTAAATAAATTCAGGTACAAATGTACAAAACACAAAACTATGACATTCACTTTTACCCCTCTAAGTTTTTTACTTCAATAAATGTTGAAAACAGTGGTTTCATTAACGTTTTTAACGAGTTTATTATTCTAGAAAGTTGGGCCATAAAAATTCTTCTCTTAGAACATCGCCTTTAAGTTTAAGCTGTCTTGTCAATAAGTAAGTCAAAATATCGTTGTATATAAATGTATGTGTTATTGTTTGTATAAAAGAATAATAATCCTTGGTTTCTTTACTTACTTGTTAAATGTGAATTTTACTTTCTACAGTATCCACATTATTTATACCATTATTATTATTAAAGCGAAATAGCAAAATAGTAACGCTATCCCTGGAAAGGTAAAATGTGATGAAGACTTCCATTCCTTCGTATGTATCATTAATTAATATATTTCATTTATTCTCCAGCCTTGTCGCCTAACTTTTCACTGGCATTTTATTAACTATAGTTTTGTATGTAGTTGCGTATACCTACTGTGTGATCTTCAGGTGTTTTTGCTCAAAGTTGCCCGCATTTTGAACCTTTGAAAGGCTTTAAAATGTCCTTTTATAATAACAAACCTGATTTCAACAAATTCATTAATTTTAATCAAAACTCTGTTTAAAGACATCTAAATCATTAAGACTATTGAAGACGCAAGGAGCGGCAGAAAGTGGAGCGGCTCAGACAAAGGAAGCTTTCGCGGCAGAGCTGGGGATAAATCAAGTGTAATGGCTGATTCGAAGGATGGCTACCGCTCCACCGGGTACTGCGTCTTGCTGATATTTGGATATGAAGATATATGCGAAATATTTTTAAAGATGAAATGTTTAAAGCTGTTACTTTTTCTCTAAATATTTGTTCCGTTTCTTTAAGACACGTACATTTCAGTACCGTCAAGATCTCTACGAAGATGGCAAATAATCAAACAGCATACCTGATGGTAGTTGGCGGTGCCTATTTTAACAACCATATCTTGATCCTACTCACCAACAGAATGAACACAACGCTAGTAGTCATCTACAAAGGTAATCGTCAGTGAATACACCACGGAATAAACATTTGACAGCATTTAACGGACGTCGTACGTGACATTTACGATATCCGTACTAATTCTGTTATTACAAAACTCTTTAAACCACACTAAACATAACTAAAATTCAGTTGAGTCCTGCCAAATAACGTTTCGTGTTTTGAAAAGGTACAATTAAACTCATTTTAGTTTGACAGAACCAAAATTGGATAAGTTTTTCAACTTATTCCATTTTTGCTTATTTGTTATTCTGTACAACAAAATAACAAATTAGCATAAGTTATGAAAATATTAGACGTTATGTCGTACGTATGTATATTATATAATGGAACGCGAACGTTTAAAAGTTAGTATTAGACGTTATATCAATAAAAAAATTGGATCAAAAGTCTATCAATAATCAATAACGAGTATGTGATTTTTGTTATTGTCACTATAGCGGAAAGGTTTTTCCTTATTTCGTCTTGTACTATCCACTGTTTACGTTAAAATGATATAATCATAACATTCTTATCTGAAATAAAAAAAAATATTATTTTTATAACTATCAAGAAGGAATGCTCTTTAAAAATATAGGGGATAAACGGGCACTTTTTTTGTGAATTAAACACTGCTTACAGTAACATTGAATATTTGCATAGACTCATTATAGGCATTTCATTACACGGATACCAAAAAAACTATATAAGGTGGGTTGCCTGGTATGAGGACTCAATAATATTATTACCTCAGCTATGAGCGGGAAATAAAACACTTTGATTACTATATAATCTATAATAGGCGTAAAAAATATTTATGGGCATTAGTAAAACTTAAAAATGTTTCTTTAGAAGTTTTTAATAATTCACTCTTTGTCTTTCATTGTTATTTTTTGAGTAGTAAAGTCCGAATCAAATTTAGTGATGTCATGATGGATATTAAATTGAATTCGATGTAACACCAGAATAGCATATTTAAAATCTTTTACCTAAAGTCAGAGAATTTTAGAGAGCTTTTAGTTTAGTGGTGACGTAAACAACAGAATCGGCACTATTGAGGAATTTTAGTGCTATCAATAAAAATAGATAGTTTTTCTTTTTAAAGTATGTGATAAAAAGCTACAAGTGATAAAATAGAAAAGAATAATAATAATTAATACAAAAGATATCAAGTACCTATATAATAATATGTTGATCTGTCATGGTAGGAAAAGTCTTTACAATGGCGGTTCAAGTTATACTGGTCATCAAAATAAACAATTATGATCGAAATTCGAGCACCAAGCAATCTCTAATCTGTATAAAAGTCGTGAAAGCTCAAAAACCATTAACGTTATTCGTGCTGGTTAATCACGGTCTTCTGACTTCGGTCACGTCCTTTGGGATTTTAGCATGAGTATCATAGCACGAAAGAGTAGGAGAGAGTATTTATTGGTGGTTATATTTATCTAGAAATAATTTTTTTCGAAAAAAAAATAGTTAATGTACATATAACTTCAAACAACTATTGTCAAAGCGAGGTCGTCCAAGTATAAATTCCGAAACAGCAACACTCAACCCAATATCACACCCTATTGCTTGACACCTCTACAACTCAGAATGCCAAGATCCAAAGCCAATGTGGAAGTTATCCTATTGCACTGTCATTAACAAGAGAAATCTAATCTCTAAAATAAATTCTCAAAAATAATAATGATTTTTATCAAACCGTGGTGCTAGAATCTTACAACTTTGAGCTCAACTTTCTTAAATATAAGCAAGATTATTAATCTTCATCAAGATCGAGAAAGTAAAGATGAGATGAAGATGCAGAGCTCGTAGTTTGGCTCCACTAGTATTATGAATAGTTTAATTGCGCAATAAACAATTTGAAGCAGTACAAAGTTGAAGGAGTTTACGTTTGTGCAAATTTATAAGTTTATAAATTGCAATATAGCAGGAGTCATGAAAACTTCTATGAAAAGCAGTAAGTTGTGAATTTCAAACTGCTACTTGTGAAAATAGAGGCTGAAATTAATCTATATTTCAATTAATTAGTTAATAGTTTCAATTAAAACACACATTGGCAAAAGGAGTTCAAGTGAGAAGTTGTTGAAATAGTAACTGGAACAAGTTTTGTCAGTTTCTACGAATTTACATTTAAAAACTGAAACAATTTTTTTTATAAATAAAAGGTTGTAGAAATAACTCATTTCAGATAGTAACAATGTTTCCCCGTTGTAGCAGAACATAAGGTGGAATTAATTTAATTTAAAAATCTTACTAATATTATAAACGTGAAAGTTTGTGAGGATGTGTAGATGTACGTGTATGGATGTATGGATACTTGTTGCTCTTTTACGCAAAAACTACTGAACCGATTGCGATGAAACTTGGTATGAAGATAGCTGCACACCTGGATTAACAATAGTGAACAATATTTTAATATTAAGTTATTAAGTTAGAGTGTTTAATGTTTTAAAATATAAATATTGTCAAATAGTAGAAATTAAGTAACTGTGTTTAGTAACTATGACAAACGAGTATGAACACATTTTATTAATCAGAGTAAATTTTATATACCTGCATAGAATATGTGTATTATGTCAAACACCTTAAGCTTAATGAAATTAGTCATGAAATGATACGAAGGTTCTGCGAGTTCGAACGACGGTCAATTCCGGCTCAAAGGACCACATCGTACAGATTATTGGTTACCGTGCAAACGGTAAATACTCGTCCAAACGATGAGTATAGTTAGTGTTTTATTTGCTTCACTTAAACAGATATGATTTATTTTTCTAACTAGTTATGAAAAACCAAAAGGTAAGTTTCTTAAAATATACTATTTGGTGGAATGTTTATATAACGTGGATGAACAAGGACAGTGGCACTGACCACGTGTAACTAAGATATTACATGCGTCTAAAAACTGTTAATTATTAACTGTATAATTGATTTAGGCCTAAAATAATTAAAATCATATTATTATTAAAAATTCAACATTAAAGACTGTGACAAAATAGACCGACTGAAAAGCGCAACTGAAAAAGGTACAATAATATAACATGTAGGTCTTAATAACCAAACTCTTAAACTAAAATAAGTCACAAATTCCGAGTCGACGCCACACAAAAAAAACAAGCAATTAATTAACGTAAAGTGATATTAATATTTAGGCATAGAATTTTTTTATAATTATGTATTTACACGGAAATAGGGAATATGCATGTTGTTTAAATTTACTTGATTAATTTTCCCTTGAATCTTCATTGTCCAGATATTATGCCTAAACAATTATTTTCTTATTTAGTTTGTGTTTAATTGCAAAAAATATTAATTCAAATATGCAAAATAAGGGCGTGAAATTCAACTTTGTAAAATGCTTCACCATTGGTCGAAACAAAAAATGACGTGTCATTCCACGTTCTGTCATTTATCGGCGCCTATATTCGTAGTGTTACGGAGAAATATAGGTGTTCCTGGTTTTTGCTCTTAGCTAGTGCAATTTAAGCATTCTAGTGATATTACAAATCATCTAGGACAATGACTGAATGTAATTTTGTCAAAGCACAATCGGACAATCTACCGAAACATTCATGATGAATATATATTATGCATCAAATCCAGATTTTACGTCCGCTGAGGTTAAAGGAGTGAAAGCCGCAAGATAATTATTATAATACTTGTTAAATTATAATCTAAAGGATAGGTAAGATATGTATAGTTAGTTATATTCATGAAGTTTTATTGAACTTTTGTTACCTAGTTTAAGTAGACAAGCAAGTTGCCTTCTGCTTGATATTAAAACATAAACTGCTGACTAATTCACACTATACTAGCAATTAAATTTCAATATGCTTACATTAAAGTGATCTTCACCACAATATAAACACGATATTGAAGATACTTCATCTCTTTTCATTAATGTACACCATTGTTTTCGTATTTTACATTATTCGTTTGTACAGGAAAAAAATACTGTATTGGGTGTACTTCTTATAGTGTTTTTACACTTAGGGACAAGGCAATACCTATAAAATGGTTTTTAAACTTTATCCATCGTCTATTAATTACAATACATAGTAATCACAACTGGAAATCGGTTTAAAATTACTGTAACACTTCAAGTAAGCGTATGAAACTAACACTAAGCGCGGAACGTGACGTCATCCAAGGCCCGCGAAATATGGCGGCGTTCAAACAGATCAATTTTATCGATGTTTTCAATGTTAAGTTAAAAATTAATTTAAACATTGCCAAGGTTATTTATATTTTTTATTAGGGTAGAATGATGGAACGAGTCAATAAAAGATAAAAAAAAAAATACATGCATATTCCCTATTATTTCAATGAACGCAACGGTTTTAAAGTTTGTAAAGAAAGTTTAGTTTAGATCTTTGGCGTTTGAATTATTGGTTTGTTAGGTTAGTTATTAACATTCACGACTATTATGCGGTGGTTTAATGTTTTGATAAAAATATGTTCATTACAGTCATATTAAGGTATAGGTATATAAAAATATTTTATTATTCAATATGTATATAAAAATCAGATTGTCATTTCATCCGTTGAATACACTAACAAACAAAACCCAATTTTAATCAACACCTTTGCCTTATCCGAACCCATAAACAAAAGCTATCTTTATGGGCAATAAACCAGCTAAATAGTTTTATATCGGAGGCTCGGGAGTGACATCACCAGTCAGGATGAACCTCTCTGGCTGTAGATTTAAGGAGGATGTTGTTGTGTGGTTCGCTTTGATTTCGTTTTTTTTTTTCGAGGGTTTGCTTAAATTTGAGTCCCCTATTTGTTCTTTAATAGTGTCTACGTTACATTTGATCTCCATTTATAGTGCATCGGTCATTTCCATTGCCTCGAGTGTTGTGGTTTCGATCTTCACATAGTACAATCATTTCTGGGATGTACAGAAAGGTGATCTGAATCTAAGTATATTTTGTGTCCGTAAATTGTACATTTGTGGCAACGTTGTTGATATTAAGCCCAAACTGTAATGCCACCAACTTTTTTATTAAAATATTGTTAAAAGCTTAAAAGCCTAGGCATCAGCCCATCAACGTCAACGAACTCAAGAATTGTCACTAAGTAAGGAGACACTTAAGCAAAACACTGCCGTCATTTTGTATTCAGCCGTTATTCTTGAGTGTAACTTAATTTTCGTGCTATTACTGATAAATGGTGGCTTTTATCGGCTAAAATTAGGCTTTATGGACATGTAACACGATAATGCAAATTGATGTGTGATGCCTGATGTGATGAAAGATGGATATACATTCGCAAGTTTATAATAATTATTTTCTAAACCCTCATGGTGCTATTAAAATACTATAAATGCGTAAATAAGTATGTTTATTTGTTTCATCCTGACAAAACAGAAAAGGACAAATTGTACTTTATATCTGAAAAACCGGACAAGTGCAAGTCTGACTCGCGTACCGAGGGTTCCGCAAACAAATTTGTATGATGATAGAACGTACATCTTGGAAATCAGTTCTCGAAGAATTTTCCACTTTTTTCCGAAAATCAAACATAACTTTGCAGTTCTAAAAATACTCGTATACATCGATTTACGACAAAGTTAATTTTCACAGAAAGACAGGCAGACGGACAACAAAGTGATCCTATAAGGGTTCCTTTTTTCCTTTTGAGAAGCGGAACCCTAAAAAAGTATTGTTTCCGAGGGTAAGCTAAACTAATTAGTTTAGCTTACCCTCGGAAACAATCAATTGACGAAAAAGAAACCACGAACAGAAGCTAGTAAAATTAAAAAAAAAAGATTTTGGTAGCTCTCTCTAGCTGTTTTCTGATGTTTAATCAGTCTGAGTTCTGTACAGGTGAGTGGATGTTAAGTAGGACGTGATAATTAATATAAATTATATATGTTCCAAAAAAAGATTTTGCCTCACAGTAATCACTAAGACTGCTCTTATAAAGCGATGTTACGTATTCTTAAAACATAGTACCTAGTTGCTATTTTAGTTCAATACAACTAAAATTTATTAAGTTACTCCATAAGTCCGACATTGATTTACCATGGCATTGAAGACCTTGAGTGATTAAAATAATAAATATCTAATTGGGCACAATTCCAAGAACAGCTCAGTATCAATTACCCTTAGTAAAATCGTTCGCTGAGAGCTTTCTCAATGATATTAATAGTGGAATGAGTGGAGTGGAGTAAGGAGCTCAACTCAACAAACTCGAAAAACAGGTCGGATTGACTCCAAACTTTTTGCAAAACCTTATAAATGTCTTAAGTAGAAATTTAATTTTGCAGTTAAATAACAAACAATAGTTGCAAAATTACATGTAAAAATTCGGGGGCCTTTCAATGTGAGCGACGGTTTACCCAGCACAACTTGATGCCTTAGTTAACAAATTGTTACTAGCTCAGTTTTAATAGCTACAAAAAAATCTATTCCATGTTTTTTTTTATTTTCTGTTTGTTCAAATAGTGCTATCGTTGTTTGTATCGTATTTCAATAAAAAATATTTATTGAAAAAGTTATACTCAAAAACCGTATTTTGGCATTTATTTTGTTTAATGACTATTCCAGCCGGAATTTTTATAAAGCGGACTTTTAACCATATATATTATTAATACCATAATCAAGAGACTAAAAAGTCCGCCCTGGTTTCGCCATTTGAAATTCGATTTCGAAATCTTCATTTATTCCACTATAAATACGATGTTCTAACAGAATTATAAAGATACTAGCAGCGCCCCACTGTTTCACCGCGTAAGTCCCGGTACCGTGGGAATATCGAGATAAAAAGTAGCTTATGTGGTCTAGGTCTCCAACTATCTACATACCAAGTTTCATCGCAATCGGATCAGTAGTTTTTGCGTGAAAGAGTAACAAACGTTCATACATCCATACATCCTCACAAACTTTCACGTTTATAATATTAGTAGGATCTGAAATAATTTACCTAAAATGAAAGAACTTTAGACATCAGTTTCGTGAGATCTACAACATAATAAATACTGGAATACTTGTACATATTTCCCACATTAAATATTAACCTCTTTTTTCATTTTAAACTTCAACTAAATAACTGTATTAAGAAATGTAAGTGATCGATCACGGCTCTGTTTTTACTGGCAGCTTATAATTACCACTAAGCAACACTTGCGAGTTCCCGAGCATGACGAAGCATTAGGGTGACCATATTTCAAAATATTTCCTTGTCACGCACGTTTAAGCGTCATTAAGTTTTGGATAATTTTGTTATTGTGAGTTTTGTTTAACGTGACATTTTGGATTTGGGTCGATCCATGTTATTATATTATAGTAACGTCAATTAGAGTGTTATTTCGGGTGAACTAATTTTGTATAAATAGAAGTTTTGATATAAACACAAATTAAAACATTTCCATTTAAAACAGAGTTTTTGGTTTATTAATGAATTTCGTTAAAGCTATAGTTTACATTCTTTTTAATATTGTAAACTAGAATATCAAGAAAATAATGGATCACTCATTAGCTCTTGCAGGTAACGAATTCAAATTCATAGAAAAAGAATATTTATTTAAATCTAATAATTATTTATCTAAATCTAAAATGAAGTCTAAAATATTAAAATGTATTCAATTGAAAAAAAAAAGGTAGCCTGACCTTTTAATAGAGACTTTATATTTTTTTTCTAAATATTTTTAAGTATAAGCTGGTAACCCTGATACTACACTTGTTGTGTTAATGCAATGAAACAGTCATTAGTCAGAGTCTAACTTTTTGCCTGTTAACAGTTAATCGGGCGCTGATTACTACCTTTACGTTCCGAGGCCCTGTTTGTTCTGGAACTCATTAAAACTGGAAATTAATATTTATCCATCGTATTTACCGTGTGAGTTTCATTTTAATGGGTATTGAAACATAATTTTCATATTTGAGTCTGATATTAATGATACTATTGTTTAGAATGCTTTTACTGTCAATGAAATCTGTATCTTGTGGGATTTATTTTATTTAATGAAACTGCTATAATTTTTATCAATGAAATTAAACATGTTTTGTTTACAGAAGTAAATAAAAGAAATACTTATAAGTGAAACTAATTGACATTTTTGAAGTAAAACTTTTTACGCACGCTTGACTTGGGGAAATTGGTAAATGCGTTACGAAAAGAGAGATCGGGCGAGGCGAACGGAAGTTGAGAGGGAGATATAAGATAGTGAAGATAGAAAGATAGAGAGTTAGGTTTCGTATATTACTGTAGGGGCTAGAGAGTGAGGTAAGAGCACACATTTTCTTTCTCTCTTTCTCTCATAGCCAGCTACGTTGCGTATGAAGTTTTATAAGACTTTTAAAATGGCCCTGGTAGGCCAAGCGTGCAGTTGTGCAAATAAAGGTGCGCGTGGACTCTAGTGTTAATTATGATTATCATTTGATTTATTATTATTATAATAACTATAGCAGAGACGATTTTTGTTTTGGAAAATGATTGTCTAGTAGGAAACAACAGTAGCTATTTAGCCCCATAAATAACAGTTCCACAAACATACTAACAGAAATCGTTCAAAATATCATTATCCACGCTATTTCAATTCCCTCACATTTGGTCATAAAATAAATCTCATATTTTATGGTAAACTAACTATCAACGGCCCCCTGACTTTGTAATAAAAAACTTATATAATACGGAATAAATAGGGTGTTGCCATAACTAAGAAAGATCTCCCATCACAGATAATGTGGCCATAATTTGATGCGTTTGGGGGACAATGGCTATTTCTACTGAACATTACCGGCTTATTGACCAAGTTTTGATATTATAATTTTATTGTTTCCAGTTTATAGAGATGTTTAGTGTAAATTATGGTTACAGTAGTTGTGTGTTGCTGTACTTAATAATTTGTCATTCATTCTGGGAAAACATGATCATAATTTTGTTTACGTCATAACTGAATTATGGATTAATTTTGTTTGCCTTGGGTTAATAGTTATTTGTGTTCCAGTTTTAAGGATATAAATAAACAAGACTTTTTATGATTCTGTATCGCTGTGACAAAAATTGGCAAAACATGCCTTATTCGGTGCACTTTATTGATCCTATATGTACAAGGTGTGACAAAAAGTTATGGTCTGACGATATGAATGATAATTTTTAGATAAAGCTATTATTTCATAAGAAAGAAGACTATTATCATTAGAACTATAGGTGATAAATACTAAGGATGCTGATGAAATATCCGGATTGTCCGGAAATGTCCATAGAATAAACAAAAGCAGTGTAATTAACATGAAAATTTAAACACAAAAATGTTCACTAACAAGAGAAAAAACATTTACGGAGAAAAATATATTTTTAATATTTTTTAGACTGACTGCTATTCGTTGACTGTACATAGCTATCCTTTAACACGATCGCACCTTGCTTGTATTGTATAAGGCAGATACGAAAAATTCACTCTAGGAATTTACCCCAGTATCACAAAATCAGCATAGTGATTTACTATGACGAAATTATGAGAACAACGTGTGGCGCTTAATACCGACACAGAATGTGGCTTTACCGTTTTTTTTATTTTTATGTTATAGGGGGCAAACGAGCAGACGGGTCACCTGATGATAAATGACTACCGTCACGCATGCAACTGCAACTCTAGAGTCACAGGTGCGTTGCCAGCCTAGGGGAAGGGGGAGATGGGGACAGGAAAGTGTTAAGGCCACCTCACTGACTCGGTGAAAAGCAATGGAAGCATTGCTTCACTGCCGGTTTTCTGGGAGGCCAAGGTACTACTCCGATCGAGTCGGCCCATACATGCCGAAGCATGGCTCTCTCACGAAGATAAAAGGCTCCCATCAAATACGAAACTAGTTGAGCATCCTCGAAATACACACGTAAGTAAACCCGTATCTTTACTAACTACATACGTTCCTTCACAAATCATTATCATGTTCATTTGCTAAAGACTATTCTCCCAAAGACTGATTATCATCGATCACGGGCTTATCCAGATTTCTTCACTGATCTTTATATCTCCTACATCTGTAGACATATTTAAAATCCTAACAACGCTCCAATGTAATAAATGTCACTAAGCTATTACCTCAATGTTGGCCAAAATGACTAAACTACATTTTGGGCACTAACTATAAATAAAGCCAGTAGTCCACCATAAATTATGTACTCCATTGCTAGGCCGAAATTATATCAGTGTTGTTAACATCGACGGCTATTCCCCGTTTTACGGGAGTATAAATTATTAACAGTGTTATTTACCCACTGATTTATTTTATTCGTTCGACGTTAGTGAGCCGTTTTAGATTGTTTATAGTATTTGCAGCTTTATATTTTCGCTTTTAATATAAATGGAGTTTAATGCTGTGTAGGTAAGATTTATTCAAGGTTTCTGCTGTATAAAACAGCTATATAATCATCATAGCTCTTTATTATAAGTGCATATAATGTCTTTTAATATAATTAAAATGTAGAAACTTCAGATCAGAATAGGAAGGAATACTCCTGGATGTGTGGCAACATCGAAATATAGCACATTTATCACCACCACTAAAATAACATGAATCGCGATATATACATGCAACTTCGTAACATCAAGCTTTGACCGCAGACCGCAGACATGATCACAAAAATCGGAGGATCCTTTAGATGTATAGTAAAGGTATAAACGTCAAAATCGTTCTTCCACAGTGGAAGCTCCGGAATATTACTGTTTTTTTTTTCTTTAAGGTAGAAAAAAGAGATTTATTATTATTTCTGAAAAACGCCCTGCTTCTCGAGGATAATGAAGACAAGTAGGTAAGTACCAAGTCACTGGACTACTCGAAATTAAGTGTAAGTGTTCTACCTGCCCGCGGAGAATGGTCTAATGATAAAAAACATGCGAGGCCAACAACTTCAGTAACTTCTAGAAAAACCAAATTCTACAAGCCGTAACCCATAGGAAAGCAAATCTCTTGGTACGATTTGGCATAGCCCAGAGCTCGTTTTCGTAATAATTCAATAATTTCATGTATTATATTACAAAAGGAATATTTAGATAGTTCTAGATTAGACCGATGTCATGTTCTGAGTATGTCATGCTCGCCTAGAAGTCCTGCCTATGGTGGCGCATATGTCGGGTCGTTCGGTTCCCTTCAATATGGTTGATCTGTACGATGGCTGGCGTGTGCGTCATGCTCGTGAACGGGTGCCGTTGGTCGGGGCTGGTCATCTCCGAACTGTTATTACTTAAATATGTATAGTAGAAATTAGCGCGTCTATTTATATTTTAGAATAATAGGTATGTTACATTGTCCTCACATTTCATTTACGCTTATAAGCAATGTAACCAGAAATTTGTAAAAAACATTTTGAAAAAGAGTGTCCTTGGAGTTTCTTGCCTGTTCTTCTCCATAGGATCTACGTATTGGAACAGGCAGCTAGCTTCACGACTGACTTAGTCTGACTGACTTCTACTCCTGACAATTCAAAAATACCTATTATTGGTTTAATTGAAATAAATGATTTTGATTTGATTTGATTTGATGCAATTTGTACTGTTTAAACAATATAGTAATAGGTGATATAATTGATATTACATCATCGCTAATACTAAACGTCTCTGGTACCTAAATATGCCAAGCGTGGCTTTTGCCGAGTGACCTCGCGCCTGTAATTTACTAACAAAAGCAGAAAAAAATACCATCTTGTTAAGGTCTAAAATGCGATACCTCTGTTCATTTTCATGAAGTCTATTTTTTATGAAAACGAATATGAAGTGACACAACTAACTTAAATTGAAATAGAAACGGACGGACGGATGGACTTTACAATAAGGAAATATAGAAAAATAACATTAAGTCTTCCAAATAGTAACACAATTCGTTTTAGAAATTAATGACATTATAAAAGCTGTACAGCTTTTATAATGTCATTAATTTCATAAATTTGAGGAATTCTGACAGTATGACGTAATAAATTTTACTTCATGCCAAGGATCGGGCAGGATTCTCATAATACTGATGAATAATAAAATACGTACCTATATATGTGGAAAAACGGATGGATGATAAGAAAAATCTGTATTTTCATTCAACGAATACATCGGGGCACGACATGTAATATGTCTAATGGTTCGTACATTAAATAATTCAAGGCAATCAAAATATATGAGCATTTTTAAACATAAAAATACATAACCATTGCAAAAGGGGTTTATTTCTTATGAAACATCTCTACAGCAGTTTTCAAGCTAAAAAGAATATAAAGAAAAGGCTCATAACCTTTAAAAAGGCTGTATATTGTTAAGCTACAGGGGGAGTGTATAAAACACGGCTCATTTCAAATATTAAAACGCTGAACTTAAGTTGGGATTCCCTCGGAGAGTATATGGAGTAAAGTTTGTTTGGCAACTTGCTTGGAGGGTTCTGTTGATGAAATTTTGAGACTGTTTGCTGCGATACTTGGTATCCACTTTGAACTAGAGTTTGATAAGCCTGAGGGAATTCATCAATTATATTAAGATGTTACAATTCTGCTACTTGTTGTTCCACATTGATTTTGCTATAAACTGTATCTATTGTGTACATACGCTAACTAAGCATAAAAATTCTATTCACTACACTATTTATCGCTAAACAAAATGATCCTAAATTATGAGTACACTTTTCGATAACACGTTGTAGATTTATTAGGTCTAAATATGTATTAACACACGTACACACATAAATAACAAGCCATGAATAAATAACCATTTGCTTAAATATATTACTAATTCACTTTTTTTCTTTAATATTTGTACAACCTTCGAATGATTTGACCTGTACTGCGAATGACTTGCCTCTAACGTAACGATGTAACGTAATGTAATGGTTACATCATGAAATGTTTACACATTAAATAGCAAACCCATCACTTGATTCTGAGAAATAACTGGTAAGCATGTATTACCAAAAGAACGTTTAAATAAAAAAAAATCAAAACATTTATCTGCTTCTAGCTAAAAAATATGGATATTTATAGGAGACACCAAAACGCTCAGCAGTTGTGCTGAAAAAACTTAAATAAATCAAAATATATAGGTATTAAATCATTTATCAAATTATTTACATTAATTTCAACAAAATACAAAATATTATTATTATTTTGTTTTTGTTTTAGTTTTATGGTTAAAAAATAGCAAATTATTCCCGGCCACTTGGTTCAGTCCTAAGCCTTATATATTCGACCTTCTTTCATAAATAGAAGACTTTGAAAGCAAGAAGATTTCTACAAAAGTCACTGTAAGGACAAAAAGCAGTAATAAAATAATTATTTTATGTTTGTGTCACTCTTATGGTCCTTCCAGCGATCTACTATAGTGACTTATACTCGTAAAGACAATAAAAATTATCTGCAACTACTTCTAGTTGAAGTTCAATTTATAAATATCAGATATATCTAAAGCCACAGTCTCCTATTCCCGTTCAATTTATGCAATTGTCGCTATTTCGAAAATATTTTACTGAACTGAGAACCCTAAAACACAGAAGAAATTCCTCATGAGATATTATGGAAAAGTTGAATTTCTCCCTCGAAGCTAATGTCCATAATCTTGGCAACTTTTAATAGGACAGCCCCGAATTTGACGGCCGTTATTCAAGAAATATACTCAGGGGTGGCCACCAGCTGCGAAACTTTATTTTATTTGAATTACGTACTTATATTGCGAGGTGTAAGTATTTCACTCCACTGTGTGTGCAGACGAACAGGGAGTTATAAAAAGGTCAATTAGATGGATTTAAAAGTATAACTTTCTATCCAGGTTCAAAAATAACTCATATTAGAAATGGGATGTCAGAGTTTTTGAATTGTACGTATGGAAGAGATAGTATATTTACTAGTAACTTACAGAATCGTAATCTCCATCGTATGCAGAAATTTTAACAACAGTTCTCTTGGGACACATCCAATTTATGTAAAACTTATGCAGTACAAGTAGTGCAGATAAGAACTACATAGACCGTTTACTATTAAGATTTACGACTTGGACGAGCAATCGAATACACAAATACAATTCAATCCTTTTTCTATCCCAAAGTCATAAAACCAGGTCGGACATGAAGCCTTTCCTACATACAGCTGCTTTAAAAGCGTTTCATATTCCGCTACATTTTCCTTACGCCGATTCAAGCTTCTTTGAAATAAGTCTCCATTTTCACTCCGCTAACTCTATTTTTATACACTCAAATATGTAGCTATATATAATAGGTTGTTATAGAAACGTGTGTTCAAATTTTATGAATTTTCATGACAATTTTAATGATTTTGTTTTTACATTTTCAGAAAAATCATGACATTCCATCAACCTCCTTGGTATTAAATACCTATAGTTTCGTTAATGTGAGCCCTCTCTTATGCGAAACATTAGCTTAATCGGGCAATTTTCGAGTTAAACTTTTCAGTTTTAAAATAAAATTTCTGTGTTTAAAAAAAACAAGAATTTTCGTTAAATTGTCAGCGCTTTACGTTATTCACGGGGTCTAATATACGACCCCACCCGAAATGTGACCATTCCTTTTTGTAACATCCTATAGAATAACGTAATTGTAAAATGTTGCCCATTGAAGACCGTCTTCCCAAATGACAGATTGAGAAATGATTATATAGATCATATTAATCATTTCTGTGCGATTCTAGACTAGATAGAGATTCTAAATTAGAAAGATTCGAGAGTTTTTGAAAAGACTTAAATAACCAAAAGTTTGTTGGTTCTTTCAATACCAAATTTTCTACAAAATTATTTTATACAAAAAAAGATGTTCTGTTCAAAACGTATAAACAGAAATGTTAGAAAGCTTTAAATCGAAGACAAATGAATGGAAGAGTAAAGTAACAAATGATAGAGGATAAATCATTCTCTAGCACATTTGCATTAAGATCTATTCAGTGATGGCTACGTGTACTCGAAGATTTTAAACTGATAAATGCCTCTATCTTTTCTAAAGCTTACTTATGCATGTTTTCTTTTAAATATCGCCTAAAAGTAAGCGTTGAACAAAGATGATGTATGTTAACTACTATATTATAGAATATCCAATATACACAACATTTGATAGATGCCTGTTCTGTATTTAAGCAACAACTATTAGGTCTCTACATATGAAATTGGCGTTTTCTATGGAAAAAGTATAAAGTTATAATTCATCAAAATACATACCATTGTTATCTGTGCACTTTCACCATTTTATAAGAAGTTCAATAATTCCCTTTGAATGATTAAAATCATTAAATATATAAATATATAGATAAAAAAAAAAATCTTTAAAGTCGGTTTGGTCAGCCTTTTCGGAATCGAGTTTTTTTTTGTTGAATTTTTTTTTTCAAATTCCGGATTAAAAATGGTAATCTGTTGGAGCAATTGGGCCGGGGAGTATGGTGGATGTCAGAGACATTCCAATCGCAGCTCCTCTAGTTTTGCGACCGTCTGTTGTGTATTATGTGGTCTAGCGTTGTCCTGAAGTAGTGACCCCTTAGGACTTCCCTTCAGGACAACGCTAGCGCTCTAGGCTAGAACAATTGACTAGTTTTGGTTGGTTAACAGCTAGCTTTTCCATCATCTTTTGCAATTGATGACAATACAGTTCTGCCATAATTGTTTAAATACGATTTAAAATCCACTTGTTATTGTGACGGTTGAGTAGTGTTGTTAACACAACACTCAAGGCTGAATTTGGAATTCCTAACCAATCACCAGATATTTGAGATCAAAGTTTCCAGTTCAACAAAACGCCAATTTCATATATGTAAAGACCTAATATTTCTATGTAATAATATATCATTTATAATTTTAATACATAATTTTCTTTTTTATAGTAAATTTATCTTATCACTTATATCATCTACACAAGTAAGATAATTATAATGAAAATAGAAATCACTTAATGATTATTTTGGTTTTTTGAAATCATTGTTATAAATTATTATTAATCTACGTGTTAATGAAGTTCACTACCACCCTCGTTACGCAACACTTTGCATGCTTTCATATTATTTTTACTAAAAGGTGTACCTTCGATAATGATCGATCACCCATTTAAGGGTGTAAAGGCAATGCTGTTTAACATCGGTGATCGATTTGTACGGTCTGTTAGCCAAGTTAACGTCTCCTACTTAATTCCCCTACTTAACAAGTAAAAAAAACTTCTACCCTAAGTTCAGAATCGAAAAGATAATTAATCCAAGTTGCTAAGTGGTTCACCAAGCGGGTCAAGTAGACCTTTTCATGACGTGTCAGCTCTTGATTCCATTATGTGTTCCCCCTTATTTTGTCAAGAAACCATTTATCAATCGACTTTTTTTAGACGTGTTACACACTCATGGAGACCGATAGTTTAACGCAGGGTTTAGGCTTAATATCAGAAGCGAACAAAGGAGTTATTGTAGTAAATGCACACCAATACATGAAAAGTACTCGAGGTACGAAGAAGAGGTACAAGGAAAAGTAGATGAAGTATAAATTAAAAAATGCACTACGCATATTTTATACTTATTTCTTATTAGGCCGCTATAATGAACTTCTGATGAATTTTCTATTATTCTATATGAATTTTATATTTATTTGATAGGCAGATAAATCTAGCTATTTGTATGTATTATTTTATTATTATTGTTGAAGTGCTTAGTGCCACGTCGACCATTTCTGGTCTTTTGTAGCGCACTTTTTGCTTTACAGTTCACAGCTCAGACTTATGGCTTCGAGAAACCTCCAGATCTTTTCAGCAGTGATTGTTTGTATTTCCTGCGGTTGCATGATGTGTAACCCTAGGTTAATACATCGGTGCCGCATTAGTGGGCCACAAGAGCATAGAATATGCATTGCAGTTTCAGCTAGTGTATACCTTGGAGTACTAGTGCTAATGCCATTAGAAAAAAACAATCAAATCTTAAAATTTAAAACAGCTAATAAAAGTCTAATTTCTTATTTTTAATACTAACTATTAATTTTTCTATTATGATCGCTAAAAAGTTTGTATTTTTTGCAATAACCAAAATATATGAGATGTTAAACGAGTTTTAAAAGTACGCCGCGCCGGCGTAGTTAACACGACAGATTTGATGCGATATCGTGCAACTATATTATGGCAGTGAACGCTATGTGCAGCACGCCTAAATTTTGATGCAAAAGATTAGGCCAACGTGTGACCCACTTTGCAAATAGCTTTTTGTAGTCAATGGGTTATTTTTTTATTCCTTTTTATGTCTGAACTATTAGAACCATACGAACATGATTTACAAGCTGAAAGGCGCACGTAAAATGCTTAACAATAACTTAACTTCCACCCTTTTTACACATTAACCCTTATTAAATGCATCTTTGTTAAATTTTATTTAGTGTTTTATGTATTGTTTGTAAAATACGTTTTGTTTGAAAATAAATCATATTTAACCCTAAATATTATTATGATATGATAGTACTTTGGGGAGTAAATTTTACAAAGTGTTAACGAGTAAGACTATAAAACATTACATCATGCATGTATATTTGCCTTTATATTTAAAAAATAAGGACAAAATTCTCTTCTAATCGTGCAAAAATTACTTAATATGATAATAGACAATGCAAAGAGAAAACTATTGTCACGGCCCATGAAGGATATTGTTAGTGTCCCTCTGCATAGTCCCTGTATATTCCATTAAGAAACAAGGTATTTTATCTACATACATCTGACCATCCTTCTTATATTCATTTCAGAATCATTCTTCTATTAGACCAACTCGTAAAAACTATTAAGAACCACCGGATATATTAATTCTTTTAAAAAAGTTAAGAGCCTGTCACCTGTTGTGGCTATCCGTAGCACATACTTACGAATCTATTTGTATATATTTATATTATATAACCTTTCTTTCCGTGATGCGCCTTTTTCTTTTCTCAATAGTTCTACTTATTTCATTTAAACATTTTAAGCGTCGAATTCTACGGTACTTTTTAAATTTATCTTGTACACATATTAACAAAATGTCTACGATTGAAAGATCATGCACAAAATAAAGGAAAAACAATCCAAAAACTATCCAAAGTTCTTAAAGGGACAGGAAAGCCCCTGATCCGAATATTGTTACCAAACTGAATTTTAACGATATCTCGTCATCATGCCCTGTCAGCATTGCTCTCACGTTCCGAATATTTATACATAGAACTCCGTGCTTCCACGATTTGTAAATACCAACGTGATTTGAATTGGGTACGATATTGTGAACCGATGTGTAATAAGGGATTCAGATGTATTGTGGATGATTTTAATGGAATGTAAGGTCCGTGTGTGACTGCAAGCGATGAAGCAACTTTCACTTATTATTTCAACTTGAGGCAAAATAAAAATATCCAAAGACTTTATCACTAAGGTAGGAAGACCTAGGTAGTTTGTGGCGACCAACCGTGAAATAATTAAAAGTAAGTTGAACTCTGACTGCACATTGTATCCAAAGCTCTCTCAAAACGAGAAGAAATATTTTAATACCACTTACTGTACTGTACTTATGTAAAAAATTGTTCACATAAACTGACCAATTTATTTGGTAACCAAAGTAACTATCCGCTGCAAACTCGTTATCCAATATCGTCAGAAATAAACGCACGGTTACCGCTACTCGCTACACTTCGTTGGTGGGACAACTGCTTTATTATATAGAGAAAGTTAGTATATTCGTGACGAAGGCAAGTAAGTACGGTCTGGGATGATTGTACAAATATGTCTATTATATAATACATATACTGAATGCTTGTTTAAAATAGCTGTTACCATAACTTACATAGTATTTAGTAATAACAGAGAGTGAAAATATATCAATAGAATAATGAAATAATATGTTGTTCGTTTGTATGTGTATATACTTTTGTGAGTGGTATTCATGTTCATTAAAGTCATACGGTTTTACTCACGTGTGTTTTTCGGTCTCACTAGTTTTGGACCCGACGGGGGCCTTATATCAAGTAGTGAGAATTAAAATGGTAGTAACAAAGAATCAGATTTTTCCGAAATTGCAGAAACAGTATCCTTTTTTGTGTTACTATTTGAAGAAATAGGACAATTAGCATCAATCTCTGTAGTCTCGCACAGCAAAGCAATACAGTTTCCAAGAGCCTATCATTTAAAATGTAAAAATATGATTAAATCATTGAAAAAACTATCAGATGAAAAAGAAAACTGATTTTTTTCATGTGATAAACTTTCCCGGATACTTCTTCTTGCAATTGTAAGATATCAGTGCAGTTGTCCCAGGCCAAGAGAAATCAAAGTTTCTAAGCAAGAATATATCTCGGTACTTAAAAAATTTGATAATCAGTGGCATTGATCACAGTTTTACAAAAAGTTTACAGGAAAAGTTCATTAGAAAATATTCTTCAACAAAAGAGCGTAGGATAGTGAAAATTACACAATTAAGAAAATTACCAACACAGTCAAATCAACAAGTAGTGTTTTTTACACAAGTACTTCATCTTCTATAACTCTGAAAGAAATACATTAAAGGCTTAACAATGTTATTACAAATATATGAGACCGTTAGTCCTCGGTCACGAAGTTAGCGGGAGCGGGGCGGCGGCGGCGGCGGCGCGTTCCAATGCATACATTTATATGGAACTCGTCTCGAAGGCAGCGGCGCGGGGAGCGGGCGGCGAGCGGCGTACAAGCGGTGCATAACAATCTAGCGGTGCCCGCGCGTCTACATTGACGTAGTGTTGAGTTGCAGTATTCTTTTTTTGATTTTTAACGACTGAAGTTTCAAAATGCCCTCCGACGTGTTGCAGCAAAATATTACAATGATTTTTGATAGAACTCCAATATGGAACAGCAAAGACAAAGATACTAATTTCTCATAACACAACACTACGCCGCTCTGGCGCCGCTCGGTCTGCCCGCTGGCTTTAAGACCGGGTACAGCGTTGCCGCGCCACTCCCACTGACTTCGTGACCGAGGCCTTATAGTGTCTGATAAAGCTAGTGCTATTATTACTTGTGCAGTTTTACACAAGATTTATACGTCAGATATAGAGATTTATAAATCAAAACTGCGAAGAGAAAGAACGAAAACATGCTCGGTACTTCTGCAAAATAAATTTTATCTACCTGCTTAGTTATCTGCTTTGTATTTAATATAATGAAACATAAAACTCTGAAGGTAGTCACAAAGCTTCCTAATTATTAGTAATTCGGGTAAATTGAGAATATAGCGTATATAGTTATTAGATGTTAGCTATTAGAAAAAATATACTTCAGAGACTCTTGAAATATAATACAAATTTGCATGCTTCATTTAAATAAATGTGTTTTGAGACATTTTAATAAAATTATGCGAAAATTTACAAAAATTAAAATAACAATTTTTTTTTGATCATATTTATATTTTTATTTGGCACTATTTTTAATTTTAATGTAAATGTATGTCTTTTACGAGATATTTTATTTGTTTAACACACAAACATACAATATCCATCGAGATATTAACCCAGTGACAGTATGCGAATGCAGTCTTAATCCAACAAAAGGCGAGGGAAATGAGACCGACCTAAGTCGATGCAAGGTTTACTCTCGGGTTGTGCCAAACTCAGACTGCCCTGATTAACAGCCGCAGGCTTTATTTATAGGCGTTCAGGATCTCGGTGGGCGACGAGCGCGGCGCAGGAGTGGGGCCGCGTGCGCTTGTTTGGTCTGTGCGACTATAGTGGTGCGTTGTGTTATAAATGTTATAATACAACCGTATTTTTTTAATAAACAAAAAATATCTATCTATTTAGAACACCTTACCCAAGATGTGAACACAAATCAAGAACTTGAGAACGATGGCTTGGCAGTAACTAAAAAGACTAAGAGTCTTGATGGAATCCAATATGTTACTAGTGTAGAACAGCAAAGTTTGACTTCCGTACCGACTTGCTGTTTTAAGATTTGAAGTACTTGATTAACAAGACTACTATGACATTTCATTTCCGCAAAACTCTACCCATATATACCTACATAAAAAAAAAATCAGTCAGAACTGAAGACTCACAATGAGCATCAGTGGTGAACATTTCACTTACCCTCGGTACCACCATTTGTCAGCATCTATAAGTCGTCAATACAAGTTAAAAGTTACTGGCTAACACCCTAAGTTGACAAGTTCCATTTCATGTTACTTCAACAAATAGCCAAAAAGGCTCCCAAAAATAGAGTCTAGTACATTTGCATCGTAACAACATTTTTGGAACGTCCGCGCCATCCGACGCCGGATAGTCTCAGTGATCGTTTTATTTTAGTCGCAGTTAGTCGCAGGTCGATGCGACGCTACAAAATAAACGCCCGTCTATCCACGCCATCAATTCTTTTTACAATGGCCGATTTCTTTTTACGTTTTGCATTGTTATCCACACCTCGTTTTTATTTATTCGTCTCTCTTCATTGCATTGCAGAACTTTTGTTAACTTCACTAGAATATTTTTCGGAAACAGCAAGATTATTTATTTATATATCTTTGTGAATCAAATAATTTATAAAAAAAATTGCAATAAGACTTAAGAAGATTAATAAAGTGAAATTTCATTCCTCTTATAAATTCAGTAACTCAGTTTCAATGATTTTCGATAGGGCAATTCAGAAGTGATTATTTTTGAGAGAGCCAGTATGTGTGTCTGCTGTAAAAAAAAATTGTTGATTTCTTTTAGCTAAAAGGTTATTAAAAATATTATGCTTTAGTAAAAGCAGAGACAATTTTTAGTAAAGTTTAATATGTATGTAACGCTGATAGAAACCGTAGTGTTAGAACGAGATAATTGATGTCTAGCATCTGGACAACGACCCTTTTCGCACGTATAGACCGAATAAAAATATCTGTCATCGTAAAAGTAGATTTATTAAAATTCCAAATTTCATGAGCCATCTAAGGCCGTTCTGACCGTGGAACATTTGTTTATAAAAGCGTTGCTAATGGTTTAAACACTGCTTGTTTGTGACTTGATTTTATTTTTATAAAAATGAAACTTAAATATTTTTTACTAAACGAAGATACGCTTTTTATCCATGCTATGATTTATATTAGTAGCAATCTATCTATCTTATGGCAATTTAATAGTGAAAAAAGATTTCGCAAGCTGTTAACCCATGTTGAGTGCGTTATAACTTATAATAATAAATGAGCTATGACGAGTTTATTGCCCTTTAAAAAACGTACCTATTGAGCGACACCGTTGAAGCGTAAAAACACTCGCAGTTCACGCGATGATAAATGCTATTACGCTATTGTTACTTGCAACGGTTACTGCTGTTTCGCGTGGCAATTACTGTTTTTTTATGCACTTTTTGAATCAAAATAAAATCACCAGATTATTTGTTCGGTAACAGAACTTTCATTCAACTTCTTGCACAAACGTAAATCAGATTTACTTGTTATTTTACTTGTTGATTAAGTTGTTTAGTGTTTTTACTGTTCATAATGGTTACTGCTATTTCGCACCGTAATAATTATTTCTTGCTCATGCACTTTTTGAATCAAAAATAATTTACTAGGTTTTTTTTCGATAATCTCAGTTAATTTATTGCAAGGGCATAAATCAAATTCAATTTAGTTGTTCGGTATTTTGCAGTGTTAAGAAGGTTCTATGATGGTGATAGACCTGAAAACTAGGTTTATTAATTATATGCTTTACTTTGTTCCCAACAAAACCAACTTACCGGTCCCTGTAAACAGTTCTAAAATCAGAAGTATGACTTTTGCAGTGCTAACCCATTCCCACAAGCACAGAGCTCTGACAACCCTTCTTATACATAAAAAATAGCAGTATGCTATTAGCTTTGGCTAACCTTTCTCTTCTTCTTCTTTTCTTTACAGCAATCTCTTTCAGTTTGAGAAATACCGGCTGCACCCTAACACGCTAGAAAAGGTACTTAAGTATCCGAAGCAAAAATCTGTCAAAGTGTAACAACTTTAATTATTATTATGTTTACTATTTCAACCGTTTGTAACAAACACCTTGAAATGTAGCGATTAGGAAAGGGTAACCGGGTGATCTTATTAACTAGTTATATCTTTCGTCCACAGAATCTGTTAAATATCTAGTTATAGAACCAGATATTGAATATACATTCTAACCTTCACAAGCGTCACATTTTCATAACGTCACAAGCACGTGATTAAGCAATTTGCATCACAATGTGTATGTAGAAATTCTTTTTGGAGCTATGTAACATATAGAATACCGGTAGGTAGAAATTATACAAATTCTAGATATCGAACAATCATCCCATCTTCATTATTTTTGCCATGGTGTTGTGTCAACTTTTTTCATAACGCATGTCTATTTTCTGTATCTTTGTATACCTTGCTTTTAATGTAATTTAAAAAAAAAAACACGTAAGCTGTCATGAGTGTACACTATTTAGATCATAATGCTGATACTATGTACACTATACCTGTATATATTCTTTCGTCTTCAGATAGTAGATCCTTTTAAAACCTACTGTAGCAAAAAGTTACGTTTGACGATCTAGTAGTGTATTTCAGTGTAACGTCAGAGCTCGTGGGTTTGATTTCCACTCAAATATATGAATGCATATTTTGTATTTTATGGGTCTGGATGATTTTATATATCATAAGCATGCATGTAGAAAACCAAAAGTATGTTCATCAGTATTCTAGAATCCATAGTACAAGCTCAAGTTTAACGAATATTATTATTTTATACTATATTAAATGTTTATTACGTAGCTTAATAATCTCCAAAGACACACGTCATCAACTTTCTTCGGCTTAAACATTTGTTTCAGTTTCAAACTGTGCTGGTTTTAATTAATTTAATTCTTGTTTTAAGATTAAAACGAGTCAACAACGAACTGTTTATTTCCACGACAGGTAAACATTCTCACACTCATTTTATGAGTAACATATTTTAACAGAATTGCTTGTCATTGTCTTCTCATTTCTTATGTTTTATAAACAAGCTTAGTAAGTAAAAACAAGTTGTTTAAAATGTGTAACATGCATGGCAAAAAAAAACTACGTTTATATTCTTTATATACGTTATTGCGATTCAAGTTAAAAACGTAACGTTATTACATAGAATAGATACTCAGTTTAAAATATATGCAAAATAATTATATTGACTGTTGTTTTGTTACATTCCAGTTTAATAGTACTAAAGTATTCTTGCTGAAAATAGTAGAAATTGTATCCAGGTTCTCATTGGGGAAGGATCTCCACTCTACGGAAAATCGTTGTCAAGATAACTTCGTTATTGCGGGTCTCTAAAGTAAAGCACTTTAAACTCATTGCGAAATCAATGTCTTTTCTATATGTCAATTCATTATACGTTGCTACCGTTAGCTACACATAGACATTATTGCCTTTGCACTAGCTGTAAGCCTAACTGCTAACTTTGTGATGAATGAGAATGAAAAAAATTTCAGATTTTTGCTAATTTTTTTTTGATGACATTAAAAATAAAAATAATAACAATAACTCGACACATCTTACACACGGCCATCTGATCCCAAACTAGGCCGAGCCTGTACTATGGTAACCAGACTGCTGATAAACATACTTATATATTTCTAAATACATACATATTATAGATAAATAACACTCAGACACAGAACAAATTATCGTGCTCACCACACAATTATCTGTCATGGGTGGGAATCGAACCCACGACCTCTGGCTTAGCAGTCAGGATCACTAACCACTAGACAAACAGGCCAGTCAAGCCATTAATGCAAATCCTCTTTTTTTTAATGTCTTAATGTAAATATATATTTGAAATAGCATTACATAATTATTTTAAGAATAGGTATTATAAAACCAACAGTTTATGCTACTTAGAAAGTAGAGAGAAAAATGTTATTCCGTGTAAGTCCCGATAGACCGAGAATGCTATACTGTACTGAGGAATTTCTACATTTACCAACCGAACATTCAAGTAGTTATATAACGTTCAAGCTGCACTTCTAAAGCTGTATTTACAAAAAAATTATAGGAGATAAGTTTGGCGTGGTATTTTAGTTTTTTCTTTTTATTGCCATTTTTTACAATGAAGTTGGTTGGAAGTTGGACACGTTAAACTTAGTAGCAAGTGAATACCGATACCTACCTGTAATCATTGGTAACACTAAGAACCTTTGCACGACACCCTCGCAATAATTGTGTTGCAAATGTATCTAACCTTTTTGACTGCTCGCCATCACTCGGGTTTAGTGCTTGTTTGCCACCATAGTGAATGAAAAAAATGAGTTAAATTCAACATGGTAACATTTTAAATATCTAAAGAAGAAAGCATTTTCAATAACCTCCATAAGGAAACATGATATTATAATGAGGTTTGAATACAGTGTAGGTAATGTTAGTGGTAGGGCTCTGTTTCCGCATTTAAACTCACAGACGGTTCTTTAGGCTCCGATATGGCTTTCTAGTTGAGTTAGTTTAACTCCTTCTAGATGATCTTCTCCTGGGATGTTCACAAGCTTAAAGGAGCTGCACAACGTTTAAAAAGTTGTGGGCAAAATGTGGGTATAACGTATTTCTGCCTACCCGGTTTGGTATGTATTGCCGTGAGTGAAAATCAATATTTCCCAAGGACAATCCACTGTATCCGTATTAGAATATTAATCTAATTATGTACTAAACCCATAATGGAAGCTATAATTTCTTCCTTACCCATTCATTCTTTATTCTTCAAAAGGAAGCTCCTAGTGTAAATGAAAGTAATATTTATTCGTTAGGGACGTTAAATTTACAGGAGCCGGTGATTAAGGTCCATTCGGTGATAGCATCGATCGACATTTGCAAGCCAATGGCGCTTTAGTAGTCTATTGCTTAGTAAAAGCCTATTTATAAGGACGTTAAGATTCTGCGACGATGGAGTAAAGGATATTAGCTGTTAGGGTTTATGTTGTGTTAATGTTGATTTCAGATGGACATTTTCGGATCTTTAAGACTTGGTATACACATGATATTCAAATTTGAACCCTTATTAACTAAGTTCAAGGGTTACTAAAATCAGTTTTAAGTACGTTATTAGTGATTATGATGTAAATTTACGTAGGGGTTATGACGTCAGTTAACAACATCTAAATTTTAACAAACAATATATAGACATGTTTAAAGGTACCAATCCAGTATTGGTATTCGTATAGATATAGGGCTCTGCTTCCGCATTGAGACTTATAGTCGCTCCATTATGCGTGCAGATATCGGTGGTTAGTTGAGCCAACCTTGCTTTTTATTACAGCATACGGCATACGCCTGACGATACGCGGTTATCGTAGCCTATGCACGCGTTGCCAACCCTTTAAATACCTATACTTACACTCCTTTTTTGAAAAACCATAACCCGTACCGTGAACGTACTGCCAGCAGCAAGCGGGTGCGAAGATAGAATGCGGCCGTGGGCATCATGTTAAATAGTTCTTCGGAGCACAACCCAAAATATAAGCGGTAGAAAAAAGACCGAAAAAGAGACTGTCTTCGTGCGTGACGAAGACACAGTCTCTTTTTCGGCTTAAGGGTTCAATATCGCTTGTGAGTATCGTTGACGATTCACAAAGCACTTCTTTAAACCGGGTCAAAAGACCCAAGCTGGTATATAGGTGCTCCCGCAGAGAGTGACAGCAGTATAACTTGTATAATAAAAGTCTTCTCGTGCCCTGGGGTGTGAAATACCTCTTCGTTCTTTTAAAAATACAAAGTTTTTTTGCTCCTTCGTGAAGCACAGAAGCCTCGGGAACCTGTTACTCTGTCATTTGTTTCTGCACACATTTTATAAGTTGCCATACCTTAAAAACGGGGCACTTTGTTTAACTTTCTTCTCTATGTTTGTCTCTCTATTTGTTAGGACCCTTTTTATTATCTAGTATTTAACTGTAAATCAAAAAATCTTCCTTTTTCATATAAAAAAATCCCAACCCTAATCAAACATACTGATTGCATACCACCTCATCCTCAAATATTATTATTTTATTTATTATTATTAGTTATTATTTATTAGTTTGTAACCCGTCGCTGTTAATTGAAAATAATGACTGATAATAACTAGCGCACAATAAACTTTGTAATTATTTTTTGTTAAAACAAAGCTAACTCATTACATTGAGTGTATTGTTGTGATTTTACAATAGAGTTCGGTTCTGGCACTCGCCGGCCGCTGCCGCGGCACGCTCGCTTCGCTCGCTCGGCTCGTGCGTTGTGGTCGCAGTTCTAACCTAACCTAAACCTAGCCTATATGTGTGACGCTATTTTTACGTTTGTACGCTCTGGTTAATTTGGTGTGCAATCAGTATATTTGATATGAAAATTACAATTTCGTATTAACTTACGTACGTAATTGATGTAAATAAGTTTACGGGTGATAAGTTTTTTGATGTGCATTTAAGAATAAGTCTTTTTTATTAGGTTACAAAACATAAACGCATCAAGTTATTCTGTCAAATATTTACCAACGCAACGTAATAATAGACGTTTTACATCCTTGCCGCATGTTTTGTTAGTTGCAAGTAAATTAAAATATATAGTTTTTTTTCGTTCAGCTAGAATAATTAAATTCGGCAAAAACTAAGGTCTCACATTTGTGTGTGTATTTTTTATGAAATAAAACAACTATATTTTTCTGACTACAAACTTACATTTGCAGTTGAAGAAGTGAAAGAAAAGAAGTATAAGTTAATGTATTCGAGAAGTTTTTTCTTTAACTTGAAAGTTAAGATTGTTTAGTCCAAACCTCACCTATCTTCTATATATTAATACGCGAAGAGTACTCTTTGTAACCCTTTTAAGCAAATTTTGCGGATGGATGAGATACTCAAAGTTTATATGTATCAGAAGTGCAGATTGCTAAAATTTTAACAGCTACAAATTTACAAGATTTCCAGTAAGTATATGTATGTATGTTAACCTCTCATGGCACGGATAGTCTATACAATGACAGTTCGTGGTATTCTGGTCATCAATATGAAACAAAACATTAAAATAAATAAATAATAATAAATTGTGGTCGAAATCCGACCATCAGGCCATCTCTAGTAAACTATTATATTCCCGGTATTTAGGAAATATCCTTGTAATAGAGTATATATAATGTAGGTACCGAACACAAGTTATTGCTAATATTTGTCTACTTCTATTCTCTTTTAGACTTCCTATATTTCAATGTTTATGAAGCACATGAAGGAAAGGCCAGAAGAATCAAAATCTGTGCGAATTATATAAATAAATGTTCGTACATATATTTGTCATGCCTGTTGGTCTAGGGGTTAGTGATCCTGACTGCTGAGCAAGAGGACACTTCGATTTTCACCCAGGACAAATAATTGTATAATGAGCACAATCATTAATTTTGTTTTGAGTCTGGGTGCAATTTATCTATAAATATGCATGTAATTAAGAGGTAATATATAAGTATGTTAATCAGCAGACTGAATCAGACGGCTATGTGTGAAGTGTCTCGAGTTATTATAATCTTCACATTAAAATTATATATTCCCTTAAGAAAACAATTTTTCATGTTTCATTTTTATCTTATAATGTAAAATGAACAGTTTGTGAGTACTACTGTAGGTATCCTTATATCGTTTAGCACATCTCTAGCTCGCGACGATTCTCTGTGACCGTGCCACTAGAAATGCTAAAGCCAACACTATTATTCATTGCGTTATACATTTCAAGAAAAAGGTGATAAAGAACAAATTATTTCATGAAACCATCTATATAAGCAGTTTCCCTGCAGATCAAGCTTTGGCCCTCTACGCAGATTTGGATCTGTCCAAAGCCCAGTACGCATTTATAAGACTCAAACTTATAGAAAAGAGCTCCGACATGTTGCCGTCATATTGAAGTGACAGACACAAGTAGATGTAAAGCTACAAGATTTGCTGGATCATGCTATTGGCCGTATTTTGATGATAGAAGGTGTTTACAGACCTTCACAAAGTCGTCTCAAGTTGTTTAGTAAATGGGGATACGATGGTTCATCAGGACAAAGTGCATATAAACAAGTTCTACAGGATGAAAGTGGTTTAATTTCAGACGCTTACTTATTTATAAGTTCATTGGTTTCTTTGAAGCTGACAGATGAAGAAACAAATGAACAAATGTACTTTGGCATAATCCTGTACTTCTGTCTGGTATTGCGGCCCTATATTAATGGAATTTTCTCAAGAGACTCCTGAGAAAACTCGGCCTGTAGAGAATGATATAAGATCACAGATTAATAATCTACAGAACTTACTTATTCATAAAAATCAGCAGATTGTTGAAATAAATCATAAGCTATTTCTAACTATGGTTGATGAAAAGGTGACTAAAGTGCTAACTGATACAAGTTCTGGTTCTGTGTGTACAATATGTGGTGCTAAACCAAGTGAAATCAATAATACAAATTAGACAAAATTCCGTCAAAACCTGAAAATGAGACAGCTTACGAATATGATTTATCTATGTTACAAGCATGGATAACGACCATGGAGATGATTTTACATTATCTCATACAGAGGATAAGAAATGTAAAGAAGATAAGGAAAAAAATCGTGCCACATCAAGTTCGATGCCAAATGGGATTCACATTGCTAAACCACGGCAAGGAACTGCAAATAGTAATGACATTGCCTAACAACCTAGCTTTTGTAACGGTCGGGTATAGTGGCTCGACTCCATATCACCGCCGGATAGGAATTCAATTACTGCTGTGAATTATCCCAGTGTGCGCTGCGGTTACGTTTAATAGCTGGTCGATCATCGAATTTGTATTTCGGGAAACATGCGTTTAATTCCGCCCGGTGAATTCTTATGTGGTCGTATTATTCAAATCATTCGCAATTTTTTATTAATAATATAATAATGCTTAAAGTATAAATAAAATTAAAACTTAATAGAAGAACTGCAATAAATGAAAGTTTTGATGTTTCATGCAGTAAATTCATTAAAGAATGATGTCATAAAGAGAATTGCCGTGAACACCATTCCAACGCGATGTCTATAAATTCGTACTAAATGATTGAAAATATTCTGATGATTTTGAAGCAGCAGATACGGAATGTCTAACATTGAAATATGTAGAACTTTAAACCTTTCTGAGTACACTACAAGGCAGGTGAATCGTCGCTTTCGCATAATATATATCACTACCTACATATTATAATACAAAGTCCCCCGCCACGTTTGTCTGTCTGTTCGCGATAAACTGAAAAACTACTGAACGGATTTTCATACGGTTTTCACCAATAGACAGAGTGATTCATGAGGAAGGTTAAAGTGTATAATTTGTTAAGATGTTGTGTAAATTGTTTGAAATATATTGATTATTGTTGAAGATGTCTCTGCTACCCGTGCGACGCCGGGTCGGGTTGCTAGCCCATTATATTTTTAGTATCACCGCACTTTACTAATACGTAGCCAGTACTATGTATTTTACATATGTAAAGTACTAGTAATTTAAGATTTGTTTGATTATAAAATCTTTAGACTATATACAATAATACATACATATGCACAATCACGCCTGTATCTAGGAAGGGGTAGACAAAGACGTATTAAACGCCCACATTTTGGCGATTTTAATTTTAAGAATATTTAACCGACTTCACAAAGGAGGAGGTTCTGAATTCAAATGTTTTTTTGTGTGTGTTACGCGATATCTTCGCTATTTGGGAACCGATTTCAATATTTTTTTTTTAAATCAATTAGTTATACTAATTGGTTTAAATTTGAAGAAAATATGCCACCTTCAAGCGTGGCAAATTAAGGATTAAAGAATGTAGCTTATTAAAATATAATATCATGAGTTACGCGCTTTGAAGTCGGTGATACTTTTTTTTAAAGTTAATTATTCAACCGGTTTGAGTTTAGATAATTTATTGTTGAGAGAGTTATTTGCAGGCCGACTTTTTGAAAGTCTACTGCAGGACAGTAGTCTTTCAAAAAGTCGTTAAATTATGTTAAAAAATTGTCCTGGAACCAAACAATAATTACCTAGTGATTCATCAGAATAATCCTATGTGTGATTTGAACCCATAATACTCGACGTAGTTACAGCTGGCGAGGTTACCAGTTATACCGCTGCACCATCTGCGTTAAACTATTTAAGTATTTCTTATTGCAGGTAAGTCGATAAATATCATATATTTTATTACCATGTTGTTACGTCATAGGAATTCACAAAATACTCATCTAAAACTTCTTTACACAACAATACGACCCTGTCCTATCCAGGTCATTAGTACCTAATAGGTACTTAAAATATATTATAACAATTATTGTTGCCATATCAGTGCTATCATCAAACCAACCACAAGTCCCAAACTAATATACACCCCTACAGATGCATACCTTTACACACACAAACACTCCTATGTTTAAACAACTGTAAAGCTGACAGTACGTGTGACGTCATAACGACGACGCAACGTGATAGTTGTCCCAACGAGTCCCCGGGGCGCCATCTAGGCCCGGGATTGAGCCGGGAACAAAAACCAGAGCCATCAATAAAATATCACAAGCTAGTTTTTGTGAAAATCTTGAGAGAAAATGCTTTGGGAAACTGGGTTTTGAATAGTTAGTAATAGCGATATGTGTTTAATGTTATATAGGTATACAAGAGATATTTCGTGCAGATATACACTACAACAAACTTTAATGTTATTTTATTTAATTTCAACCGCAATTTTTGACTTCCACTTTTAGATTTTTATTTTCACCAAAACTTTTATTCAGAGATATAGTTCAGCAATCTGTGAGATTTATTGGTTTTTACATACATTGCTTGTACATATAGAACCTATGTACAAAATAGATCATATAAATACCTATAAAGAAATGGATAAATTGAATGGTTAAAAATGGTTTTTAGAAAATGGCTAGAGAGTAGAATCTAAAGTAATACCGTATATTATTTTTTTTATTGTTATTTTATACATGCACATGGTACGCATGTATTAAACGTATGATTTTGTATGTATTGTATATATCTAGTTATATTTTGTTCAGTTTATCTCGTGTACTTAGTACTAGGAATTAACGTAATGGTATATAATGGAAAACAAAACTTTGAAAAAATGTACGTAAAATGTACAGCTTTGAACAATCACACACCTCACACACGGCCGTCTGATCCCAAATAGGGCGAGCCTGTCCTATGGTAACCAGACTGCTGATAAACATACTTATATATTTAATTATTGAAACAAACATACTATAGATAAATTACACCCAGACCGAACAATAGATCGTGCTCATCACACAATTACTTATTCTGGGTGGGAATAGATATCGAACAATAGCATGTCAGAATCACTTACTACTAGAGTACTAGACCAATAGGCCCGTCATACGAGTATATCATGAACAACTTTTCAAGCTCTTAAAAACAGTTGGACTGATTGAACTCCGTTAAAAAAAAAAGGGAATCCATTGTTTCAGTAGTATCAAACTTTTGCTTACAAATTCATTTATTTGCTGTTTTGTTGACAAAGGGGCGTAACTAATACAACGTTATGGATGCAAGTGTAATATTATTACTTTCTTCTTAATAAACCTGTAACATTGTCTTATCTGATACACTGACTGTTATATTGTTTGTAAAATAGTGTCTTTTTAACTTTAGCGTTTATTAATCAAAGAGAAACACTGCGTTTATACGTTGCAATGCAATACTGTAGCATAATATGAAATATATTCAAATCTCCCTCAACGTAGCACTACCTTTGTTCAAAATTCTGAATTAAGAAAAACGATGGACCAATTTAAAGTTAACCTTTACCCTGTGCTGTGTGGGAGCTCGACTGTATAAAACATTTAATTTCCCACTTCGATATAGTCACATAAATGTGACATGAATTTTGTTACAAATGCGTTCGACAAGTTGCAGTGAAACTGTAATTGTGTTTTTTAATAATATGGTTCACAAATAATTCAAACTGGTTTTGTTTACGGAATTTATAGAATAAAATGTTATAATGAAATTAATTTGAGATTCCTAATCACATAATTTAATAAAATGTGGAAGTCAAACGTTTCATAAATTCCAATTTAAGAAATATGGAACAGGATAATACTTGAAAGATATTTACTTTGAACAATCTACTAAATAATGTAAAGCCAATATTTGTTCACACTATAAGTGACTGATTTGTTTTAAAGTTTTGCTTCTTTAAGCTCGAGTAACATATTTTACATAGTATTTGTTACTTAGTGCGAATAGTGTTTGTTAATTAATTTTTAATTTTAACATTTTGATGAATCACTGACAATTTTCAACTAAGCTCTTTGCGCATGTTATCGTTATTAAGCAGAGATATAATATATACTTTTTTCATAAAGTAAATTTCTTTCTTTGGCTTAGAAATATAAAAGCTTAGTACAAATAAAAAACAGTGAAAATCATTCGTCAAAACGCGATTCCTTTGCACTGATACTTCTAAGCGCGAAAACTCAACATTTCATCTTTAGAGGTAAAGACTTAAAAGCAATCCTGAGGAGAATCGATATGAATACGTAAAAGGTAATACAAAGAATCGTCAAAAGGCAGGGGTTGAATATTTGAGCGTCTCGAACGTGGTACGCGGGCATACAGACGTGTGCCTGGAAGAGAAATGTTGTAAATTATTTTAGATACAAACTTGGTGGTGAGTTTTATGTCTTTCAATTGTAATAAATCAGTACACTTTGCTGAACATTTTACATGAAATTTCATTTTGTGCTGTCAATATTTTTTACAGTGTATTTTACATGCGACTATCGTAACAAACAATGTGGTGAAGTACCGGATGATCAGTGGTCTTAGACTCTCATCTTTTAAATCACGCATTGCAATGACTGTAAAAACCCTTATATCCTTTATCCGTATCCTTGAGGAAAACTTGTGACGGAGGTTATTCCACAATTGAGCATCCGTGAAAAGAAGTTATCTTTGAACAATATAGTAAATAACCTCTCTAGTTTTGAAATGTGGGTATTTTACCCCTTGCCGGCGAAATTAGAGCGCTGAAAAGTAGCCACTAGCATCATCTCCAAGAATTTATCAGAATATTGTACATTATTGGGAGATGAACATCTGGATGCTGTTTACAGGTACATAATTTCTATGTAGGTACGTCTTTAGTTACGTAGAAAGTCATTCGTGGATGTGGTCATTTTAATTAAAATACATTTTGGAAATGTTATTTTAATGGCATTATTTATGATAACGGCACTGACGTCTATTGTACTTGTATAATAGAGGTCAGTGGATAACGGTAAAATGTGTGCCGATTGAAATCGGCGTGGAGTGGTTCAGATAAAAATTCGTAATTTGAAAGTGCTAAATAAGTTTATAACCCAACCCTTTGTATATGCGCCGCGTATGTCTGTCTGTCTGTTCGCTATAAACTGAAAAACTACTGAACGGATTTTCATTTTTGACTAATATACAGTGATTCACGAGGAAGGTTTAGGTGTATAGTTTGTTCCCGTGCGAAGCCGGGGCGGGTTGCTAGTCAAAAACTAAAATCCTAGTACTACACAACGTAACACACTCAACATTAAAGATTCACAGAGAAAATCCAAATGGTCTGTTCAACATAGTTTACTAATAATAGTTTACTATTTACCATAACATAATATTCTTGTTATCGTCCACCAAACCTAAGTACAATACGTCTAAGTCCTTAAATAACGACGTAAGTCTTACAAGAGAGTGGTTTGGCCCAAGATCCCGCTTCACTTTGCTTCGGGGACAACAACGTGAAATCCTGTTTAGCTTTCTTGATGAGGCGTATTTTGGTCTGTTTTATGTAACTGTATTCTGCTACATTAAGTCCGTCCGGACAGATGTTGTTATATAATTTCAACGATGAGTACCTAAATGTGCTTGTGAGTATCTCTTACCAATCATTAATCACATACAAAAAAATCGGACAAGTTGAAGTATATGGCTGAAATGGCAATTTCTTTTGATTGTGTTGCAACTTGGAAATTTTATTTTATTAAAAATTTAATAGATCGCCCACATAAACAAGTATTATATGTTAATTTCAACCTATAATAATAAATCCACACATCTCACACAAGGCCGTCTGATCCCAAACTAGGCTGAACCTGTGCTATGGTAACCAGACTGCTTAAAAAAATACTTATATATTTCTAAATACATACATATTATAGACTAGCTGTGCCCGCGACTTCGTTTGCGTTTTTTCGGAAAACAGCAATTTGTCGCTTATTGCATAGTACCTCTTTTTCCAGGCAGGATTTTTTATACTGTATTGTCGGTGAAACAACCTGGAGCGTACAAAAAAGGTTGTTTTGGTTGCTTACACGTGAAATAACGACATAATTTGGCCGTGGTAAATTTGCTCATTTGTTTTTCGTGTGGAAGCTAACCTCACCGGACTATTGGTGAGGCCGTATATCAGGCTTAAACCAACTAAAACCACACGGTGTGCCTCACAGCACGGTTTATAAGTTGACCGTCAGTACGGCGACGTTTTGCCTCCAATGATCCACCCAGCGTTGGCTAGCGGACGGTAACTGGGCGATGTCCAGACGCCCTCTTCACGGGAGACTCTGCTTCGGGTGAAGAACATAAAACTCGTCTCCTACACCCACGGCCACTCTTAGCGTACGCATGAGAGCGCGAGTGAAAAGGTTCCACCTGGAAGATTTTCTACCGAATCTACACCGTCACCTTCTCCTTGCGCGAGTTGTTCTCCTCGCAGAAAATCGTCATAAAACAACTGTGACGACCTAACATCTCGATTCGTCCGACCAATTGGGAGACTCTTGCTGTAGTCAGTGTTTGCTTCTGAGCTTTGTTTAGTCACGGTGTAACATAAGATTTCACATTAATGTAACCGAACGGAAAATAAATGGTCTGAAAGTGTAAAAAAAACTTCACCGGTTACATGGCAATATTTCAGCTCAGATGTAATTTTTTTGGCGATAGTGTCTGCCATGCATTTAATATAGGAAAATACTGTAATACTAACAAAGTGTTAAGTTTAACTAACAACCTTTTTTTTTTTAAGTCATAGATGCTTTAAATTAAAATTCTATTCTATTCTAATATAATCATGTTGACGGGAATCAACGCGATCACGTATTTAAAACCTTTGCTTTGCCGTGGTCGTGGCCGTGATCACAGGCCTGTAGGTACTGTAATACTTTTTAAATACGTGATCGCGTGAATTCCCGTCAACATAATTATATTATCATGGAACGCAAAAGTTTAAAAGTTTGGATCTTCTTTTCTATAACTCTATTTATAAATATATGAATATTTACTGGACTGGCCTGATGGTCTAGTGGTTAGTGACCCTGACTGCTGAGCTAGAGGTCGTGGGTTCGATTTCCACCCAGGACAAATTATTCACTGTCTGGGTGTAGTTTATTTATAATATGTATGTATTTAGAAATATATAAGTATGTTTATCAGCAGTCTGGTTACCATAGCTACCATACCATAGCTCTGCCTAGTTTAGGATCAGACGGCCGTGTATGAGGTGTGTGAAGTTGTTATTATTATTAATGCTTTGAAACATATTTATGAATTTAATGTCTGCGAGAGGTAAAATAGCTCGTTGGCATAGTCAAGAAATGGCTATCGATTACTCTGGGATCACCAAACAAAGAAAAAAAAACTCCTGCTGCTTCAGCAATCACCACAGAAAAGCACGATGATATCCTACAATTGAAAATATACATTCACTCGAAGTCCTTCAAACAGACATGACTATTTGCAGGTAAAATCTAATGTAACTAATAATATTTCTTTAAATCACAATTAAAAATCGATTTTTTGTACTCTTAATATTTATTAGTTAATTAAATTGAATGGTTTTATTAAAAATATAAAAAACAAGTAAACTTACGAAAAGAACTAAAAAGCAAAAAATTAATAAACCTTTTAAGTCTTAAGTATTAAGCTTATTTACAAGGTTTATTTATTTTTTGCTTTTTAGTTTTTTTCTTCGGTTAAAATTTTTGTTAAAAAGATTATTATTTCTGATTTTGTTTGTCATCAGCTCGGCTACATGATGTGATACCTCATAAAGTAATGAAAAGTAAACAGAAACACTATTCGTTTCTCTCAATTTTATCAGAATTCCATCATCAGATCCTGACTTCCTTGACATGGGACCACCCTTGAGGTATACCCTATGTAACAAAAAAGAATAATCAAAATCGGTTCATAAATAACGGAGAAGGCTGAACAGACATAAAAAAAAAGAAAAATGTATATAAACGGTCGAATTGAGAACCTCCTTTTTTTCGTCGGTTAAAAACGATACCTAATTTAAAAAAAAAAGTAAATTAGTTTATATATTAAAAAAAAGTGCAAAAAAGAAAAGAGTGTCAAAGAGGGATTCGATCCGGCACCCAACCTAGTAGAAATCGTACTCTACACCAGATAAGCTAAACGCTCGCTATATTGTGGTTTGAAATAAGTATAAACATTCTACTAACGTTGCAATGTTATTACATCTTTCATTGATTTTCCTATGGGAACCAAAATTTAAACCGGGATAAAAAGTACTCAAACTATTATCATACTAAGTTTTAAGCATATCCCTTCAGTAACTTCTGAGTTTATCGTGAACATACAAACAGACAGACAGAAAGAAGACAGACAGACAGACAGACAGACAAAAATTGTTTGAATCGCATATTCGGCATCAGTATCGATATCATAATACCCCTCAGTCGATTTTTTTTAAATATATTCAATGTACAGAATTCATCCCGCTACAGATTTATTATAAGTATAGATAAATTACACAAAGACACAGAACAAGTTATGGTTAACGTGCTCATCACACAATTATTTTTCCTGGGTCTGAATAGAACCCACGACCTCTGGCTTAGCACTCAGGGTCATTAACCACTAGACCAACAGGCCAGTTCTACGAGTTCTTGAGCAAAATCTCTTGACAGACAGACGGGCGGACAGTCGTACAATAAAATGATTAGGTTAATGATAAGGGGTCCTTTTTCATTTCAAGGAAGGCAACCCTAAGAAAGTGCATAAGAATTTCTTTCTGCATTTTTCATGACTGGCTCAATAGAATCCTAATATTTTTTTAAATAAATGTTATGCATCAGTAATTAATAATAACTGGAGATTATTTAACGGTTATTTTATAACGATAAAATTAATTAATTTTATTTTAAATAAACTCCAGCTTTTGAAGAAGAAGAGACAGAAAGAATTGTTTTGGACGGACCTTGGAGCCCTAAACTGGCCTGTCGGTCTAGTGGTTAGTGACCCTGACTGCTGCGCCAAAGGTTGTGGGTTCGATTCCCACCCTAGTCTGGGTGTTCTTTGTGTCCGTTGTTTATATGTTTGTAAAGTCCCCGGCGACACAGGAGTAATTCCTAATGCGGGAGTTGTCTTTTTTATAAAAAAAAAAAAACTAATATTAAATGATGTTTCATTGTCGGAAGGTACCAGCGGAGTTTCCAATATGACAAATTATGCATTTCTAAATACATTTGTTATAGTTCCCTTTAACCGTGAACGCTAACTATTTATTCAAAAAGTTTTCACAGTTGAAAATGGCATATTCATCAAACACAAAGAGTAAAAGAAAATCTCTTCCACTAAAGGTTGATGTAAAATGTCGGGACGCAAAATTAAATATACTGCATCATTTCCCCTCTGAGATCAAATATCCGAGATATCCCCAATGCGTGGCTACCGTAATAATGTCAAAATGAAATATTTTTAATGAACGTGGCTTTGTCCAGCGTTGCGAGAACGTGTGGATACTGTGACCTGAATAATTTCTTGTGTTTCAGCAATATTGGAATTTATTTGTAGCTCGCCACTAGTTTCACCTTACGTCTTCGTTTTTCCGTGTTAACCTGGATAAAGGCTTTATGTCTAACTTTATGTGTATTATGTTCATTAGTTTTTCTAAATCTATAACAAAATGAGCTCTGAAGGTGTCTGAAGTGTTCTCGTACGCAATGTTGCTATATTTGTGGGCATTTATTCTGTAAACAGTTGTGATATTTTAATGAGAGTGCAGCAAACGGCATACTATAATTATGTATATTAATGACTTGTGTAGACTCACAATATTTTAGTGTGTGATTTTTTTTTTTAAAGGCTACTAGTAACGTTTGTCACACATTACTAGTATTCTTGTTAACCCCTCCAGCTACGCTAAATGCTTGTGTTAGGAGTGGGTTCACGTCGGTAGTGCACTGGGTGGGGTTTGAACCCGCAACCACTCCATCGCAAGTCCGACGCCTTAACCATTACGCTACCACCGCTTTTTTAGTGTGTGATTGATTCAACCCTTGTCTTTTGGAAAATTTTACGCTTACCAGACAGTAAATCTCTTTTACTTTCAGGTCGCAGTTTGACAGTCATGAATGGAATAAGAAACAAGAAGTCAAAAAGCTCATATTCATAAACTTTTTTAACCGTTTCTTTTTATGGTATCACCGCGTCACGCACTGCACTAAAGGTGTTGGGAAAATTTGTAAAAGCTAAGCAATTATTCAGTATCTATCGTATTTTCTTAATCATACTTTCAATAATTCTAATAAGTAGTTAAGAACGACCATACGTCGTCAGTTCTTCTACGACAGATTACTGTATTGCTGACGAAGTCTACTGCAAGCTAAATTGAATAAAAAAAAAATGTTTTAGAATGTACATAAGCCGGTGAATTTTGTTGTTTTTTGAAGAGCTAATATACCTATAAAAATATAGGCCTTTTGTTTCAGGGGTTAGTGATACTTAATGCTGAGCCAGAGATCGTGCGTTTCATTTCGATTCCCACCCAGGACAAATAATTGTATGATAAGCACGATCATTTGTTCTGTGTCTGGGTGTTATTTATTTATTAAATGAATGCATTAGTATTTAATAATATATAAGTAGTTTTATCAGCAGTCTAGAGACCATAGTACAGGCTCTACCTAGTTTGGAATCAGATGGCCGTGTGTGAGGTGGCTCGATTATTTTTATTATAAATAAAATAATTAATATTTGTTACTATGCGGTTAGTTTTGTTTTGCCTAAATTGCCATGTAAATATTTACACATTTGAACATATTGAAAAAGCTTTTTTATCGGCGGTAAGTTAATGAATGCGGAATCAGTGACTGGTCATAGTGACTTGCAGGAGCTTGGAATCGGAGGTGACCAAGCAAATTGCCACTTAAGGGCTATCGGTAATGGCTCCGCATGCGACCTTTCCTACAGGATTTGAGACTTCGGATATATTTATACCTACTGTACAAAGTGTTTTAGAAACGCATGGTCACGTATTTTGTGTTTTTTTTAATCATACCTCTTTGGAAAAAGCTTTTGTACGTGGTTTAAATGAACATTTCTAAAACAACGTATTATCAATTTTTATGTGACATTTTCGGGAAACTCTGAGGAATTCCATCATCATCCCTAAAAAGCCATTGATGTCAGCCCTCTCGTATCAAGTATTAGCTGTATCGGTAAATTTTGGGTTCATTTTCTGAATTGAAAAGAAAATTTTTAAGCTTCTCGATTTGTTCTAAACTTGTTGATAGTCTACTATACGATCTTAAATTATGATCACACCTTTCAGTGACACTTTGTTTTCTTTCTAACATTTTGTTTCATTATACTTGAAGTAACGAAACAAAATGATCTCTCTTTATGAACACACTAGCAACCCGCCCCGGCGCCGCACGGGCACAAATTATACACCTAAACCTTTCTTTGTCTATTAGTGAAAACCGTATGAAAACAGGTTCAGTAGTTTTTCAGTTTATCTCGAACAGACAGACAAACAGACGCGGCGGGGGACTTTGTTTCATAATATGTAGTGATTCATGAATACGCTACTCTAACTGTAATGAACTAAAGTTCGGATTAAGTTGCATATCAATGCGTTTTTGTACATAAAAACGTGTTTATTGTCTATCATGTGTCAGTGTAAATACGAGAACTTTAGGTCTTTTTTTCGTGAGAGTTTTAATGATATTTTTAAAGTCGGATTTTAAATCTTATGCAGTTATTATAGTAGAAAGTAACTAAAGTACTGAAAAACCTGAATCTTATTGATCTCTTGTTGTCATGGACTTTGTAATAACTGCGTTTTATGAAACCATTAAATACAGGTCTAATACGTAGATGGGAATGAGTAGGCTTGGATATAGTCCACCGTGCTAGCCTTTGGCAGAGTGCTAAACTCCACGAATCTCATAGAAAAATTTCAAACAATTTCAAGAATAGTATGCCCGTCAACCCTTGCTTTAAATGGTACCTACACTAAATCGTGCTACTCGGCTATTGCTGTGTACATTGTAGACTTGATACATGTGTACTTTAATTACACTGACTGTGACGCTGAACGCGAAATATAGATATTATGTATTAAGCATGTATGTATTATGTATTAAATTCTGTTTGTCGTTGCGATGCAAACCGAAAATGAATGCAAAATGGTACATAGGTTAACATTCATGTTTAGTTTCTGTAATTATTTATTTCTCTTGTCCTGTCCTGTATAAGTAACTTAACAACACGGAATGAAAGAACTCTTTTTTGTACTAATTCATTACAAATTCATTATTTAAAAGGGAACAATGTTGATTAAAAGATACCTTCGTAATTTTTTCAAATTGATTTTAAGCAACATTTTATTTAGAGCATGCTTTCAGTGAAATTCATTAAAATTAAAAGGGTGTTAAAGGGACTGGGACAAATCGTTGAATATTATTTAAAAGTACTCAGGTTGCTAGGCAACGTTGCGTCATCGTAGCGTTTGAGAGCCATTGGTCAACTTGATTGCTACCGCCGCGCAACAGTGATGTGTTCTCTTTTTAATACCTTTTTTTTTTTAGCTTTTTCCACAGAGACACATAAAAGGCGCATTTATTGTCGAATGGTGACTATTGCCAGTCAAAGTTGGCTTATATCAAGTATTCAAATATACATAGTATGTGTTAGTGATGTAACGAATATTCGCATTCGCATTCGCGAATATTCGCATAATTTTTGACATTCGCATTCGCACAAAACATACGAATGTTTGTGCGAATGTCTCTGACAAACGAAACTAATTATTTGTTTGTGGTAATTCATCTGCTAACGTTAATATTGTTTTAGTTATATTATAATAAATAATAATGGAACGGTCTTGAGAAGATTTACTAAATTGAAAACACTTTCTCTTTTGTTCTTGTTACTTTCATTAAAATATTAACGAAACTAAAAAAATAATTACAATACATAATAATATCTTTATAGAAAAGGACTTGAAAGGCCTAATAAAATAATATCTAATAATCCTAATGGATATGTATATACACTCAAGGCACATTTAACCGGCCGCTTATTACACGTTGATTCCTTCAAAACTCCTTTATAATTCAATTGTTTTTATACAATGCTAAAAGTGAACCCTTTACATACATAATCGAACAGGAGTCAGATTTAGAGTTTCCTTTTTAAAAACAACAATGACTAAAATATTGATCTTAAAGAAAATCTGCATTTTAATTGTCACATTAATAATCGATATTTGGTCTCCTGGCATCAATTACTACTTGTTATCGATTTGGAACCCCGTCCAATATGTGTTGAATCTCCGTTTGCTAGTGCCAGTATCCTTGTTTCTCCGGCTCTGCCTAGTGGTATTTTGTTGAGTTGAGTCTGACTCCCGCACCGAGGGTTCCACAAGCAAACAAACTTGTATACGTCCATCTCGGGAATCAACTCTCAAAGAATTTTGCCCGTCTTTTTCGAAAGACACACTTTACTTTGCGGTTGCGATGTACGACAAAGTGAACAATCCAACCGCAAAATATAAGTTTGTAATCACATTTTTTTTATGTGATATAACAACAAATTAACGATCTTCCAATTTTTTCCTTCACTTGTGCTGTTAGACCTTGCTTCTTACCAAATTTCCTGATTCTAGATAAATGGGAAGTACCCTATAAGTTTTCGACCCAAAACCTATAAAGAAAAAAAGGTTTATTTTTTAAAACACAGCATACAACAAAAAATTAAAATAAAAGCATATGAAAGAAAATATAAAAAAAGAAGAAACAGAAAAACAATTAAAACTTCATAAACAGGTAACATTTTTTGACGTGTCCTTTGTTACATGACACTGACATGTCACATGACGCGTCAATGCCACGTACTCGACCACGTTTCTTTAGAAAATAAAATATAACTTTTTATGTTACTGAGGGTTGTACGCCGTGCCCTAGAAAATAGGTACTTCCGGTTGACCAAGAATTGTTAATTTTGGTTAAAAGCAAGGTCTTACAGCACAAGTAAAGTTGAAAATTAAGGTAAACTTTGCTACTTAAAAAATTTTCTCGCAAATCTAAATTTATCCATATCTCTTTATCGTGTTGACTCAGGACCTTGATTTTTATACACCTAATAGGGATTATAGATCTCAGTATTTGGTATAAATTTTAACTTGCTAGGTAAACCCATTCCTGATAAAATCGGTGGTGACACACGGACAGACAGACGGACAAGAGAGTGATCTTGTAAGGGTTACTTTTTTACCTTTTGAGGTACGGAACCCTAATTAATCAAAACATTACAAAACTAATTTACTGCTACGCAAAACGGACAGTGAGGACTTTAAAATTCAACTAAACATATTAATTTGCGACAAAACGTCAAAAATTTAATAAAACACCGGTATATTTATTGCAGAACTACCCAGTTAAACAAATACACCTATTAACCTTAACATACTATTACGTTATCATAAACCGTCGGTTTGCAGTTTTAGAGAAGTGGACAGTTAAATATGCCTCTGAGTGTATTATAATATATTAGTTGGTTTGTACTTACTGTATTGTAAAAAACTTAATATTAAATAAAGAAATAAAAATTAATCCAGTCAATTAAGCAAAAAATAGAGTCAACCTCCGAATAAGAGATAATCAGCTATAAACTCGTATAAACTGTTATTTTAAAATTCTAAATGCTGTCTCAAAAGTCTCATAAAACTCGTGTCCACGTCGTCAGATATTCAAGATCATTGTGTTTATCAAAAAAAGGTATATATTTTTTTTCCCAATCGATAGAGCCATTTTCGAGATACGCAAAATAAATTTAAATATAGGATTTGCTTAAATGTATTATAGTGATTAAGTAACTTTTTATATGAGGTATTATTCACCGAAACTCCCGGTTGGCCTTGCATTATTGTTTTCCGCGCTCTATTGCAAAAATGGTTAGAGGAATGAATACAAAAGAGAAATTTTATGCTCTACAGTTTTATAATAGATGTCAACATCTTTTGAACCATAGAAAACAAAATATATGCAAAAACCCATTTTATGACCGTTGACCTTGAACATCTGAAGACACGCACATGAAATTTTATAAGACTTGAGACAACATAAAGCCAAAATAATGTTTATATGAGTTTTCAGCTTCTTATCTCTCATTTTCAGGTGAATTTGGCTATTAAACCATTCACTGTGGCCCCACATAAAGACGTGCTGCGTGAATCGTCAACGATCCTAAACTCACAAGTTATATTGAGCCCGCTACTTAAACACATTTTTCTTACCAATTAAACATAATGGAATATAACCTCAAAAACCAACTGAAGTGTGTAAAGCAGTCTAGCGTTACTAAAAACTCTTTCAGTGGTACACTTGCTGGTGGTTGGTGGAGTAACCAAACATTCTCAGGTCATTTTCTCTCTAACCATCCATAACAGAAGTCATCATCATTGAGAAAAAAATTGTACATCACATCTTTTAAAATTTTTTTTTTTTCCTCGGATCCATAAAAGGCAATGCATTTTGATTGCTCTTTAGTTGAAAAGTCAATATTCGCATTCGCATTCGCATTCGCGAGTATTAGAAATAAATATTCGCATTCGCATTCGCGAATGTGAAAAATCGACATTCGTTACATCACTAGTATGTATGCCCGAGGCTTTGCATGTTAATTTAGATTTTCTCTATTAATAGGGATCCCTTGAGAATAGTACTTTTTCAGCCTTTGAAAGGGTATCCCTTTGATAAAGTGAACGCACATCTCATGATGATCGGTGGAGTAGTAAAGGTGTGAAAGCGTAGCAAACAAACAAAAAAACAAACCCACATTCGCATTTAAAATATGAAATTAGGATATTGGTGAGTTTGATATAAATCATGTTCAGTGGAGCCCATTAGCGATTATATTTTTTTCAAGACAGCATTCTTGAGTACAATCACATAAGACCAGTTTTGCAAAGTTCCGTCCCTAGCCACAATTTTAACGAGTCCTTTCTCCGTGAGGGTCTCGTTTTGTCTGTCGTTTTGGTTCCGTCTCCACTTAGGTTCGAGAGCCCTCCGCGTAATGAAGGCGGACAAGTTTGAAGATCACTTTTAATAATATCAAGTAGGTATTTTAGAGCTAATAAGGTTGTGTTTTTTTTTTATGTTAATGCTTTCCTTGTTATTGTGATTGTTTGCTTGGCACTAATGCATAAAGAGCAGTCTGTGTTAGTGTTATTCTTAAGTAATTATTAAAATTTTAATACGGACACAAATTACACTCATTCAAAACGGACACATTATTCGTGATTCGCTACAAATAACTTGTTCCATGTCGGGAATAAACTTTCAACGACAACACTTTTAATTACAATAACTGTTTCAGTTATGCAGATATTGTAATTTTAGAACATTTTCAAATAAAGTTTTAATAAATACTTAATTAAAAAAAGACGATCTAGTGAATGTTGTCTGTTCAATCGCCAACTTGACCGTTCTATCGTTTGTCTGGAATCTTGCCAATATAAACTAGACATGCACCTGTCTGTAGAACCTGCTACTTGCTGCTTCTTGTTGCGCAAGATAAACAAAACCTAATAAAATATATACAGTACCTGATCTTCAATGACACTTAAGCCAGCACCGCTTCTGCATCGAATAAATAGGAGCCATTATGTAACTTCAAGATGAAATGTTGTTGACTTAATATCGGTCTAAATGTTAATCATGATTATAAGGAATTCGTATTAGGCAATTTGAATATTTTTGGGGACGGACGGACGGACGCAATCGATATATTACATAGTTACATGTACACTAATAACTAACTAAGAAGATTTATTACAGATATAACGAAAACGGAGAATAGCCGTCGATGTTAGCAACATTTATATAATTTCGGACCAGTAATGGAGTACATAATTTATGGTGGACTACTGGCTTTATTTATAGTTAGTGCCCAAAATGTAGTTTAGTCATTTTGGCCAACATTGAGGTAATACCTTAATGACATTTATTACATAGGAATGTTGGTAGGCTGTTAAATATGCCTACAGATGTAGTACATATAAAAATCTCTTGCTTTTTGTATTCCAATGATGTAATACTTCGGTGAAAGATGTGCTGTTCTGACTGTAAAAAGTTTTGTTTCTTTCATTTTGCATTATTTTCCTGGCATTTACAAAAGTACCTGGGAGACGGAGCTTCGCTCGTCTTTTTTTTGATTTCGAGATACCCGAAATATAAATACATACATACAAGAATTACACGTTTAAAGTAACAAGATATGTGTAAGTACACTAATAAATATTCACGTGGTTATTAATTTAAAATAAATTAAGTACGGCCTACGTAGCGACGTTGAACCTCTCATGCCTTTGTATGTTTTAAATGCATTTCTCTGTCATTGGTAAAACAAATATTATAACAGGAAAGAAATAATCATTACTTTGTTTATCGGTAAGCAAAAATGATGGTAATACAGATTCTCCTCCTCGTAGACAAGGCAATAAAATAACGATTTAAAGCACTTTTCGTGTTCGGGAACTTCCGGAGTGCAATTGGAAGGGCTGTAGTACTAGCAACTAGGGAGTTTAACACCGCATGGTGTATGCATTGTTTATAAGCACTTTCAGCTGCTTACCAACAAGAGGACTGTGGTGGACTAATAAAATCAATAGTTAGTTTCGCAGTCGAGCTGGCCAGTCGTAAAACAAAAGTTCGGTGTAGTTCTCTCACATCTGCTGACTCGTACGTATAAATTTTTAAAGCCAATTGATATTAGCCATTATACAGTTCACGAAGTCGGCAGAAGCTGTAAAATGTAATTCGCAAACTTGATCGGGGATCTCGAAAGTCATTTTTGTAAATCCCACAAGAACACGGCATGAACCTTTTCAGAGGCGTTTACTAAAATAAATCGAATTCAGTTTAATTGGTAAAGTTGGTGGTTTTCACAAGTTTCTCACGAAATTAACGAAAATTTCACCATCGTATAATAAATTAAGAGCTGAAACTCAAACAAGAGCGCCGCTGGCGATATCGAGTATCGCTTTGTGAACAAAAAATATTTTGCTAAATTATTTAGAGAACTCTTAGATACTTGTCGGTTCCGAAGCAAAGTACTGGCCGTGAACGAGAATTTTGGACTTTTATGAAGAAGATGGGCAACGACGAAATAAACATTTTATTGTAAATGTATTTGACACGAAAGCAGCTCCCATAATTAGATGAATATCATTGGTGTACTACACCCTATTTATCAAAACACTGTAGCGTAAGCTTTTTCAAAAAAAATACAAGCAGTAATGGTTGTCTACAAATACTTTTGAGATCAGTTTTACCACTACACGTGATAGGCTAACTCTATAACCCCATAACAGTTCTATAGACCCTGTGAAAGCGAAGGTACTGCTAGCTTCAGTAGATTAATATAGGGAGTATTATAGTCAGCTCACTCCTTTATTTTCATATATTACTGTTGTTTAATATATCATATCTTCAAACCACAGCATTTCGTCCAAAGGTTACATTACAAGTTACAAATTTAACCCCCGAACAGACAGGAAGGGTTTTAAAAGTTTAACGCGAGTATCTGTGTATTTGTGGGTCTGCCATGCCATAGGGCATGGCTCCTAAACGGATAGAATTTGTTTGAAAGGTTTCAAACAAAATAAACCAAATAGATCAAAAGTGTACTTAGCTATTACTGAAGAAAATCTGTGTGTGTGAGATGTATCAAGTTATTGTTATTATTAACAATAACTTGACACATCTCACACACGGCCGTCTGATCCCAAACTAGGCAGAGAGCCTGTACTGTGGTAACCAGATTGCTGATAAACATGGGAGAGCGTGGGAGAAAAGTGGGTATGCCTGGGAGAGCCATGCTTCGGCACGTATGGGCCACGCTCGATACCACGGCGTCACAGAAAACCGGTATTGAAACAATTTTTTTTTTTTATGGTATAGGGGGCAAACGAGCAGACGGGTCACCTGATGAATGACTACTGCCGCCCATGGGCACCTATAACTCGAGAGTCACAAGTGCGTTGCCGCCCTTTAAGGTGGGAATATCGGAAGAGGGGGAGAGGGGGAAGAGCGGGAGAGGGGGAAGAGCGGGAAGACGGGAGAGGGGGATTAGAGGGGAGGAGAGGGGGAGGGGAAGGACGGTAATAGGGGAGAGGGAAGGGTTAGGGCCTCCGGTAACTTCACTCACGCGGCAGCAGTAGTCATTACTAACCACTAGATCAACAGGCCAGTCAATATTATTAGTATAATTATATTCTTCTCCTTGCAATAGCCTATTTAAATAATATATTTATTTTATTTATTTATTTTAGGGGGTGGAAGGTAGAGGGAAGGGTAAGGGCTTTGGTAACCTCACTAGCTCGGCGAAATACAACAAAATCATTGCTTGCCGTGTTATCATTCCCGGTCGAGCCGGCCCATACGTGCCGAAGCATGGCTCTCACGACGATGTATCTGCTCTGCTCTTATCAATACGTGTGTATTATGTATTTTATGCTACCAAAGTTTTGTGGTGATACGGTGATACAATAAGAACTTTAAGAAAAGTATCATCGACTTCAACCTTAATCATAATAAATTGTAATAAGCTGTATTCTTAATCCCTTTAATATAGCCTATATTATGTTGTTACTTAATAATATCTTGAGAAGATTCTGGTAAAGCAAGGCACTTCAATTAAAACGTACCCTCAAAGAGGAATTCACGTCCGCTAAAATGATATTTATTTATACTCGCCGATATTCATAAGAAAATTCCGATCCTAAGTTACTCCTCAGATGTTTACATGTGATCTTCAAAGCACAAAAAATGCCTTTAATAGTATTTATTATTATATTCATTCGCTAAATATCTCAACAAAATACTTTCTTTGTACAAATAATTATTTTTTTTAGACGAAGAATCAAATTCGCATGAAATGCTTTTGATATAATTTCGTGAAGAAAATAAAATTTATCCGATAGTATCAAAACAATTCTCGTCGAACCTTTTTCAATCAAGGAAAGTTAGCCAAGGTTTGGAACGTTCTAGATTGTGCGTAATTTATATCTTATTACAAAATACACTTTGATGTCATGAGATCTTGTTTTTATTCAAAAATGTGAACAGGCATCGACAAGTAACAAGAATACTTATAAGTCCAACATTTCATTACAGAACTCTCTTGGGTAAAACCTACACACAATCTATTGATTGATACCAGTCTGCTCTCGTCTCGCAAAAAACCCAAAGTGTGCGTGGGTGACTGATAAGATTACCCCTCGCACTAGACGAAGCTCTTCTGTTCTACACTTCAGGTGGAGACAAGAGCAGACTTTGTCGCCTGTCGTTTTCTTTCTGCTTAAGTTCTCAAGAATTGCCTTTATGGTTACAACTGAGGAGCCGGCAATAAAAACCCGTCACGAAAAACCGTATAGTTTGCTCGAGTCAGATATATCAAGCAGGCAACGAACGATTTCCACACATCAGGTATTTCGTTTTGTTTTTTAGCTACCTCAAAGACAAGTACTCCAAGTCAAGTACTTGGAGTGCTTGTGCTCGTGCGTTTATGAATTTTCCCATGGTAATGATTCAGATCCTCTACAATATATTCAGTTATCGCTACTAAAGAACAACATTTTATTGCAATAATAACACAGTATTACTTTTATTCCTTCCGGAAAAATCACAGCTGTAAAGTAAGAGCCATTAGACAGGCACAAGTCCCACTTAAACGGAATCTTGAATTGTAAATCCTGTGTCGTAACGACCACTGTACATTGGTGCAGGGTGCGCAATTGAATCTGAATACATTACTGCGTCTGCACCGTTTTATACTGCAGATTTTTATGGACGGATGAAAATGTACAGTGAAATTTAACCGAACTGGCGCATGGCGGTGGCAATTCTGGTAATAGGCTTTGTTTAGATTCTCTATGGCGATTTAGATAAGTTAAGTCGGTTAATTGACTTATATGATACAAATTTGATGTCCATTCTATTAACGTTACGCTAGGGGTAATATTTCTAACTAACTAACTCAAATTACAAAAATATGTATATAATAAAAATAATTTTCAAATGTGGGAATCAAACCCAAAGATGACCGACTTAAGCTGAATTGGCTCGATGCTATCTGGCAAGGCGACCTAAATCAGTTTGTTGTGTAAATGAAAACGTAAGATGAATTCACATATGAAAATATACCTTAAACATACTAAGAATAGGTTCTTAATTATGCGAACAACGTGATCTAATACAGAAACTTTTGCAATATATAGAGTTAATAATTTTCAATTCAAAGTAATATTCCTTAAAAGAAAAGGGTGACATGAATGATACTGTAGATAATTAAAACTGAAGATGCTTATGGATGCGTCCAAACATGTCTAAATTAAGATAAAGAAATCCAAAAACATGTTGGGACGTTTGACTAAGAAAGCCTGACTGACCTGACTGAGGTTCTCAATTCGACCGTATAATATGTATTTTTTATATATCTGTTTAGCCCTCACTTCGTTATTTATGAACCGATTTTGATTATTCTTTAGATGTGCATACATAGGGTATACCTCAACGGTGGAAGTCAGGATCTGATGATGGGATCCTGATAAAATTGAGAGAAACCCTCGAAAATTATAGGAAGTTGGTTTCTGGTTACGTTTTATTACTTTGTCAGGTATTTGAGTTCAGAAATCATCACATCATGTAGTTGAGCTGATGATGAAAAAAAATCATAAAATAAAAACCTTTTAACCGAAAAATTAAACCGACGAAAAGAACTAAAAAGCAAAAAATAAATAAACCTTAAGTCTTAAGTACTGAGCTTATTTACATAAACTATCAAATTTTATATGAACTTTTTTGAGTCGGCGCCAAATAATAAAATGATTAATTATCAAAATTTTCATTTCATTTATCAAGATCTTGAAATAGATCTTTTACAAGATCTATCTATAGATAACTAACTTTTGTCCATTAGAATTTGTGAATCAACTCAAGTATAACTCGAAAACATAACTTTTCTGTACCCTTGACAGTGGGTAAGCAAATTTCATGATTAACTGTTGAGTAATAAAGGCGTGAAAGCGTAATAAACAAACAAACAAACTCACATTCGCATTTATAATATTAGTTCGTATTTCTTAAACTAACAATCGATTGGTATAATGATTATGGATAAGAGCTACGTTCACTAGGGAGTTAACAAAAATTAAATATATATTAATGAAGTACATGACATCACACATTTAGAAGTTGAAGTAAAAGCAAAATACCATTCCATCAAAAACAGTTGCAGCACTCTCGAGTGTCGGGTGAACGCACCATTATGCAGTAACGGGTGCTGAGCGGCCATTTGCCGCAAGTATCTGTCGTGTGCCCCCGGCCTTATCTTTAATGTCCACTATTATGTTACGAATAGCATTTGTTCTCAGATTGTGGAATTGCAGTTTTGGGATGAATTTGCGTGTTTAATAAAAATATTTTGAGCATTTATACAGTTTATATACAAATACCACGCGTTACTAAAGACTGTTTTTTTAAAACTTTTTTTATCAACTTTTGAGATAATCGTAATAGATATGGTAAAGTCGTGTTATGAGATATATTTTTAGACTATTGTGAAGTTTGCATCGTGATTTAAATTGCAGCTTGTGGGTGCTAGGTCCATATCCCTTCCTCTATGTATCGGGTATCTTGTAGCGCTACATATATTATATTACATGTAATTAGTTCCATATCTATTGAATGGATGGAAAAATGAAATGAAAAATCAATGTGGATTTTCAAATTGAGTTCCGAGTACTATTGTAGTCTTATTGCGCTCTTACATGTTAACAGTTATGTTGATATCTTTGATGTAAGCGCTGTCTATAAGCTGCCTTAGTGCAATTGATAGATCAGCTTATCATACAAAAAGGGTGTAAATTCTACCATAGTTTATTACGCTAACCTAGATCCAGTTGGCAGACGTCAAACCTTGAAACACATTATGATATAATAGAATTCTAAGGTATGTAAGTTGTCGCAAAATATTTTCGTATATTTGATCAAGCATTTATAAGTGTGGTCTAGCAGACGTTGCTGCATAAAGTTTTGTATTTTTAATATTGATTCTCAGCACATTTAGTGTAAAAGTGAACTGTGGCAAGAATTGTCGTGTTAATAACGAACTGTATTTCCTATAGCGTTCCTAAACCCTTATTTCAGTCAGTAAGCTCTTACAAAATATTTACAATGCGCCGGAAAGTTTGCCCGCTGTAACCTAATTCGTTATTGTTGGAATAATAACAGTAGAGACTGGAACCCATGTTCCAGTAACAAATAACTGGCCCGCTACGGTGCCAACTCTTAGCCATGACGGTATAAAGGTTAGCTGGATGTGGTCACCAGTTTCTGAAGTTGAACTAGTTTGGACGCTTGGACGCTGTTGAACAATGTAGCAAATTAATTAAACTAACATTGAACATAGCTACCATACAAATACCATTTTGCTGGTTATAACTAGCTTATTTGTCGATGCTAATAAATGTATGTTATTACAGCCAACAATGTTCAATTACATGGTGCTGGATACCGATTCAAGCAGATTTGCATATTACACAAATATATTTGTAGGTTACTACGTTAGCTACAATTTATGAAGGAGCTTATTCGTATCCTTCGCTGATAACGGACAGGATCCTTACTTGTTTTGTAATTTAAAGAAATCAATAACTATCAAGATACTTAGTAAGGTCGGAAAAAACAATTACATAACAATTAATAGGTCACAAAAGGGAGCACAGTCGTGGTTCCCTGGCGCTTTCCAAAGGAAGAGCAAGTTAGCTAAGAGTGGTGACCAAGACCTGTTTATTCCATATGTTTTGGAAAGTTATTTACACATGTATACATGTTTACACTGGCCAGCTTAGAAGTAGCACCTGTGTTGTAAAAGGTGAAAAAATATAGAAGACAAAACTAGTTCACTCATTCACTCATTTCATTTCGCTCATTTCAAGTAAAATTGTCATAAATTATAATAAAAATAAATTGCATTTATTGTTAATATTTCAACACGTTTATGTGACAGACATAACTTTAATTAGGACTAAGGTATGCTATCATCATGTACTCAGCGATATCCAGATGCAGTGCCAGAGTGCCGTATCTTACGAATAAGTGGCCACGTGTTTGACTAGTTTCACAGAGTTAACCAGTTTAAATATAAATATTATTGTTACATCTTGCAGACATCTTCCAGTCGCACTTTACATCGTTGTCCATTACGTTGGAGCTCCAGACTACACTAACGATTATCGTTACTGCCACTGCAATGGAACGGCCGCTTGTTTCGTTCAAAAATGTTCTCGCAACAAGCGAATTGATTGTTTTAAGCCTGCGCTATTGGTAAATATTATAAGGATTTATTTTCTCTCTAACAATAAGTAGTAGTAATAATAATTAGTAATATTATATATTATTTTATCTCGATCTTTATATATCGATTTTAAAACTAATACTAGGAGGACTAAAGTTAACAAGGAAGCGTATAACTACGGGCACCTGACCTATTTGCCATGTCTGTAGAACAAAGATCAAAAATATTAATGCGTAATAATTCATCTCTTTTATAAAGACACATATGTAATTAAAAAAAAAACAACGGGTTACACTCCGGGAGTGCCGGCAGAAGTGAAAACTTGAACATTAACGTTGTGCATTTTTTATTTTAAACACTTTATATACACGAATTTTACAATTATAAAGACGGTCGAACCATCAGCAGTCACCATCCGTGGATTCTCAGGCTATAGTACAAACACACACGCACACTCGCGCAAGCGCCCTGCGCCGCTTAATGTTAAATTTTATTACCTACTTTTTGAAGTGAAAACTTCAAAAAGTAGGTAATAACATATCTAAATGTAAACATAGGGTACACTGGAAGTTCTGCGCTCCTGGCCGCTCATAAATGTTTGAATTTCGAATGTTAATTTTTTTTTAATATAAGAAACTCGGCTCCGTCTTACGAATTTTCGATCAGAGTTACGTGTCCTGACGCGAATTTAACATTTTTTACCCATCCCGAAAAGTGCACAACTCCGCTAAAAAAGTTTTTATTTTAAAATTTCTTCATAACACTTCTATCTACGCTTTCATTAAATGATATATATGTGTATCTACAAAGGTACACCGGAAAAACCTAACAAAACTGTAAATGAAAACAAGCACTCCTTTAAACCCTAAATACGTGGAAACAGGTCTGAGCGGGCTTGAATTACATTCATTGTAAATATAAGGCTTTTACCATGTTTGTACGTGAATTGAAATATGGAAGCGAGTGAACTATGTTTTTGTATTTATTCAGGAATCCTCGATTAATTAAACAAATACACTCGCAAATTTTTATCACCTAGCTATCAACCCGCCCCGGCTTCGCACGAGTAGCAGAGACATCTTCAACAGTTATCATCATATTTCAATCAATTTACACAACATTTTTACAAATTATACACCTAAGCGTTCGAATCAAATCACTCTGTCTATTAGTGAAAACCGCATGAAAATCCGTTAGTAGTTTTTTCAGTTTATCGTGAACAGACAGACAGATGCGGCGAGGCGCTTTGTTTTATAATATGTAGTGATTAGACACCCCTCTCAAAACGATTCCCTTAGAAAATTATTAAGAATAGTCTAGACAAACTAAAAAAGAAACCGGCCAAGTGCGAGTCGGACTCGCGCACCGAGGGTTCATAAAATATTTTTATTATATGATGTAACTTAAAATTTTTGGTTTTTGCAATATTTCGTTTATCTGTGCTATAAGACGTTACTTCGTACCAAATTTCAAGATTCTGAGTTCACTGGAAGTACCCTTTAGGTTTTGATTCCCTTGCGAGTGTCGAAAATTTGCGGTATAAACGTCTGTATCTTTCGATTTTTTCACAGCTCTAAGGGACAGTAGACCTGAGTATTTGATATAAATTCCAGCTCCACGCGTTCCTAAAAAAAAAGGTCTTGACAGACAGACAGACGGACGGACAACAAACTGATCCTATAAGGGTTCCGTTTTTTGCTTTCAAGGTACGGAACCCTAAAAATTAAATATGTTTATCCTTGTTCCAGAATCCTTAGTACAAGCTATGCTTAACTTGACTCTAAATGTACAATTACTGCTAATAGTATATTTACTTCTTTTCAACACAAAACGTATTTAATTATGCATAATATTTAATACTCGCGATTGCAATTTAAAGAAAAATCTAAGCTAGCGCACTGACATTTTCATTTAATTTTCGCGAGGCCCTTGAAAGTTATTTCTTTTCTATATTCTACGTAGCAAAAGGTTGCAGAACCCATTATTAGCATTTCCAAGCGGACCAAATGCGCCTCTGCTGGAAATAAAAATAGCGCAAATGCTGAGAGCTTTATTCCATCTCGCGACATCTCAAATTCGATTTTATGTCTATGACATATTGTTTAGTTTCCGTTGACTGTATAAACTAGTGATGACTTTAATGGGCAGCTTCGATTCGAGTATTTTAACGTTATTAAAGTTGGTTTAGTACAATGTAAAATTTAGGGAGAATGCAGCACACATTAAATATGTTATCTGACTACACTTTGTGGACTTACTCAAAGATTAATTGGGCACTTATTTTTATTTATATAGTGTGGCAAATAAACATGATTTTAAGCCTTCCGGCAATCTTTATTTATAAACTAGAGTTTTATTTTGTAATATCTACTGTTCTGTATATTGTTCTCGGAAAATATTTTACAGAGACAATGTGGAAACAGAGATAACTATATTAAAACCTCTATATTTGATGGCTTCTTTACATGGCAATATGAGTTTATTTTAATAATCAAAAACATTTAAGCCTATGTCAATGTTTACAACAATATCAGTTCATAAAACCTTACATGACAACTCATAAAAAAATCACTCCAAACCTAAAACTATTTATAAAGAAATGTATATAAGATCCTTCTTGAAGCATAACACAATGTGATTCATCTAAAACAGAGTTTTATTTATTAAATACAGATAAGTTTTACATAATAAATATCAACTAATGAAATAATTACTAACCTAAAACAGAGAATCGACAATTAAATGTTCATGCTTTACTATTCTTGTTATAAAAACTTGAATCGTCTTTTGCACTTTTAATCTAAAGCAAATTCACAAACACGTTTTTACATTCTCCTCACTGGTGGCTCCCTCTTATGGCTGAACTGATACATACTCAAATGTCAATGTCCGGGTCAACGTTAACACAAAGCTTACATATATTATCATTTTAACAAGCTTTCTTTTATTTAACAGAGAGTAACAAACTGTTGGTCACACACAATCAATGCAACAACATTGGATGTTAAATCATTTAGGTTTATAAACTCAATACTCAATACTCAATACTCAATACTTTATTAGCTTAGATTAAATGAGTAATTGTGAACCCTGTCGGGCACAGCAAAGTAGGAGAGAGGATGATACCTATTATATTTTTATATTATATAATTAGAATATTTATTTTATATAGGACTTGACTTTACTGTAATTTTATGAATATATGTTTACCTGTGCCGTTCAGTTTAAATACTTTGTTTGTCATTTAGGTATTCGTTGACAGTGTAGTGACACTTTCAAACAAGAAACTTTTTAATTTATTTATAAAAGCCGAAGTAGTTTCTAGTTTTTTTATCGTATCTGGAAGCTTATTATATATTTTAGCTGACATTACGAAAGGACTGTTCGAGTGCATGTGCAGGTTTGATACAGGGAGGTTAAGTAAGTTTCGGGGGCGTAACGCGTACCTGTGTTGGTTTTCATCTCTTTTAGAATAGTCCCTTATACTTACGTACAAATTTACATGTTTCCAATATGTATATACAAGGAAGAGTCAACAGTTTGTGTTCTTTAAAGTGGGGTTTGCAGTTATCCGTTATTACAATATTAGTTATGATCCGTACTAGTTTCTTTTGCAATATAAATAATGTGGGCGCATCAGTGCTATTGCCCCATAGGATTACACCGTAACTAAGCCATGCATACGCGTACGGTCACGAGGGCGGTTTCAACGTTGGTGTTTTTTTTTACTTCTCGAAGAGCGTAGGAGAATTTAGAAAGTTTCAAATTTATTTCTTGGACGTGATTTTTCCAGTTTATATTAGTATCTATGTTTAGTGCTAGCAAAGTAAAATTATTTACTGTTTCAATTTGTTTGTTTTTATATTCGAGTTCTATTTTAAGCGGTTGTTTCTGGTATGGGTGAAATGCCATTATTTTAGTCTTTAATATATTAATCTCTAAATTATGTTCGTCTAGCCAATTAGTTGTTAAGGTTAAAATGCTGTTTAATTGATTGTTTATATCTATATTATTTTTACATGATACAAGTAACGAGATATCGTCTGCGAATAATATGCATGGTCCCTTTATATTTTGGGGGAAGTCGTTTATATAGATGAGAAATAGCAAACATCCGATCACACTGCCCTGTGGAGTAGAAGCATTAATAATTTTTTTATCTGAACGGATATTTTTTATTTCTTATGTGCTGCTATTAAAAAGTTCTATTTCTACGTGGTGCTCTCTATTTTTTAAGTAAGATTTAAACCAGTGGTGGGCCTTTCCTCTAATTCCTATTTTATTCAGTTTGTCAAGGAATATATTATACTGTACTTTGTCGTAGGCCTTTGTCATGCCCAACAGTATGCCAACGGCATACTGTCTGTTGTTTAATATATTTATAGCCTCCTGTATAAATTTATAAACCGTTAAAGTTGTAGAACGATTCTTTCTCTCAAACTCCGATCTTCAGTTTGACAATTTACTTTATTGCTTTTAGTACACGGATGGAAATTAAAAAGAAATATTCTAGATTATGCTCAATGGTCTAGGAACACTAGTAACAATGTATTTGAGCTCCATTTCAACTGATTGCGTCAGCGTTGCGGAGCCATTCCGAAGGCAAAAGTTTTAGGAATTAAAGCGGTATTGTCTCAGAATCGTACTCTCTCCTTTAGTTTTTAATCTAGAATTAATGTGAAACCAAATACCTAATCATGCTATAATTCAAAAACGGTTAAAAAGCATAACACACTCTGAATAATTATTCCTGAAGCAATAAACTTCTACATTAGTGACGCACATGAGCGTAACCAAATCGATAAAACACCCGCCCGATGTATTTGGTGCCACTCATGGACAACCCGCCCGCGCCTTACTCGGTCCTAGCGACCCTGTTTCCGAGAATTGTATTGTCACTCCATATTTTTTGTCTATTCAAAGGGTTGAATATGTTTCGTCCAACATGAAAATCGTTTTGTTGGAAAATTATATGACAAGTGCTGGAGTGAATAATCGTTATATATGATTGAATGAATATGTTCAATTGGAAGAAAGAAGATTGTTTTTGTGAATTTTCTCTTATCTTTACTTGGTCGATTACTTTAAATCAATTAGAATGTTTGCATATATTTACGAGATAGATTTATCGATCAGAACTTTCCCGTGTGTTTACAAGATGCTGGAATTAACCAATAAATATAGATTAAATGTAAGAAGTTAATAGTAATGCATCCTAAAAGTGCTATTTTCTTTTAAACTTGCTTCAAATACCGATGTTATTAATTATATAATTGGTTTCATTAAACGTTACATTACGTAACAACGTAACATTAAACGTTTTAATAAAAAACGACTTCAGAACTACCTAAAACTACTAAACAAACTACTATACAAAACTACTAAATGTACTTCAAAATAACAAACTTGTAAACTCAGTACTTCCATTCCAATCTGAACCTTTCATCTCAGACCAGTCACAGTTTCCGAATATAAACAAAACTGCATGTCAGCTGAATTCTGACGGCCGGGATAGCACTGTCCCCTCAGTGACCGTCAGCTGTCATCGCTGTTCTGCGCCCGCGGGGTTCGTGACACCACCAAATTGTGCCTGTCATTTCTTCGATATCCCACGCTGAAATTAACGTTTGCTTTTATAGGGTCGAATTAAATGTTTCGATATTTTAAGTGAAGATAACTATTATCGTCTGTCTATCTGTCATGACCCTTTTTCTCAGGAATGCGAGGAGATATCAAAGTTGAAATCAACAAAATGTACGAATGTCTGCGGTCCCTTGAAACTGTAAAAAAATAACTAAGTCAACGCAAACAAAAGATACGGTCATCATTTATAGGATGACTGTCCTTGACCTATAATATTTAAAGGAAAAAATCCAAAAGTCGTGAATTTGTTGTTCTATCACAGAATTTTTTTTTTATTACAAGCCTAGGTTTTGCGGTTGGAAAATGGAATGTGGCATACATCGATGTATAGGGGGGTAATTTTTAGAAATGCAAGGTTAATTTGTCTTCCAAGCCAACTTAAAAGATACCAATGTTGTTGTTATACGTTTTGGGGACTAATTTTTTGAGGGGATATACTTAATTGAAAAAAATTGGAACATTTTTCAAGAATCGATTTCCGTGATGAACGGGCTATCTACATATATATATATATATTTTTAAGACAACTCCCGAGTTAGGAATTACTCCTGTGTCGCGGGGGACTTTACAAACCTACAAACAACGGACCCAAAGAACACCCAGACTCAGGTGGGAATCGAACCCACGACCTGTAGCATAGCAGTCAGGGTCACTAACCTCTAGGCCAACAAGCCAGCTAGTTTTGTACGGAAGTTTCGATGCGTGAGTCAGACTCGCACTTGTTCTTTTTTGTCATAAGTAGTAACGTATTTGTTCTATATAAATAACAATAATTTTTTACTTAGCGATTATAATAGCACAATGTTATATCGACAAAAAACAAGGAAGCATTACCCGCTTACTAATTAAATGACTGAAACAAACATCTATTCAGGAATACGACAACAAGCTATCATAATTAATCTTTAATATGTCTATTCATCATTACATGCGTAACTTTACATAAAAACGAAAGGAAAACACTTTAGAACCATCCCTATGATGGAATTCTGAAGGTTGATTTTCCATTGTTAATTAGGTATTGGGGTCGTTTTCGTGGATACTAATTGTATTCCGAGTACGCGGTTGACGGGTTATTGTCGCCGCGAAGCCGTTTTGTCGCGCGGGACACGTCAATGTCGCGGTGTCAGTGACGCGTGCGCGACGACAGTGTCGTTGATTTATGATTAATCGAGCTTACGACGTTGTTTAGATTCTGATGACTGTTAAAACTTGTAAAGCTATTAAAATATCATGACTAAGATAATGATGTTGGCAATGAGTAATATTTCTCGCTTACGTTAATTAAATGTTTCAGTGCATATAATATTTCAATTACACCCTGTAGTTAGTAATAAGGGAAACGATCGTTTTGTTTGCTTAAAAACATAAATTTGTATTTATCATGGTTAGGAAGCTGATGTTATTGCCCATCAGCTAACGGTTTTGGAGATAATTAATATAGACTGAGGCTCTAAAAGAAAGAAATTTGTACTTCTCTTTCGCAACATTGAAAATAAGCAAGACGCATCCGACGAATCCTTAAATCTTAATTTAATTTCAATAAAAAACTTTGAAACCTTTTCGTGAACTTTAAAATGTTTTACCTTATAAATCCGTGATCGCGTTAATTCCCGTCAACATAGTTAACTTTATAAATAACTTTAAGTTTGACTTGACTGACGACTGTTTCAACCCAAAATATTGTATGGATTGCGGAATGTAAGCGATACCTTTTAAAGTGGCATGCTTCAGCACGTATGGGCCTACTCAACTATAGTGATACCACGGCCTCACAGAAAACCGGCTTCATAGCAACGGTGGCGTTCTGTTTCGCCGAGTGAGTGAGATTTCCCGATGCTCTAACCTTTCTCTCTCTCCCCTTCTCCCCCTCTTCCCTACTCTCCCCCCTCTTTGCCCCCTCTCACCCTCTTCCATCCCTTCCCCTACTCCCTTAAAGGACTGCAAAGCACTTGTGACTCTTGAGTTGCAGGTGCCCATGGGCGGCGGTAGTCACTTATCAGGTGACCCGTCTGCTCGTTTGCCACATCTCCTTTTATTTTCTATTCCTGAATGATTATTATTTATATTTTATCCTCAACATATTTTTTACAATGTTTTTTTTTTATAAATCTTTTATTTATGATATACGATTATCTATGATACGGACTGCAGTTTATAATTCGTGTATAATTTCTAAGCAAAATTAAATGCAAACAAAACTCTTTAAGTATAACGTCCACGTTATAGACCGATATAGACCGATAATCGAAATTTGACCACAATCATTGTTATTATTTTTATTCTTCGAAAGTAGGGAAAAAACTGTTTCCGAATTTTAGCTCGTTAGTAGTTACTCGTTTACTGCTCGTTAAACTAAAAATAAGAAAATCCATTCACAAACTGAGTAGAAAATGTCTGCCTATTTATATTATATTTATAATAGTGTACTCTTTAAAAAGTGTCCCTATTAAAAGTTTCATTTCTTCCGATCGTTACCAGTTTAAAATCACATTTTTCTCTAAAAAAAGAAAAACACAGATAACACAAAAGATGGCTGACATTTCTATTGTCTGATGGTCACTATTGTTCGACAACTTCACACAAAGTCTGCACACTTCCCGTGTGAACATTGCAAGTGGACGATTAGAAGCCTTCTATGTAGTATTCTTGTATTTTGTACAATTTTAGTGTGCTTCCAGATTTTCACGTGAAATACATCTAAATGGAGTAAATTAAAAATTTAAAATACCTCTTACTCGAAAATCTCTTCAACGATTACAAAAGAGCTGATGATGTTGAAACGGCTGAACAGATTTTCTTGAATTAAATGTAAGAACACTCTCGATCAAGTTAACTTTGAAACAAAAGTTGGGAGGTACAATACCACAGACACACAGACAAGTCAAACTTATAACACCCCTCTTTTTGCGTCGGCGGTTAATAAGGAGACCAATTTCGCTTTATTTCTTAAAAGTGAATAGATAGTGGTCGTGGCTTACAAGTTTAAGATGTTTATCGGTTTACGGCTAAATAAACAATATATGATATATTGTATTGTACTTTGAAACATCACTCGCAGACGGTGACCGTTATTGTGAATTTTTTTTAGATGTAAAAGACAACTCCCGCCTTAGGAATATTCCTGTGTCGCGGGGGCTTAACAAACATTCAAACACAACTTACACAAAGAACACCCAGAGAACAATTAATTGTGGATTTGTGGATCACACATATCTTTGTTCCGTGTGGGATTTGAACCCACAACACTCAGCGCAGCGTAGTGGCGATGGCAAGGTGACCACTTAAACCATTGCGTCATCCATGCAGTCAACAGTTGCAGGTTCACGGATTGTGCACGTGAACTAAAACCCCTGAGATGGATATATATATATATATATATATACCTTCCATTAAACGTATGAATGAATGTTTATTTATATAATTATATTACATGCACTCTAAGTCTTTTCTGGCTGAGGAGGACTTATCGCTTTTAATCTCTTTGAATTATTATTACTTCATTATTCGAATGAGAATCTTTTTATAAATAATTACAGTACTACTAAAGGTGAAAGTACTAATAATATATGCTTCGTCATCGATTAATTAATTTAAATTATCAATACACTGTAAGAGAAAGATTTGCGTTCTGTATATTTTTTCGTATTAGATTTGGCTTAAAATACAAAGCAACTGACCTATTTATATCATGTTGTTGGTTAATTATTTCTTATTTGAAAAGAAAAATTAAGTGCTTCGTTCTCGTTTAGTTAATAAATAAGAGACTGTTGTAGGTTGGTAGATTAAATGTAATGTCAGTACATGTCTGCTAATAAGCTATGAATATGATAATTACAATAAGCCGCTTGTGACATTACCTTGAAATGATGATGATGAACTCTGATTCATTATGATTCTCTTTATTTATTTAATATGCATATAAATTACATTTTTAAATACATTTAGAATAAAAAAAATACAAATATATTTAAAAATATAAAAAATAGTGTCCCACCGGTATCGGGTACAGGGACCAAGCTACCGGTGGTTAGGGTTCCAGAGACAGAAACCTCCTCACTATGCGTGCCGTGTCGAGAAGGACTGCCTTCTGCATTAGGCTCTTAATCCAGCTGCCTAACGTGAGCCTCTGAAGGTGTTGGTCGAGGCTCTTAGCAATTAACCCATGGGCCGAAATGACTATCGGTACAATGATTGCTGAATCCACATCCCACATGTCGACAATCTCGTGGGATAAGTCCAAATATTTTATTTGTTTATCTTTTTCTGCTTTTAAGAGATTGTCGTCATCGGGAATGGTGATGTCAATAATCATTGCTCGGCGCTCTAATCGGTCTATAATCACTATATCAGGCTTATTGGCAACAATAGTCCTGTCAGTGATGATAGATCGATCCCAGTACAATGTTGCACGACCATTTTCGAGAACTGGGTCGGGCACATGCCTGTAGTATGGTAACTCGACAGTCACAAGGTTATATTTAAGAGCAAGTTGCTGATGGACTATCCTGGCTACTTGGTTATGTCTATGCAAGTACTCGCCGTTGGCAAGACGAGAACAACCGGAAATTATATGCCTGAGGCTTTCTCCCGGACGATGACATGCCCGACAAATGTCAAACGTGCCGTCCTTCAGGATATGTTTCGGATAGTTGTTCGTCATAACAACTTCGTCCGTAATTGCACAGACAAAACCTTCAGTTTCTCAGAAGAGGTCACCGAAAAAATCTACATCGGGCCCATTTAAGGCCTGATAAAAACGTCCATGCAACTCCTTGCTTTTCCATATCTCCTTGCGATCTGTAATACTAAGTACTGTTGATTTGCGTCAGTTCTCTTTTGCTAGAGCAAGCGGAGTAAGTCCGTTGTCAACTGCCACCGCATCCCGATACACATCCAGGTCAACGGAGAGGAAGTAATCTCTAAGGTAGCATACCTCGCGGTTATGGAGGGTCTTGGCATTTAAAAAACCACGACCCCCACATTTCCGCGGGATATACAATCTCATGACCGATGAACGCGGATAGTGCATTCGGTATGCGGTAAGCAGTGTACGAACTCTTCTATCCAGGGCATCTAGTTCAGTTTGAGTCCATCTAAGTATGCCAAAGGAGTAGATTAGAACTAGTATGACCCAATCATTATAGGCCCGCACCTTGTTACCACCTGACAAAAGGCTTTTAAATACTTTTTTCAGGCGGCCAAAGAAGCGCTCCTGTAACGATTGCTTCATAGACGATTGATTTAACCCTAACGGCTGTGACATACCTAGGTACTTGTAAGTTTCGTTGGCGGAAAGACATCTAAGGTGTGTGGAATCTGAGAGTTCCATCCCGTCAGATTCCACAATCCTGCCTCTTTTTACATGCATGACTGCACATTTATCCACACCAATTTCCATGCACAGACAAAACATCCACATCCACACATTTACTAACGTTTAACTAGTTACCTCTAGTAATCTTATCAATTGGGATTTGCTGCAGGCAAAAAGTTTCGAATCGTCCATGTAAAGAAGATGGGATATTACCCGACCTCCCCTCCGCAAACAATAGCCTAGTCCTGAACCCTCCAGCAAAGTGCTAAGAGGATTCAAAGCTAATCAGAACCACAAGGGACTCAAACTGTCACCCTGGAATATACCCCGCCTGATCTTTATATATTCGCCGCCACCCTGAGACCGCCGATCGAGTGCTTAGAGTTGTATCAATCTTGTACAACTCCATCACCCTCAAGAGCCACGTATGCGGCACAGAGTCATAGGCCTTTTTATAATCTATCCAACATGTCGCCAAATCCTTTCGGTTACGGCGAACTTGTTGCTTAATGATCGTGTCAAGTATAAGGAGCTCTTTAGTGCCACGGGCCCCACTTCAACATCCATTCTGAGGGTAAGCCATAATGGTGTTTTTGGATAAATGAGATGTTATCTTTACACTCAGAATGGACGTGAGTAATTTATAAACTGTTTGTAGACACGTTATTGGTCTGTAGTTTTTGGGATCTGTGGCACTACCAGACTTATAGAGCAGATGAGTTATGCCTGTGGTCATAAAAGTCGGCAGCGAACCTGATTCTAAGCATGATTGAAATTGAGGAGCCAAACATACATGTGAGCTACGGAGCCACTTTAACCAAAAGTTATGTAGTCCGTCCGGTCCCGCTGCTTTCCAGTTCGGCAGCGAACGAACTGCACAAGCTATATATCAATGTCAGATATTGATGTTGGCTCCATGTTATCAATCGACTCACATGAACGTTTGACATCTCGCATCCAATCACCCTCTGTATGAGTGACAGGCATTGCCCAGATGTTACGCCAAAATGTATTTGTGATTTCAGCTTCTGGGAAATGTGTGTCACTCACTAAATCAGGCTGCTCCCACCTTCTATAAACCCACCTCTCATCCCTTTGGAATGAACGATTCTGAGTATATCGGTCCACTCTTTTCTTGTACTTCCGGATACGGTTTGCCCATGCATAAACTTTCTGTTTCAGAAAGTCAATGCGTTCTGTGACTCGTGCTGTATAATCACAGGAACTGATACCAGTTTTCGAAAAAGCCCGATTCACAAAACGCATTACTCCCGGGCGTGTGTTACCCGATCTGAAACAGATAAGCTTGCGAATGAGTGCCCTCGCCTCAGCGATACGACGCTCAATCCTGCACTGCCACGCTGGGACAACAAGCTTTGACCGAGCAGCGGGGTCATTTTCTAAGAATTTAACACCAGCTACTCGACATGCTGCAACAGCCGCACAATACAGAATCGAGTGTGTATCGCTGAGATATTTACTTTTTTCTAAATAAATAGTTAACATAGAGTCAAGGGCACACACTAGCGCTTTGTTTCGTTTATGCATTGGCAAACGTGGTAAACGTGGTCTACTTTCGAAACTCATAGTCCGATATTCCCGAATAGAACCTTCCAAAGTATGCCTTATTTGATCATTGTACTGAGTACTTACAGATGAAGCACCATTGTCCTCTCCTCCCTCAACTGGGTAAGGTTGTGGTAGTCCAGAATGCAAAAGTGTTACTGTTTGTAAAGGAGGAGAAGTAACAATACTATTCTGCAAGTCCAAGCGTAGCCTCTCAAGTACGGAATTATCCAACAAATGACATCGTTGGATGGCCCGCACTTGATCCGACAGTCTTTGCGCCGAAACGTTTACAGCTGGTTCAAGTTCCTGAAACAGAGACTGCATACGATCACGATACGCAGTGAGGTTAGTTCCTCCCTCTGTAGCCACAAAATATGCTCGCATGACATTCTCATTTATAGACCTTGTCCATCTCATGCGACGCACATTACCACCGGTAGCGGGGGCCCTAATCGAAGCCGGTGGGCCTCGGGGTCCCAAGCAGGTCGGTGGCCGGCCTCTACCCTGCCGACGTACAGGTGTTGGCGACGTCGGTGGAGAGAAAAACTCGTCACTTGAAGTCGAGCTCGACGCCTCAGCAGTGGCTGGAATTCTTGAAGTAACTTCCGGGGGGCGCGAGGCGGAGCTGAGCGACGAGTCCGGGGATGATAAGTATGCAATCTTTACTCTGGATCTAGTAATCATTTAACAATCGTCAAAATATCCACATATTTTTATTAGACATGACGTTAGAAACGTCATACCGTATATTTATGGTTGTTTTTACATTAAAACGTCCTTTTATTGCATCTATTTCTTATGGTATGCATTTTTACTGATATTATTTAAAGTTTATATATATATATATTTATATTTGTCTCGAAAATAATGAAAATTATAGATATTAGAAATTGGAAAAAAAAATTAACGACTGCTATGTAGTGTTGCCAGGTGATATTCATTATAATTATTATTAGAGTATGTATTTTTTGTGTGCCTACCTATAATATGTTTATGTATAAATGTGTTTGATGTGTTTTGTATTGTGTTATTATCATATTTTATACATATTTTTCTATGGTACACATGTGTATACTTCTGTGATCTGAAATACAAATTGTATTTTTTTACAAATAACCTATTAAGTACTATACGGTATACATGGTCCAACCAAGGTTTGGCTGTAAGAGATCACAGACTGCGATGATACCTCTCCAGGTTTGCTACTGTTACTATTCATTGCGCCTCGTTTCGTTTGTATTTTAATTTTCGTGTACATTAAAGATTATTTATCTATACATTGATAAACTCTTATAAGATCTGTCATGTATGAAATGTTGTGAAATTAATATTCAAAGAAAAAAAAATCTTTAGGAACAGACACAGCAGTTTATGCTTTGAATTTCATGCGTTATAAGACAGAGTTAATGTTATTCTCTAAATATTTATTTATTTAATATATCATATCACTTGCAAAGCGCCATCACGTATATTAGATATGTAACACGTTACTTAATCGCGATAATATTTATAACGTACAATACCTTTGTGTTAGCTACCACGTGGGGTACTCATTTATGTGTTAAAACATTTTATACCCCTCTTCCCCTTCTCTCGTTTACATAAAACATGTACCCATAAATAAGTTTTGTGTACATGTTTTATTCGTTAGCGTCAACGCTGGGTCAGCGCTACAATATTAAAACCCTTATCACAACTTTATTTCCTTTCGCATTGTATAACATAGGTATATTAGCAATCACACAGGCTAGTTAACTGTTTACATCGTGTTAGATTGACGTTGATTTTTTAATGTTTTTGTTGGCATAAGAATGTTTTTAATTTGCATTTTAAGAAACTAAGTGGTTTCATTTGATTTTTAATTCGATGAATCTGAGGTAGAATTGTATAAGATAGCGACTGAGTGAATCACGACTGGGTCTCAAAAGGTGTACAAGAACAAAAGTCCGCCCTCATCACGTTGAGATGCAAATGTGAAATTAATTACCCCTGCACTATAATTACACTATGCACTATAGCCTATGACCACAGCTAGTGCAACCTGGACGAAACGTCAGGCAATTCAGAGGTATATGATCGCGTTAATTCTCGTATATATACATTGCTAGCTGTGCCCTGCGGTTTCACCCGCGTAACTCAGATGCCATGGGAATATCGGGATAAAAGTAGCCTATGTGTTAATCCAGGTCTCCAGCTATCTACATACGAAGTATCATCGCAATCGGTTCTGTAGTTTTTGCGTGAAAGAGTAACAAACATCCAAACCTCCTCACAAACTTTAAATTTTTCTTCACATTCAATATCTTCACTACATATTATAAAATATAAAACAAAGTCCCCCGCTGCGTTTGTCTGTCTGTTTGCGATAAACTAAAAAAATACTGAACGGAATTTCATGCGGTTTTCACTAATAGACAGTGATTCATAAGAAAGGTTTAGGTGTATAATTTGTACCCGTGCGAAGCCGGGGCGAGTTGCTAGTGTTATATAAATGCATAATATTAGTAGGATTATATCATGGAACGCAAAAGTTTAAAAGTTACCTCTGCACTGTGGAATTAGTTTATGTTTTTTTGTAGTCGAATTGAAATCATAATTTATGGCTTAAGAGCTTCGTAAGCTTACCTACCTTTATTTATCGCGGTATTCAATGGCAGTTCTAAGGAAATCAACTTCAAACAGTGTCTTCCTGACTCAATTACTGGTTAATCTGGGTAATACTTTCGCAGCCATGAATTGATTGAGCACGATGGAACACTTGATTAAACACTTTGATGAGAATAATGTAAATTTCAGTCGTAAAAATAAACTGACTTGAAACTAATAATTATGTTTGTGCTTTTTGATTACTTCAATACTCTTTTGCGTTCAATTTCTTTTTTAATATATTCCACAATGTTTGTATTAGGAAAACATAAAATATGTTAGGCATACTTTAGTTCAGTTTCTTCAAATTGGACTGACACAAGGTAGTCATCATTATTCGAATGACTTGAAGAGACCTGGCTTTGTAGCTTACTAAAGTGCGCTTAGTACTGGAGTAGGCTACAAAAAGAACATCATAAACATGCAAGAAAAATGTATTGTAATTGCATAAAATACTGACTAAAAATATTATTTGAAATAAAATAATCAGATTTAGAATGAAATTTTTACCTCCGTTAATTTGAAACCGTAGCACTAAACATTTTTTTTTTTTTTTTTTTTTTAATTATTTATTTAAGGTCGCTCAAACATCTAGGTCATTAGCGACCTCTGTAGGTGTACAACATTAAATTAAATCATAGTGATTAATTAGTTTAAAGAATTTTACAGTCTTTTCTACATTGTTCAAACAATCTTTTAAATTAATAGGTAGCTTAACTTCTAATCTTTCTGTATTATACATGTGACATTCAATTAGTAAGTGCTTAATCGTTAAGTCACTATCACATCTTGAACATTTCTTCTTAGCTTCCTTAGTAATAAGATGTATATGAGTTACATTACAATGTCCTATTCTTAATCTATTTAAAACTACTTGTTCTTTTCTATTATTTGTCAGTAATTTGTTTTTTTCAAAAACTGTTTTTCTTATCTCATACAGAGCACTATTGTTATCTTTTACCCAATAGCTATTCCACAGCATTTTTACCTTCAGGTTAAAGTACTTTTTTAGGTCTTGTATATTAGAAGTAATGTTAATACAATGATCAAACTTTGTGGCTTCTTTAGCTTCTATATCTACCCTTTCGTTTCCGGGAATACCTTTATGGCTAGGTATCCAGATTAATTCTATAACAAAATCATTATTGATTAGATTAAGGAGGTTCTCTCTTATTAGGTTTATTAAAGGTTCTTTATTTCTAATATTGGTTAAGGCCATGAGAGACGACATTGAATCAGAAAATATGATACTCTTATTGATACTCATTTTGTTCCTAATTACTTCTAGACATTTCAGGATAGCAACTGCTTCACATGTAAAGATAGATGAGTAGTCTGGTAATCTGTACTTGTAGCTCTCATTTCCTGAAACTATCGCACAACCTGATCTTCCTTTAAAAACTGAGCCGTCGGTATAATAAAGTACATAGTCCGGATAGCTATCTTTAATTTGGTTAAACAGATTTTTAAAAATATAATCAGGGGTGTTATCTCGGGGGTATTTGTTGGCTATATCTAAGTTAATTGGTATATCAATTTTTTCCCATGGCGGTTTTTTAGGATGCTCACGAGGATAAGTAGGAGGAAGTTTAATTTCTATTTCGTTTGCATATTTTTTAACTCTTAATCTTAATGGGAGAGGAAGAGATGGACGAAGATTGTATTCGATATCTGATTGTAAGGTGGTTTTTGAAAGAAACGAACCCTTGTAATTAGTTATATGGTTGACTGCATATGTGAGACATATTACTTTTCTTCTTAACATTAGTGGCATTTCGTCTGCCTCAACTAGGATACTATTAATTGGGCTAGTTCTAAATGCTCCTAAGCTTAATCTTAGGCAGGTGTTATGTGTGCTTTCTAAAAGTTTCAAAATATTAGGAGAAGCAGAATCGTATATAATAGAACCATAATCAATTTTTTGCCTTATCAATGCTTTATACGTGTTTTTAATGCATGTACTGTCCGAACCCCATTTAATAGATGATAAAATTTTAATAACATTCATCCTAGTATAACACTCTGATTTTAGTTTCTTAATGTGAGTAACCCAGTTCATTTTTTGATCAAATGTTAGACCTAATATTTTAAGATTTTGTACTTCTCTAATTTTATGATTATTTATAGTTAAACATATTGTATCTTTGCTTTTTCTGTTCGAAATAATCATAAATTCAGTCTTTGTTTCGGAAAATTTAAAACCAGTATGTTTGCACCATTCATTAAGTTTATCCAAGGTGTATTGTAAGAGTCTCTGTGTTGGTTTAAGAGTATTGCCGCTACACAATATTGTCAAATCATCTGCAAATAAATAACCTTTCACAGGTCTCTCTATAACTTCTAAAACATTATTTATAGCTAACAAAAACAGTATTACACTCAAAACCGACCCCTGAGGTAGTCCATTTTGTGTGTGGAGTGGATCAGAGAGAATACCATCAATTTTAACCCTTATGGTTCTATTAGTCAAAAAGTTTATAATAAAGGCAAGAATGTTACCTTTCACATTGAACTGTTCCAAAATTAAAATAACCCTATGTTTCCACACCATTTCATAGGCTTTTTCCAAATCCAGGGCAACTGCTACTACTTTATTTTTATTTGCAAAGGATGTGAGTATATCATGTTCTAAGTAAGCTAAATAATCTAAAGTTGATCTAAATTGCCTAAATCCGAATTGTAAGTGAGATATTAGTTGATTATGTTCCAAATACCATCTCAATCTATTACTTACGACTTTCTCAAACAATTTACATAAATTACAAGTAAGAGATATAGGTCTATAGCTTGTGGTTAACGTAGCGGCTTTTCCTGGTTTTGGTATAGGTATGACAATGGCCTCCCTCCACTGGTCAGGAAAAACTTGATTAATCCAGATGTAGTTGTAAATGTCTATGAGACGTTCAAGAGCTAAGCTAGAAAGATTTTTGATGAAAGTATTTGATATATTATCGGGACCCGGACTAGAATCGCCTAATTGGTGTATAATTAAGCGAATTTCATGCAGTGTGAACATTTCATTAATTGGATTACTATTATCCTGTAAGTTGAATACAGTGTTGGCCTCTTCTATTTGAATCTTATATTGTAAAAAGTCTTGATCATAATTATTGGAGCTGGAATTCGCGGCAAAGGCTCTCACTAGTAAATCAGAGTTTATTTTTGGATCAGTACTTAATTCTTCTTCATTATTTTTTAAGATTATCGTTTGCTTTTTCCTTCTTTGTCCATTTATTGAGTTAATTTTTTGCCATATGATTCCTATCGGAGTATAACTATTTATCGATGATACGAACTTTTCCCAGCTTGCTTTTCTACTTTCTTTAAATATCCTTCTAGTTCTCGCTCTATTTTTGCGATATTCTACCTTCAGTAGTTCTAGATTATGTAGGTTTTCTTCGTTAACATATTGGCTGTCTTGGTTTTTTCTCTTTTCCTTTGTATATACTCTGTAGGATTTTTTTGTTGCTTTCAGTGATTTAGAACATTCATCATTCCACCATGGAACTTGTTTCTTTTTTAATTTTCCTGTAGTTTTAGGTATGTATTTTTCGGCAGAGCTGATTATTATTTGATTATATTCATCCACTACTTTATTTATACATGTATGAGAGGACAGGTTTAGTTTATCTAACTGTATAATCTTGTGATCTATTTCTGAACGAAAGTTAAGCCAATCTGCACTTTGATATTTCCAATATTGGGAAATGTTTCGAATATTAGGAGCTAAATCAATTCTAGATGTAATGGTGATAGGAAAATGGTCACTGTCGTAGAGGTCGTCTAATGCATTCCAGTCGAAATAAGTTGATATACTTCGTGAAGCAAAAGCTAAATCAATACAACTGGTATGGCCATTACTACTATTGAAATGTGTAGGTTGATGAGAATTAAGGAGAATTAAATTGTCACGTAAATCCAACCAATCAGCTATAATTTTACCTCTCTGATCGCAGCGATTTGAACCCCAATGAAAGTGGTGACTATTAAAGTCTCCCAGTAACACGAAGGGCGTCGGAAGCTGGTTAACTAAGTCATTCAAGTCATTTTCACTAAAGGAATAGCTATTAAGCAAATATATATTACAGATAGTTAAAGCTAATGGGAATTTAATTTTTACAGCTATTACTTCTAAGGAGCTATTGATATTTATAAGTTCAGGAAGTGTGTGAGGTTTTACATACGTAGCTACACCACCACTAGCTATACTGCTATGTGTGCGGTTTTCATAAAAGCTGTCGTATTTTTTTAACTTAGCACAATAGTTATTTTTAAAGTTCGTTTCTTGTATACAACAACATAATGGGTCTACATCATTTAGTATTAGTTTTATGTTTTCAAATCTGGCTTGGAAACCATTAACATTCCACTGCAAAATGTTCATTACGAATCTAACCAGTTCAAGGTAATATAAAATAAATAACCAAAGAGAAAAGTAAAAAGGATACTAGATATGCAAAAAAAAAAAAAAAAATTAATGATTGTTACTTGTCGACTTTTCCTTTGTATAAATGTCTTGAAGTTTTCTGGAAAATCTTGAACATCTGTTTTTTAAATTCTTATTCATTTTGGGGTGAAGGAATAAACACATGTTGATTAATTCAGGAATATTTTCTGTGTAGTCCTCGATGACTTCTTGAATATTTTGTTTATTTCGTGATGTATCCAAAAGGCTTACGAACTGATCTAATGTTAGAGGAAAGTGAGGTTGGGATTCTTTTAGTTCAATTTTAATATCATTCCAAACTTGTTCTTCTGTCCTATTGTCTATAGTTTTCTTTTTCTTTTTAATAGGTCTGTTAACTGCTATTTCTCCTTCAAAAGAGTAGCTGCTGTCAGTATCATCTGTCAAGTCACTTAGTTGTAGGAACTCTTCGATAGGAGGATTAATTTGATTAGGTTCTGATTGCGATGGTTCTGATGCGGTATTTGAATGAATCCGTTTAATGCCTTTGTTATTCTCTAGAGTGTTGACTGGTAATTTGGTTTTATTTATCTGTGGTTTGATAAACTCAATGGGAGGGTAGTCTGAATTTTCGATCGTTTCTTGAGCCGAATTATTTAGGTATTGTGTCGACTCCTGTTGTTGGTTAGCTTGAGGACAGTATTTTGCCAAATGACCACTACCATTGCACACAAAACACTTCATGGATTCATTTGTTAAGTAAATCCAGTAGTTGGTATTTTCATAATTGATTTGCATTGACTCAGGGAGCCTTTTTTCATCCTCCGGTGAAACGTACAATTGACGTCGGAAACTCATAATATGAGAAAAGCCTGGGTCCGGAATGCCTACCCTCATGTACGTAATGGGAGACAATATTTTTACATTTATTTGTTGGAATTTTTCTTCTATAACTTCATGCGGAATGACAGGGCAAACATTCGATAAAACTATTCGTTTATTTCTAGTTATTAGCGGTCTGATTTCCAATGAATTTTCTTTTACCTTGAGTTTTTTGACAACGTCGACCAGTTCGTCAGCGGATTGTTTGGAGTCCAAGTACACACATATTCTTGAGTTGGCTATACGTGAAATAAAACGGATGGACGATGGCTTGATGACGGTAGAAAGTGATAATAAGTAGTCTCGTAGCATAATTCCGTCGATAGAATCAATTACGATTGCTTGATCTTTCTTTGGGTGGATAGTTTTAGAAGTAACGTTGGCATAACTTGCGGTGGGGGTACTTGTAAAATGTTCCATGGTGGGTTAGGGGGCCCCTGATACTAGGGGCACCCTTGTAATAAAAACTATATCAATTATCCGTACGTAAGAATACTTAAATTAATGTTTTATTAATAAATTACTCGCGGCGAGTCGGCACATTAATCGGAATGCGATAAAACGCGCGAACCGAGCAGCGGTCGCTGGGTAACTGCACTAAACATTTATTCGTATACTAAAACTAAAAAACTTATGATCTATTTGACCACTTTAGGTATAACAAGAAATCTATTTTCATCTCGTTGCATGTAGGTGAACCGGCCATTACTGCGTAAATCCAGGGCTTGTGGGCTTCGTGATCAAAGCCTATGTCTGACATGGGACAGATTACAGCAGTCGTCACGTAATCGCGTTATGTCAGGTGTGTTATGGTTTGGGAAACTTTTGAAATGGAAGGAATACTAACATAATCCGTGTATTGTGGCACTTAATAGGTGTGTTAGTATTAGGAAAGGCAAAAATAATACTAAGTTATTTTATAATTATTACTTTTTTATACTATATAATTTATGTATGAGGCGTGTCATATGCGCGATTTTACAGTTGTTAAAAAAGTTTCTACGCGATTTGTGTTTCGATAGCTGCAGAATTTTGTCTGTTGCTATTTTATAAGGCTAGTATGAATAGTCCGGAATAGTCTATGAGAGCAAGCCAAAAAAAATCTTAAAAATAGTTTTTTTTATATATTATAGGGGGCAAACGAGCAGACGGGTCACCTGATGGTAAGTGACTACCTTCGCCCATGGACACGTGCAACTCAAGAGTTACGAGTACAAGTGCGTTGCCGGCCTTTGAGAAAGGAGTACGCTCTTTTCTTGGAGGTTTGAAGGTCGTATCGGTCCGGAAACAACGCAGGCGACAATTTGTTTCAAAGATTGGTTTTGCGAGGCAAAAAAAAATCTGGCACAGTGGTGGATTGCCAATTATCCAGGTGATGGGGATGAAAGTTTTGTCACGTTGAACGATGGCGAAACGTTGCGGCCGGTATGAGTCCGAACAATTCCTCGGAGCACTCCCCCTGATACATGCTTTATAGAATGCAGAGTGAGGCTATATCTTTACGCAACGCCAAGGGGTCAAGCCGATCTGAAATATCCTGGCAATCGATGATTCGAGTCGCTCTCCGTTGAATGCGGTCAAGAGAGAGAAGATGGTACTGGGGTGCTCCTGCATAGATATGAGAACAGTATTCCATATGCGGCCGAACCTGCGCCTTATAAAGTTGTAGGCGGTGGGCCGGGGTGAAATACTGTATCGATCTGTTGAGCACACCAAGCTTCTTCGAGGCTAATTTGGCCTTACCCTCCAAGTGATCGCGGAACTGGACTTCGCTCGATATATCGATGCCAAGGATTCCGATGCTGGCTGTGGCAGTCAGGGGAGTGCTCCCAAAGCGAGGTGACACGACAAACGGTATCTTTTAGTTGTCTGTAAAGTCGGTTTACGGACGATAATTTTACGTGATAACGTCATAAGAAAACAGTGGAAGAGAGATAGATGCGTCAGCAGCCGAACGCTTAGGCCAATCGTGCCTCTCTATCGCTTGTTCCGCGCTCTCGCTTGCACGCTCGGCGCAGGCGGAACGTGACAATGAGTCATGCTTTTTCGTGCGTGCAGCCGGCGTTCATCGATTTATTAGACGTTATCACGTCAAAAATAACACCGTCCAAGAAGTCGCAAAGCCATTCAAGATAATACTAATGATAGTTTTATAATAATTATTATAATTTAATTTATTTCGGACTTAAGCCCATTTTGTTACTAAATGCATTTAAGCGCAGTAAAAAAATAATATATTTTAAGGGGAATCGCCAGGACTGACCCAGGTTCTTGCGATGCCTCCTTAAAAGATTTTTTTTTCGACTTAAATCTAAACCCGAGTAAACTTTAAGTCTTAAAAATCAGATTATTTCTTTGCCTTATTTACTTTATTTATTGTTAATTTTAAAAGTGACAAATTATTTATTTATTTGTACATTATTGATGCGATACATCTTCTGTTTCATATTCTCTATCTACACAAAAACATTATCCACACGTCATCATAAACACAGAATAATCTTTTTAATTAAGAACAAATATGTGTAAATGACACACATATGATCATCAAAGGAAAAAAAATCCGCACAATAAGAAGTCTTAAGTTTGTAAGTGACCCTAGTGATGTTCCGGCTATATGTATATACAGTATTGCTATCCGCTAAACTTCGGTCCTATTTACGAGTTGTTTGCTAACTTGGTGGTATGAATAAATATTTATGTATATTAGAGATTGCCTGGTGACCTTTAATTGTCTTGTTTTATATAATTGACCAGTAGGTACAACTTCGGCTGTAGCTTTTTGTAGCCATTTTCACATAATTATTAAAATTTATAAGACATTTTGGTAACAAATTTTGCTTTTTGCACTTCTTCTACATATAAACTTTAAGTATTCCATATTTCACATTCGTCCGCTCCATTTGCTGAAGAATGGGTACAAAGACTTCTCTTCACGTATTTAATACTTATTCAGATACAAGTATAGTGTTCTGACACACACAGCACAGCGCTATGTCACTAGAAATAATCAAAGGTTTACTAGAAGCAGATCCGGCACAAATCAAACAAACGTATTAATATATTATGCGCACATAAACCAAAACAGATCGATCACTTGTAATGTATCGAAGTTGCATTACGAACCGTCGAAACCTCGACAAACCCAACGAAGTGAAATGTTTCAAGTTTCAACTTCGAGCGAACTATCACATATCGGACTTTGCTTTGATGATGTCCCTACATTTCGACCTCGATCGTTTAATTGAATATCACCAATCAAATTTCAGCTTTAACGTAGGAGAGTAGCGTTAGTTTTGGGATGAAGTACTGAGTTGAGGCGGGGAAATCCAAACAATAGTGCAAGTCAGGGATATAATGGCTGCATTGGACGTGGCAGGGTTCGAGAGATCATGTCACGAATGACGTCTGATCGTTTTGTTGTTGAGTGAAGGCTGACATTATTTTATTCGTGCTCAGCAGCCGGAATTAATGACATCGGGAGTCGTTTCTCTGTTTCGGCGGCAACAATTTTCAGTTTTTATTTTTATTCATACGCGCTCAATTGAAAAGATGAAATTTTTTGGTATCCTATAATAGTACTTCGTAGGAGTAAGCTGACATGAATGAACTATTATAAATACCATAGATATCATAGAATGGAATATTCACAATAATTGACATTCTGAAAAAAATATATTTACATGACTGTGTCTGTAGAAAGAGATACGTCATTTTATAAACAAAATTTTTGAGGATAATTTTTTTCAGACTCAAATATTAAATGTCTCACATAACAACAAAGCAGGTGGAGTAATCTTTAAATATTTAATGCCAAATGTGAAATTAAATCCTCATTGCCTTTAAGACAAACGTCAAAAGTTCTAAATAAAAAAAAATACCGCCAACTTTACCTTTTCGATTGCATTACTAACTGCATTATCAGAACTTCCACACAAATCCATTGAAACGTCATCAGAAGTTGCCAACATTTGTATAGGCTCGCCAACTGGTGTAAAAAGCAGGTTGTATCGTGACTCTGGTGCAAACTAGAGCAGGCACAAAGCCTCGGTGACGTCACAAAGGTGAATGACGCAACGAGATGTAGCATTGATAGAAAGCTTTATGATGCTGTGATTATTGGACGCTCGAAACCGTTATATGGATATCTTTGTAAGACCTAATGTAGTGGTTCGTGTAAGTTATATACAATTAAACATCAGTGTATATATATGTGGTTTGTAGTGATTATTATATGACGTAAATATCTTAGCGTACGAGCGTTAGTTTGTATTTCTGTATACTTGAACAACAATACTATGGTTTAAATAAGAACTTATTGTACCATAAAACTAAAATACTTAACCAACCAATGAATCCTTTGAAGGATATAAAATGAAATTCTAATCAGAAAATAAATTCGAATGACGATGATGGATACATTAAGTGAATCACTTTGATTACGTCATCGTTGCTAACGATTTGGTTTTAACGATGGGCAAATATTTTAGCTAATTTAATCACCAAATATAGCATAGAATTCAAAAGTAATAATAATAATAATCTGCTCATGGATTGATAGTCAAGAGCCTTGATCAACACCTTAAATTAGACAGCTGGATCAAGGGACCGATGCAGAAGGCAGTTCTCCTCGACACGGACCGTATAGTGAGGAGGTCTTTGAAGCCCTAACCATCGTTTACTACTATTTTTAAATATATGTTTCGTTTTGTACATAGTTAAAAATGTAATTTATAAGTTTTAAGATTAATATAGAGAAATAATAATAACTTTATTTGTTTCCTTTAAACATGAACATAGTTATCACATTATTAATGCACTTAAAAACATCACGGACACAAGAATGATTGACCAATGACCCTCATACTAGGAATATCCTGTGTTATGGAAGTCATCCGTAATGTGTTCATGTATAATTTAAAAATTATTGTTGTTTAGCAATGTTTGATATTATAAAGATAAAGGAAGGAAGGAAAAAAATTTACATGTTTTTGAGGATGAATAAGTGAGAGTGGATGTGTGATAGGTAAATTGAGTGTGTGAGGGTGCATATGTAAGGTTATGAACTTATAATATCGTTAGTATAATAGAATATGCCTTGTATTATCTTGGACTTTTTATAAATGAGAATATTAATTGAAGTAAGTGTAGATGTTCCTGTTGATTGGTGATTAAAACATGGGGTTAAAACTCAAATGGCTGGTAATTTAATTAGATCTTCTGTTTAATTTTAATGTTTCTCTTTCTTTCTTTCTTTAATTTAGTGTTAGGAGGTACTGTTCGAATCGATCTTTGCAGTGGTGTGTGTTTAAAGAGTGTAAGTGTACATATTACTTCCACGTTTGTAATATAATCGAAAAGGATTTGTTAAATACAAAGGTGATGAAACCTGTCTTGTCTTGTTCGCAGGCAAAAAATACAATGATGGCTGAGCAACCAAAACGCAATACGTTATAGTTTTAAATCTACAATACAGAAAATACATTGCTGTAATACATTCCTTGAAAGTAAAAATAAAATACGACGTACAACTACATAGCCCGCGGGACAAGCCTTATCATTTAAAGCTCGCATCGACTCGCAATCATCCCAAAATTTTATGTTCAACAACCGAAAGCTCTTTTGAACAAACCTCATTTTCGACAGAGCACAATACAGTGGTAAAGTGACTATAACAAAGCATGTCAGGGATCACCCACATTCCCCCGGTCCGATACTAATTGGTATCACAAAACAGTTCATTTGTAAGCCAGTTTGCACAGTTGACGCTGTATGACATTGTGTTACCGGCCTCGGTTGCAATCTGGTTTCATTCGTATTAGCTCTCTTCAGTTGGAGTAATATGCCATACTGCACTACATATTGTAACCATAATTTCCCCCGCCGCGTCTGTCTGTCTGTATTTTCTCAAAAAACTCAAAAACTACTGAACGGATTTTCATGAGGTTTTTACCAATACATAGAGCGATTCATAAGAAAGGTTTAGGTACCTATATAATTTGTTAAGGTTTTGTGTGAATTGGTTGAAATATGTTGATGATTGTTGAAGATGTCTCTGCTGCCCGTGCGAAGCCGGGGCGGATTGCTAGTGAATGTTTATAAGTGATCGTGATAAGTAGGGTCACGTTATGAATATTGTATGTACCGAAACAGGCTATTTAATATCTTCCTTGGAACATAATCCGGCTATTTTCTTATATATCTATACTTTTACATAAAGGCATAAATGAAATATTTTTTTTAAATGTGGTACTGTATCAAAATTTCAGTTTTTAATGTAATTTTAAATTAAAATACCTTTAATTTACCAAACAGATCGCGCAGAAGGACTTGCGAAGGTATATTTTATGTTTTTGTTATTAGCCAGCGAATTAAAGACAATCGATTACCGTGATATAGATTTTAACTGGCAGTCATAAAATTGGCGGGGTTTCATGAGTTTACTCCCTTTTGAAGTCGAAATAGCATCAGTAACAAAAGGTATACTATTAAGAACTGGCTTGAATTATCTTTTTCTGTGAGCAATCAACCACCCCATAGAGAGCCACGCGAGCAAGTATATTCAGCATGACAACAAGTCTGTGCTCTGCGCACAAAACAACACCGTACCAGTTCAGTTTTTTCTGCTACCAGAAGTATTTTTTACAATGGAACGTCTGAATAATTTTTTCCTCGTTGTTAGCTAGAAAAATTAACAATAAGGGACACAGGTGACATTATCGTGACATGTCCTAGTAAAAGGAACTTACTATTTACAAATGCTGGTTGAGTTTCAGTGATAAAATAAAAAAGAATTATCATCGATTCTAAATATCTCTACTAATATTATAAGGCTGAAGAGTTTGTTTGGTTGAACGCGCTAATCTCAGGAACTACTTTTTCGAATTGAAAAATTATTTTAGTGTTGGATAGCCCATTTATCGAGAGAGGATATGGGCTATATAACATCACGCTACGACCAATAGGAGCGGAGCATCGATTAAAAATATTGTAAAAACGGGGAAAATTTACAAACGCAGACGATGTTGCGCGGGACACCTAGTGATACTTCTGCTGTCAGACCTTACTTTATACCAAATTTTATGATTCTAGGTCAATTAAAAGTACTCTATAGGTTTTGATTTACCTACGAAATCTTCAAATTTGTTAAAATCTATGGCTTAATGGCCGTATCTTTTGATTGCGTTGACTTACAAGCATGATTTTTTACAGCTTCAAGGGACTGCAGACAATAAGTATTTGGTATTAATTTCAATTTGATGTGTGTACGGGTTCTTGAGAAATAGTTGGTCTTATAAGGGTGTCTTTTTTTCCTTTTATTCCTGGAATTTTAACCAGTATACTTTTTACTTTTTTTTTAGTTTTTGACATACACATACTTACTTTTTGATAAAATTTTACCGAGTTTCAATTTTTGTATAAATATTATTAAAACCACGTACTCAAGAGCAAAATTTCAATTTTAAAACTGTTCTTATTTCAATTAAAAACGCCGTGTAAGTTCATATCCTATGATAAAATTACTCCAAGCAAAATCCCAGTTTTCCTAAACAAACAAATAAGTGAAACTTAAAACATATTAAATTAATCCAGAGCCGGAACTATTCGCAGAATTGATTCGGACAAACGTAATGAGTTGAAATGTGCTTAGGCCAGGCCACAGAATACGCCCCTGGACTGAGGCCAAGTTTTAATGAGTCCACTAGTAAATTTTATACGTAACGGAATAACTAACGGGGAAAGTAATGGAGGTTGTAATTTTAGTACAAGTGGTGTTGGACAGTTCCTGTGCTCGGGTTTATAGCCACGTGACAGCATAGTTTGTGCGTAAGCCTTTACTTCTAATAACCACTCCACCATCTCTTCATTTTTATGTTTTTTTTATTATCAAAACGAAAACTATTAAAGTCAGTTTTTATGGATTTTTTCAATAACTGAGTGAATAGTTAAAAAACAATGTACGACTTGAAATCTTTACCTTTACACATTCCACATGCTTTTATAAGTAACACAGGTAATAATAACTGGAAATTCAAACAGTTAGCACTTTAAACAGATAAATTTTTTTCAAAACGTCTTTTTATAACTGCCTGCTAAAATCATGCCCTTTCAAGGATTTAAGTAAGTGTTCGATAGTCATATACACCCTGTATAATATTACTAGTAACCCGCCCCGGCTTCGTACGGCTAGCAGAACATTAATGCCTACATTTTTTCTTTTAATCTTAGAAGACAGACGTAGAGCGTTGTTATCACTACATATTATAAAACAAAGTGCCCGCCGCGTCTGTCTGTCGGTCTGTTCGCGATAAACTGAAAAAATACTCAACGGATTTTCATGCGGTTTTCACCAATAGACAGAGTGATTCACGAGAAAGGTTTAGGTGTATAATTTGTTAACATTTTGTGTAAATTGGTTGAAATATGATGATTGTTGAAGATGTCTCTCCTAAACGTGGGAAGCCGGGGCGGGTTGCTAGTATTGTAATAAACCAGTATGATACTTGCTGGTGAAGTTGCTGCATTCTTCGTTGAAATACCTCTTGGAGACCCTATGACTCTTATGGGTTGAATAGAAGCGAACACTCACCTGGAAATACTGGTATTGGAGGTAGGAAGGTCGATTCAACGGACAGGGGGTCGGCCTTCCAACAACACACATTATCAGCACTTTCAGTTCTTCAGGCGTTGATTAGTCCTTGATTCACCCAGTCAGGCACTGAAGGTCATCTATCTTCTAACAAGTTGAATTTTTATATAATTTTTCGAAAACGTGTGTCTCACAGCGCACGAACGAGTATACATGAACGGTAGTATCCATATCTTCACTCGCGCGTTTATGCCACAGAAAATGTAGCACCGTATATATAGCGGCGGGAAATTTGAAGTTCGAATATGGGTTTTAGTCTAAAAAGAATATGGAAGAGATGGTTTAGGTTCGTCCAAGATCTTTTAACAGGAATAATTCCGTAATACATTGTTTTCATATAATACTATTGGTTTATTGGCGCACGCCAATAAATCTCCCAGTTGATATGATTTATCCGACATCTTTAATTTCAGAAAATGTATACAAAACCCTAATGAATTATACACTTAATATTTCAATAAATAAATCAGGCTATCCCCTGCTGAAAACCGTATGAAAATCCGTTCGGTACTTTTGGAGTTTATCGCGTTTAGACAGACAGACGTGAGGACTTTAGTTTATAATATCTAGTGATTAATGACTGACTTGATTTTTAAATTCGTACAAAAAAAATGCCACCCAAATTAGCTAGACATGTTGTAGTATATATTTTTTAATAAATCAAGTAATACCAAATTGAATCAAAACTGGGAATCTTTAAACATCGCAGGTGTTAATACATTATGATTGGTATGTCAATATTAACGACATTGTCGATTAGACATAATGTGTTCTAATTAGTGTAATTGATAATGCAAATCATTGGAACGTGAAGCTTATGAAGTGAGTAATGAGTCTATTATCATGTTAGTAACTATTCACAATGTGACATGTTCTTTTGTGTTTACTAATAGTGTATTAAATTAACGGATAAATTAATATGGAATATGTCTTTTATAATAACTTCAGAACGATTGAGCCAGATTATAGACTTTATTTTAATTAATATGATTTATAAAAATTACGCTACAACAACATATTTCTTTTATACAGGTTGCTACAGAAAGCGTGTGGTCATATGTTAGGGTCGTAAGTGAATAACGTAAAGCGCTAACACATTTAATAGGAAAATTCGTGTTTTTTAATACAAAATTCTTATTTTCAAACTCAACTTGAAAATTTACCTTATAAAGCTTATATTCGTATGAGAGAGGAATGAAATGAATGAATGTCTAGTTTTTTTCTGTCTGCATAAACAAATAATAAAAATCATTGAAATTCACATGAAAATTCATAATATGTTGTTTAGAAATGTACACAAAAATATTCCAGAAACCATTTTTTTTTAGCTAAATCAACTATTTTTCGGCTACATATAACGTTCCTAAAATTTGACCTCACCCTTCTGTAACATTCTGTATATAAATCCATCGAGTCGATCGGTTCCTATAAAGGCAAAGGGGATGCTGTACAAACCTTATATATTTTATTGAAGAGTCACATCGTTAGTCTTTGATATGATGTGTGTGTGTGTGTATTGATTACCTGTTGTGATTGTGTGTAAACATTGCTTGCAAACTTTGTTGACTTTTACATAAATGTATTTTAAGTAATAATAAATTTTTTTAAGAAAATGGTTCATGAATATTATTTATGACTTTGGTTAATTCATTTTCGTATTAAATTATGCTGTGTATAAATGAATATATATACATGTATGTTTATAATATAATCATCTTTATTGTACACCAACGACATATTGCTTAAAAAAATACACAAAGTGGATATGTAGTGGTGGCCTTATAGCTAAGAGCGATCTCTTACAGGCAACTTTGGATTTTTTATGTTGGATCTTATGATGATAGACTTAAGTAGGTATATTTATATTATATGTTCATGTATGTTTTGTATTGATATGCATAAGTAGACTAAACATACAGAATATCTGTATATTGCCTAATTAGTAATTATAGTTTTCATAAAATGGACCTCCAACTACAACATACCGCTCTTCGAAAAACATTGATCCATCCTAAAGTTGCCTCATGCAAGCATCTTCCAATAGAATTTTGCAATAAGGCTGCCCTTTGTACATTATCACTTTGACAAATGTATGTATGATAGTTCTACTGTAACTATGGTGTACAAAATATAGTGTTTTCTATCTATCGATCTATATGTAGTTCAGTATCAGTCGACTCAATAAACGTATTTAGATCGATATTTTCCAATTCAAGTTATTCAATTTAACCTGTCAAAAAACTCTCTTAAGCTGTAACTCACTGAAGGGAAATACCAATCTGGTTTTCAGTCAAAACGCCTGAAAACGTATAACAAAATCAGTTGTCCTAAAGGTCGTGTCATGTCGTTGTTCCTACTTGTCGCTGTCATACATTAATTCACCAACAATCAAAGGGAAAGGGTATTAAATTTACACAAGTACCAAACGTCACTAAAAGGCTTCTTCGGAATCCGGTCCCCACTCATTGTTGACACGTACGGATCTGCATACAAATTATTCACATTTATACTAATATGTACAAGCTAAAATCGTCCCAAGTCATATATGACTTGGGACGATTTTAGCTTGGTTTGGATATCATTTTCGTGTGCAGTACCTGTGAGACGAAACTTATGTTCAGGGGCCCGAGTACCCGTCATACGTGAGTTGATGGATGTGAAGTGTAAACACCATTGTAGTTTATTTGTTGTAGAGATCTTTAGTTAAAGAAGATCAGTTTTGTCGCATATCTTGAATGGTCTCGGCGCTAATTGCTCTAAAGTCTGATAGCTTACAAAATACAATTTGTAAGGATTATATTCTCTTTCAGAGCTCTGAAGGAAAATTGAAGCAAAAAATAAATTAAATTGCTCTCTCTCTAATAGCTTACCTACTATGTTAATAACTAGATGGCTCGACAAGGCTTCTTTACGTAATTAAAGTGGCAAATAAGTATAAGACGCGTCTTATTGTAAGCATAAAAAACTGTTGAGTATTAGTTGAATATGCTTAGTTTATACGGAACTAATACTAATCACATCTTCGCTGCTGTAAATCAACAAGACATCGACATAAATTATATGTTTATATAACTTACTATGAAATCCACTTATCGTGTCTACTTATAGAAGGAAGTACTACACGAATAATTAAGTTTGTTTAACCAGCAAACTACCTATTTATATATGCGCTACGATCGTAGGCGTCATAGCTACGTCGTAGCATTTCGTAGTAGTGTTACGTAGTTATGATGATACGAAGTGCTACAGCGTAAGCACTACGCCAAAAAAGGAGTGTAAATAGTATGTCTGTTTGTATGCAAGTCTCTTCATTCGATCATATAATAACTTTTTTCGGTTAGAATTCCTAACATCATAGCGAGTGCAATTGCAAATTGGGGTTTCCGCATATAGACTTATAGGCGGTCCATTATGCGTTTAGATACGGCTGACTAATTGAGCCAGCCTAGCTCCGTTCAGAAGCACATAAGCCTCCTGGGGCGTTCGCAGGCAATACATTAAAAAAAAACAAGGCGAGTAGTTTGTTTTTTGGCAGGGCAGATGTTTTTTAATATTTCACCTTAGTAACTTGCTTGCACAATATATTTGTTGTTAACGAGATTCATTTGGTGGTATCTACTATAATATATTAAGTTTATGCTATAAACACACGTGACTGCTGTCGTGATTCGAGGGTCCTGTTTTACTCATAGAATCTATCAGTCGTTTACAGGACCTTTAATAATATAACTTTTGAATTCAAGTGCAAAGTTCGTTGACCCTTTTTAACCAAGTAACGAAGTCAAATATGTTTGACCTGAATGTATCTATATTCGACTTTATGTTTCAATTAAAGATTCACTATTTAATCTATTTTCTTTACTCAATTATTATTAAGCAATCGAAGTTTTAATTTTTCTTCACTACATATTATAAAGCAAAGTCGCCCGCCGCATCTGCCTGTCTGTTCGCGATAAAGTGAAAAAGTACTGAACGGATTTTGATGCGCATTAAATCAATAGACAGTGTGGTTCATGAGGCAGATTTAGATGTATAATTTATCAACGTTTTGTATAAATTGGTTTAAATATGATGATGATTGTAGAAAATATCTCTACTACCCGTGCAAAGCCGGGGTTGCTAGTTTTATAATAAACAATTGTATTATTGTTTTTCATAAATATCGTCGCCAAATATTTAATATTTCGGTATTTAAGCTGCGCTATGAGCAACAATAACATTCCACTTTTATCGTTTCCAATAAACGAATGGGATTCTGAAAATTGGATATAGTGAATCGTATTGAGATAAATGAAATAGGATAAATAACGTAGCCCCCAAGTGGCGCCACAAAGGCTTCAAGTGTACCACGTGTACAATTTGTAATTGTCCAACACTAAAAGCACAATATAATACAAATTTATTATTCTTTGCAATTGGTTATTGTAAAGCTTTGAAACAATAGATTTGCAGGTTTCGCACCAGTTTCAAAGAAGAAAGGATGTCAATACGATTAATACGAATAAATATTTTTCTGTGTGTATGTTATCAGATAACCTTGTCATTTATAAACATTTTAATGATTTAAAGACGGGCTATGCCTTATCTTGTTCTGTAGACTAAAAGATATTCTCTGTTAATTCATTTAAAACGCTGCAGTCACCTGCACCTAATCAGATTCAGCCAGTTAATTGTTAAGAAGTAAGTATATGCTTCTTGAGATAGGAATAAGGTTTCTTCTTCTTCATGAACGGCATGAAGATGAACACTCTTTTTGAATGTACTGGCTGGTTGCTGCTAAGCCTTGGTAAATAGTCAATGAAACTGCAGGTAAAACACTCTTCTCATTTACGTTTAGTATTATGTACTAATACTAGTCTCTGTGAGTGTTTACTTCTATTGCCTCCCACTCTTACCTAACTTCTCCTTTACAGTGGGACAGCCATACTTCGGCACATGTGCACGACCGGAGTGATACAGCGGCCTCACAGAAAACCAGCAGTTAAGCAATGATTTCATTGTATTTCGCCGACTGAGTAAGGTTACCGGAGGCCCTAACCCTTCTCTCTCCCCCTCTTCCCATCTACTTCCCCTTCCCGTACTCTCCCTCTTCAACCCCTTCCCCTTACTCCCACCTTAAAGGCCGGCAATGCACTTGTGACTCTTGAGTTGCAGGTACCCATGGGCGGCGGCAGTCCCTTACCATCAGGTGACCCGTCTACTGGTTTGCCCCCTGTACCATAGAAAAAAATACTGCCAATTTTCTTTTATTGTTTCCTAAAGTACCCAGTCTTTTTTAATTCCCAAATTTCCCTGCCCCTGTGGTCAATACCCGCTTTTGAAGACAAGCGCGAGTGTATGTATGTCTAAACAATCACATATACACTTATGTTTGTTTGTTTAGACATATATTTGTATACTAAACATTTCGTCTTTTTCATCTTTAATTGTACCGTCTCGCTTGAAAGAACAACCCGTGTTCTGTGATAGATTCCAATAATTCCTCAAGTACAGACTTATACATACGAATTCTTATTCAACTGAGTGTAAGTCCTCTTTGTTAAATAACTTTGTGAGATGAAATTTAATAAAGCTTTCACATTTTTATCTGAAACTCAATACATTAAGTCGCGGGACAGTTACAATCCGTTTCGCATGAATATTAATATATAAAATGATACATTATCTGTCCCTATATAAATATTTATGCGAAATGTATGCTTTTTATGTCCGAAATATTCTTATAGGGCTACATGTAACTGAAGGTAGTATCTGCATAATGATTTTCATTACATTTTCATGATTTAAATATTCTACTTAATTAATATTGTATGGTGAATCTAGTTGTAATGTGATTAATACTGATATCATTAAGTGATCATCACCATCTTCCAGCCTCCGATTAACCAAAATTAGTTGAAGTCACCAGGATATTTATAACAGTATCTGTTTTTAAAAAACAGGTATGTTAATTTAAAATATTTTCATTTCTGTTAAAAATTGTATTCTATAAAATCATTTTATTAGAAAAATATAAAATTAGAAAATTACAAATGTATAATTTTAAATTTGATATAGAAATCTTCGATTTTATTATTTTAATTTCAATGGACCTACAATTTGCATTGCTAATCTGCCTCGTTCATTTTGAAGTACAAGTACGATCTCTCATGGTCCTGTCATAGACCACAGGCATACATATCATTGATGTTATTACTAGTATCCTATCTTGACGTGAATATTGTAAATAGCAGTAAATTTGACTGTTATGCTTTCACGCCTTAATTACTCCACCATGAAATTGTACATATACGTTGTTAAGGATACAGAAGAGGACATACTATACACTGTCATGCAGAAAAAGTAATGTTTCTGAGGCAACGTCTAGTTTTCAAACAAAAGTTACCGATGCCAATAAACAGTGATGTCACTAACGTGTTGCCGTTCCCATCCCCCCAACAAAGTGCTATCTTACTGCGGTTTTCTCTTAGTCAAGCAATTTCAACGGGATCAAAAACCTGCTGTGCTGTACCTTCTTATTACAGCATTATTACCGCCTTGTAAATAACCTTATACTGGTCTGCCATATAACATTAGACCTAAAGTAAGTAATTACGTGTGTATTACCAAATATACCAAAAGCAATTACAATAGTTACAAGCCAGCAGTTTGAATAATGTGTTTGCCAACCGAATGGTATAATATGCAAATAATATGTAAAGTAAGGTATTTATCAAAATAAATACCTTACTTTGAAATCTTTTCTAGTCACCACATTTAATGCAAAAAAAATATATTATTATAACAAGTATAAATGTTCTTTTTTTTTCGCATTAGCAATTATTCCTGCGTCGCGGGGGACATTAAAAACATACAAACAAATGGACACAAAAACACCCGGACTCAGGTGGGAATCGAACCCACAACCTCTGGCTCAGCAGTCAGGATCACTGACCACTGGACCAACAGGCCAAATACCCACGAAAAAAACAAAATACCCACGACTCCAAAATTTCTTCAATGATTAGAAAAGGGCTGATGATTTTCGAAAGGCTAAACAGATTTTCTGAAATTAAATCAGAAACACTCTCGATAAAATCACCTTTCAAACAAAAAAAGGTAAATCAAAATCGGTCTATCCATTTAGGAGCTATGAAGCCACTTACATACACAGATACACCACACGTTAAACTCACTCAAGAGTGACAAGCTAAATAATATAATGAGATAACCCTTTGTTCATAAAAGTGGATTCCTACGAGTCGACTGAATCACACCTCCATAATCCAGCAGCGGGAAGCCATGCAATGAAATTGATTGTATAACAGTGCCCGGAATAAAATTCCGGGCAATCTCGACTATTGTACTAGTACTATGGCTTCAGAGTATTCTGTCGCTGGCATGTTTACTAGTACGTGTGATAGAATTGCCAAAGATATCGTCCTATTTAAAAGGACGATTTGAGTTCTTTCTCGACACTCGTACGTCACTGTAATATTATCTATTCTATTCTATAATTAAGATTCTGTTCAGTTTGCTTACACACTTACTTGTACACGTTTTGTGCTTAAGATAATACGGCATATCAACACTAAAACCACATGTTTATTACACAGTAATCTAAGATTTTTTAAATTGTAATTAAATCAAATGATGAAAATGTTGATCTTTTTTATTATAAAACCTAATCGTGAGTGACGGAGAGGCAAACGTTCGTTCCCACTACTTTATATAGTTTGGCATGCAATGATTTACCTTTACTTAACAGCAGTGCCTCTTACCCTACATTTGTAGTCATTCAACAGGTTACATATTTACTTTACAATACATTGATGAATATCGTCAGATGATTGATTGACAAACTCATGCTACTGATTATACTTTAACTTCTTACAACTTCTGACTGTAATTGTACATAAATTAACGTTTTAAAAACGTTAGGAGAGCGTCCTGACAGTATGCCTGTCATAGCTAAACGTTTCCCCAACTTCCGTAATCCATTAGTTAAATCTTTTAAACATTGAAATAATTGTTATAATTATCGTTATGTTTTGAGAATAATAGCCGTCGGGCCCATTGCTAGACATAATTTATAACACTTTTAATTGCACAACGGCGGGCGAACGTGGTTATAACATCATAGTTACAATAACGACCCTCAATAACCGTTAATGTAAATTGAACGAGTTTAACTGTTATTTTTATTGAAATTAACACTTTGTTATTTGATCAGATTATCTATTATTACTTTATTTCAGTCCCTTTCACCAAAGAATCTGTGTTTCTAAAGCTTAATTATCGAACAAGATGTCTTCATCAATAAGATTGAGTGGCCAAATTTAATTTTCTAGGAAGTTTCTTGGCTTAACTTAAATTATTAGATTAAAATTGTCTGAAGTCAGCCAGTAAGTCAGATTTGAACTTAAAATAATCACATCTAATGTTTGTCATAACTTGTTTGCTTATATTTTAGTAAAAGACGACTTACGAAGCTTGCGAAGAAGCATTAAGTTGTAAATACTAAGAAAAAGGGATACATTTCTAGATGATTAGCTAAAAAAAGTAGCATACAGTAGGTACACCCTGTACACAGTCGGAGATTAGTTAACTATGTCTAAGGTATATACAAAATACTTGGTTATAAATAAATAAAAACAGTTATGGAAACAGTTACTAACTTATATAAAAAAGTTATTTTTAAGAAGAACTCAGGCGTACAACACTGCACAATACTGATTAATTGTTTATGTATTGAGTTGTCTAATGTTGTGGTCTAAACAACACATATTAAAAAAACCGTGAGCGGTATTCATATTACCTGTCACAGACACGCCAGGTCGCTACACCTATTGACAAAAGGGCTCCTATCGACCCCAAAATTAGTCGTACATCCTCTATATACACAGGCAAGTACAGCCTTATAATATTTAATGAACACTCCAAAGAATTACCGCACTAACCTAGAGCCATAACCAAGTCAAGGTTTTGAAGAGATTTTTTTACAGCTTGCATAGTACGCAACGCAGAAGCCACGCCATGATCAGCAATTGACCTACATCACAAGATAATGACGCAGTTCGCACTAATGAGCTCACAAATTATCTCCGCGCCCATAACACGCAATTTATTGTTCACTACAGTGCGGAATGAACGTACGCCATTAACGTTATGTTTAGTTGGATTTTACGCTGTTACGCTGTTAACAGGTCAACTCGTTGTAACATTTAAGATCCATGATAGTTATTCAATATTTTTTTTATACAATCTGTCATTAGGACTCAGACAGAATACTAGTAACGTTTGTTCCACATTACTAGTATTCTTGTTAACTCCTCTATCTATGCTAAATGCTTGTGTAGGCAGTAGGTCCACGTCAGTAGTGCACTGGGTGGGCTTCGAACCCGCAACTACTTGATCGCAAGTCCGACGCCTTAGTCATTATGCTACCACCGCTTTATATATTTATATGCATGATTATGCCTTTTTAGCCATACACCTGGTTATTTCTATGTATAATCCCACAGTACAAGCTCTGGTTAATTTGGGTCTAGATAGCGCCGTATAATCTCCATGTACATTTATGTAAGCTTGTTAATAGCAATAGATACTGCATAGTGTAATTTCATATCATGAAATATTATTCTGTAAGTTTTCCGAAGAATAAATAAATTAATAAAATGTTATTATATATATCTCCTAAATATTAATACGCATTAATTCTTTGTACGCATTTTAACAAAATTTCGCGAACGCAGGAACGTCAAATTTGAAATACTCAAAGTTCATGAATAGAAAAAGTGCGGAAAGCTGAAACTTTGTAACATTATGTGTTACAAATTTAAATATTACGTAAAAAGGGCTACTTCAAGCTACACGCGTCAGTATATATGTTTACTTGTCACGGTACGTAAGTCTACACAACCACAGTTCAAGTTAAAGTGACCAATTAAATAAACCATAACTGAATAACAGTCGAAATTCGACTATCAGGCGATTGCTATATAATATTATATTATAATATTCATAACACATCACATTCTGTCTAACTGTAAAACACATAAAACAGTAGGTTGAAGCTGAACGAACACAGTTGTACAATGGTGTCCACATCTTCTGCCACCGATTTCGATTAAGGTGACCAAGCTTTATTATTATTTAGGAACTTATGGACTCTTATACCTATGGTTTCCAGGAACTATCTCGTAAAAGAAATGCCATGAACTTTATTCTAGCATACAGATTAAAGAAGATAAATAGGTACTAATTTATTACTATAACTTTCATATCTCCTGCTTTGAAATACTCATTATCTTGACTCAAGCAAAACAAATATTTACCAGCCCTGCTACAAAAATGTAACCCATCATATTAATCCAGTGAAATGCCAGAAATGCTTTCCTTAGCGTATATTATTCATCTAGTGTAACTTTTATTTTTATATTCTCTTTGAATAATAGTCAGAACTCTCTGCGAGAATTTGTGGGTTAATTTAAACAAAGTAGAGAGTACTTGTATTCAGTTTAATTACGGAACCTGGCGGTTTGGCACAAAAAGTGAAGTAAGTTGTGTGTGGCACAGAGGCTACACGGAAAACGATATTTATTTCAACAGCTAAAACATTTCACAGTACCTCGGTACTTCAAATGACTATTTAGTTTAGTTAACAAGGTATTCAGTTTGTTGGGAATAAATAAAGGGAGCTTTAGATGGTTTAAATTATTATTGTTTCATGTGAACTTAAGTCAAAATTCTACAATGTTTTCTTTGTGACATACAACACTGGCAGTTTCATTGCTTCATCATCAATTTTTCTTTCGTCCTTCTTTGAGTGAGGTTACCGAAGGCCCTCACCCTTCCGTCTCCCTCCTCGCCGCTTCTTCCCCCCCTTCCCCTATGCCGTTAAAGGCCGGCAACGCACTTGTGACTCTTGAGTTGCAGGTGCCCAGGGGCAGCGATAGTCACTTACCTTTTTTTTTTACCAACCCGTCTGACCCTATCCTTTAAAAAGAACACTGCATATTACTTACATATATCTGTCCCAAGAGAGAAAGACCTATTCCAGCAAATTCAACTAGAGAAATATATTATATACGTAGCGGCACCTAAGTGCGCATAATTGCTACATTTAACTCCTTTATAGCACTTGGCAATGGAGGGATTTTAATCAAATTACGTAGTACTATCATATCATTTATTGTCCAACACTACAGCGCGCCTTAACGCACTGTGAACACGTAGTAATGAACTTTTATCTTCATGGGCGATAGTTACTAACGATAATAGGGCGTCACGTTCGTTAATCTTATTATGTACAGTAATGTACACGTTCTTATGTATTCATAGATCTGATGACAGCTTTTATTTGGTAACGGGCAACCTTTGATTTTCCTCTTCTGTCTAATAGTAAGTAGAGTGAATATTTCCTCTTTAAACTTTCGCTATTTCTGTCTAAAACTAAGACGTACAGGTTATAATTAGTGATTCAGACCCATTGTGTTTAGTTTTAATTTATTATCCATTTTAAAAAGAGTAAAAAAACCACTAACATTCGCATGTCCTATTCAAGACGAAATGTAATGGTGCTGACTTGTACTCATGTAAGATCTTTGTAAACCACATTTCCAGGGAATAAATTTCATTTCATAACAGTTTGGGTTCCACATTAATGCATATCTGTAACTGGTATCTTTAGTAACCTCTTCGGCTAAATATTTAGGTTAAACGTGGGTTCACGGCTCGTTACGCTTCTACACTTTCCTTTACCATTAGAGTTTACAACACCGTTACATGATGATATTCCATGAGAAAATTCTTTTAGACTTCCGAAAGTCTGCTTTTAATTAATTCTGTTGCTAAAGTTCTAATTCACCTATACGGGTTAGCATACATCGCATTTATTTGAAAACATAATGAAAACTCTCAAATATGAATGATCTTTTTAGGTGATAAAATTAAACCTTGAAACGTAGTGTCAATGGTTATACTATTGGTCTAATGACTGTTGAGTAAGATTACGAAATAATTAAACATCTTGCATTTTTATAGTGTTTTTAGAGACTATGGGACAATAAGCTATATAAATGGCAATGAAGGTGTAAACGATGAACTCTCACGTTAACAGCCATTTAGCTAAATATGCAAAAAAAAGCTTTAAAAACGTTGAATATAAACATCGACGCATTAGTAAATACATAAAATCTCAATTTAACAATCCGTGTCAACAACAACATTTATATTCACGGCGCACTAATTCATTTACAGTATTAATTAAATACATGGTTTATGTACTTTTGGTACAATTTATCATCAAATGTTTAATGAAATAAAGAATCCTCGGTTTGGTTTAATAATTGATAATGGTGCAGTTATGTTATTGTGATAGCTCGTCGAAACTTTTGTTATAATTGTTATTTTTTAAGTGAAAACTTCTTTTGGCGCACCGCTCACTCATTTTTTCGTAGGTAGTAAGTTAGGCTGATCCCTCACGGTCTGAGGTGAAAGGCTCGATCGGGTGAACTCGTGATCGCCGAGTTTACCCGAGCGAGAAAGATACAGTCAGCTGCTCTTCGCTGTTGTGTCGCTGTGTTTAGTATATTCAATTAATACGTAATAATTGTCATTATTAATTTAATAGTTATTATTGGTTACTAATTATTTTAACAATTATTTCGTTTACATTGTGAGGTTAGTGTGTGTAGTTAGTGGTTTATCGTGCTGATATTAGAGTTATGGGTTCGCGTTACGGTCATAATAATGTGATGCGTCATTTTAAGTTTTCACTTCTGTCGACACTTTTGCTGTTGTTGTGAAATGTAAAAAGAAATATTGGACTTTATAAACATTCTTTTCGATAAAATATATAGTTAAAACACATTATAGTGTATTAATCTTTTGTTTTGAAAACTGGTTTGGTAAAGGTGAAATACCACATTATGAAATACTAAAAAATCACGAGGAGCTCTGCATGAAACACAACAAATAGTTTATCAATAAATGAGTTCAACCAAAGGTTATCCAGATATATAATCTTTTGGTTAAATAAAAAAAAATTGTTTAAAAACTTGAAAAAGCAAATACCAAGAGAAATTGAATCACAAAAAACTAATGTTTAAGCTTTTCTTTCTTTACGAGGTTGTGGCTGTTCTGGTTTTCCCTCCACAATTAATTATTGTTACATTCAAATATTCATAAATTAGTTCTAATTAATATTAAACATACTTTTTTATTCAGTAGAACTACTGCATGAAATAAGGAAGATGATTCAAGGTCACCGTTATCTTTTTATTATGAGTAGACTATCTCATCAGACCCATAATTTATACACAACATTCCAACGGTTATAACCCTATTTCCCTATCGCTCCACCCATCATGTGTCTCATTAAGCGATTCCACAAATTTCCCCCTATTTTCATACATAGCCCCCTACTATCACTCACTCGAACGGAAATCACAACAAAGGATCTCATGTTAAACTTATCCGCTAGGGGGCGTTCCCAGCAGTTACTTTCAATTGCTCGAGTCCTTGACAATGTATTTATGTGTGCTGTAGAGTATAAATTCCATATAAGTGGTATTTGTGGAGGTATCCGGTTGGAATGAGGGACTATATATGTGTGCGGATCTTTTAACAAACTTGTATTTAAGTTGGCGTGGATTTGTGCTATAAATCTTGCAGGAACTTATGACCCACTTACTGACTCTGATACTCACGCATAATTCCTAGTGAAACTCTTAGTAAAGAATTATGAAGAGTAGTATACGAGTTCTTCGGTTAGAAATTCATATTAATTACGTAACCTAGGGATATTAATATACCCAAATTGTGAGAAATCAAAAGTGTAAATAGTTCATGTCGATGATTGCAACACGGACTACAAAAATACACAAATTTATGCGTATTATAAAATAAATAATATCAATTTCAAATTATTAATGGTTGTTCCAACAGTAATTTCAAAGTTCAACCGGCCGTAAGCGTTGTGTAGGTATTTGATTATTGTGTTTCCTCCCAGGGGAAGAACCTATTATAGGTTCAATTATGGCCTTCAGTAAACCCAAAATGGTAGTATAATAAATTGTTATATATTTGAACCTACACAGATATTCCCTCGTGTGTACCTAAAATAAATACAAATTTATTGCTTAAATCGAATTAGTAGCAGGATAGATTTAGACCTATTTTTGTAATCATGGTCTACAATAATATTTCACTGCATTTTCTTTATTAACTACCTACAGGTTTTCGTGCAATAATAATATATTTTCATATTACCCGTTCCGGAGTTGTCATCATCGTTTATATGTTTTAACGTTTTAATAATTAAAACATTAACACAAAAAAATGCTTATTAAAATAACTATAGACGGCAAAACTCGACGAATTTAAAACGTCTCCTATTTTTAAGTCGTTTAAAATAACGGACCGGGACGGAATGCTGTTATCATTACCATCAGCTACAGTAGCAACCACGTTGCATTCTCCTATGCTCAATACATCTGCGGGAAGATAGAGTACTTATCATATCACTTTCTCTTTCCTCCTACATCATTTCCACAGATAATAGTCTCACCCGAAGGTGTAACCCCCCCGGTGGTTACTTCAATTCATCCTTTTTGTCACTTTTTTGAACTGATGATTTTTTTTATAATTCGGTACTTATGTGTTTCCGAGTCCTTGGCAGACCTTAGTTTCCAAATTAGTATATCATCATCTTCATTCTAAAAATATATTACATATAGCACATTAAAAATTAAAGAAGACACGTGTCTCATAACTACATATGACATCAGAATTTTAATAAAAGTCTTCAGTGCAATCGTTGGCACTTTCTGAACAATTTCCATACCGGAGAAGTTTACATAATTTCTACATATTGGTTACAAAGATGTAAAGGCGCTAACACACTCCACGAGATACGGTCCGCCCGCTACGGCTTTTTATTAAATTGCTTTAGTGCAAGCCTCCAGTCCTCGCACGAATTTACCTCCGTGATTTCGTTTAGTGTTTCTCTTCAACTTGCTGGGGGTTGTGTTATTGAATTTTTTATAAATACCTCGCAACGTCAAAGGGGACTTTTGAAAAAATGTCGCTGCTGATATAATGCGTTTTCGTGCGTATTCACGTGGAGCGAGGAGGATGTCAAACATTGTTGCTTGTTTGTGCGGTAACTTACTCCACGATGTGATTCCATGTGAATTTTATGTGAAAATATATGGAAAATAAAGTCACATAGAATATTAAGGCAAATGCTTTAACCGTAGGAGAGCCATGCTTCGCATGTTTGGGCCGGCTCGACTCCGCTCGATACCAAGACCTCACAGAGAACCGGCAGTGAAGCAATGCTTGCTTTTCGCCGCGTGAGTGAGGTTACCGGACTCCCTAACCTTCCCCTCTCCCTCATCTCCTCTAATCCCACTCTCTCACTCTCCTCACTCTCATTTTATTTTTTTTCTTCAGAACTATACATGGTTTAGAGAAACTATCGGAGCACTTTCCATGACTCATTGAGCAACTTCAAGCTTTTTTATGAGTAGGTCTCGTCGCTATCAATTGTCTTGTCTTCGTATCGTATCCTAATGCGGGACAAGATACAGACATATTACAAAAATAGCAACATACATAGTCATCGCTCAAAGTGGCTACAGACAAATCACTCAAAATGGCTTTTTGCCGACATTTGCTCCAGAAACATCGATAATAATTTATGAACTAATGTGTCTTTGTACATAAACTTGGCAGTGAAAATACAATAGCAAGAAAGAATCGATTGCTACTATACTTTACCCAAAGAAACCTTTCATCTATAAGTTACATATAAGAGCAACCGACACATTTAGCAACCGAATCAATACAAATCCACCCACATACCCGTAAGCATTCAGCAACCTCGCAAACAAGGTCAACTGTCACCCAAGTGTTTCGGTATTGCAACTACGTGGCAATGCATGCATACTTACATGTACCGTTGTGTTCGTGACTTACAGAGCTTGACACCTATGTACATGTATGACTTGGCGACGCTAATATTTTGAGATAGACATAATACAGAGACTATTGCACAACATTTTACATTTTACAAGAATTGATTGATTTACCGTTAAAGTACCGTTCTCAGTCTATAATAATACAAGTATAGGTACCAAACGGAGCCCCCAAGGCACCAAACCCATTAAAAGTTGTATAAAAGAAACACAAGTAACATTGTTTAAATTTTAAATTAAACTAAAACATTTGATACCGGGTACTGTGAATAAATAAGTTAATAGCAACTCAGAAAAACCTATTACAGAGAATTAAATGAGGACGAGAATTTTGGTAACTAATAAGAGGACTATTATAAATAAAGAAAGTATTTACCTTGTTTATACATATTTTTTATCTTAATCGTTTGCTTTTATTCTTTGTACATTTTTATTTCCACTCATTTAAAAGCGCACTCTAACCAATATCGTAGTCAAATATTTTGAAATAAAAAAAGACTAAAAATACCCTTTCTGTGTTTATAGTCTAGGAGCTTTACTTTTTTTTCATAAAATATTCATTTGTATATATATATTTTTTATATCCATTTCATATTATCATTTATATACATTTGTATATATAAATTTTTACTGATACAAAAGTATTCTTAGCTTTAAAGTAACTAGTGAGTTTTTGGGTTATTTTGCTAGTAAAGGCGTGTTGGCCAATTTTAATAACTTTTCAGAACAATGATCATGGCAGAAAATGAAAAGTTGTCATCATAAAAAAAAAATAGTGTTGCTATATTTTAACACGAGTCAATACAGAAATAGGCGAAAATGTTGGTATGTTAAACTTTATGAAGGTAATTAGGATATATTGTACTATATTTTATGGCGTCCCTTTGTTTGTGACATTTGTCATTCACCGAACACCATCAACACAAATGATCCTACCCTAAGACTTTCAATAAGTATGGTTAAGATATAAAAAATGTGAATATGGAGAAACTAGTCTTGTCAACACTTCACCTTAAGTTGCAGTTATTTTGTGTATTTTTATTAAATCTTAATTAAAAATTTTACAAAAGTATTTTGGTGCCTTTTTCTTTAACATAATAAAATTGAATCCAGTTAGTTGTTTGAAATTTAGGTTATAATACATTTTAATTATAATAATAATAATAACCCCACACATCTCACACACGGCCGTCTGATCCCAATCTAGGCAGAGCCTATACTATGCTAACCAGACTGCTGATGAACATACTTATATATTTCTAAATACATACAAATTATAGATAAATTATACCCAGACACAGAACTAATGCTCATGCTCGTCACACAATTATTTGTCCTGGGTGGGAATCGAACCCACGACCTCTGGTTTAGCAGTCAGGGTCACTAACCACTAGACTAACAGGCCATTCAACATAGTTAAACATTTGCGTTTTAATACTATTAAATTATGTGAATTAATGCAATTGCAATTTTCGTGTTAGGTTTTAATTTTTTGTTTTCTATGAATTATTCAAATGTTACCTTAAAAAACGCTCATATGATTTTATATGCCATTGTTATTTTAAAGCACAAACTTTTTTTATTTACAAGATTTATATTTTCTTACGAACTAATAGGTATCGATTACAAATAATATTGCGGGTAGAAGGCGCGCAAATTAAATTAATATATTATTTGACATTAATTAGACATCGATACATAATATTATTGTGTATTGGATGTAAACTTTTGTTAAATATGTTTGATTCAGATTCTAATAAAATGATCGTGTATAATTTGGTTTCATTATGAATGACAACAATTAATAATATTTGCATGCATTACTGTTATGTTTAAATACCGACAAGTTTTAATACAAACATGTATGTTCATACATAACATAAACAACCAGAATAATCAATCAAAATCTGTTTATGCGTGTAAATTTTGGTTGTTTACCCTTGTTTACATATTAAATAATGTTTGGCAAATATGGCGCTCTATCTCCGAGCCTATAGTGCCGTGCCAAATATTTCGTAGCCCGTGTATGCGCATAATTTCACATGTTGTTCTAGACCACCTTATGTGTTGATATAGAAATGAAAATTATGTTGTCATATGTTCGTATCAGATTGAAAATATGTAAATTTATCTTCTTCAAATCTACATCTTTGCCTTGAGTAAAGTTATATACGAGTAGATACTTGATTGTTAAAATGAAATTATTTTCAAACAATGTTTTATCTAAAAGAATGTCATCTCGGAAGGGCCTTGTTAACGCATATCTGATGGTAAATAGCTCGGACAAAATCACTGAGCCTAAATAACAATATCTTTTTCTGAATCAAATCTGCCTACAAACTGAACTGAACAAAATATAACACAGCGCCCATCTGTCTACTTTCAAATAACTTAGCATATTATTACTTTATGTACGTTCAACGTTTACAATGCTTCGTGTTCCATTTATTCAATTACTTTCACTGTGTTTTTTTGTAACTGAAATATAACGTTTATCGTGAAAAGGGGTACCTATTTTTTATAAAAAATGCTAGGAATTTCGAAGTACTATTATATTTTAGCCCATTCCTTGTCGTTTTAGAACATTGTAATAAGTTTCTCGTAGAAGTTCTTTTAGTCAAGAAAATTATACAATACAATTAGATAATTTATTACATTTAGATTGTACACATACCTAATTAGGGGAATCTATAACAGAAAAAATAATTGAAATCGGATTGACTTTTGCATCTGTCTAATCAGCTCACTCCAGTAAAGACTTTTTATAAGACAAGTATACTAGGAGTTTCTCTCGCAGTTTCCATTGCGTTTATGGTCACTGCTGTGCTCCTAAGGGTTGTAGCGTGATGTTACATACCTATAAAATTTCTCAATGACTACTCTATCCTATACAATAAGAATCATTCAAATCCGATTGATAGTTCCAGAGATTAGCGCGTTTAAACAAACAAACAATAAAAAAAAAACTTCAGCTTTATTACCTAAATTTAAATTATTATTTTATAGATTCTTCATTTTTCCTCAGAATTGAAATCTCAAAATCAAATCAAAAGCTCTAGGGGCTCAGTTCAGTTAAAATTAATATTTGGACATTTATTTAATGAAAAAAGTTAATTGTAATATATCAAGGTTATAACGTTGTATGGAAAAGACGAAGGAGTTGGGTTTCCAGAAGCCCAACAGAGGCTAAATAACACTAAAGAAGTTCATACATCAGCATCTATTTTACATCTTAGTACAGTCGAAATAAATATTATTTTGCAAGGTAACGATAAAATCTATATTAATGCTAAGTGACAGACAGGCTATTCTTATATATATTATATTATGTTGGCGAACACGATTGTCGTTCGCCAACATCGTCCGAATTACAAATGTTGTGTTATTATGTTTATTTTTTGTATATACAGGGTGTATTTGAAAATAGAACACTTACTTAAATCACTGAAAGGGTTATGACATGCAAAAAAAAAACACTCCGTTTGCAAGTTATGGTCGTTTGAATTTAAAGGTATTTTACCTCGGTTTCTCATAAAAGCAGGTGGAACGTTGAAAGTTAAAGATTTTAAATCGTACGTGTTTTATTTTGGAACCATTCACTTAGTTTTTGAGAAAATCCATGAAAACTAACTTAAACATATGTCGAAGTTAGTAACTTCGAAATATTTTTAAGTTAGTTTTCATGGATTTTCTTACTAACGGAATGAAAAAATCCATAATAAAAATATGTACCATTTAAAATCTTTAACTTTACACATTCCACATACTTTTATGAAAACCGGAGGCAAAATACCTGGAAATTCAAACGGTCATAACTTGTAAAAGGATAGTTTTTTTTTAATTCTTATTGTAACTGCATGCTAGAGTCATGTCCTTTCAGTGATTTAAGTAAGTGTTCTATTTTCAAATACACCCTGTATGTTCAATGTCTTTAAATACAAGGGCCAATATTGTTCATATGTGAGTGTAACAATGTTGCATTAACTTTTTGTTTTTAATGTTTTGACACATCACATATGGCCGTCTGATCCCAAACTAGGCCAAGCCTGTACTACGGTAACCTGACAGCTGATAAACATATTTATATATTACTATATTTATACATAATACACATATAGGTAAATTCGACAAACACCGGAATCTCCTGCGACAGCACAGAAGGCAAAGAAGAAGCATTGCAGTTGTTAAAGCTAGTGGATATGGACCTGGATTTGCGCAAGCTGTCTCGTCGCATGAAAGATAAGTGGTGGCAGGACAAAGCTAGTCACATGCTATGGCTCACTGACACAAACCAGCTGGGAGAGTTCTACAGTGAGGTACGTAAGCTGATTGGTACATCCTATCACGCAAGGGTGCCTTTAAGGTCTCTAGGCGGTAGTCACCTGTTGACGAGCAAGCAGGATGTACTAAAGCGCTGGGCGGAGCACTTCAATACTCTGCTAAATGTTGATCGGTCAGCTGATCTGTATAGTATCGGTTTATTGCCTCAGCTCCCCCTTTCTTTGAGCTGGACGAGCCTCTAATGTGTGACGAGGTTGTAACTGCCATCAGACAGCAACAAAACAAACGGGCGACTGGCATTGACCTCTTACCGGGAGAGCTGATAAAATATGGCGGAGAGGAGTTTCACACGTTCGTGTGGGAACTATTTGTTGGCACTCCTCCTTCCACATGAAGGAGGAGCGCATTCCAGACACCTTAAAAGTATCGCGCATAAGTGCTCTCTACAAGAACAAGGGTGACCGATCTGATTACAGCCCCCGGAAAGGTCTTTGCTAGAGTTCTCTTAAACCGCCTAATGAAATTGTCTGAAAAGGTTCTGCCTGAATCCCAGTTTGGCTTCCGACCGGACCGAGGCACATGCGAAGCTATATTCTCTGTGCGTCAACTGCAAGAAAACAGCAGAGAACAGGGTTGTCAGCTGTACCTTTGCTTTGTTGACCTGGAGAAAGTTCGATAGCGTGCCTCGTGCTCCATGGTTGGTGCTAAGTAAGCTCGGGTGCACGGAAAGGTTTGTGAGACTCCTCAGACTCCTGCATGACGACATGCAATGCTGCGTTGCTGTAGACGGTGATCAGACAGACTTCTTCCCCGTCAGCTGTGAGGTGAAGGAAGGATGCGTCTTAGCGCCTACTCTGTTCGCCTTATACTTTGCGGTGGTAGTTAGAGAAGTCTCACACACTGTTTCTCAAGGAGTTCGCATCCGCTTCCGCATGGTCGGCAGCCTTTTCAATTTGGCTAGACTTAAGGCTCGCACTAAAGTCTCATATGCACTGATCACTGAGATCATGTATGCAGATGACTTGTGCTTCCTAGCAGAATCCGCAGACGGCCTGCAACAGCTGATGTCCGCACTCCACCAAGCCTGTCGTAAGTTCGGCCTAAAGATCAGTGTCAACAGGACGGAGGTGATGTCCCTGGACATACACGGTCATGAGACACTGACCATAAAACTTGGTGAGAATGTGCTGAAGCAGGTGGAAAAATTTCGCTATCTGGGGAACACTGTAACATCCAAGTGTGACCCTGATGCTGAGATCAATAGTACGGTGAGTGCCGCAGCTGCGGCATTCGGTAAGCTACGCTCCAAGGTCTTCTGCTCGCATGACCTTAAGCTGGCGACTAAGATATCGGTGTATATGGCAATTGTGCTGCCAAACCTCCTATACTCCTCTGAGACGTGGTGTGTATACCGCAGCCACATTCGCACTCTGGATTTCTTTCACCTTAAATGCCTCCGTACCATCATGAAGATCAGATGGTCCGATAGAGTGCGAAACACTGAAGTTCTGCGACGAGCCAATGTTGGTGGCATTGAGGCCTATTTAATGCGTCGACAGCTTAGGTGGTGCGGTCACGTTTCTCGTATGGCAGAGGAAAGAGTGGCGAAGTGCATCTTCTACTCTGAACTGGAGGAGGGCAAGCGGAATCATGGCGGTCCCCTCCTCCGGTACAAGGATGTCCAAAAGCGACATATGAAGAGATGCAACATAGAACCATCTCGCTGGAAACGTTTGGCAGCACATCGGCCAGAATGGCGCAGGATGGTGAACAGCCAGGTACGCGAGTTCGAGATTCTGCGTAAAGCTGATCTTGATACCAAACGCGACCGGTTAAAGGCTCGGCCACCTGCTGCCATAACATATCACTACGAGAATGGCGTACTCACATGCCCTTTCTGTGCACGGTGTTTCGCCGCGAAGATAGGCTACATAAGCCATCTTCGAGCGCACCAGCGCTATGTCTCCGACTAGGGGTCGAAGTGGCCGCCATGGCCGAAATCGGTCGGAACCATCATCATCATAGGTAAATTATACCCAGACACAGAACAAACGATTATGCTCATCCTAGAACTATTTGTCCTGAACTGAATCGAACCCACGACCTCTGGTTCAGCAGTCAGGATCACTAATCACTAGATCAACAGGCCAGTCAAATAAAAAAGACGGTATCATATTTAAAAAGCCACGAAAACACCAATATTATTTATCACCTATTAGTCTAGAGCATACATTATTATCTCTAGTCAAACCGCCCAGGTTTCGGGGATATGTAAATTAATTCGTTTAAATATTCCTAAAATTTGATTATTTAAATAATTTATATCGATAGTAGAGAATAAGACACCATTACATTTATTAACATCAAGTTATCACTTCATTAACACTCACGAAACGTCGTTGATAGTCGATTATTCTATAAAAATGTAGTCAACTCATTCTTAGTCGGCTAATGTATTCAGTATGGAGTGTTAATGTAAGCCAATAGGCAGTTAGCTCCTGATCGAGTCGGTTAACTCGAACGCACTGTCTCCCTTGCCTCTAATCGAATTACTTAACACATGTAAAAGGTTTGTCTTTGCAACTGCTTAATTTAATATTTATTGTATTCAGGATAATGTCATCTGTGGAGTTGCCAATAAATTAATATTTCCTGTATTTTTCATGGTAATTATGCCAATATTTGTATTAATTACACATCTACGTTTGTAATTATATCTAACATAATAATATATGTAATTGATTTCACAAAAAAAAATTGTGAAATGCAATCAAATTTATAATATCTTCGTTTCTAACCATCCCTATCGCGATCGCCATCTGATACAATTATTGTAATCGAAAAAAAAACTGTGCCTATTAATTGTGCGTTTCTAGACCAGATCAGATTGTTAACACAAGGGTTTCATAGTTGTTATTTTCACACACTGTAAGTAATTGACAGTTTAAAACTATCTAATTATTAAATTTCTAAAGAGAAATAAATCTGTTATCGTATATACTAGTAAAGTTCATGATATAGAATAGAATCTACGAGAATATATCTAGAGCAAACATCAGGTAATTAGATTCTTGTTGAAGTCAATGCAAACACTGATAAAAGTTTTGAAGGAGTATATCCGTTGGATAGTACGGATAGCAAATGAGATTGAAAACATGAGTCAGCACCATATGGTCCCAAACAAACAGGCCAGGTGGCCCGATCGATTAGAGAACGGTTTAATGCGAGAACAACTATCGGACCGGCATTCATAGTGCGGTAATGGACAATAAAAGGCTTTGGGAAGCTCTAATTATGTCTCAGAATACAAGCTGGTGTTCGTGTAAGCGCAATGAAATTCAATTAAATTCTTTATTATGCATACCAAAATAACTATAACGCTTAAAATTAAAAAAGTACATTCTATTGGTAGAATTTGATTGACTGATGAAACAAAGTGCATAAAGTTTTTACACTCACAAAACCTATAAGGAAGACCACAATCATCATCCTCCGCGCCTTTTCTAAACTAAGTTAGGGTCGGCTTTTAGTCTAACTACGATACGGCCGAACTTTGATATTTTACGTGGAGTGACTGCCATCAGACCTCCACAACCCAAGTACTAGGCGATATCGAAGTTCTGTACTTAGAATTTTTAGGGCTCCGAATACCCCGTAACGAATGCCACACATGTTTGTATGGCACCCGAGACCAAGTTGAAGAAAAAAAGTTGAAGAATAGGCGGTTGGCTTTCCATCAGGCAGTAGGCTTCTCATTAGGTGGTAGGCTTCCCCTCAGAAGGAGTGATTGCCTTTTTTTTGACATGAAGGAATACTTAGTAAGAATGGTATTGTGTCACCCGACCGTTTTGTCTCTCTTATTCAGTGTGTGGATATGTAGGCGAAGTGCGTATGATACTCTTTTGGGTACACAAAACAATAGGTTACCATCATTTTACTTATGTTTTAATACTTACTAGTAAATGTTATGTACAATTAGTGACCTTATCGCAGTTTGCCATCTTTTCAAAAAACTCGAATGCTATTTAATTTTAAGATGTCGTCAAGTATTTTATGTCACTGCAATTTCCTTGGCGAGAGTGTTATAACACGACAAAATCAATGTTTAAAACTAGTAATGTTTACGATGTGTTATGATTTGGTTCCGTTATAGTATTCATACATATATAATTGTTACGTTTTCAGCGATTCGGCTACTCATTTGCTTTCTGAACACACAAACATAGTGTAACGTCTTAACTGTTAATAATCGTCTTTTCTGCTTCAAAATTACGCTTAGAGTCCAAAAAAAGTTTAGTAAATGTCATCCTTCATGAGCACACTCCAGCTAGGTGACGTGATAGTGACAGAAACTTTTGTTACGGAACAAAAATTACTCTCAGAGGCATTTCTAAAGGGCCAAATATATTTTTCCTAAGGGGCCTATTACAAGAAATGGCAGACATCTGCGTTAGAAGGTTATTGTTAGTTACAGACGCAATAAATGAAAATTCCGCTATCGCAACGCTCAGTAATATGCATAATTGACTAAAAAAACTAAAGAAATATTATAATAACATGTTGACTACCATGCTAGCAACAACAGAGGGTTATCGGATGGAAATTATATAACTATACATCTGTATCTGGCTTTTCACATGTTACTTCATCATTATCTACTAATCTAGTATCTACTAACTTTTTATTTTCTGTGTAATTTGTGGTCTAGTAATAAATATGCATAGTCGAATGTGCGTTATGTTCCACATTATTTTCTTCTTTTCTTTCAATATTTAAAGTCGTTACTCTTAGAAACATATTCTTAGTATACAGGCGTTTTATTTCAACAATAGAATGTGTCAGTTCTATTAATATTGTTGAAAATAATAAAAAAGGGATTTCATTTTTTAACAATAACTTATTATGCAATGAATGTTTGTAATACATTCCACATAACGAGGGTCTTGTTTTTATAACCATGCTTGTGGAGTGTCAGAAAACACTCCACAATTTTTTTAATGATTAGGATCTAATAATTACTTTATCATCTTTAACACAGAACGACACCGACCAATTATAGGTATGTACATACATATATATGGTACAGTTACATATTACGCCTGAGTGCATTTAAACCCTAAAGCCCGCTGACTCACCACAGAGTACGTGACTAATGACGCGGAAACTTTAACTATAATATAGTCACCGCTTGATTTTAGCGTTAACCTACAAGCTGTTATATACACACTACACCATATTATGTCAACCCTAAGCAGTCAGTTACTACGTAACAGATAAATCACTCCCTACAAAAAATTTATACCTACCGTTTTAACTGTGTACTCTTTATAGGCGCCGACCGCTGCATGCGAAAATGGACTTAAATGTTCATATTCACGATTATTATTGCCTCGCAATAGCGCATGGATGCGTGGCCGCAAGTTCGTGTAGGGTTACCTCTGCAATATACATTTTTATAAAAGAAAAGCTATGGAAATTAAGTTCTAAACGCTAATTTTTCAATTCAAATGTTTTAGTTAACAGTTAATTCATTTTTTTTCTGACTTAAATGTTTTAAATTAACGATGATTATCGTTTACATACTTTATTCAAAATAACAATCACTAACATAACAACAATAAAATAATAATACAACACAGACGTGCTACAGATTTAAACTGTATCACGTCTTTAAAAAAATATAACTTAAAGGTTTTTCAATATCTTTTACAAATCAGTTTACATATTTTTAAATAAATTCTACAGTTAAACATGTCTTGTGTCCTTATTATCTAGATGTGCCCTAACTTGTCTAGGGATTGGGTTCTTTTGTTTTCTTAATAAATTTTCCAGACTACTTGACTTTCAAAGAGCATCATTCAGTAATTAAAATTAAAATGTACTTTAATATCAGCTAGATTCAACTATGAAACATCAATTTGTTAATTATTTTACACCTTTTGATGTTGGGCAAAAACATTGCTTATCCAACCGTGTGTGAAATTTCGTTTTGTAGTTGTTCGTTCTATTAAATTGAATCACCTCAAGGTTAATTGAATGAACAATTATAATGTTAGTCTTGGAAGATGCCTAAATATAATTGTCTAGTTTTAATGTCATTATGTACGCATAATTAAGCAAAGATAAGTATAAAATATAAATAAATATAGTTTAGCGTGCGTAAAGCTAATGAAATTTAATGCTCTTTGTGGCAGTCTGTATGTGTGACTCGATTACAACTGATATTATATTTCACCTGATACAAGTACTACCAAAACAAACCCTTCTAAATAATGATGTTGTATATAATAATAATAACTTGAAACTTGAGATTTGGTAGTTGTCGCTGCTTAACACATTTGGAGTTTAAATAATAAACTGTAATACTTACCTACATTTTAAGAAATCTCAAACCATTAGTTAATAGTGTTGCGTTAAATGCGCAGTTAATCTATGTATTATGTAGACATTTTGGCTAACTAACTTCATCATTTTATTTATTTATTTTAGGGTCTTCAAAAATAAATACACATATCTTTTTTAAAAAACTTAACATAACATGGTGGTTGATGTGTTTTCTCAATCATAAAAATTATCAGCATGCAAAATAAATACAGAACATTACACAATATAAGAAAAGAATAGAAATATTGATAACAATTGGTCAGGCGTGTAAATAGCCCGACCAGTCGAGTACATTGGCAATATCACAGCAGTACCAGCACTAATTGCATTCGACAAACAGAATGTGGTTTACATAAAGACTATGAAATTAATAATATAACGAAATATATTATGGTGCGATTATGTATGCATTTTATAAATATATTGGCGCTCCACCAACAATTATTATTATAACCTAATGATCAACATAATATTAATCAAAGTCCAATTTAAATAATATTATAATAAAATTTAAATAAAATAAAATTAAGTGAAAAGAATAATTATTTAAGTCATTACAAAGCACAAGGTACAATTAATTAACAAAAACATACTTATGTTACCAAGCTTGGGTGGGCAAATGCAGCGGCAGTACGGGATGTAAAGACCAGCGCATTAAAAAAGCAGCTCAACTTTGTCTGCAGGTCCTTCAAAAGAGACATTGCCAGGGCGAAGTCGGAGCACATCGGCAGAATTGGTGAGAGACTGGTGGGTCTTCCTTCTGGAAATCGTGCTTTTTAGATGTCCAGGGGAATTTCCGTAAACCATCCCTTCCACCCCTGCAAATGGGAGATAATTTGTTGGCCCACGACGCTAACTAGAAAGCCGATCTCTTGGGCAAACTCTTTGCGTCCAACTCGACTTTGGATGACGGGGGAAACGTACCGCCGACCATACCGCGGTATGACAGCTTTATGCCGGAAGTCCGCTTCTTCCAAAGCTCAGTGCGTAAAGCACTTCTTTCCCTCGATATTCACAAGTCGAGTGGGCCCGACGGAATCTCTCCTATCGTGCTGAAGACGTGTGCTCCAGAGTTGGCACCGGTTTAAATGCACCTTTATCGGCTCTCCTACTCTCTCGGCTTTGTCCCGAGCTCATGGAAGACAGCTTTAGTGCACCCGATCCCTAAAAAAGGTGACCGCTCGGATCCGTCCAACTACAGACCTATAGCCATAACCACCTTGTTCTCCAAGATAATGGAATCCATTGTCAACCGCCAGCTCCTTCGGTACTTAGAAGACCACCAGCTACTCAATGACCGCAAATACGGTTTCCGTCGGGGTCGTTCAGCTGGTGATCTTCTCGTATACCTGACTCACCGTTGGGCACAGGCGATCGAGAGCAAGGGGGAGGCGTTGTCAGTCAGTTTGGACATAGCGAAGGCCTTCGATCGGGTGTGGCACAAAGCGCTTCTCTCGAAGCTTCCTTCCTATGGGCTTCCCGAGAAATTATGTAACTGGATCACCAGTTTTCTCGCAGACAGAAGCATCAAGGTCGTTGTCGACGGTGCATGCTCCGACATCAAGTCTGTGAATGCTGGTGTCCCACAAAGTTGTGTGCTATCACCCACGCTGTTTCTTCTGCAAATCAATGATATGCTGCAAATCAGCAGCATTCATTGCTATGCCGATGATAATACGAGTGATGCCTTGCATACCGGGCCGCGCAAATATTTTTCGGGAAAACGTCACTGAGAGTCGATCCAAACTTGTGTCTGAAATCGAAGCCTCCTCACAAGGAGTTTCCGATTGGGGTCGACTTAATCTAGTCCAATTTAACCCAACAAAGACACAGGTTTGCGCGTTCACCGCTAAAAAGATACCGTTTGTCGTATCACCTCGCTTTGAGAGCACTTCCCTGACTGCCATAGCCAGCATCGGAATGATTGGCCTCGATATATCGAGCGAAGTCCAGTTCCGCGGTCACTTGGAGGGTAAGGCCAAATTAGCCTCGAAGAAGCTTGGTGTGCTCAACAGATCGAGACAGTATTTAATCCCGGCCCACCGCCTACAACCTTATAAGGCGCAGGTTCGGCCGCATATGGAATACTGTTCTCATATCTATGCAGGAGCACCCCAGTACCAGCTTCTCTCTATTGACCGCATTCAACGTAGAGCGACTCGAATCATCGATTGCCAGGATATTTCAGATCGGCTTGACCTCTTGGCGTTGCGTAGAGATGTAGCCTCACTCTGCATTCTCTACCGCATGTATCATGGGGATTGTTCGGACTTATACCGGCCGCAACGTTTCGCCAACGTTCAACGCGACAAAACTTTCATCCCCATCACCTGGATAATTGGCAATCCACCACTGTGCGGTTTTCCAGATTTTTTTTGCCTCGCACAACCAATCTCTGGAACAAATTGTCGCCTGCGGTATTTCCGGACCGATACGACCTTCAAACCTTCAAGAAAAGAGCGCACTCCTATCTCAAAGGCCGGCAACGCGCTTGTGACTCTTGAGTTGCAGGTGTCCATGGGCGACGGTAGTCACTTACCATCAGGTGACCCGTCTGCTCGTTTGCCCCCTATAATATAAAAAAAAAAAACTTATAAAAATGATAACGCAAAATAAGTGGTATCAAAGTATTTTCTACATACCATGATCAATTAGGTACATAATGCACCAATTATGTAATGAAAGTTATATAACATGATATTTTTATTTATTATTGAACAGTATTTCCAAAAGACACCAGCAAAATAAATTTATGAAATAACAGACATGTGCCACGTCCAGACAAAGAGACAGATTATTACGGCACGAACATCGTCAGACCTCAGTCCCCCGCAGTGAAGCCGGGTTTCATTAATAAACTGATAACACACTGAGATGAACTCAAACGGTGACGACATACACAGAGACGCTCCCTTTGATCCTCTATTGACCCGTCCTTATATACAGCCGCCAGCCGCTCACTTCAACGATATTATCTTATTTTCCTTCCAAGAAAATAATTAAAATAAAAAATTAGGAATGACAAAAATTAATACTATTTTGCCTGAAGACGAACTGACTGTAAAATGTAGAATATATTATTTGATTTAAAAATAAAGAAAGAATATTTTTAATTTTTGTTAAAGTTATTTTGGGGAACGAATTCGTAGATATAATTGACTTTATCTTCATGTAAACGTTATATTTATCCAATTTCAGTTGAAACTAAAGAAAATAGACCAACATTTTAGACTGTTCAAAGATGTGATATCCGTAATCATGTTTCTAAACCGTAACAAATCGGGTAAAGTCTTGTCAAACAGTCAGTCAATACTGCGTGTATTGAGTGACTGTTCGGTAAATATTAAATTAATATCTTAATTTCGCAACTTGTAATTAATGCTCAATCTCTATCTAAATAAACAAAAATTACATGCGAATGCTACAAATTAACTTACATGAACATGTAGATCATGGATTCATTCAATATAATCTTTATTTTATATTTTGGCACGCAAATTTTATAATTTGGTATTATTTGTTTGTGCAAATATTCAAATAGTGTTTACTTGAGTGAGACAGTTCAAAGAGGTTGTTTCAACACGTTCAGCTGCGCGGGTTTCTTGAAGATAGTCATTATAACTTGCAATGTTTTACGTGACCGAATAATAAGTCTCTTTCAATTTTGTTTCACTTCTCTCGAATAATAAGTTTCACAAATATAGGATATTGGTAAAAGGTTTAACAGGATTATAAGTAATTTATAATATATATTATATTAACTGTAACCCTGATATGTGTCAGAGAAAAACAACGACGTAGAATCAACTCGAACTCGATTTTCAATTATTGGTTTTATGTTTTCGGAACTAATTAATTATAGAGAGATAATTATTACTTGTCTTATATAGGGTTGACGTCGTTAATGTACTCTGTGGTATTAGAACACACAAGTAACTCAAATCGATTTTGAAGCTAGGCTAAAATACTAGTGCCGCATTTCGTTTTTTTTTTTAGTACGATATTCGGGCTTAGCCAACAATTACATGGCCGCCAGGTAATGTCACCGGGTGATAATACTCTAAATGCCTGTAGTATTACTCATCATTGTCGGGCCCCTCCCCGTCCTTTCAAAGAGCCCTGGTGATCCTACTCGATAGAAGAAGAAATAGCACTGTACTAAAATTGTTATCTAACCGCAGTCTTCTGTAAAACACATATATTAGAGTAGGCTCCAAATCGACCATGCAGCTTAGAATAAAACGGGTTTTTGAATTATCAATAAATTTTTTCGCAAACCACGGCAACCACTCCACAATTTTAACATAGGATGTAAGAAATACCCTTTTTATTCTAACAATATATATTAAGTTAAGCAACTATTTCACAACTATTGCTATAAACAATCAAATTCACTTAGTAACAGTAACTACTATGTTGTTCGTACCTCAATCAGCGCTCAAGTGACCATTATCAGCTTATAGCCTAGCCTTTTATCACCCTACCATAGTCTTCAAAGAGTAACTGCGGATACCTCAAACAATACATCAAAACTTAAACCATTACATAAGAGGGAGACCGTTTATGCGAAAAAGATATTTGCTTAAAGCTAAGAGGTAATACAGATCTTGAGCTTCGAATAGTTGACAATCCTTGCGCTTTGGATCTAGTCACATGGTCTACTTGATATCTAGGCAATTTGTGTATAAAATTTTTCAAAACCTTACTGACCCGAGAAACAAAACACAAGGTTAATTAACCTTAATTCTTCTGCAGAATAGATAGAAAGTCCTTCGTCCCTCACTAGGACAGCCATGTGCCTTTTAATCAGTTTTCATACTGATCCTAATCAGTGAGAAGGAACATTTTTGAAGTGAAAACTTCTTTAGCGGCGTTGTGCACTTTTAGATGGGTAAAACATGTTAAACTCGCGTCAGGACAGGTGACCCTTATGTCAGCCACTGATGTAAGTCCCCATCGAAAATTCATACTACGGAGCCGAGTTTGTTATATTTACATGTACATCGTGAAAGAGAGCGTAGAGAGTGAGAGAGAGAGGGAGATAGGTCGTTTCGTTTAAGTTTCCACTTGTGTCGGCAGTCCCATCACTGCCAATTTTTTTGGCCTGAAACCTGGTAAGTCACTACCGCCGCTCATGGGCACCTGCAACTCGAGAGTCACAGGTGCGTTGCCGGTCTTTAAGGTAGGAGTAGAGGAAGAGGAGAAGAAGGGGGAATAGGGGGATAGGGAAGGGCTACGGCTTTCGTTAAAGTCACTCACTCGGCGAAATACAACGAAGCATTGCTTTACTGTCAGTTTTCTGTGACGCCGTGGTATCATTCCGGTCGAGCCTACGTGCTGGCATACGTGCCGAAGCATATTACATACATTTATAATTTACTAGCAGCGGCCCGGGGGTTTTACCTGCGTAAGTCCCGATCCGGTTGGAATATCGGGATAAAAAGTAGGTCTCCAGCTATCTACATACCAAGTTTCATCGCAATCGGTTCAGTGGTATTTGCGTGAAAGAGTAACAAATATCTATCCATCCATCCAAACTTTCACATTTATGATATTAATGGGATTAAAAATAATTATTTCATTTCAAGTGGCGGAAGCGTAATAGCTAAGGCTTCGGACGATTAAGTGATAGCGGGTTCAAACCCTACCAAGTGCATTACCGAATTGAAACTACTTCTTACACAAGCATTTATCTTAATCTCGATCGTGGGAGAGCCATGCTTCGGCACGTTTGGGCCGGCTCGACCGGGGTGATACCACGGCCTAACAGAAAACGGGCAGTAAAGCAATGCTTGCATTGCTTTTTGCCGCGTGAGTGAGGTTACTGGAGGCCCTAACCCTTTCCTCTCCCCCTCTTACCCCCTTCACCTCCTCTTCCCGCTTTTCCCTTCTCTCCCCCCTCTCCCCCTCTTCTCCCCTTAAAGGCTAGCAACGCACTTGTGACTCTTGAGTTGCATGTGCCCATGGGCGGCGGTAGTCATTTACCATGAGGTGACCCGTCTGCTCGTTTGCCCCCTTTACCATAAAAGACAAATGCAGGGGTTATCAAGAATTCTAGTAATGTGTGACCCACATTATGTAGTATTCATTGTTTTAAAAATAAAAGTAAAAACAAATTACGTGTTCAAAAAGTTAACTTAAGATGAAAGTTGGATCTATAAAAGTTCCAAAGATGATCGTTTGAGAATGCATCATATGTCTATGTGGAACACATATTCCGGAACGGATACAGTCGTTTCAAGTCCCAACATGAAGATGTTCCATTTATATTTACGAGGAAAATTAAAACAGTTGCGAACTTGTTTATTACGAGTATAAACACGTGCCATAATTTCAATACAACCTTCGGGTAAAACGCAATTAGTAAGTAAACATATTTACGATGCTTGGAAATTGGAGAATATTTTTTTTCCTTATTATAGCCTCGCTCGAAATCTTTAGATTTCATTACACTTATCTAATCTCTGCGCAAATTATCGTGTAACTGATCCGGAAGCTGTTTTGATTGCTGCGGTCTTAATTAGTTACATAAAGTCAGTCATCTTTATTTCAAAGAATTCCTTAAAAATTGCTTGAAACTGTTTCCTTTTATTTACAAAATTATTGTAAAGTAATACCATGTTACAAATAGTTAAGATCGCTATCAGAAATCCAAGTATCAACGTTTTATTGAAAGATTTTCCTTACGTTTGTTCTTTGTTTCCAACACGTTTCCTCATGAAATTTATAAAAAAAATGTCTCAGGAGGCCTAAAACCAGTGTTCCTCGCATACTTACTACATTCTTAATAAAATAAACACTCTGCACAGGTTTTACACGACTCATTCCATTCGATTGGCGCCGAATGAAGAACGAACGGTATCTAGCTCGTATCCATTCACTCGTGCGGAGATTCCGCGGGACACTCCAATGTCGGAATTGATCCGCTTCGATTGATATTGCTCTGTGTCAAGAAATATTTTTTGCTCATCCTGTTGAATGCGTGTGATTGATATGTATCGCACATGATTTGTTGCGAAACGTGAATCAAAGATTCTTGGTTTTTGTCACTTATTTTGCTGTCGAGGACATTTATATGTTGAATCAGTGACGAAGACATTTTGTTCAGAATATTACGTCGAGAATAAACCGTCTGCTTTTTTAACAAGTGATGTTTATTTTTTTTCGTTCTAACGTTAAGTTTCAGAAATTTATTGGTGAATTCTGCATTGGTCTACAAAAATGTACAAAAGAAATGATCATAAAGGAATATCTATGTTTACATTCATCATATTTATGACCGTCGCGGCAGGTTGCTGAAACTTTTGATAAATCCCGTCTAGCTTAAAACTAGTACTCCTGGTATGGAACATAACATACTATGTCGGAAGTATATGCGAACAACTGTTTGAACAAAACTTTGCATTACCTAAACATTGTAAAATTTAACAAGTGAAGTCCTTCGTGAAATAGCAACATAATCAGGTCTTCCGGTTTGGAACCCTGCTGTATTTTGGTATTTGTATATAATTTTTTTTATAACATGAACAAAGGTAACATTTCTTTACGTCTATTAATTCAACGTTCCAATAAACAGAGCCATTCTTTGTATTCAAATTCTGAGGTATATTTTAGCAAAAGAAATGATATAATTGTATATTTTTATTTTATTCACATTGAAAATACAATAACTCACAAAAGACGAAATAATTTAACTACGTTTGATTCATTTACTAGGAACTTGTTTGAATTATGTAATGTTGAAAAGAGTGGCTGTTACAGAGTAAGACAAATGAAATATTTTGAAAAGTAAATGACGTGTGACATGCGTGGATGTCACGTAGGTATGAAGGTTTTTTATTTATTTCAATTATAAATATATTATAACTTCACAGAGAAGGCTGAGCCAGTACTTGCTAACTTCGTGATAGTGTACAGGATTGGTAAGGTGAAGGATATTACCCAATGTAGTCTAATATTAGTATAAAACTTACTCTTCACTTCTAGTATAGTTTCTAGCACCAATATTCAGAGCTACATTTAGAACCATCTTATGAAAGTGGTTATTTACCTATAATAATATAACAGTTAACGCTACAATTTAAAAGCAACGTAATTAAATTTTCACGAAACTTTTAAGCAAAACTCTTAAATTATTTACACTCAGTATCACAGGTACGTTTTGCCTCTGCATTATTAACTACGTGTGATACTGCTCGGTCTAAACCCTAAGCTTTATATTAGCGGAAATTTATTAGGATTCTACCATGAAACTGGTAAATTCTCCTGTACAAAAATTTGTTTCTGAATGAATCTTCTTTTTTGATCTCATTCTCGACGAGCAATGGAACGTGTTTTTTGAAATATTTCCATTCCGAATAGTGGGGTCTTTGTTTTATTTCCCGAAGTGAATAAGTTATGGCCCGGCTTTGAGGAATATTTTAGCAAAATCTCTCCGCGAATATCACAACTTTCTTTATCTGTTAAACTTGCAGATATTTTTGTTTAAACTTTCAGAAGTTGAAATATTTATTATACTAGAGTTAAGAAAGTTATCATTTAGTTTTCTTATCTAGTAATATAAATTAGTTTTAAGTAATTAATTCACTTTAGCCGCTTACTGTAAGTGGCGACAAGTAATTGCAGATACTGTTAAATTAAAAAAACCCTTTGATAGTGTTCTAATGTAATTAGTATTGAGTCACCTTGCTTCTGACATTTGTGTGTATCTGGCAGACGCAGATAAACGATTAATTAGCATTTAAATAGTAAGATTTAGTACTTAATAAAAATTAAACCAATTATTTATGTAAACTTCATTTCTATATACCTCTATGTTTTTAACTAATCAATGAGTAAGAAATCTCAAAAGAAGCACATAATATCTTACAAGAGTATTCTCAAAACTAAAGCCAAATGAAACGATGCTTGAATAGAGATTAACAATACAATAGTAAAGTGATGTAAGAAACAGTGACAGTAATAAAAAAACCAGGGAGAGCCATGCTTCTGCACGTATGGGGCGGGTCGACCGGAGTGATACCATGACCTCACAGAAAACCGGTAGTAAAGCAATGTTGCATTGCTTTTCACCGAGTGAGTGAGGTTACCGGAGGACCTAACCCTTCCCTCTCCCCCTCTTCTCCCACTACACAGTAAAAAATAAAAAAAAACGTCATTAAACGGTGACAATGACCCGGTGACTCTTGTTAATTACACTACTCAAATAGATTTCTAAAAGTCTAGCTCCGTCTGAAACAAATTTTCTTGAGTCTTGAATAAGTTTCTGTAATGGAGCCCTCAGTCTCTAGTCATCTTTCTACTTAATTAGTTTTCCAAATCTATTGTCTTCTTAATTGTAAAATATAACATAAATATAAAGCAATGTACATATGTCTTAACAAGTAGTCGCTCCCCTAGTTTCAGCCGCGTTCATTGTCACTGTTCCGCTCATAAAGGTCATAGCAAGATGTGATATAAACTTCATAAAAAAATTAGACTTTCATATTCAGCAAGATTTTTTAAATTCATATAGTCGTTTCAGAGATTCAGGGTCAACCATAAAACATATTCTTGAACTTTATTATATCATTAATATAGATAAAAAACTATACTTACCTCCGCTGGTTATCGAAGCTGTAGTGGCGACGCAGAAGCAATGCAAAACTAAGGACAGCAACATCTTGATGGTCATGACGTCACGGAGGACACTCATGCTCGTCCGCGATGGACCCTCGACCCGTACATTTTGCCTTTAATGCCAGCAGCTCACATCGCTGCGGTCAATACTGGAACAAAAAGATAGTTTAGTTTGAGTGTGCAATGACAGATGGCGGTAACTTATGTCTGAGTTCAAGCTCATGAGTTTTTATACTTCTTATTGCAGTCCAAGTGCAAGTGAGGAGGTAGTATCTCGTATTAAAATTAGGAAAACGGATACTACTATTTTTACTATGGATAGCAAAGCATCCCCAACAAAGATTTAATTGCGATTATATGAGAAGTACCTTATTGTACTGATTTGGGAAATCAAAATATGGTAGTTAATCTCCAATGTCCCTGGTTAATATAAAGAGTTGATTTATTTCTCATCTACGGTTTCAGGAACGAATAGATATTTCTCAACTCATAACAAATTTTTAAAGGTATTATACGTATAACTAGACATGGTAATGAATTTGTAATGTCAACATAAAGTATGTTTAAGGAAATTGAATAACAATTAACGTAATGAACTCCTACTAACTGTCAAAGGTCACAACCTCATCCAATCAATTCATGGCCAATGGTACCTACTTTTAAAATTTTAAACATATTAAAGTTTTTATCAAGTTTGCAAAACCTTCATTTATTTTATATGGAAGGATTGTCTATCTATCTAAATATCTAATAGAATACTTTGGAGATCTGTAATCAGTTTTTAACCGACGAAAAAACAGAGTCTCTTCTTCTAAAGTAAAAGTCTAAAGTTCTCCAGTGAACATGAAGAGTAAGTATTTTCTTATTTTTTAGTGTCCATTATTTTATCCACATATGGTTTTACTCGGAGACCAAGGTATATTAATATTCATTCAAAACTTTTTAAATCTTTGTTCACTTTTTCATTATTAACATTATCCAGAACTTCTTTTGCTTTAAGACTTACATAGTAACTGAAGAAATACGAACACGTATGTATTCAATAAATTTTAAACGTCATTACTCCTGACTACCTATGCTTACCAGGAATTAATTAACTCGTTACCGCTGTACATATTAGCCCCGAAATACACAGAATTAGTACAAACTTACAATGAATCGAATATCATCCTCACATCACACGATGAATGGAGCTCAGTCATTGTGAGAGCATCTATTGGACTACTTTGGTATCTCATCCCAGAAATTACCAATTATTACAGTAGAATAATAGAAGCTGAATATAATGGAAACTACGCCCCTTTGCAAACATCCAATTTTACTAAAACAAAGTAAGGAGATCAATTAATTAACTACTCTAATAGAAAGGTGACCCGGTTTCGAGATGGATGGTTAAAACAATCTCTAAAGCGACAGAGTACATTGAGGAAAATGTTACTTTATGAAGTAGGTACGGACATTATAGTATTCGGTTCTGTGAAAAGGCATGCTTGCAGCGGACAGCCCTGCAACAGGCGGTCCACCCTCATATTATTATGATAGTTTATTGTACATGTACTGTAAAGATACAAAAAGAAGTATAAAACGGATGGTTGACATCAATACTGGCCTGTTGGTCTAGTGGTTAGTGACCCTGACTGCTGAGCCAGAGGTCGTGGGTTCGATTCCCACCGGAGTCGGGGTGTTCTATGTGTCCGTTGTTTGTATGTTTGTAAAGTCCCCCGCGACACAGGAGTAATTCCTAATGCGGGAGTTGTCTTTAAAAAAAATATAACAATAAATCAGTTTATAAAAAAATCTGAACATCTTTACACATTGGGACATAATACTACAAAATGTTTAGAAGCTAACTACAAATAGATTTTTTGTCTGTGTGACAAAATTAGCAGTACAGCTTATTAGTGACACTGACACGGGTAAGTCTTATTGTAACGGTTTACGTAATGTGGTCAAATAGCTACAACGTAAGGACAATCGTAAAGCAATGAAACGTTCATTTGTACATTTGAACAGAACATTACCTGCCCATAACATTATCGGCGCCATAAAGATACTCGTTGTACCAAATACGTATAGCAAATGCTCGCAATTTACTTTATTGCAGTATCACGGCCAAACCTTCGTGACCTGTCAGCGGGGGTACTACCACCGTTTTCTTGATAATATTACTTGTGTCGGAGGAGGTGGAGTGGGTCAATTCTATTTGGTTTTAGATACAAGCTTCGTGAGGTCGTTTCGCGACAATTTTTTTCGAACCAAATTCGGTGCACGAGATCTCTATTTGTCAAACTTGCCCCGGGGGCTGATTTAGCAGACGCAGTGACGTCGTGTAAACGAGAACCACAGAATTAGAATTGCAAAACGTTACTATAATTTATCTTTAAGGTTCTAGCTATAGCAGGATTATATAATGCTTCCATTTATCTGATAATAGTGTATTTTAAATAGTTTTATGAATAGACGTTATATGAGCGAATATATAAATGATGTATGTATAAAATAATGTCCAATAAGCGATAGTAAGTGCTGTTGTTTGCCTACCTGGGAGTAAAAGAGGTGTGAGATTTGCAAGTTATGTTTAAATAGAACAATCTAAAATAAAAATGAGAAAAGTCATGCTAAAATATAAAATGAATTTCCTTGATGGCACATTTAAATATCCGAATATATTAAAATTCATAGATCAATGGAACATTTACACACAAAGTGAAGATAATTTTCGCCGTGCTACATAATGTTCCCAATTTAGCTTGTCTTATTCCACTTTGCTATAAAGAAAAAGGTGAGCCACTTTTCTACAAGGCTGTCTATTATGAAAGCTTTTGTTATGTAAAGTAGTTCATAAACATTATTATATGTAATCAAACAACAAATTTCAGAAAAGTACATTGTTAGTGTTGTGAAACGCGGCTAGTTCTAAAAATATCATTTTCAGATAAGCCTTTGTAAATCTCATCTCCTAAATTGTACAATTTAAAAACGTTGACATTAGCTGTTCTGAAAACTTGTGCTAGAATGAAATACATGGTTTGTGAAATCTGTAAAACAATCTGTTGCTGGATGCTCTCGCTCTCTTAATAAATTAGTAAATAAACATTTTAGTGAAAAGAATAAAGACTTGCAGCTTGTATGACCCAGTCACATAAGTACATGAATAATTAAACTAGCTTACATAGTCTATTTATCTAAGAACCTTTTTGATTATCATGAAGACTAATTTGGTAAAACTTGAACGTAAATTTAGTGTGCCTCTCATCTGTCTATTCGTGATTACATTGGATACTATAAATACTAGAAATTCGCGAAATTTAGTTCTGCTTTATCATTTTAAAAATATCTAAAGATTATCAAGAAAACATTAAAACCAAAATAATAGAACACAAACTTCATTCAAGTAGAACTCTAATTCTTGAGAAAAAGTGAAATAATAATTCTCCAACGTCATCGCTATAATATAGAGCTTTGTCAATAATCTCTTTATTTGATGTTAATGCCGTTATACCTATATCGAGAGGATAAATGAACAGATACAAATTAAGAGCCTACTTCCACGTCCTTACTCATTAATACGTCGAACTTAAAAGCGGTACTAGGGAAGTGCACTCGTCCTTTATCGCAACGGGAATAATTAATATAGTTTACAAGGAATTTTGAATTCGTCTGTAATTCACATTAAGTAAGTCTTGCAAGCGAGAATTGTCTCTTGATAGATAACGTAAATTGTGTAAGAGGAAGTGGAAGACTAACTTTGCAATTAGATGTTTTCCATACTCTAGAAAACTATGGCCTCCATTTTCAAGAAAAACGTCCCTCTTGAATATTCCTTGTGTTTTAATAAAACTTACCTTGTATTTTATGAAACAGGTTTAGAACAAAAAAGTTTTTAATGAAGTCTAAGTATTTTTAATTTCGAAGTTAAGAGCGGATATTTAAGAATCTTAGTTTAGAAACAAATTTTGAAAAACTAGTTGACTTTTATTTAAATTAAAGCTTTATAATTAAAAATAGATACATAAACTATTTAGTTGCAAATTCAAAAACCAAAAAAGATGATGAAATAAAAGTATTGCAATGATTTTAAAGTTATACATTTATTATATCTCTATATCTTAGATATTTTTTCTATGAAATTTAAAAGGTAGAGTTACATCGATCACTGGCTTAGATTAAAAAATTTATATATAAATAATATTTCATTAACAGTGTGTATTTATTAAATCGTGTATACTTAAGTGTAAAAACATAACTAATATTAAATTCCCATTTATTTTAAATAAAATGAAAAAGATCAAATAGCTGTTTGTAATAAAATACTCTTGATATAAATATCATATTAACCGAAAATATCAGTGGAAATTAAAGTGACCGACGCATTTTAACAATAACTAACAACGCAATTCAGCATCGCAGCTACATTGATGGCCGTTGGTTAGATCTGTGCGATGACCTTCTCAATCCCTGCCTAATCTCTATCCAGATTACAATTCGACCGGCCTATTTGTACATTAAGAGGGCCTCACCCATTAGTTTGAAGAGGCTTGTGATTAAATCGATTCATGAGTGAGTTTGGCACTAATCTGACGATAAATTTGTTTTACTCACTAACTTGTTGCAGACACATAAATTGTTCAACTGTTATACTTCAAGAAAGTTGTTTGCTTATATTATTTTTTATGTTATATATCACGGTCTCATATTTGAAGTTGAATAACGTATAACGTCTACGTAAAGGTGTATGGGTAAATCAGCACGGGGTTAATTTTCTTTTGTATTTATATTGCATTCGATAAACACGACGGCAAAGGTTCAGAAGTATGAGGAAGATTTAATATAGATTTGCCTCCTCTTAATATTTTATTAATAAATGTATTAACTGTTTAATAAACAATAATAATAGACTCTTTTATTCTTAGGTATATAAACTTAATATGGTAATGTTCTGTATCTTATATTTATTCTGCGGTGTGGTTGATTTCATAACTGGCAATTAAGGTTTACAAGCGTCAGAACTTGAGTTGAAAAGCTGCCAATCAGCATATTGATAAAAGAAAAGTGCTGCTTCTCTCAAATTACGTTGCTTAGCTTAATATCTCAACTGCAGTCGAACGGGTGCCAAAATCATATTGTTGTTAGTCGCCAGTGGGTCTTTGCACCAATCGGCACTTGGCAACGGTCCGTGCACACCAGTATTCTTTATGTTCACATCACTATCACTAGTCACTGCAAATATATTTTACAGAGAACAATTATATAGTTAACTTTTAATTCAATATTTGCTGCGGGACAGACAAAAGCTTTTCTTGTTTCATTATTATTCTAAGACCACTTGATGCAGATGGTAGCATGTACATACATACTACAGGCACAACTTGCACCCCGTCCCGGGTACATACGGACACGGTTTAATAAGTACCGAGAAACAAACTCCTCAAAGAGGTCATTCGACAACAACGATGCAATAAAAAAGATCTCTGGACTATAGATTGAGAGAGAATGACAATTTTGATGGCTATTAGAAAAAGTGCTCGAGGTACTTATTCCTTATTGACACTGTAATATATACTTCTGTTTATTTGTGTTGGCTATTTACATGCTAGTTACTAAAGCAACTGCTAGCAGAACTTTACGCGGTACAATTGCAGTTATTTATTTTCCTCAGCGAGGCATCTAAAACACTTCGACTCTTCATACGTTACATAGGTACAAATTCTTCAATGTTTATAAAATTATAGGTAGGCGCACGTTGCGAGGCGGTTCTTATAGTCAAAATTACTTTAGAGATATTTTAGATTATGTTAGCGGCAATAAAACCGCATGTCTCGTGACATTACTATTTTTTTCTTATCATAAACAAAATCACAAAAAGACAATTTTGTTTGTAATAATAAATATTAAGATCATCAATAACAATAACAGTAAAATAAGGCAGAATAAAGATATGTTTTTATCAGTTTCAGTAGCATAAGTAAAGAGTAGTGAGTACCTGTAAACGATTGCACTTAAAGTAGCTTTAACCCAAGTAGAAGTTCAAGAAAATACAAAATCCAAATAGCATCTTTAAATATTATAAAGTACTTTAAGATCTCATCAAACATGTGAATAAAACCATTAAAGCAACAAGGACACTTCACTTTAGCGGTGTCCTAGCGTTCATTAAAGGGTGGAGTACCTCAAGGCGGCGTAATGGGGCCGGTACTTCTCCCCCTTGTTATCTCATACAGTGCCTCCTTTGTGCGACCGTATTGTATACTTACTTGTATCCCGTTAGTTCCGAGCTCCACCTGCACCGATCGTTAGGGCCACACGGTTGCCGCATTGTGTGTTTTGTTCAATTAGTTTAACTGAACTGTTTTGAGTTTGTAAGTTTAGCGGTACATCGACTGTTTCCTTTACAGCTTTGATTTTGGGTTCTTCATGTTGATACTTTATAAATACTTGAATCAAATCTGTGCTTTGTTTGTATGAGGGATTGTGTGTAAAATCAATATTAAGAAATCATAATGCAATGCAATGTATTGATAGTTGTACGACCTAGGTTGAATCTAAGTTTATTGTGCGGTAACTTTTACATAGCCTAGATAGAAATTAAGTAATGGTTAACAGTTAATCTTGGGAATACGAGTAAAAGAACCATCAGCCACCAGCCACCAGCATCGTGCGTTGTCAACCCAATCCATCTTATAACTCTGGCGACCAAGTATACACGATCTTCTATAAGGTAATGATTATTGATCAATCAGATGGCTCCAATTTTATAAATACCGTAAATATTATCATAACACTAACTCTATGTATCAATATGTAATTAAGAACATGTATTAAATAACAGATTTCACTTTATGGTTTAAAAGTCTGAGCATGGGTTCACCATAGCAAACGGCAACATTAATCCGTTTACAAAATATTCAAAAAACACGGAATAAATCTCGCCGTTATTGGAAATTCCATCAGAATTTCATACATTTAACATCTGTTTCCATTTCATTGACCGATGCAAAGAGCATTATTTCGAATAAAAGCAGACAAGCATTAACACTGGAGGGATAAAATAAATAATTTTCAAGGCGCGATAGGAAGATGATGTCAATAATTTATTATTTTCGTTTCCTTTTAAAACGATGCCATTAGCGTTGCGTTGAGTGCTTCCCTGTCGTGCTCGAATATTCCACTTCTAAAGAGAATTTTCTAGAATATCCTTACCGTGGCTGTGAGTATTTCTAAATTTTATCTTATACATGTATGTTGTATGTATTACGAAAATTGAAGCTTTTTGTGAGTGGCGCTTATCAAATTTCTGTCTGCCCTCAAATGGTAAAAATAAATGTATGTCTGATTGGATATCAAATTATCGCTTCCAAGTCTTTTAATCTTTTATCTGTATAAATAATGATGATGAGTGTAGCAATTTTCATCACGTATTTTACATTTTGCCTCGCTTTTCAAACAAAACATCTTCACCGGCACACCGACACCGATACTTCACAAAAAAAACAAGATATTTAAAGCTGTAAATATCTTGTTTTTTTGGATAGAACAGTTAAAGAAGTTGTTTATTTTCTAAGAATTTTTTTAAACAAATTTATTATTTATCAAAATTTCCGACTACAAAAGTTATATTATAAAGAGGTTTACAAGTAAAAAAATTTGTTCACGTCACTCAAAGAACCCATATCTATCGTAACTGCATTATCCGATAGAGGCTCACCGGCTGAAAGAGAATCCAAAGTGGCTCTAATGAGACCAACACAAAGGCTATCAAGTTGTACAGCAAAAGGTCGCGGTGATGTAACCGTTCCGTAGTGCTTCTTATAAAACGTCGATTACCGTTCAAGCGTTTCCATTGTACTAAACCCTAAAATGGCCTGAGGCTGTCGGTAGTGCGTGGGACCATTATCGCTGGCTCTTTTTGTCCTCTCGTCCCTTTTTTGCTCACGGGCCCGTGTAAGACAGAGTCGGAATGGGTAATAATTGGAGTTAAAACCTTTTTTGTTGGTGTCGTTCTGGATTTTAATGTGATTTCAGCCCTTTTAACTCGTTTCCTTGATTTGATTTCACAAGTAATTAGCCTGTATCAATTAATTGTTACGCGGTGACCGGACGATTACAATAATTTATGTTTTATAAATGTTCTTTGTAATTAATGTATTATATTGGTCATATTACATTTATGTACAAGGAAGGTATACAGTAAGAAGAGATAAAGCCAAACTGATAATTCTCTGGATTTTATTTTTGGAGTGGAGATTCAATTCAAATGCACGGATATCAAGCCATGGTTATCTAAAAAAGATCAACAAAACGAATATTTGGAATGTGAATTGCGCTTATCTGTTCCGTTTGTAAATGAACTAAGGCCTGTTGTAAAACAGGATTAAAGATTTTCTGCTAAATTTTGCTGAAAACCATTTTCTCTTGCGTTTTTATCCAGAAGAGTTTTGTAAAGAAATATGTGTAAATAGCACCTCATTACTGGGCAGCCGAGCCAGGGTGGGATAAACATGAAATTAATTTACAACTTAATACAGTGGTGGTACTTTCCGTAGGTTTTTGGGGGGAGGATTGTAAGAAGGACGAATGTATTACCTGCGTAGCGGAGAATGTCCTAACTTTTATATTTTAGTGTAGAACGTTGATCTCAGGACTTAAATGTTTTTTTTTAAGGTTTTAAAGCTTTGCTATATGACTGACCTGGCTAGTATAACTTAACCTTGTAATGTAATAACCTATTCGGTTACCGCTTAGTCACGAGCCCCTCTGTATGACTATTTAAATGGATAATAATATCTGCCATTGAGCACCTAACAAAAGGCATTCGGTTTTTGGGAACCTAGAAATTTACAATTTTCGGTAACAAGTGCAACTAAGCATACTTTGTAACAAAGAGCTGCAAAACTAAGTAGAAGGGAGTAACATGTTTTCGAAAAGTAAGTTAAATACAAAAAACCGGGGTACGAAACCGATGGTTTGGATGGCAAAAAAAATATTTTTACAACTTAACGAATTGTGGATTTTTTCTTTAGGTACTTATGCTATAAAACGTTGCTTTTCGTAAAATTTCATGATTAGTTTGGTTAATGGAAAGAACCCTATTAGTTTTAATTTACCTGAGAAGTGTTAAAATTGGTTAAAATATAATGCAAAATTGCGTTGACGTAGAAGGTTGATTTTTTAACAAGTTTAATTGACCGCAAACATAAGTATTTAATGTTAATTTCAACTTAATAACTTAATAAGTTCCTACTATATACTATACTTAAAAAGGTCTTGACAGACAGACAAGCAGATGGAAAATCAAGTGATCTTATACGAGTTTTTTTTTTGAGCTACGGAACCCTAAAAGGTTTCCATTAATAACGTTACTTATCGCAAAATCCCCTCTCTCACTACTTGGGCCATAATATCTTTCGTCTCAGATAAACAAGTCGGCGACTCAAGGAATTTCCCAAAGCCTCCTGTTAAATAAAGTTTAGAGCCTTTCCAACGTTCGGGCGGTGATTTTGAATTTAATTTTTCGGCTTAGCGTTAGCTATCAAAAGAGAAACGTAATGGCTCATTTTGTATTATGATTTTTTTACAAAATATACTGACATGATATTACCAGTGAAGTGTTGTGATATTCTTCAAAAGGGACTTTTTGTTATCTAATGTTTACCAGTACGTGTCGGGATAATGTAATTTATTTATTTTCTAGATTTTGTGAAAACTGTTGGTTTAAATATTAATTTGAATCTTAATTTTTAGCTCTAGATAAGTCAAAGCAGCAACTATCTGTTAGGAATATTTTTATAGCTTTATTCAAACTACATTTTCAAAACAAACAAACTATAATGTACTGATATCAAATAATTCACATAATCTCTATTAACATTAATATTTGTGCTTGTGCAATTTGCAATTTGCAATAAAGTAAATCGGATGGTCAGGAATACTGCTCCAAACCAGTTTATTATTCCACATCCAATCAGATTTTAGTATATTTCTAAGCCTTGATAGCTAACATGTAACTTTACTTCTACAGGAATACATGATTATTGTTCCAGAACATTGTTTAGTAGAACTGTTTTCTTGCAGTGCACGCGACCGACCGCGGCTAACTTCTATGAATTTCGTTTGCAACCTCATTGCTTCTACCAGTATACCTATTAGTTAACACAAATTTTCAGCAACGGTTACAATTTTCTGTTATTGAGAGAGAATTTGCTAAACCCAGAAATGCGACAATAATATAACTAGAGTCATGATAAAATCACATACATAGCACAAAACGGTGTGTTTACCATATTAAACTAGAAATTATAAATACGTTGTTCTAATTGTTTTGTACCTTGATAGTGATTTAATATTTAAATATAGGCAGGGTGTCCATCCTCAAACCTTGGAACCTAATTTTTTTTAACCTAAATTCCAGAAGAATTTCCTTCCGCGAACGCTCTGGCTGTGGAATGAGCTCCCTGCCTAGGTACACAACCTCGGGACTATAGTATGGAGTTCTTCAAGAAAGGAGTGTACAGGTTTTTAAAGGGTCGACAACGTGCATTTGTCCTCTGGAGTTGCAAACGTTCACAGGCTACGGTAACGTAACGGCTTACTATCAGGTGGGCCGTATGCTTGCTAGCTACCAACGTGGTAAATAAAAAAATCATTATGAAAGTTAGTCCTAAGATGAGCAGAGAAGTGTATAGGTTTGATTCATGTCATCCTCCGCGCCTTTTTCCAACTAAATTAAGTCTAACTACGATACGGCCGAGCTTTGATATTTTACGTGAAGCGACTGCCATCAGACCTCCACAACCCAAGTACTAGGCGTTATCGGAGTTCTGTAGACTGTTCTGAAGACCAGGTTGTCGGACTATTTAGGGCTAAAACTAACCGAAACGAATGCCACATATTTTTTTTTTTTCGTATGTTTGTGAGGCACCTGGGACCGGTTTAACGTGCTCCTCGAGGCACGGAGGGGTCTCAATGTGTTAAGAATGGGCACCCATCCTAAACTGACATGGCTAGTATTACATAACTTTGTAATGTGTTAACCTACTCGGTTAGGCCATCGAGCATAAAAACTAAAATACCCCCGACTGAAAAACAAAACTAGGGAAATTAAAAAGAAACATCTTCTATGGATAACCGAATCATTGAGACTATTCCAATGAGCTCAAACACGATACCTCTGCTATAAGTTCTTGAGGAGTTGGGTATCCTGATTATTCCTGACCTACTATGTGGTAGCCTTAAGTTCCATATGAAATGAATATGAACTACTGATGAATCTGTAACTCGGTCCTGAGATGTAGACAATATACAAACTTTTTAACCTTTTAATACTAGAGTAGTTTAAACTTGTACGTTACTCGGATCAGGGAGAAACAGGATTTAGTTTGGTTCATGCTTATATACTGATTCAACAGCTTTATAAAATATGAATCAAAATTGATTTCTAAAATAATACTGCATTGTCTGAATTTTGCTACCCCTGACAGTTCGTGGTCGCACAGTTAAGAGAAAGCGTGCACTACACGACAGTTCTGCGGTCTACGAAGCACTCCGTATCTGCATAATACCGTCTGTGCTTTTTGCATCAAAATGTGCACTGCAAGTTACAAATTGTGGTCTATTAGGATGTAAGTACAACCTTCATAGTATATGCCTTCATCTATATACATAGACCATAATAAATTGCTATTTTGAGCGACATAGTCATAATTGTGGCTAAGCTCCGTGAATAAAGATTAAAAAAAAAAAATGTGAGCCGTCACGGGACGCCTGGCAGCTGTGAAACATCGACATTATTTTGTAAAAGTAATATGCAGAAAAGAACAGATGAACTAAATATGTCATAATGATAAAATAAAATATTACAATTTTTTTTCCCGATAACGATGACTATTTATTGAATAAACATTTATTTTCATTAAATACAATAGCGAGAGATGGCTTAACGCCGGATCGAGTGGGAGAGAATCGCAGTCGATTGCGCATGGCGACGCGTCGCCACACCGTACACACTACTGCATATAGACTGTATATATATACCATCATATAGCGTAGCGACGCATCGCCACGGCATGCGTCGCCACGCCAGAAATCGGTTTTACGTGCGGCTATCGATGTTTCACATCAAAATTGCTATTTGGGTAATTTTTCAGGTTGAGGTGGTGGTTTTTAAAGAATTTATATTTAATTTAATCCTAAGGCAGCAAATTACCAACCAGAAAATTTACCAAAATTTTAAATTGACGAAAACTCTAGACTGCCATGTTGCTCATGCCATAACGTCATGTGGACAATAAAGCATACATTATTGAAATTTAAAATGAGTTACTATCCTGACAATTGATGATGGACATATATAACTACTGGTTAAGAAATAGAGAGACTTAATTGGTTTAGAGATTCCTTAATTTGGCAATTGTACCAAAAAAAAATCTATCTTCCAAAAGTTTACTTTGGGTAGATTTCTACTTGTGCCTTTACAAAAACCATTGTCCATCAATTACTTCGAAACTAATAAAAAAAATATTTTTAAAATTTATGAACTGAATCTATAATTTTCCAGTTGCATATTGCCTAAAATATCTTACTATTATATATTTTGATCATTACATTCATAAATAAAATACTAAGTGTATTTCGTTTTTAAATTTTGAACATAATATAATACTTTATTATTATTTTTTTTTTTTATTTAATGCATGGAAGACTTACAGCTATATAACAATATAATAAAAATGGAGAATTTAGTTTTCAGAGAGCCAATAACAAGTCCTCACTTATATATATTACAGTATAATACAATATATATAAACACAAATAATGAAAATATTGATATTGCAGTCGCAGACGTAGGTATACATTTGTAGGATTCGTAGAAAGTAAAACATTAATTCGATACCTCCTACTACATGCTTCATCATATTTATTCTAAATCGCTATCATCTAAATTAGAATCCTCGTCCTGTGTGAAGTAAATCAATAAAAGAATATACCCTTACTTAATATTAACCATCAACACCATTGTGCTATTGTTTTGTTTCAGTATAAATTCAATTTTGTGGCAGCCCTAGTTCCAACACTTGCAACAACGCAGAGACATTGCGTACCGCACGACGCGACGGCTTGCGGTCACCGCTCAGTTTGTACTTACGTTAACTAAAACTGTGTTCACGACATGCCATTTACAATGTGCTACTTAGTAGGAATACAATTTAAAGCTCTGTTAATTTCAAAAACAGCCATTGTTTCTAATGATTCAGAAACTCTGAACTATTCACTCACGTTCCCTAAATGCGATGGCGCTTATGGCATTAAATATTTTTTTTATATTTTCTTCTTAATAAGCTGTGATTGCAAAGTAAAAGTTTTTTTAAATTAAAAGGACGAACAGAACCTCGGTTCGTCCTTTTAATTTAATATTTCTTATTTTTTTTCAACAAACTTCTGATTTTCACGCTAAAGTTAAGTTTTTAGTAGGTACAGTCTGATTTTCATAGAGTACAGCAGTGCTACAATAGGGAACTAGAGGAACTAACATTAAGGAACAAAACAATTCCTCTATTCTATCAATTCTATTTGACTTTCTCTATTGGTAATGAATTTCGGTATCAGAAAAATTCTGTTCTAAGTGCTTTTCTCGGAAGCCCTAATTTAAAATGTGATACACAGAGCTGAATGCGCGCGTTACTACGCTGTTATACTTTTCCAACGTCATAAATCAAATCTCTCATCACCCATTATCTTTGAATAGTTATCAGTTGCCAAAACGTATTCCTGGTCGTATATTACCGCACATACGCCACGCCGTTGTTTGTTTACGTGTTGTTTTGTTAAAGGCTATAGAAGTTTATTCACTGACACTCACAAAATTTCAACACGTAACACTAGCGTAAAATGCTTTTAGAATTTTTAACTCTTCATGCCAGCAACCAACTATTTGGGTTGAACAAGAGTAAAAATAATTGGCAATCAAGACATTTTAATTTGAAAATGCTCTTCGATTGCAGAATCAACTCACGCATAACTTAAACCATAGAAAGTCAGCCATTTTGCATGTTCAAAATATGAAAATAATAAACGAGTTGATGGAGGCTAACGCTCCCGTGCAGTGTAGAAGTGACCGGGTATATGTTGGGACCTTGCTTCGAGCTAAACTGGTCCGAAGCACGGACGCGACGGTCAGGTGCGACCGACACTTTATATAATTTCGCTATAATGTCATTGTCACTTGTTTTGCTGTACTCTCACCCTACCGAAAAAATTAAAACATAGGTAGTAGTTGCATTTTCAATAACTTTCAATTAAGTGAAATTTCAAAAACCATGGTATGTTTTTTAAGATAGTGGAGAACTTGGTATTTATCCAAATTCACAGCAATGCTCTTTTTTATGATACTGTAAAGTTTTCAACCTAATTCTCTAACCGCGTCTTACCTTTAAGAACATTTGCATATCTTACACGAGTTGTATTTAAGATTCTTGAGATCTTCGGAAAATTTGAAACATAAAATATCGGCGAATTTCATCAAATTCATAGACAAATAGTTTTCAGTGCAAGCTGTCTACGTATGGAATGTATTGACAATAATGCGGTGTGTGTACTGGCATATTTTATACAATGTTGTAAGTGCTCATGTTATAAATAATTATCAAGCATTTATTTAGGTACTAGCTGCGCCGAGTAGTTGCACCCGCGTAAGTCCCAATGTTTTGGGAATATAGGGATAAAAAGTAGCCCATATATTAATCTTGGTTTCCAGCTATCTATATACCAAGTTCCATCGCAATCGGTTTAGTAGTTTTGCGTGAAAGAGTACCAAACATCCATTCATCAATACATCCTCACAAACTTTTACATTTCCAATATTAGTAGGAATAGCAATAATAATATATGAGCATTAATTATGGCCTATGTTAAAAAAAAATGTTTTCTGAAAACTTTTTAAATTTTTGACTGACTTAAAATTTATAACGGCTGGAACAAAAACATTTGTATTATGTACGTACTTTACATGTATTTAGAATCACAAATAACTATGTTATTCAGATATATTATCATACTAGCTGTGACCGCGACTTCGTTCGTGTCTATGTCAGAAACAATAATACGTCGCTTTTAATAGGCGCAGCACCTCTTCCTGGGATTTCTCTAGGCAGGATTTTTGACAACGTATAGACGGTGAAACAACCTGGAGCGTACAAAACAATATTGTTTTGATTGTTTACACCCGAAATAACGTCATAAGTGGGAAAACCACATATTTTTATCGTGTGGAATTTCACCTCACCGGCTACGCGTCCTAACGCCTCGATTCGTCCGACTAATTTGGGAATTGCTGTAGATAGTAAGTCAGTGCCGCTTCTTATAAAATATAGACCTGGAAATTATATAGAGCACACGTACACAACACTTTGTAGGTTATATGCACTTTTAGAAAGTATTACGTTTAATACTTTATTTTTCGTTTATTTTGTAAAAATGTTTATTCTTGAATCCCAGAATTAATATTTTTTATAAAATAAACGAACTTTGATTAAAATTAAAATTGTTTCATGAAAAAAAAGCAGTCAACTGTACTCGTTCATATTAATTTGGGTCAAAACAGAATGTGTCGATATCTATAGGTCTAACCTAAAGTAATATACTAACAATAACTAGCAGTGTAACGACACGTTTTTTTTTTGAACATTTTAAATGCCTATAATTCGATGGATAGAGTGAACTACGTGCTATATAATATTTTTGTTTTGCAGAAAAGGTTTCCACGTTTGTTTCATACTTTTTAAATGTTGTGCACAAGTAAACACATAAACAGACACAAATTCCAAAAATCGTTGCCTGTCCTTTAACACTGGTACAATTTTTAGAAAATATTTTTGGTGTACCTACATAAACGCAATCTCTACAGATTTATTATAATTATTCATAATTATGTATATGTAAGTTGTATCAGTTTCTATTAAATTGTAATGAATATAGCACTACAGAAAAAGCAGATTGTTTAAAAATTTTGCATGCTAGTACATATTAGCAAAACATGTACGTGCTCTAAAAACATATGTAACACCTGTGTATACCATGTTTAATGCAAATAAATATATTATTATTATATATTATTATTATTTTTACAAAGTCTACAAATATTTACTTAAAGGTATAATGTATACGTGGGGTACACTGAAACTTTTGCGCAACTCATTAATAGAATAATTTACATGTAAAGTAATATATTTACTGTTTTTCAAAGTATTCTCCATTTCTGAAAACATGAGGACGACTGGCCTAAGGCAGAGCACGGCAACCTGCGGCTCGCGAGCCACATGCGGCTCTTTGGATGTGAAGTTGTGGCTGTTGAGTTGAGTCTTGAGTTCATACGCAAATATTAATTATTAACAACATTAAAAAAAAGGTCATCCAAATCTTTATATATATATATGGGGTGTCCAAAATATTTTGTATATGAGGACTAAAAAAAAAAGGTCATCAAATTCTTTTTGTGGCTCTTAAAAAACTTTGAAATTTTGTAAATTAAACTAAATAATATTGACTCTTGCGACTCGAAAGGTTGCCGACCCCTGGTCTAAGGGCATGTTTTTCACGTGCTGGTTGAAAGCTATCACGGCCTCTTCCGGCCCCGTAAATGTCATACCTCTCATCAATCCTAAAATTTTGGAAAAATGAAGAAATCGCATGGTGCCAGGTCTGGACTATGCCAGGCGGGACCTTTTCAGAAGCCAAAAATGACTTTGTCTGGTTCGCGGTGTGCGCCGAAGCATTGTCATGGTGCAATAAGATGCGACTTCTTTCAGCCATAGGACGTCCACTACAGGACCGCCCACCAGGCCTCATTCAATGACTTCCAAGAAGACCGGTTGGAAACGACCTGCATCCACCGTCGATTCGCGATCTTCATAAGGTCGTTTGTAAAAAAAAGCACAATAAGGAAGGATTATGACCATTCCTATGAAAGTCCGTTTTCTTCTGCCGACTGATCGATGTGCTTCCGCAGTCAAGTGAGTCCAATTCAAGTAAGTTAATTTTAAATTAAGAATAATGAGAAAATCCACATTGAACTAGCCACTTTCACCTTGAAGGCTTTATTTCAATCTCACGGGACAGTGATATACCTCTAAACTAAAATTTCAGTTTTATTCTTAAATATATTTATTAATCTACTACGCTACTACCTCGCCAGATGCCAAAAAACGTATAAGTATCTTATCAACTTGCTAAAGGAACATTTTCAGTCAAGTATTTATACAATATCGCATGTTCGCATAATAACTTATTCAACAACGTGTATCGACTAGCATACTTGGACATGCACAATGGTTCACTGTGCAAAATATTTCAAAACCTTTGTTTGAGCACCACTTAGAAGGGGTACAGCGAAATGTAAGGTAAACATTGCTTCTGCAGTTCGTGGAATGTGGGCACATCCCTACACCTGTAGTTTGAACAGATGCGATAGGTTAGCAGAATAGAGATAGATTTCAACTCAAAATATATTGGTATATCTCTAGCGAGGTTTACTCTTAACTTTGACAAGCGCTTCAAAAAAATAAATGGTTTGAGGTCGATTTACATTAAAACAATAATTTTTATTTAAATGAAAGGCTCAATGATGTAAAACGGTATATATTATACCTACTTAATAAAAAAAAAATCCATAACTAGTCGATCTAAGATAAATATTGTTCTTTGTTTAAAAATACAACATAAATAAAAATACAATATCGTGCCCAATAATCACGTCAGCGCATAAATTGTTGACAACGCGTAAACGATGTTTACGATGAACATGTTTCCCTATAGTAATTGTTGCATTACAGAGTCCTTCTGCATATGACAAATATTATATAATTTAATACTAACATAGCCGCCTCTGCTGGCTGTGCCGCGCGGGCGCACCAACCTGTTGAGCGAAGCGCCGATGATGCGCGCTCTGCGCACTTTCAATATTATTGCGGAAGAGGTAGACCTATTGTATTGCTCACTGAGTGGATTCACAATAATACCGTTAAAAATTATTTGTTTTTATAAATAAGTAGATTGTGTAACACTATCGCATTGGGAGCAATCCTGTAATGATAGATGTTTAATTAGAAGTAAATAAATAAATAAAAAATATTTTTTTTTAAATGAATATAAAAAAATGTTTATCACAATAAAATGAAATATTACAAATCTTTTTTAAAAATTGAAATAAGAAATCTGTGAATATGTTACCATGTCTTACCATAAAATGAATCTAGCTCACTGCACAATGTTTGGATCTTTAGAAGAAAATTACTAGTTTCCCTCACCCGCCTGCTACATGCGTGGCGGCGGGGGTCGAGGAGGTTCTCGTCGCAACTTAGCTTGGTTTTATATTGCACCTCGTAAGTACGTGGAGCGTATTATGAGTCGATGCAATTTTGCGAATACTACCCTCCAATAATGATACAAGCGTAAGTTATTACAATAACATCGCAAATCAATTACCTGATATGCACATTTGTTTTTATTAAATATGTTGTAATGAGAATTTATTTATAAGTATGTAAAAACTTTTATAGGCGCCACTAGCCTTATAAAGTAGTACTATTGGCAGTTCAGTGTATAATGCTTAGTAGTAAGTTATACATTGTAAATGAACTTATCCAAAATAAAGAAATTTTGAAATGAAATGACTAGTTTACCAAGCTAAACTAAGTTTTCTTGTAGAAAACCAATAATTACTTCAAAATTTACATCATCCATCAAATCCATTATCCTAGTCTCCTAGAAAGTTCACATAAGATAATAGGTCGGGGAAAAAGTCATTTCGTATTTTGTATGTATAAAATTAAAGAAAAATCTTTGTGTTGATTGTATCTGGCTGGTTTTAGTATCGATAAATATAGAAAATTAAGAAAAAGAAAAACACTTGCCGATGTCAAAGATGCAGATCGCCCTGGTAGCCCTCATACGCATAAAGTCACTGCCATTTTTTAAAAAGTGGAATAAATCTGCATATTAGTAGTTACGACATAGCCGAGGATCTGAGGATTGACCTCAAGTTACCAATAGTTTTGACCCATTTTAAAAATTCTGGCATCACAAAAAAGCTTAATATTTAGGTGCCACGCGAGCTCGCTGAAAGAAACCTAATTAATCGTTTACTCATTTGTGATTTTCTATTGAAAGATAATGAAACCGAACCATTTTTTAAAATATGCCTATTGATGAAAAGTGGATCACTTACGACAAGAACGTGTGAAAAAGATGATGACCAAAGGGTAGCCAAGCTCCACAGATTTTAGCGAAACGGGGATAATCACGCAATAAAAGTTTTTACTGCCGGGAAAAACCATCGATTTGAATATCTACTGCCAGCAACTTATGAGACTTAAGCAAGAAATTAAGAAAAAAACGACTGGAATTGATCAATAGAAAAGGAGTGGTCTATCATCATGATAACACTAGATCACACATTACATATCTTTGGCAACTGAGCTAAAATTGAGAGAGTTTGGTTGGGAAGTGTTAATACATCCACCATATAGTCCTGACTTTGTACCCTCAGATTTTAACCTGTTTCGGTCTCTTCAGAATTTTTTTGGGTAGTGTTAGGTTGACATCAAAGACTGTCAAAACTACATGTTGCAGTTTTTTTTGTCAAAAATCCCAAGATTTCTACTGCAACGGGATTATGTCACTACATACAAAATGGTAACAAGTTATCGAACTAAATGGCACATGTTATATATTACAGTTAAATGTAATTATACTTTGAAAAAAATGTCTTGAATTTGTATATTAAATACGAAGAAACTTTTTCCCCGACCTTGTATAATTTTTTTTTAATGACAACTCCCGCATTAGGAATTACTCCTGTGTCGCGGGGGACTTTACAAACATACAAACAACGGACACAAAGAACACCCAGACTCGGGTGGGAATCGAACCCACGACCTCTGGCTCAGTAGTCAGGGTTTTTTTTTTTTACGTGTGGAAACCCCCACGGGTCATCACCTCACCGGGGTCAACGGCAAGGTGGTATGTCGGACTCGAACCGACTAAAACCACACGGTGTTCCGTCACTGGCAACCCGACAATTTGGTGCGGGGGCCTAGCCCCCTCCGATTTAGAGAGGTGTGCGTGGAACACGGCGCCGTTGTCTAGGCCAATCAGCCTAGAGATTATCATGCTAGATAATTTCTAAATTTAGTAATGTTTTTGCTATACCTGTAAGATAGCAAATCACTACAGGCTTTTACAATAATTTTTAACATTTGCTGCCTGACTCCCAGCGCTACGTAATTTTACTAAAACAAAAGCTTGCATGATATAATATAACAAAAATGTATGTCACTTACATAAAATGCTGCATACCTAGGACCAAAAAAAAAAGAATCGGTAATTCATCGAATATCGAAAATTATAACGTTATTTTGGTGTTCATTGCTACCAACCAATTTAAGGTGTTGCCCTACGTGACCAAGTTTCCGATTATAGAAACACCAAGTTATTAGCAAAATGTTTTAGACCATGACTATTAAAGATTACCGTACGGTTATACTCCCGTGACCGCACTGGGCCCTTTATCAAGGAGTAGAGTGTCGCGGAAGACGCTTCACTCGCGTCGGCAGTCGGATCCGAAACTAGTCGGGCATCCTCCAAATACGAATACATACTTATGCGTCCCACTTACGAAAGTTTTTATTCTAATACACATTAACATCAATACTAGCAAATAATATTTCAAAAACTACTAGACCAGCTTTTGTCAATTTACAGATAGGTACATCTTGTCTTTGTCTTTGTCTTTGAAAATAATGAAACAGGTATCAAAATCAAAATTATTTATTTCAATTAAACCCATTGTAGGTTTTTTTGAATTGTCAGGAGGAATCAGTTAGTATATGTTGGTCGTGAAGCTAGTTGCCTCTTCCAAAACGTAGATCCTATGGAGAAGAACAGGCAAGAAACTCCAAGGACACTCTTTTTCAAAGTGGTTTTTTTTTACAAAGTTACTTGTTACATTGTTTATACATATAAGCGCAATTTAATGTGAGGACAACGTAACATAATATTGTTCTAAAATGAAAAAGAAAATCACAGAGCTGCTAGGCAACATAGAAAATTAACTTAATACTTAAGTGACTACACAGTTCTCACATGTACAATTAATTTTTTTTTAATTAACAAGGAATAAAAAGCGTATCATAACTACAATGTTAGCAGTGTATAAAATAATTTAATTGTTCTATAACATCATTAAACAACAAATAATAAACAATATGTCTCTTACTGATGCAATAGTAGTAATGAATTTATGAAACAATATGTAGTATTTCGGTATTAGCATCTGTACAGGTCCAAAAAAATTAAAGAAAACAAAACTTATTTTTTAAACTGTCTGTGTTTGTTGTCTGTGTGTGTTTTCTGGCAATAATGATATAGGCTGCGTATTTTCAATTTGTGAATGTTGGAAATATTAGTTAAAACTGTTAAAAAAGTGGTGAAATCAAGTACGAGCATTAATCTAACCAAGTGCTATTGTTCGTAACAACTTTAAACCGGTGTTAAAAAAGTGCCTAACAGTTTACTTTTAAAAACATAAATTCAAGATCTACTTATCAAATGTGTATTATAACACAATAATATACTATAACTAAAAAATAATTTGAACAAAGTGAATTTAAAAAGTGCGATCTACTTTGCTGTATAGTCAAAACAGTAGGTAGTTCAGTTTATAACAAAAACGTTAAGTAATAAAAAATATTTTGAAATTGGCGACTACCAGTCACGAAGTGGCAAATAGTCAATCCAAAATCTTACAGTGATGCCGCAAAAACAATCATTATTTATCAGCAATTTTTGATAGTTACTGTTAACAGTCGGATAACTTATTACTAGTGCCATCTAGCAGGCAGCGAATATCAGAAACAAATTAAATTAATGATACTGAATGAAGAGGTAGGGCCTTCGATAACCTCACTCATTGAAAATCGAAAAGAAATGCAACTTTGCTACACTGCCGGTTTTCTGTGAGGCCTTGAAAATATAATAAAGTACCAAAATCTCTGACAAATTAGCAATAAGAATTTGTTTAAGAAAGAATTGATGAGTCTGTTAATTAATAAGGTATATTATACAATAGATGAATACTTAACGGACACAAATTTAAAATTAGCAGGGTAATATTTATAATGGAAACTATTTTATTAAGTCCGATTTCATTTTATTAGTTATTTATATTTATTAGATTTTTTTTTGTGTGACATTGCAATTAAATTAAATCTTGATTTATTCCTTCTGACAAATTGATGTGACATACATTTTTTTTTGTAATAATGTATACTTGCTTATGTAAACTAATTTTGCATACCTTAATCGCCCGAAAGTGAATGACTTTGCGTCTTATAATACCTCAGATGTTAAATTATAATGTTTTATATTCTGCAATAAATAGAATGATTGATTGATTAAATGGCCACGCCTCTGGCATTCAGTAGTCATTGAATCGTTCAAAAACCTTATTATTATAATGCGATAGCTCGCTAGAGGTACGAAATAAAATATGTACATATTGAGTTTTTTTATTCTCTAAAGTTTTCTTACTGATAATGTTTTGAATATTATGTATTTTTCTTGCTAAACATGCTCATTCTAAGGGATGTAAAAAAAATTACGATCTCATTATCCACACATTCATTTTGAACATTATCATCATTCGTATTTAGGTGTTAAATGTTATGTTTTATTATTTACTTTGGGATATTACAGATTTGTATTCAATGTTTCACAATTGGCCAAGCTGTAAGTATTTACAGATCTTTCATTAACTGAGTCACGTTTAGATGAATAATTTAGGCAGTATTTTTTAACATCACAACGGTATATTTGTATAGCTACAAACTGATAAAATTTTTAGACAACAAGGCTACACTGTGTTGTACTAATCGCTTGCTGTTAACTCCTTAGACCACCTAACAAAGGATCTTCCTAAAGCGCAATGATATTACTTAAGATCAAAATGATAACGCCTTTGTCCTCATTTTTCTAATTCAACACAAACGGTGACACTACAATCCCGCGTAAGAATGGCTTCTCTGAAAGCGTAATTCGGATGCTTTCATATAAAGGTGTGATTTAGTAGCGGGCGCACTATTTATCATTTCTCTGCCGGATAACCGCCAACTCCGAATGGACAAACTTGAGAACTTACCAACATAATTAAAATGCATGCTACAGTGTTCCGTATAAATTATCATATGATTATTAACTTTTCGTTTTAATGACAGAAAACTCTTTATAGGGTTGTAACTTTACGGGATTCTAATGGGTTTTGTTTTATGTCTCCTCCGGGAATACCGGACTTTATTGTCTGCACGAAATAAGTAATAATATAATCTGTGTCCCCTGCAAGAACTCTAGTATAAATCCACGCACAAAATAACTATTCGAGTTGGACAGAATTATTCTCCAGTGATTCTCTTAATGGCACCTGGCGCAAAATAAAGAAATGTTCTAGATGTTACTGCGAGAGTTTTATCACAACAGCGCGCAGCATTGATGATATTTTTCCAAATAAATTTTTATCAAAAGAAAGAGTGCAAATCGATTGTATTTTGACGACATTTCTTTGTGAAGTGCTGTGGAAGAAACGATTGGCAGTAACGGCAATGACTTACCTACAATTAAATGAAATAAAAACAATACTGCACACCCCACCGTGCTCATTTCTCGTTAAATTGTCACGCTTCATAATCCAGGGTTAACAGGATTGATTGGCAATCTCTTTAAACGTATGTACAGCTATTGTTACTAACAAATTGTTCCGCTTTTCGCACGAAAATAATTGGTTTACTATTTCGTTTCAAAATATCACTTACAGTAATATCAATAACGTCTATTTTTCTCTTGAGCGATTCAAGTGAAACCTTGAGGAAATTTTGTTTAGAGCTGGTATATTTTTATTTCAATACTACTGTCAAATATCTGCTCAGATATTTATTGTATCAGCAAATATGTATATACGGGCTCTGTGTATAGGCACTGTGCATTCCTTCTGTTAAGTAGTTTATTTTATACGATAGATAATGCTAATGTATTATTTTGGATATTTTTATGAATACCAACCATTTTTTTATTCACAAATACAAAAACGTTTTCTTTTTAACTTGTATGTAAAGTATACGTGTCTAAAGCAGTCAAATCATATCATTTATCGGTGCAATTCGATAGAAACGTCAAGTAAATAAAAAGTTATCGTACACTAAAGTCCAAATTTACTAATCTAATTCATAAAATACATCATGGGTGACGTTATCAAAAAAAAGCAATATCATACTGGCAACCTTAGATGGACATGTGTACATAGTGTAATGACATAACGTAGGTGGTTCTAGTAATAAAGATAAGAAAAGTTGATAAGAATTTATGGAATCTGTGGGTGAATTAGATAAATATTATATCATTTAATTAGTTATCGGGTGACTGTAGTTGTAAAGATAAAAAAACTTGAGAAGAATTAGATTTGACAAACAACTATTTCCTATTGCCATGAAAATATAAATGTAAATAATATTTATGTTATATTTGGAAAATTGGATCAAAGCCAGGTGAAAAGTGTTCATTGTATTTTTTTAATACATTTAATGTATATATATATTCTTTTTAATGCAAACTTATTCCTATTGTAGGACTTAGGAGATTATTCTATTTGTATTCTGTCAACAGCAATTATATTTATACAACAAAAAAAACAAGATCTAAATTGAATAAATTGATCAATTCTATTACTGTATTTGGAGCATCTCAAAGAATTGCTATTGAAAATGTGGGCCAATGTTTGCCGAACAACAATCGTACTCCGTTTTTTTAATCAGTAGTACAAATATTCGAAGCCGGTCCTAATATAATTCAAACACAAGAGATTGTTGAGGCAAAAAAATAAACTTTTGCTTTTACTTTGACTTTCAATTAATTTTAGGCAGCTTTGCTGTTTTCTCTAGCGTTATTTCAGAACGTCATCTTTGGAAGACTTTTTATATATTTATAAGATGGCAGAGTTTCTAAACTCTACAGTTTAAAATAAGCTCATGGCTATTCGTTTGCAGAAAAGATCTACAATGACACCATTACATTAAAAGGGTTACCTAGTTATCTCACCTCAATAAAAAGGTTTCAAAGGACCTTTGTACAGATTATGAATATCTATACTTTATGTAATATAATATTACGTGCAGAGATTTCCTTCTACACATTTTTGAGCAAAATGTGAAACTTGGAATACCTACTTATAGTTTATATTCAGAAACCTACAAATTTTAAACAACATAATATGTTATAAGTTTAAAAATTATGCGATAACGGCTATAAGAAGCTATACGCGGTTGTTATATGTGGTGACCTGTCATGGTACGGAGAGTCTATACCATGTCGGTTCAAGTTATACTAGTCACGTTATTTTATAGCCCACGTTAATCAATTGATCGAATTTCCAATGACCAATTCATTAACTTTCGATTCTCTACCATGTATAAATAGATAAAGACAAAACACTTCGGTACCTCTTTCTCCCCTATGTATCCACCGATTTTCTTTTTTTTAATGTTTAGTAGCTATTAACAGGCTTTGATGTTATAATAAAAAATAAATTTAAATAGTTTTTTCCTACCTTCGACCTAGCTTTAAACAAGCGATAATATAATGATTTACGTCCGAGTTTTGCCCTCCAGGCGACCACTATTCTAAATAATACGTAACAGTCTTGTTTTTCTCTAGATTTTTTTATAGAAACTACAATGTTATTTTCATAAGCACGTATATTTTTATTTTCAGCGTGTTACAAACCAGGGGGTTGTCTAGTTTAGATCAGATTTTCTATGATATCTCATTGAAGAAGTTCTGAAACTAAAAAACTTAAAAATATACATTGGTATGGAAAGTAAACTAATACTTTTTGTGTGTAATAACTGTCCAAAGAGCAACATAAAATTCTGCTGATTTCATTAGATATGTAAAATATGGCCCTTTGTGACATTTTTTTTTTATTTTACATGCCATTTTTAAGAAAATAAAGTTGAATTACTGTGTGAGTAAAACCTTTCAAAGGAAGTGATTTAAATGTTTCGTAAAGCCACGGCTATAAAAGTTACCGCATTATATTCAACGCTTTTCAATAAATCTTAAACACAAAATTAATCGTTGAAAAAAATACCCATAACACTTTTATGGTCCAAGATTACGTTCACTGTTCGTGAAAACTACAGCCCAAATGCATATAAATCCGGTCGCAATGAAGACGTTATTAAGATGTGTCAAATTACAAATGATTGATTGGGCCACTACCAAGGCGTACCCACCGCTGTTATGGCTTCGTGCGCACCTCCCAATATTGTAACACATTTTTATGACATTTATCTAGATGCTTTTGCTGTTGCAGATTTAATGTACTAACTTTGAATAAGCCGACAAAACTTATACATTTTATGTACAATGAGGTCCCAATTAGTAAAACAAACATTAACTTACGCATAATTTATGTATGTGGATGTAGAAATTCTGCCGACATCAAAGAGATAATATCTAAGCTATTATGTAATATGATAATCTATAGAAGTCAGATAATTATTTATAGTAAATATCGTATTAAACAGCACAGTGAAGTACTTTTTATACCGATTACTTCTAATAACAGGAGAAAAGAGTTGGTGTGTAAAGAGCAAGTATACAATACGTTAAAATGTCTTTTGTAAAAACATGTTTGGCTATCATTATAGCAAATATAGATATGGATCAAGAACATGTTTGGCTATCATTATAGCAAATATAGATATGGATCAAGAACATGTTTGGCTATCATTATAGCAAATATAGATATGGATCAAGAACATGTTTGGCTATCATTATAGCAAATATAGATATGGATCAAGAACATGTTTGGCTATCATTATAGCAAATATAGATATGGATCAAGAACATGTTTGGCTATCATTATAGCAAATATAGATATGGATCAAGAACATGTTTGGCTATCATTATAGCAAATATAGATATGGATCAAGAACATGTTTGGCTATCATTATAGCAAATATAGATATGGATCAAGAACATGTTTGGCTATCATTATAGCAAACATAGATATGGATCAAGAACATGTTTGGCTATCATTATAGCAAATATAGATATGGATCAAGAACAACGACACCAACCTAATTTTATCCAAAAACTCTACCAATCATTCTTATTGTTAGAGTTAATTAAACCATCGTCGGATCTAATTATATTAGCAAATCCTATTTTCATGTCCAAATTCTCTAATCCAAGTCTAATTGTATACATTTTACACATCAATGTATACTGTTCACATAGTCGCAGTATCGTATCATGGTTTAATTCAAACGCCGGGAATAAACAGTGTCTTCGTGTAGAACGGTGGTTTATTTGCGAGTGGCGCGCGCGTTATTGCGCCGACAGGCGCTTTATCGCGCGATCTACAAATTTGTTGTCTCCCCGATTCATCCCGCGATATTGGACCACGGTTTATCGCGCACCCAAATTTACGTGCGTTATTTACCCCCACTGTTTTATATTATCCGGTTTTATTCCTCCCATCGATATCCTAATGGAATGTTACTGGTATATTGATTGTAGTAAATTTAAGCGTCTCCGTCGTTGGTGTTTTTATTCAGGTATGTTGTTAAAAGTTAAAGTGCTGTAATTTTTATTTTCTCCGCAAACGACGGAGAATAATGGCAAGTCTTTGAAGGTATCGTTTATTTTTTTACGCAAATACGCGCACTGATTGCCGAAGAATTACGCAATAAAGTTTTGTGAAATATTTTTTGTCCAGAAGCACTAGGAATTTGTTTGAACGCGAAGAGAAGCAAAGAATTACATATAAAATGTCGTTATTACGTATTAAATTAAAGAGCAAGGCAATACAACTGGTTTATTCATACATAAAATATGTTATTATATACAAATAATAAACCAGTACAAAGAAAAAATATTGGAGTAGATATTCTGGACAGACGGTAGAGAGCGGGCGTTTGGTTCGTTTTCAAACTCGCGCAGTTTCGGTGAATGGGATTAGATATGTACGACTGCCATTTGTATAAGTTGTCGGATAAGTGGAATGCTCTGTAGGGGGGAGGCAGCCCCCACCTCTTGTGCTTTGTATTTTTGTGTATGTTCGTCGGTATACATAGATTTAATTTCTATTTTTATTTGATGTATCTTTAGATGGTGAACTTGTAGATGACTAACTTGGATTTACGCCCGCATTTATTCGTTTGTACATATGAACTATAAACAAACGAGTTTTGTTCTTAGTACTTCACTTCATCTTTTAACATAACCAACATCAAGATTTTGCAACCTAATACCCCTTATATTAAATTACTGCCTTTAATACACCACGTGATTGACTAGTCAATCAGTCAGTCCGGGGGTATTCCTGCCGTCATATAATGCACCCTGGGCACGTAACCTTTAAATATTACATACCTGAGTCATAAACGTTAGTAAATAAATATATAATATAGTAGTGGTAGGTACTACCAACGAGAGCTAATAATAATTTGCAACCCTTCACACACGGCCGTCTAATCCCAAACTAGACAGAGCTAATTGGTAACGACTACTGATTAACATACTTATACATATGTTACTAAATACATACATATTATAGATACATTTCACCCAGACACAGAAGGAATGATCGTGCTCATCACACAATTATTGGTTCAAGGCGGGAATCGACCATGATCTTTGGCTGAGCAGTCAGGATCGCTAACCACTAGATCAACAGGCCTGTCGAGAGCTTAAGGCATCATTTGAAATGGCGCCAATTCTCAATAACTTTCTTTTGTCGTAGCATCACGACGAGAATAAATGTAGTTAAGCAAAACATAAATTATGTAAGAGGGATCTCTCAGTAAGCCCGAACAACGTAGGTATGTATTTAATTTATGTTTCAAGTAACATTGGCTCATTAGCGAGGTGGCTTTCTGAAACATATGTCTTGTGAGTGTTGTCTGAATGTCTTGTTTACATTCAAAGGCAGTAGGTATACGACTTAGTGTTCACTATGTAACAGAGTTAATTAGTTTAAGTTTCAGTTGTGCTCTTGGTATAATTAAAAAGTGAAGTATCTGTATCGAATTGCTCTCAGTAAGCCGAGAGTTTAGAGTCTTAATGTGTAGATGGGCGACTTTAGTTCATGATCATATTAAGATGTTTGTTTTAATAAGACAAAATAGCACGGAGTAGTGATAAAATGGCCAGTGCTTTACGATTAGGGAAGAAGAACCTTTCAAGGTTTTATTTAAATTTCAAGACAACTGTGTATCGTAGGGTATTTCTAGGAAATGTTTACTAATCATCAATAGGAAATGCATCATCTGTGAATCACAGATATAATAGTTTCATGTGGGAATCGAAGCCACAATACTCGATGCGGTGGCAAAGTGCTAAATATAGCCATTGCGCCAACCATTCAATCAATTGTATTACAAATTATAATAAAAAAAATATTCATTATATTGATGTTTATAAATTCATTGGAATTGTATTAAATTAAAAGGGCTTTTCCTGTTAATTGTACCATCGTATTTAGAGTTAACTACCAAAATTATTAATTAACATAAAAGTGACCTTGAACTTTCTAACACATCCAAAAATAACAAACCTAATAATCAGTACAGTAAACAAACTCCTCGATAACCGACTCCATAGATTATTCGGCGAACGACAAAACCCTACATAGTCCCTAAATAGTGGGCCATTGATTTGGACCCCTGCGGACCTTAATAAACACTGGCTCCCTTCTAATTAAGCGCCCGATTGTAATTGAAGGGGTCCATTCTCTGATATTTGAACAACAATTCTTGAAAGGGATCAGAAGGCTTTGCGTATAGGTCTTTCTGACCTAGACCCAGTTTTTGATCGTGTTTGATATCAAAGTCAATCCATTTGTTTACTAAGTCTTGTACATTTTACTGATTACTCTGCATTCGGCATTATTACAATAGAATAGAACCCAGAACTGTTCAAAACGCGAAAATCATCAAAATCAAATTGCATATTAATAACCAGTGATAAGGTGAGATTCAGTTCGTCATTCGTCAACATGTCACAAATCTATGGGTTAGTGATTGCGTTAGCTAAATACAATTTTGAAATAGTAGAAAAATTATCATTGGAATAGTTAAATAGTAGTTTTGGACTGACAACAGTCTAAAGTCATTACGTTTTTGTAACACTTTAGAAAATCATATTAGCAATTTGGTCAGAATCAGAATCAGCATTACTGACGGAGTGTTACGTCACGTGAGTGTTAAGGGTTACGAGATTACCCCGTGAAAAGGATAAAAGATTATAGTATGGTAGGGAACGTTATGAGTACACTGGTTTTGCGTCTATTAACATACAACTAAGTTACGTTTACGATTTGAAATAGAAATTTTACCTTTTAATCTGGTTCTTAAAACACAAATCAAAGTTTTAACTTCAGAATACAACAAGGGTTTGTGTTCAAAAAAAGTTTCCATAAGTCAAAATTCATTGCTGCCTGCGTGTACAATACTTTGAAGATGTTACTTATAACTTAGATGTAATACATGATGTTGAATGCACTGGTAGACACAGTACTTTTGGCAATTCTTTTACTTGCAAAAGTACTGATTCTCATTCTTGCAAAAGTTGTTTTGGTACAAAGTTTTTTAACCTTAGAAAGAAGACAACATCGTAATAGGAATTTCCTTAACCAGTAAAAGATAAACACACTCCTCGCTTGTGTCAAATACATTTTCCTTCCCCATTTCGGAAGATTGATTTGCGTAACAAATATCGGCAGAAACAACGTATAAAGAAAGAACCCATTACTGCCGCCATCAAATTATATTACACGCAATGAGACGAAGCGGAGGCGGTAAACTGCAAAATTGGACAAAACATATAAAATGTTTCTATACTGATCTGGGTTTTAGGTTCACTTGGAAAAAAGTTGGAATTACTAACATACGAGGCTTGCAAGTGCCTGAATTTATTGACGTTTGACTGTTTTTTTTACCTTACCTGAAACATTTCAGGAGAATTACAACAGATAACAACTTAAAGTTAGGATACTATGGGTTGTAAAAGATCTGAACTTACTTTGTTATGTGAGACACTTCGATTGCTCGAACCAGGTAGATTGAGCAAAACTACTTTGTGGAATTGCTACTTCTGACTAAATTTTATGCCAAGACTTATGGTTACAGTAAACCACTGTATTTTATTTTTCAGTTATGAGATAAAAATAAAAGGAGTTAGAGGAAACCGTGCTTATATTAGGAATAGCTTCCATTCCTCATATTTTTTTACCTAGAGCTAAATAGCATATAAAAAGTAACGCAAAAGATTAACTTAGAGGTTTCTGCGTTGTAGATACTTTCTTTGTTTTGAAAAGATTTTGTTCCATATGCTGAATGTTTAGTAAGTTCTTTGGTTGGCTGATTTCAAAAAGGAGGAGGTTCTCAATTCAACTGAATATTTTTTTGTGTATGTTACGCGATATTTACACCATTTGTGAACCGATTTTAATAAATCTTCTTTTTAATTGAATTAGTTGTACTTAAAATTAATCCGATTCAAATTGGTAAATATTCCACTTCTAAGTGCCCTTAAGAAAATAAGGAATGAAGAATACAGCTTATTACAATAATTTATAACTTATGCACATTCAAGTGATACTTTTTAAAAAAGTTGATTTTACTGTTTAGAACTATAAAGGACAAAATTGTTTCTTCGTAACTTTTAATTCCTCGGCAACAGTGTTTTCTTTCTCGATAACGTACCCTAGGTCTTCTTCTAGCCTTGGTCCTGGCAACGTGTATGCAAAATTTTATGATGTTCAGTTGAGTAGTTAAGGTGTGAAAGCGTAACAAACAAACTCACATTCCCATTTTTAACATTAATGAAATTAATGAAACTCTGGTATTCCGTAAGCTTCGGTACTCGATGTGAAGAAGGGGAATAGGTCGGATATGTTAATTTTGTCACGCATTCAAAATTTGGTCATCGGCAGGGATGAACACTCAAACCCCATTAAAAAACAGTATATTTTATAGTTTATGTAACAATATTTTTGAAAACAAAGTATTTTATAGTTTATACAGTATTATGAAATTTCGAAACCACACGTATCACTACTGATGACAAACCTGCCGACCACAAATTGTCGTCAAAGTGTCATCATCTTGCGCAACAACAGAGAGTAAGATAAACAACAACTAGAATTAATTCATGAGATAACAAAACGTCGTGGTTGACGAGAGGGACGGCAGATTTATTGCAAGAGGTTTCAGTGTAACCGTGTTCATGCAAGTGCGGAATTGTAGCATACTTAACTTAATTCATGAACCCGCGCAGATCACGCGTGGTGGTGGGATCATGTCAGTAAACTACACACGGTTGTGTGGCCTGTGTTTGTTCGTGATTGCGTTACTTCCCGTATAAATACATAATTATATACACGGTAAATTTTAAGACGAAGAAGAAGAGTTTATTGTAATTAAAATTTTATTTAACTTTCTTAATAATTACGTTTTCAATAACTATTTTTTTTTATAACTTTAAATCTTATTTCATTTGAGTGCTCATATTTGTATTACATGAGCATTTAGATCGCCAGCTCAAATATGCAAACACGGACAACCACCGTTTTGTAATGCCATTTAGAATATTCGTTTATGATGAAAAAGCTACACTTTACCTACTCACCATAAGCGAAAATGGGATAAATTGATTTGCATCTTTTTTCTATACGAATGATTGAAATTGAGTAAAAAACTAAGACCCCAAACCTTTTATATATCCCCAAACGCACGATATCGTTATAAATAACAATAATCTAAAGCTAAATCCAATATCATTTACACAAAAGAAACAAAACAGAAATAGAACAAAGTTAATCCCAACAATTTGCACACTATAAAACCAAATTGTCATCCATAAATAACCGAATCAGTAAACACAAACAAAATAACTTACTTGATTATACTCCAAAAGATATTTAACGACAAAGATTAAAACAAAGGGGAGCGGTGCTACAGGTGCGAGGGGTGAAAAAGCGAGACGAAGTTGAGAGGGGGTGAAAGGGGATGGCGATAACCGTGCGTTTGTGCAGGCCGGTCGAATCAATCGGTATGAGGACGCACCTCGCTCGCCACTCGCGGGTATACCATTCGCTATGTTTTTATTGTCTTTTATGTGTGGCGTAGTACGTGTCGTCACAGTTACAGACCTTGTATAGAAATACAACTTTGCTTACAATTTTTCACTAAAGTTGGAATGCTGTAGCCTAGCCTAGCCTGCCCGGCGCCCGGGCCAGGCTAGATATGAAATGAATTAATAATAGTATAAGACTTCAATGTTTACATTAGTCAGTATTAAACATCTTCAATTTTATAGGTACGGTAAATTATATTTGCTTATTGAAATTGAACTGTTGTTGTTTTCTACTTCTAATAAGTAAGGTTGCCAGAGATAGATAATAGAGTTGTTAAAGCACAAGTGACAACACTGATGTTGCTTTTGTTAATGAGCATTGTTCATTGATTAGATAGATACCTTTACAGGGTTCCTTGTTTTATTTAAAGAGCACTGAAAAGTAACAATAATTGATTACAAACTCGATTGAAAGGACTACAAATACATGTGACACTTTTAATATGACGGCGCACCGATTATTTTAGTTGGCAACATTATTAATAAAGTGCCAGAAGTTAAGACACTGACGCGCGACGGATGACAGTTACAGTTGTAATAGGTCGCTGCAAAGGCAGAATTGATTGCCATCTCGTATTATGATTTATATATTGATTGAAGATTTATAATTTTTATTCAGAATATTTTTTTGTGTTTTAATAAGTGTAAAATTATTCTGTGGAAATCGCGTTTTTATTCTCCACACCCGCCAACTCACGTCTACCCGTAACATTAAACATGAAGATAAGATAAGATAAATTTATTTGTGTCAGACATGTGTACAATAGCTGTATTATATAATAAACATAGTTTCTACATGCTGTGTCAGTAAGTTACAGACGTACAAATACATTTGAGAAAGTATAATTGGTTAACAGGCTTTAAGGTATGCCATTTATAAATACAATTGTCAACTATCATTAAACAAAATTTACTATACAGACTTATACTATCATTTTATTCGACTACGAATCCAATTTTTTTTAACAAAAAATAAAACAAGTATTTTATTAAGCATATTGGAAGTAATATTCATACATTAGAAAAACAAAAAAAAAAAATTAATAATTACATATGACGATCGCCAAGAAAATCTTTAATTGTATAATAACATTTACAACATAGGAACGCACTCAATTCTTTTTTAAACATTATTAGATTCAAATCTTTAAGAGAGTTTGGTATTTTGTTATAAATTTTGGGTGCCATACAGAATATACTGTTCCCCATCAGTGCAGTGTTAGCTCTATGCTTGCATCCCGTTAGAGGGGAATATTTTACAAATATAATAGACAGCATAATAAACAGGTATGTTTGAAGTCGGTGCCAAGTCCAAAACCCAATAAGTAATATTCAGAAAAATTAACAGTTTAATAAAGAACAGAATATAAATCTAATTAAATATCTGAATATTTGTTATAGTCCTTATTTGCAATAGTTCAAACAGACCAGTAGGTAGCTAGTGCCTTTGTTAAGCATAACAAAGACACTAGCTACCTACTACAATACATGTGACACTTTTAATATAATAGGCTGCTGCCTATTATATTAAAAGTGTCACATGTATTGTAGTCTTTTCTATTAAGTTTGTAATCAATTATTTTTCAATTTTCAGTGCTCTTTGTTAGTGCTGTTTCAATTCTATTAAAATTTTTTAGAAGAGTTTATTTATCATTTTTAGTGTAAGGTACATACGTACTGAGTAGACGGTATTTAGAACTTTACTTACTGTAATGTAAGGAACACCAGTACGTTACATTGTATTAGGTTTAGTTTCATATATTGCTAGTTTATTAAGATAAGGTGGTAAGATTTCTGGTTTGTCTAGCAACGTGCTGCACTTTATTGAATAAGTTATAAGAAAAAGAAACATATAGCCAAACGTAGAACCTCCTCCTCTTTTAATGAATTCGGTTAATAATAGTAACGTTAAACACTTTAAGCGTCAATGTTGCTTAATTTCTGAGGGATTCCCTCATTTTCCCTCAGATACCATCATTAGATGCAGTCTTGGTGACAGTGGTCACCAAGACCGCAGACCGGATCATGGTATGCAAAGTTATACATTGTATTGGAAAGGGTATGCTCATAAAGTGGTCCCATTGGAACAGGTTAACTCTACCTTTCATGACGAAAAAGTACTCTTACTGACTGATGTCAGGGTACGCAATCGTTTGAGTAGTTAAGACGGGAAAGCGTAAACAACAAACAAACAGACTCACTTTCGCATTTTAGGACATAAAATGACTAATAGTGCAATTCAGAATTACACTTACTACATTTGTAAGATTATCTCAGCTTTGACATTAAAATAAATATATCAATTTGCTGCAAGAGTTTCTTTCAAAGTGAGGACACACAAGCTTGTAACAAGCGCGGGACTCGTATTTGCCAATAACTTATTATACTTACATACAAAAGTTAGAAGACGCAGAAGTTTGTCGCCTAAGCTACGATTACTTAGTAGGTACATACTAAGTAAATTATATGGTTGGCTAAAAGCTTCTGGTAATTTTAATGAAACGTAAAGTAAGATCGGGGTGAAGGTAAGTGCCTATATGAATAAGTAAGTGACTGTGAAAGTATGTGATTTTTTTTATTAACTTGGAATTTTATTTTACTAAACTAAATAGTTAATCCCTATTATCAAAGCTTTAACAGCAAACAAACACGATAATTTATTTAGTAAGAGTATTGAGTATTTTAAAGAAGCTCTCACAATCCAACTCATCGCGGTAACACAGCATAAGTGGATTCCAACCGCGATCTTGTCAATTGAGGGAAACATCGTTAGGGAAATTAGAATAAGGCTGTTATTTATTTTAATTTAAATAAAGGTACATTTACCTTTATAACGGATAGAAACGGTAATTGATTAATTAATCAATTACCGTTTCTATCCGTTTCATTCTAAGGCTTTCTGTTCTACTTGTTAATTGACGTGTGGGGTTACATACGGACTAAACTAACCAATTGCATCAAGGATTCTGGATCTCACAAGAATTCATTATACAATAATTAATATAAAAAAGTATCACTGTCTATAATGCGCCTAAATTACAATCAATTGTAACAAGCTGTATTGTTCATTAGTTAATTTTCCACCTTCAGATGTGGATTTTTTCTTTCAAATTTAAATAAAACCTTGAGTAAAACCTATTCATCAAAAAGAGAATTATTGAAATCAGTTCACAAACGGTGAAGAAATGGCGTTACATACATACAAAAAGAGAATTTTTGAAATCAGTTCACAAACGGTGAAGAAATGGCGTTACATACATACAAAAAGAGAATTATTGAAATCAGTTCACAAACGTTGAAGAAATGGCGTTACATACATACAAAAAGAGAATTATTGAAATCAGTTCACAAACGGTGAAGATATGGCGTTACATACATACAAAAAGAAAATTATTGAAATCTGTTCACAAACGGTGAAGAAATGGCGTTACATACATACAAAAAGAGAATTATTGAAATCAGTTCACAAACGGTGAAGATATGGCGTTACATACATACAAAAAGAGAATTATTGAAATCTGTTCACAAACGGTGAAGAAATGGCGTTACATACATACAAAAAGAGAATTATTGAAATCAGTTCACAAACGGTGAAGATATGGCGTTACATACATACAAAAAAACCGTAAACTGTTAAGTTCGAATCTATAACATTCAATCCTTCGCTACCAAGACATAATACTTCAAAATATATTTCGATAAGACTGTTTGTGACTAAATCATTTTAGTTGCCGGTAGCAAATCATAACGAAGCTTGTCATCAATCTATATTAATGTTTCTACCTGCACAGACATCTATCATATCAACAAATCTGCCTAACTGGCTCTTACTATTGAGCGTACAAAGGTTATTGATGAATTCAGTCTCAGATATTAAGGTTACTATATTATTTGTCTCTGGTGTTATATTATTTTATACAGCTTTTTGGTAACATCCACAAGTATTTTTCTTCAACCAAAACATTTATCTGATCTCTGCTTCGAATTTCCATTTATTTTAATTTAATATTCTTCTATAATGTTGCTTTACTCTTTGATATTCTTAAGCCTTCGAAATTTTACTTTAAACACGAAATAATGTAATATATTTTGTTGTTATCTGTATTTAAAACGTTCAGAAACAGTTGCTACTTTTTTTAAAAACATATTAATAATAATAACTTGGTACACCTCGCCACTCACGGCCGTTTGATCCAAGACTAGGCAGAGTTTGTACTATGGTACAATAAATCTCCGGAAGACAAGTATCTCCACATTGTGCAATTTCCAAAGTAATTTTTCTTAGTACATAAAATAAACAGACACAAAATAGCATATTCCTTATGATACATAGGTAGGTAGCTAGATAGTCTCGACTAAATTCAACAACATGCATTCTAGTTTCCCAATATAATATATCTATGTTAGTCGCACAATACAGTAAGTTATGGGAAAGCCGACCCTATAATATACGTACCACATACTAACATATAAATGTCTTAAAGCCAACCCGAACACCTTGGATATTGTCGGGTCTCCTATAAACGATGGCTTACATTCTTTGAGAAATTACTTTTGGGCTGTGCACAAATAGTTTGGGAACTATCACTAATACAGTAGACGAATACATGCGTTTGGTATATTCTTTGTTAATACTGTGTGTATTTGAAATCACACTCTTAGTTTTTGGCTGGCAAGTTTATATATATATACAATATATTTACTAGAGATGGCCTGTTGGTCATCTCGACCATAATTCATTAATTTTTAAGTGTTTTCCTTTATATTCTGAACTAGTATAACTTGAACTGTTAAAATTACAAACTGGTAAAAAAATATAATTTATATTTATTAAAATGTTATGCTTTCTTCTAATAAACTTTAAGTATAAAAAAAGGGTATAAAGAAATCTGTTCACGTATTAATATACAGAAGAAGAATATGACGACCTAGGCTGGGTCCTGATTTATGTCACTACGTCGGACCGGGCTGCGCCACACACCCCGTGGTGTGGTGAGTTATGCCACGGTGAAATGTTCAAATCTTGACGTGGTTTATATGGTATGGCGGTATTCGATTGCAACGTCAGAGGTCGCGGGTTCGATTCCCGCTCAACTCACATATCTGTATTCGTGAATATGTTTATTTGAATTAATTTCTATGTTTATATACAGGTTGTTACGGGTTTGTTAAAAGAAGGTGTGCTCATATTTTACGGTCGTATAGTAGATCACGTTAACGTAGATAACGTGAAGAGCTATTTCATTTTTGTAATTCGTGATTTTTAATAAAGAAATCTTATTTTGAAACTGAATATTGAACTTTAAAGTTGACAGATAAAGCTAATATTTCGTTAGACAAAAGGCTGACATGAATGAAACTGTGGCTAAAGGCAAAGTTAAAGATTTTAACTGGTAAATATTTATTATTTTGCATTTTTTCATTCCGTTACTTAGGAAATTCATAAAAACTAACCTAAAATATTTTTAGGTCTGTTTTTCTGGATTTTCTCAGAAACTAAGTAAATAGTACCAAAATAAAAAAATATTTAAAAGTTAAAATCTTTAACTTTACACATTCCACCTACTTTTATGAAAAACGGAGGCAAAAATACCTGGCAATTCTAACGGTCATAACTTATAAACGTATAGTTTTTTTTTTTAATTCTTATTGTAACTGCATGCTAAGGTCATGCCTTGTCAGTGATTTAAGTAAGTTGTCTATTTTCAAATACACCCTGTATAATAAATATCTATGTAATATCAAAAGAAAAGTATTTAATTATGTTCATCCGTGTTCTAGAACCCGTAGAACAAGCTATGTTTAGTTTGAACCTAGATAACGATGTGCTATATGTCCTACACTATTATTTATTTATACACGACTTCATAGACAGCGCCATTCTAAAACGGTTAACGTATACCCTCACTTTATAAATAGATCGTTCAACAAATACATAAATAAAGAAAAGGATTATATCCCAATTATACTCAGTGACCCACATTCATTCGTTGTCTATTTACAAGTAATACAACAAAGAAGGAACAATCGTCTCCATGTCATAAGCTTCTGCCCGCCGACCGCACTTGACTCACTGCTAAACAGAACTGATTTCTACCTACACATACTAAAATCCTACCAACCTAACTAGACCCATAAGTACAAATTGTAATCCCCCTGAAGCCTCTGCGCTCGTAAGGCGATTCCGGAGAGCGGGAGAGAAAGTTACGATGGTTACAACACGTAAGGTTCCGTAGGATTTTCCCTTTTCGCTTTCCACTCAATAATCCCAACAAAAGGAATATTTGAAGGGTATACTGAATGGGTTTTGGCCAGTAGAAAATTTATACGCTATACTAATAATTGTAAATATTGGCGTGGGATGAAGTTTATTTTATTTCTTGCGTCCATTTTGTATTTCGTAGAAAGTTCCCTTATTCTTGGACGAATAAAGTAATATTGAAGTGATTTGGCTCTTTGAGACGCGCCGCTATAGGCTAGCGCTTGCGAATGGAGTTTACTTTAGAGTGCTCTAAAGGCTTCTACATATTTTGATTATAGAAAGTCTTGGAAACTTTTATTTTTTGTTTATTTTCTTTCTGATTTTTTATTGATGTTTCCCAATAATGAGTTTGTGCGTTACTAATCAAGTCTAAAAAATAGGTTGAATATTTTTAAAATCCTTATTCTAAGGAACACGATGATATGATTTTGAAATATTTTGTTAATAATTATTTAATATAGTATTAAGCAGCCACAATATGCCTCGACCGACCCTTTCTGATATACAAGCGTGTATGAGTACACGGCAAAATAGCCGAGTAGATTATGAATACATCAGATTGATCCAATCAGAACCAAACGACTGGTTTTCGGACTGGACCTCGTTCCTATCATAGCCACAGAAAAACTATCACTAAAACAAATAAGTATATGCGTTACATTTGTAGAACTGCGATAAGAGACACAGACCCAATGTACAAATGCCCTTTAGTAATTGTTACACAAATTAAAAGACAACATCCTACGAAAGGTTCGGTAATTGATGAATTTCATTAACAAACGCGTAATACCTACGACAATAGAGTATATGAAATTGATGTGTTCCCATATACGGAGTAATGGCGTGAATGCCGGATGGTTAGATTAAGAGATTAGTTATTGAACTATGTATTAATGCTGATTTGTTGGTGGTGCGATAGTCAATTGTGTGTGAGATTCTATCGAATGCTGCTATTACTTTGGTGCTAATTACTACATCATTTATAATTACTAACTGGAACATCATTTTAGGTTTAAAATTTTTTTACCTACTGTGTTTTAAATATTATTCAGGATCTCACATGTCATATGGGTAATCATAATTATATCCTTCTAATATTATAAAAGTGAATGTTGGTGAGGATATATGGATGTTTGTTGCTTTATCACGCAAAAACTACTCAACCGATTGCGATGAAACTTGGTATGTTGATAGCAGGACACCTGGAATAACACGTAGGTTACTTTTTATCCCAATATTCAAAAGGCATCGGGACTTACGCGATATGCAGCTAGTTGTATTATAATATAAATTTAGTTCTTAATGAATTTTAAAAATCCTCTACGCTTTCAAACAAACTTCTAAAACAAATTGCCGGGAGTGATAGACCGACGATTGTATTATAATTTTTTTTTATAACTTGTAAGAAAATAATACCACAGGAATCAATATATATTTTGTTTTCGTATCTTATCGTGTCTAAAATAATATTGACGTTCAATCTTTTTAAAATAAGTAGGTATAATACTATGTATCTCTTCTCTATAGTAAGTAGGCAATAAACTTAGAGGTTTCACCATTTCGGTATTTTACTTGAAGTTATTAGCATGAAAATATTAACGCTATTGTAGTGCTATTACTACTACTACTATTAAACAACTAGTTAGTAGTTTAATAGTTAGTAGTAAATAGTTATTTTAAAGGGGGGTAACAATGGTTACCTTCTACTCACTTTGATTTGGTTTTATTGCTACTACTATGTATGAAAACATTGGCACTTATTATACAGTAAATATGTGTAAATAAGTAGGACTTATGTAAAACTCGACTTAGGGGAATAGCTAACTTCGTTTTCAATTGTCGACGACTTACAGACGAGTATAATTGTAATTTCTTCGTTCGGCAACAATTACTGTCGGAGTTAGATGGAGGGATGAAGTCTGTCATTTTACTTGACTTGTGGGCGCTCTTTCTGTACGTTTTACTTTATTTCAGGGTAACAATTGGCTTGAAGAATAGTGCTGTACTTTATTTACCATTTAAAGACATTACGTGTTATTTTATTTCCCTTTCTCCCAACTAAGTTGGGGTCGGCTTCCAGTCTAACTACTTTACGGCCGAACTTCAATATTTTAAGTTAATTGACTGCCATTAGACCTTCACAACCCAAGTACTAGGCGATATCGAAATTATGTAGTTAGACCAAGTTGTCGAACATTTTAAGGCTCTAACTACCCGTAACGAATGCCACAAATGTTTGTTTGAGAACCAGGATCGACGGCTTAACGTGCTCTCTGAGGCACGGAGGGAACTCAATGTGTTAAGAATGGTCACCCATCCTAAGACTGACCTGGCTAATATTACGTAACCATGTAATGTGCTAACCTACTCGTGCTTACCACTTAGCCACAAGCCCGAAAGTAAATACATTACATTTATATAAATATTGTTATTAGATGTCTGATAAATACTATTTATCTGATCCAAAATATTTGTCCTCAGTTCGGTAACTGCACGGTAGTGTGTGTGTTATCTTTAAGTAGCCATTAGTATTTAGTAAAATTACTAATACTTGCACAGCTTGCATACTTGCACTTTACTTGCAGTGAGTAGTAGTTCTAGGAGTATTGGGTAATTGACGCAGGTGCTGACCGGCCACGGCTGTTTCGGAAAGTTCCTGTGTCGCATAGGCCGGGAGCCAACGTCTGCGTGCCATCACTGCGGAGGCTGTCGCGAGGATCTTGTGGAGTGCTCAGCGTGGATGTAACAGCGTCGCGACGTCGCGGCAGCTATCGGTGAGGGAAGCCTCACGGTGGAGACCATGGTTCTGTCCATGGTCCAAAGTGAGAGTGCGTGGAAAGCCACCGCTTGTTTTTGTGAGGAAGTGATGTCCGCTAAAGAGGCAGCGGAAAGGGAACGCGAGAGGACTAGTACTCTCCCGTCCCACAGTAGACGCACCAGGCGCCGGAGAGCGCAGAATGATCCCCGACCTCCATGAGCACTGGCCTGGGGGTAACGGGTGAGGCTGCCCGTTACCCTAGCAGAAGCAGGCCTGAGACGGTGGCGCGAAGTGTTCCACGTGCGCCCCTCTAAATCGGAAGGAGGGCAAGGCCCTCCGCTACCAATGGTGTGGCTGCCTTCTGTTTGAGGGCGGCCAAATTCTTAGGGTATACCCGAGTCCCTTGCGATAGACTCACTTATGACGGAACACCGTGTGGTTTTAATCGGTTCGAATCCGACATACCACTTCACCGATAGTAATGGTGAGGTGACGTGGGGGTTTCCACACAAAAAAAAAGTATTGGGTAATAGTTATAAGAGATACCGTTTGCACGTGTTTAATAACATTTTTCATATAATATACTTGTAATATTATAAAGAGTTTTGGTTCCAATAAATAAATATCCTACAAAGACTAAACAATTGGGTCTATTTTATTGAATATCGGTAAACAAATACACGAAATATTAAATATTTGTTGGGAATAGTATTCGTCTACTAACAGTAATAAAACTGATTTGTAGTATTTTTATGTAAATTAAATTGGCTAGTTTTATGCGACGGTTGTATTTGAAGTATTGGCGAGTAAATTCATAATTGCTACAGCCTATTATTGCCTAGCGATCTTGAATAGTTACTCGTCAATGTCAACTATATAATTAAGATTCTAAGAAGCTAAATAAACTAAATAAAGAGTGATTTTCAAAGCTTACTTTCGTAAAAGTAAACTATTCCTTTCAGCTTAATGTGCTTAAGGTTAATAATTTTATTTCAAACAAAACTAAATGAAAAAGAAATGCCTTTGATTTAGTTTTCCATTACTTTCATTTTTAATCTTGTGCGTAACTTCATGTTTATGTCTGTAATAATTTGACTTCTCCGTAAGGAGCTACCCGTAAGCTTTAACTGTGAATTATTTATTTATTTTTTTGTATTGTAATGTGAAGTAAAAAAAAATCCGGGCCCGCAGAGGTAGATTTCGCGTTTTTTTTTGTTTTTTTGAAAATTTGCCCTATTGATATTTCGTCCAAGTTTGAAAGCAATCGGTGCATAATTGCGACCTCTATCGTGCCGGTAAAATTGTGGTACATACATATTATATATACCTACATATATATATATAAACTTTTTAGCTGGCGGCTGTTTTGGGGTCTAGGGATAGGGATAACTAGACCTCCTGTGACTAAATTTTTGGAAAACTCGACAACTGGTACAAAACCAATAGGCAGACTTTCTTTGAAATCTACCTAATAGCAAAAGGTTATGATACCAAAAACTTTTTTTCCATTTCTAAAAATGGTGACGCCCTTACTTTGAATTTAAAGTTGGTTCCAAAGAGAAATATTTAGTAAGTTTAAAAAATTTATTAGTCTGAAAATATGAAAATATAACTACAGAGTTCCTATAACATTGTGATTAATAGAATAATAAAAAAGGATATTTTTATATTTATAAACATTAATATAAATTAAAATAGATAGCTCCGCGTATGTGCGGGGCTGGCATAGCCATTAAAATTTTCAATACCTGTGCCAGGCCCGCATATGTGCGGGTTTTCAATTATTTATGAATTCCATACAAAATATTAGTATTATGTATTATTAAATGCTAATGTTATCATATTTGGCAATATTAATAATAATATATATTTGGCTAAAACAGACAAAAAAATATTTTGGCAGCCTACAAAAGTGGCAGCGATTGATTTTCCAGAAATTTGAACAATTATCACTACGTTAATTATCAGCTGATTGTAATAATCGCCATTTTATTTCGTTTTCTAAAAGGTGTTGACGTTCGCTCGGTAGCGATTGCTTCGGACCGAAAGGGTTTAATAAAAGTGTCACTTGTCTACAGTTGCAAAGTTCGTTACGCGTGTCACGTGATAATCCCATACATTTTCTATTCTACTGTCGTTATAGAAAATGAAGTGCCACTTGTCTACGGGGGCTGATGTTGTAAAACTTTTCAAAGTCTTAATCGTATCGTAGCGATTACTTGCTATCTCCTATTGACAAATTTATAAACGATTATTATACAAGTATTTTTCGTCTTCATTTCTTTATAATAATATAATAATGACAAATATTTATGTAACTGACATAGCGTCTATCGCTACGAGGTTTATATTTTCCTTTAACATTCGTTCAAGCTAAGTTCTTATAATGACTATGCCATTTTTATGGACATATAAACAAAACCCGGAACAAACTCCTGCCACTAGTAACCATTATTTATTGTATACCCAGATGGATGCAAAGATACGCACTGATGCACACTCACGCAGAGGAGAGGCGATGTGAGGTGAGGTGAGTCGGGGTACAGGACAAGGTCTAATGTCGCGTATAATAGAGCCGCCTTCATCGTGCCCACACTCCATTGAACTTGGACGCATGTAAGTATGCCGATACGGTGGTATTTTTGGATATTTTTGAAGGTATGGCTGGACAGTATGAGTAAAAAATTACTGATATTTGATTCCAATATATTTAAACTGAGCCTTTGTTTTGTTAGGTTTCCGTTCTTCTAAAGGAAAAATAGGATCACTTTGTGGTCCGTCTGCCTTTCAAGACTTTTTTCTCAGGCACTCGTGAAGACATCAAGTTAAAATTAATACTAAATACTTAAAATATCTGCGGTCTCTTGGAGTTGTAAAAAAATCAAGCTTTTAAGTCAAAGCAATGAAAAGATACGGTTATTTAAGGCTTCGATTTGACCAAATTTCAACTTTTCGAAGGTAAATCAAAACCTATAGGGTAGTTCCTATTGACCTAGAATCTTGAATTTTGGTATGAGGCAAAGTCTAACAGCACGAGTATAGGAAAAAATCCGAAAGTCGTTAATTTGTTGTTATATATGTTTGTATGTGTGTCTGTCAAGACCCTTTTCCTCAGGAACCAGAGGACGCATCACGTTGAAATTAACATAAAACATGTTAGCGGTCGCTTGAAGCTGTAAAACATTCAAACTTCTTTAGTCAATGCAATCAAAAGATACGGCTATTAAACCTTAGATTTTAATAAATTTGAACATTTCGCAGGTACCTACTTAAATCATAACCTATAGGGTACTTCCCATTGACCTACAATCATCAAATTTGGTAAGAAGTAAGGTTTCCATTTTGCCTTTAGGGGCAAACATCTTTGAGAATTGATTCTAGAGATGGACTTACAATCTACATTCAAGTTGGTTTGAAAACGGAACCCTCGGTGCGCGAGCCAGTCACGCACTTGTCCGGATTTTTTTAGTTAGTATCTTAAATTAAGGCTTCGTTCTGTCCCCGACATTGTTTCTTCTGAACCTATGCGAATGATATATATTTTTTATACATGGTATATATTGCTTTTGCGGAGAAGAGTGCCGGGAATAATAAGAGCCAAAACTAAATCTGTTAGTCCAGACTGGAACAAAAAATTGGAAACCAGTTTATCTAAAATAGAAAGGACATGTCTAGAGATTTCCGGCGCCACCCTAATTCTGTTGGCTTACCCGTACCGTACCCGTACCCCAAAGTTACATGTGGGAGGAGCTATATTGCTGTCACATTGGATTAAGAAAACTTTATGCGTGTCTAAAGAGCTTGCGTTTGCTAAAGGTGTCGCCGTCAACGGATAAGTCTGGGAGATCATGATCACTACTTTGAGGTCGCCTACTATGAGGTTTTAATGCATGTTGCATGCAATGTTTTAAAACCAAAAGCTCTTAATAGCTAGAATGATATATTTATACATATATATTGATTTGAAGCCTTTGCGACTAAATTTGCAGAGCTTTATATAGTATATGTTAGCAAATTGCTCTTTCATCATAGAAAAAAATTATGAAATTTGCCAGAATACCTTTAAAAGTTTTAGGCAGAATAGATGTTATATATAGAATAGATGTTATTCTGCTCAAAATTTTTAAAGGTATTCTGACAAAATTCCTAATTTTTTTCTATGACGAAAGAGCAATTTATCAAACTAAAAACTAGGCATCTATCAAACTAAAGTAAAAGACATTAAAATTGTATGTTTACTATTCATTCCGACGTGTAGTTGTAGCCTATTTTGTGTTAATATTGTGTTTTTAGGCAATGAAGAAAATAACACCTTGTTTTATCAAACTTCGAAACACGAACGTCTTGAAAAATTAGACAATGCGTCTCATTTTGGGTCTGATTTTGAGTTTAGGACAAAAATAGAAGAACTATAAAACACTAAATAATCTCAGTTTAATATAGCAAAAGTGCGTCGCACCGATCATAATTAATAATGAAGGTTAATTAATCTTCTTATTGCGTATGATCGTCTTACTTACTCAGCTTGATTTTATTAGAAAACTAAGCTAACCTTTACGTTGCCTTTACATCATAGATAAAAAATAATGCTATGTTATTGTTTATTAGTAGTATTCATACTGTTTTATGATGGGTAAGAAGTCGGTTGAAGTAAGTTTGTATCATACATATTTGTGTTTACAAAGGTAATGTAAAATGCATGTTGCTTACATATGCCAAAACCGTAACGAATTAAATAATTGAATACGAACGCAAGAGCTCGCGTTGTAAGCTGAGATGATCCGTCCGTGTTGGGCACCTACTCGTAACACCTGGGCAAGATTGTACAGGTAACCTGAATTACATAATGGGCTTTTGGTGAAAGCTTCCGTAATGGGTTTAGCTTGGCTTGTTACTTTACCTCTTCTATCTTGCAGCAGAGGGATCCATTACGCATATTCACGAAAATATTTAATTGTAGGTTTGAACTACCCCTGATTCCCTCTCTAGCCGGAAGTTCAGTATTAGACAAATTACATTCGTGCGATTATTTATATATAAATATGTAAAAACTTAACTAGTACCTTTTCCTCCTCACTTTACCAATCGATTTTCTTATTTTTTTTGTTCTGTAGCTATTGACAAACTTTAAAAAAATGGAAAAAAATCGCATAATTTTTTCCCTACCTGCGAAGGAGCTTTGTTTGTTATCAATAAATTTTATAAACTACAATTTCGACGGTTTTCGACTTCTGGGTGACCGCTAAACTGACTGAGTAGCATACCGAATAAATAACTTAAAAATAAACTCTTTTTTATGTAAACGTAGAGTCATGATTTCGTAAGTGACCTTATAAAAAGTTGGAAAGAAGCAGTATAAATGAGCTGCCCTCGGTCTGTCTGTTTTCAAATGGAGTTGTGAAAAGGTCAAGGTTGTATGTCAATCGGCATTTCAAGATGTAGTTATGTCCTATACCTATACTCGTGAAAGTTTATAACAGTTAACGTCTCTTCGACGTAGAATCGTGAAGTGTGACAGTTTCTCAGAACAGGAAAAATAAAAATTCAGTGATATAACTTTTTTTTCTATTAAAACTATATTTTTTAACTGACGTACATATAACTGAACATTTTGCACTGAACAAAGTGAAGTTCCCCTTTAATTCAACTGACCTTTTCTATAGTAAACAATATTTTTAAGTTGATGTAAAACCCTCAAGACACATGTCTTATTCGGACAGCATATTGAAAACACAAAAATTTAAAAGTACTATAAAATTAGGTACCGGTTTTTATAACCCGGTACGACTACTAAGGCGTGAACAGTTCTCAGGTCATCATGGCCAATATGTTATGGCAAATGTCTAACCAACTAACTCTCTAATATATATCATCAATAATATATGTGGGTTTAACACAAATAAGTACGTTGTAGACAGATAAGCACTTTACACAAACGACACTTCGTTGTACTGCACTATAAAATTGTACCAGTTATAATTCCAGCGCCAAGCGAACTCTCAGAAAAATTAAACATACATCGCTTACACAAAGCATGCAATAACAAATAAACGCTGAAAGCAAGAGGAAATATAAAGAGTTTGCTGAGTAAGCGACTCTTAATGCATGGTTTATTACTGCAAAAGCTTGCGTTACCGCTCTGGTATCATATATTACTGTACATCTAACATTGCGATGCACTACAAAAATTTTCACAACTTTACATTTATGTTAACAAGCATGATAGACATGCATTTTAATATTCCCCATGGATATACACAGTCTAAAATCTTTACCAAAACTTAGGTACGTGTTTGAAAACGATAGGAGAAATATATAGGTATATTGATACTCGTAGATATTCGATACAATATCTGATAGAAGTTATTTCAAAACGGATTATTTTAATATCTGATGTATAAAAGATGGGCCGTGATCGATTCAGTGCACCAATGTTAAACAAAAACTTTTTTCTTAATAACTTTTTTGGTTGGAATTTCATATTGTGTTTCACTCATTGCGATAGCTTGGAGGCTGTGTCACGGTACAGGTCTTCAGTAGTTATTTCTTGCAGAGTATGCATTTAAACTATTTATCTAAATTTACTCACAATTTTACAATCCTTTCGACGAACGAGTGAAGAGATTTCGGTGTTAGGTGCCTAAAGCTCCTCAAAGAATATAATTTACATATAACATAACTTTAAGTAAAGAGTTATGTCAATTAAGTGACAAAAGTCAAGCCTCACCCCATATCTTGAATACACCACATATCCTCACAAATACACACTGACATTCATGCTAACAAACTTGAACGTTTAGTCATAATAGATTATGTTTTCGATATATTTGCGTGTCTAGAATGAAAGGAGTTAGTATTAGAAGCCTTTTGGTACAGTTACCGAGAGCAAGTACAATAGAGACGCGTTATTATAGCTTCTTGTCTAAAAATAAGGTCTTAATCCTGATACTTTGTTTTAATGTGAGCCTTCTGTAACCATCCGTGTTGCGGTTATTTTCGATTCTATTAATATTCCAGCGTAGTACTTTAGTCTGTTTTTTTTTCCAATCCAATATTCGTTCGTAAATATTTATTGCTTTGTGCACAGCGTGCAAAAGTATTAGGGAAATACGATGCTGTTATTTTTTCTTTAAATACAATCAGATGCTTACAAATTTATGGACAACTTTATATAAGGGTGTGTAGTCAAACCCATGGTCAAGATGTAAATGGTACCAAAGTTACTCATTTTAAAATGCCACCAATAGCCTTATGGTAAGTCATAATTTACAACTTACTGGCAACAGGTACCGGTCATTACTGGTACCTGTTGCCAATCGCAACAGTTTAAAACCTGTGTTTTTAAAATGTTAAGGTGTGATTGAGTAACAATTTCTTCCAAAAAAATTTTTAATTGATTTTTTGATAACAATGTCATGTATTTTACAAAAATGGCATGCATGTTTCCCCCTCAATCTCGGTACCAGTGCGCCTAATATTGAATCAGGGTATGGATTAATCAACATCGAATATTTCAGTCAAATGCATTTAACCATCCAAATAAAAACTTTTAGGGGGGGCAACTAGCTTCACGAATGACTTAGTCTGACTGACTCCTACTCCTGACAATTCAAAAATACCTATTATTGGTTTAATTAAAATAAATGATTTTGATTTTGAATTAAGGGGGGGGGGGGTGGGCACCGGCAGTATGATACATACTAAACTAACTGACTCCGCAACAGACAACGCAACGGAAACGCGGGCGCCTACATCCTGGCGAGCAACCGTTTCGTTACGACAAATAAATCGATGGGAACGATGCTGGTCCAGTCTGGCGCCTGCAACCGATGCGGTAGGACGCTTCAACAATTGAAAATGGGTTCCTATCGGGTCCGAAACTAACTAAACTTTTAAAGGTCGTGCATCTCATAAGCATGTTATGTTAAATGGTACAGACACAAAATACAATTGCTGGTACATTCAATTTCCCTGGATTAGGATAAAAATGGCAGATACCGATTTATACAATATCATTTGAACGGAGCGCAGGTAATTAATGTATAGTGTCTGTAGTTTTAAACTAATATGATACAAGAGATGAGTAAAAGTTTACTTACATGAACAGTATTTTTGAAGTGAAAACTTCTTTAGGCACGTTGGGCACTTTTGGTACGGGGAAAAATCACTGAACTCGCGTGATGACATAATTGATGTGTGTGTATCTGTATACAGCTAAGCTAAATGCTTTTGTTAGGAGTGGGTTCACGTCGGTAGTGCACTCGATCGCAAGTCCGAAGCCTTAGCCATTACGCTACCGCTAGTGCTACATTACGGAGTGTTCCATAAATCTATATATTAATACGTGGAGGGGATTTTTTGTGTAGTGGGAGAGCCATGCTTCTGCACGTATGACTCTCTCCAGCTCGACCGGAGTGATACCACGGCCTCACAGAAAACCGGCAATGAAGCAATGATTGCATTGCTCTTCACCGAGTGAGTGAGGTTACCGGAGGCCCCAACCCTTCCCTCCCCGCCCTTCGCCCCCTCTTCCACCCTTCCCCTACTCCCACCTTAAAGGCCGGCAACGCACTTGTGACTCTTGAGTTGCAGGTGCCCATGGGCGGCGATAGTCATTTACCATCAGGTGACCCGTCTGCTCGTTTGCCCCTATACCATAAAAAAGCACCTCTTTGGAAACTATACCTCATGGAGGAATGTCAAATTTGGTATACTTCATATTTATATATATTGTTTAATAATAAGATGTGCTATAAATTGAAAAAGCTACAGCTATCCAATATATTTGTTGATCTGCCATGGTATGGAAAATCTAAACAATGACAGTTCAACTTATTCTGGAAATGAATAGCTTGATTTATGTTACAAATGCGTTAGTGCAATAAAACAAAACATTCAAAATGTAATTTTGAATGTTTATGGCTGAAGTTCGACCACCAAACGATCTATATTAAATTCTTAAATATAATTGACGTAATAAAATCAATTAAATAAGTCTTTACAAACTTTAAACATTCGTGCCGAAAATGTTAATAATAACAAATAAAGCGGCACCTCTCGTTGGGTGCCCGTATGGGCCACGTCACGTCGCCGTACGAGACTCGCATTAAGTCGACTGTCGCCCGAACATAAATAAAACAACCCTGCTTATGAACCAGGTTGAAATAAATATGGATAAGACTTAGATAATGTCACAAAGTAGTTGCTATTACTTCGAGAGTGAAAGAGTATTGCGGATTAAAGTAATGTGGAATGGGTGTACACAACAATGTATGAGTTTGGTCAAATGTTCTTTTATTGGGCGATATAAAATAAATAAAGACCCTTACAAAAAGGTATTAAACTTAGAAAACCTTTTATTGGGAAAAAAGCTTTGTTATTATTAAAGAAACAATCCACAGTGGACTTATGTTTAAACGTTTTTGATATTATATTTTGAATGATATTCCTAAGAGAATGGGTAAACATTAATTAGGTATTATTTGCAATAGTCATTCTTTGAACACAATTCCCTACTCCGGGTCCGAGAAGTCAAATAAGATTAAATTTGTTTATGAAACGATTTCGTGTAATAGGATTGTTTCAGTAGATTATGTTCACAAAACCAATTTGTATTTCCTTGTGCTACAATATTTGTATAAAATGAGTTGTACAACATAATTTACTTTGAAATAGAAACTTTACTATATTACTCATGAACGCTTACTAGCAGCCTTTAGTTGAAATATATTCAATACTCATATGTATTAACTTCATATTATAAACAATAAGAACATAAAAAATAATATTATAAATACGAATTTGAGTCTGTTTGCTTGTTACGATTCCACGCCTTCAGTTAATCGACTTTAATCGATCATCATGAAATTTAGCATGACACGTTGTCAGGGATACAGAAAAGATATCGTTTATCCAGAATAAGTATTGTTCCTGAGGGATTTTTTATAATTTCACATTTGACAAAGCCACTTATTGTTGCAGTGACCCTGTGTGAATTTCTGTGATCTATACATTTTTAATTGGCGATTTCAAATAATTGTTGACCAGTTTTATGAAATCAAGATATTGGCCCCAATTCTGTTACTTCACTCGCTAAATTAAAATCCACAAAATTTTCTTCATATAAGAAGTAAACCTTGCACACTTAGAAACAAGGTCTTATTTCAAATTGAAACAAGTAGGTAACATATGTCGCTATCGAAATAAGCAATTTATTTGTCGACTAAAGTCTGATACGCTTAAATAAACTTTAATAACACGTAGCGAGAGCCGCTATCCGTTGAATGTCATCTCTTTTGCTCTGTGTTTTTAGTAAGCGTCTTCGGAGGTGTATATTAAAAACACGTCATCCTTGTTCGTTTTGAACAAGTTTTTATACGGCAATTATACAGCGTTGGAATAAATTAAGACTCTCGCTGCGTGTAAATAAAGTTGAGTATACGTTGACAGGTTTTATTGAAATTTAGCAGCGCTGAGAAATAGATGCTAGTAACAAATAGACCTTATTACGAAGAACACTAGGTTGATTTCATATGAGGAAATTAAGTCAGGTTTTAGTTTAGTCGAGTGTACAATAGAATCGGCACCATTGTAATTGAAATTTGAGTTCAACCAAATCTACGTTAATAGAGCCGAAGTCGCCGGCTAATGCTAATCTATACTTATAATAAAAATGTAACAGGTCCAATTCTGTACATTGAAGATATTTTGAAAATTTTTTTTGGGGGCACTCTGTGATCGATACTGAAGCCAAAACTATAATTTTTTTTATTTTTGTCTGTCTGTCTGTCTGTCTGTATCATGGCCACGCATCACGCTGAAACTACTGAACGGATTCAAATGAAACTTGGCATGATTGAGTTCATACTACGAGGTAGGATATAGGATACTTTTTATCCCGAAATTCAGGACGGTTTCCTTAAGAGGGGGGATCAAAGTAAAAATGTGTACTTCGTTGTAACTCATTGATGCGTAGTCCAATTGCAATCATTCTTTTTTTGTTGAAAAGGAGGCACTTCGTAGATTGTCACGTAATTTTCTTTTCTATATCTATGTGTATAATAAATCTATAGACATCGAGTTTGTGTTTGGTTGCTTCACGTAAAAAGTACAAAATAATTCAGGAAACGTATTATTCACCAGTATTGTGTGTAACTCGGTGTAACATTTAGTATTTGATTGATCATAATTGGTTCTCTCTACCCATAGAAAAAACAATGCAAAGGTATAAGTTATAAACACCGCACAGCGACATCTATTGGTCTAAAGTAGTACTAACTATACAATACTTGCAACGTTAAAATAAATGGTCATTTCTTTTTTTAGATATTTATTATTAGCATCGAACACACGCATTCTGTATATTGAAGATATTTTGATTATGAGATGTAGTTCCGAGGTGACCACTTAAACTATTGCGCCATCTGTGTATAATATAAACATAATAGATAGTGATAGATAGATGGTTTAAGTGAATATGTGTAGTGCAATATCTACGCTAATATTATAAAGAGGAAATATTTGATTTCCTATTTGTTTAATTGTAATGCCTATCTATTACCGAAATAAACTGCTGGACCGATTTTAATAGAAAGCTACAATATCAGAATTTTATTTACATATTTTATTCCAGTAATTATAAGATTTCAGCCTGAAATAACTAACAAAGAATTCGTGATGCAAGCCAGGAGATAAGGCGCTTCTGACCTGCTTTATCCGCGTGCGCTGACTAAGTGGTCAGTCATACATAAAAAATATGTATTACAAAAGTGTTGGTCTTTAGTAGGTCTAAAAAAAATTCGCGGTACCATATACGTATCTCTTATAAATAAGGCACAATAACGCATTTTCTGTCGAAAATAATATAAAAATTATAACGTGAATTTCAATCGTCATTATAATTATAAGGCATAGCATATTAACCTTTACAAAAATATAGGCAGTCAAGGGATTGCCGACAGAAGAAACTCAAAACGACGTGTCACATTCCGTTTCAAGTTAAAGTCCGATTTGATAAAATATCTTTAGGAAGTATTTTATTAGAGAAATTATTTTTATCAACGTACCTATTAATTTAGTAATATAATTTTCACATTTTCACAAAAATAATGATTATTATCTTTGTAATGCAAAATGTTTATAATAAATGTATAATGTTTTTGTAAGACAACACCCGCCTTAGGAATATTCCTGTGTGTCGCGAGACTCGCGAGGGGCTTCACCAATGTATAAACAACAGACACAAAAACACCCAGGGTCGGGACAACTATTTGTAGATCACACAAATTTTTGTCCCGTGTGGCTCCGTAACTACTGAACCAATTTTAAAAACTCTTTCACCTACAAAAAGGTATATTATCAGCGAATAACATAGGTTATACAACAGATACTACTTTTAAAACAAAAATATTTATTGTATGGCAAAAATACTGGCTTGCACACTAAATTATCAAAAGTTACAATGGAATTTCTAACTTGCTTTACAATAATGTAATTATGTATGTACGACCAAATTTTATTCTACAGAGCATACATATAGGCTAGCCACTTGGTTTAGGTTTGAGGTACGGAACCCTAATGATTATTTTAACAGATAGTAAATCAGGTTTGCTTCATCTATTAAACAGTATACTACATTTTATTTTATTTGTATTCATATTTAGTGTGCAATTAAGTATTTTGGTGCTACTTTCGAATATTTCGAATGTACGATTAAATACTACCCCTTAAAAATTGGGTACCTAAATAAAAATAAATGAAAAAGATTTATAGTAAAATAATAATAGTGAGTTGTCAATCAGAAACGTTCACATTTAATAGACAAACAAAATAACTTTTGTAAACCTACTATATTATTATAAAATATATATTTATGCTTCGGAACTCAATATTAATATTTGACGTTTTCTTACTAAATTCATGTATTTTAATTAACAATTGAAATTATGATCCTTATGATTAAACAGGCAGAGTTTAATGTAATATTCAAGAATTTATTCCAACACTTTACATTTCAATGTGTTCAATTCCCTAAGGTAATTTTTTTCTGAGAGAAACAGTACTTATATATTTTTTTTACTTTTTCCACATTATCTAATTGGCTTTATTGCACGATAACTATATAGCTAACCAAATTAGGTACAGTTTTTAGAATAAATAATATTCGAAAATTATAGCACCTTTGTATTAAAAGAAACGTGCGTTATTATTGCACTGAACCTCTACTCTACGTCTAGAGAACACGAGTGAGACAGACGTGTGTTATAAACCCACATCAGTATATGTGGATCTGAGCGGTCACGCGGTTACGCGAGTGCAATACTTTTTCCCCCATCCCACAATTGCACAACGACGTAGTCTGTACATATATTTATTGCTATTATTGTAAATATGCATCTGAGCGTGACGGTCATGTGAGTTCAGTGCTTTTTCCCCAACCCAAAAGTACACAACGTGCCTAAAGAAGTTTTCACTTCAAAAAGTTAGAATGAAAAGATAATCTTATTTAAATAAACTTTGTCATTTACAGCAACTTATTTGGACGCGTAGTTGAGAAGATATGAAACAAAAAATACAGCGTGTAAGTATCACCGTCGCGAATAACTTACAAAAACGTCTTTCTTTGGATACTTATCACAATGTAAAAGTCAGTTCATCATAAAATTGAGAGATGAAGGATTTTTACCGTCAATAGTTTGATTTTGAACTACGCAGTGTAACGCAACACGCGTACTGCGCGGTACAGTGAATGACCTTTAGCGGATGGAGCCGTCGAAGCAGCTACTGATTACTGATTTTTTTTTCGGTAAAATGTTGTGTTTACTCATTGTGATATCAATTTTAAGTAAAAAGAAGAAAAAAAAAGAAGAATATGAATTTCCGGCAGAAATTTCGCATGATTTTGCACTCATAATGATGGTCTGAATACACTATTTCAGGATGCGGTACAGTGTCACTTACACCCTGTATAGTCATTGATACGTTTAAAATCAGAGTGACGCTTGATCGCGTGTTCTGCTGCCGAGTCCCTGCGCCGTGATCGTGGTACTCCCGTACCACCCGGGGAGTTGACGTCTATGTATAAGGTATTCGCAGAGTTCACACGCGCGGTCTGCTCCTTACGCAACTCACCAGAACAAAATAGTGTTTTTTCGTAAGAAAAATTGAACATTCGATTGAAAATGTTCTTTTGTGAGCTAAAACTATCTGAAAAAGTTCTTTTTAGAGCTACATTTATGTTAAAGAGTTCTTTTTAGAACGACAACTTGCACATTTCTTCAAATTAAAAAGTTCTTTTGAGATCTGTAAATACTTAGAAAAAATCTTTTTATAAACATTTATGTTAAAAAGTTCTTCTCAGAATTAGTACTTTTACTTTTCTTATTACGTCATTACTATAATTATAGTTACATCAGAACCTATTCAATTATTATCTTTTAGTATTTCTATAGCCTGTATACCGCACCTGTAAACGCTTTACCACTTGATTTTACCTAATTTAATGGTTTCAATAGATACCTACTAATATACCGAGAAGAAAGTTAGAACTTTCTAAACTAGCTGACTCCCAGTGTAGGACAGTCAAACGACGTTGCGAATAAAGCACCGGCCGCCCGTCCATAGCGGCTCAGGGTACAAAGAGAAAGACAACAAGTGAAGACATCTACAGCGCCCCGTTGAATTTTAGCTCACAGTAACAGGTCGGCTTTCAGTTACGATCCAAACTTCTGTAAATTTGCAGGAATGAGTAAGATTTGACCTAAGTGCCATACAAAACATGAATAGATGAAGCGTGCGGTGTGTACTGTGCATCCAGCAAAGTGATTCTTCCCAATATATAGGAACTACCACAACGGATACAAAACCTTTTGATGGACATTCGTTTAGGAATAAAATAAGTTAAGAAATTAAGGAAGGTAACTTCATGCCCACTTTTAAGGTCGAAAGGGCAGGTTTACCGCCTCATAGGCAGTATTTTCCCGCAATCAAACTTAAAGTCACAAACAGATTTTCACGCGGGCGAAGCTGCAGGGACAGCTAGTATGTTATAAAGGAGCCGAATGTTCTCAATATTTCTCTGAAGTACAAAAATAAAAATGTTAAAGATATATTTAAGAGGTCTATCACAAAATAAAACGTAAGAAATCTGCGTAGAAAGAAAGTTAAGAAGTTATTTATTGTTAGTCATAAAATCCTAGTACCTTTAGGTTCAATAAAACGGATAGATCCAACATATTTAACGAATAAAAATATCTATTACTAAGAATAAGGACGTCAAAAATGGTAATTTTGCAAATTTCTTTCATGTTTAGTAAAAAGGCTCTTAGTTTAGTTGAGTCTCAACTAAACTAGGTTTATAAATAATACTATTTATGTAACTGAATCATCATCATCACCTAAGCCGTGAGATGTCAATTGTTGATCATAGACTTAGCGTTTGGCATAATTCGTGACTTCATGAAGGTAGATTTTTACATAAGCTATTGTGACAAACTATCTCTTCACTGATATTGCTGAGCAGCAGCTAAATGACGGGTTCAATTTGATAACTGGCGCAGTTACGCGTTTATTACACTTTAAATCATTTTATATTTTAACCGACTTCATAAGGGGCTCGTGGCTAAGTGGTAACCGACTAGGTTAGCACATTACCAAGTTAAGTAATACTAGCCAGGTTAGTCTAGAAAGGGTGACTTTCTTAACACATTGAGACCCCTCCGTATCTCGGAGAGCACGTTAAAGCGTCGGTCCCGGGTGCCATACATACATCTGTGGCATTCGTTACGGGTAGTTGGAGCTCTAAAAAGTCCAACAACGTGATTTAACTACAGAACTTCGGTATCGCCTAGTACTTGGGTTGTGGAGGTCTGATGGCAGTCGCTTCACGTAAAATATCAAAGTTCAGCCGTATCGTAGTTAGACTGAAAGCCGACCCCAACTTAGTTTGGAAAAGGCGCGGCGGATGATGTTCACCGATTACTCAAATACTCAAAGATGTCTGGACCGATTTGGAAAATTCTTCTTTTGTTTGAAAGGGTATACTTCCCAGGTGGTCCCATGGTCATCAGGGCAGGATCTGATGATGGGATCCTGGAGAAATCGCGGGGATTTTATAGGCACACTTGAAGCGATTTAGGTATTTTGAGGCGCATTAAAGTCGCTGATACTTTTTTAAAAGATAATTAAAAACAGATTCTGTATGGAGAGACGGATTGTGGCTATCCTGCATTTTTCTGGTTTAATAATGCTTTCAGACTCAGCAAGTGTACGGTGATAGAAAGGATAAACATTTTACTTGTAAACTATTTTATTGATTCACGCACTAAAATGATATGATTTATGCTAATGATACACGATACGCTTGCTGAAGGTGAACTGAACTATACTTGTTACAAAACCATCGCTGTCGGCAGAAAATGCTGACCGCGGCAACCAACTGGTTTGTAAAATCTATCTGCATTTTGAACTACCTAGAGTGGCATACTAGCAGTTCTTATAGACTATTATTTGGTTTTCTTCACATGAAAAAAAACGAAAAATTACCCTCCGATAAAGTAAGTGCTCTGGTCAGCTCTTTGTAATAGCATGTGCTATTATAACAAGCTTTACGAGTTTACGACTTAGCCACTCAATTGTTCATCACGAAAATTTGCATACACATTATTAGGGGTACAGAATATGACATACCTTTTATCAAGAAAAAAATATTGTTCCCAATTTAAAGAAAAAAAAAATTACACTAGCATGAGCTAGTCTCACATCTTATCATTTTAAACTTGTCTAAATTGAACGGAACTGAACTAAACTTTACCTGAAAACATTGCTCATGTTTGGAAAACAAGCCATGTCCAACTACAACGGACCCTAGATTTGGGTCACATATCACCCATTAAAATGCGTGTCATACATATGTTTTGTGAGGTCATAGCTGTAACGTAGGGACAGTTGTCGGATACTACCTGGGACCCCGGGACAGTCACAAATAATCCTAAATGTGGTTACACAAACACAGGCCTTTTTTGGAGAACACCGCACAAATAATAATGATACAAAAACATATTCCTCTTGGACAATGTAAGTTTTTAATAAAAATAAGGCGATCCCAACGCTATCCAGTCTATGGAGCTCTCGTGATGAAACTCAACAGATACTCATAGACAAAACCATATCAATACTTTAAATACTCTTAGTATTTTAATTATTGGTATCGTTTTATCTTTAAACAGTTTAGCGATGGCTTGCAAGTTTAAGTAATTATAGTATAGCCTAATATAAACGTATGGAACTTCAATATATATAATATATCTGCAATCATATGAACTATACTTCTGAATGAATTTAAGACTTCACACGTGTATATAGTATACGTAACCACAATATAGAAAAAAATGTCAAATAAAAGATGGCCACCTTTCAAAGTTACTATGTTTAGAGCAACCTTTAAATGATTTCATCTTTGAACCGTAGAATTCGTGCAAGATCGAGTTATGTGAAAGATAAAAGATTAAGTACAGTGCGAGTTTCAGTATTATGTTACGAAATTTCATTCCAATAATTTCCTATACTTCCACTCCTAAAATATACGTCAGATCATGATTCAAAAAAGCCATACGTACTGTTTTGAGGTATATTGATTTGATTCCATTTTAAGTGCGGAGTCTGTTTACTTTGCTTACCCTGAAAAGAAAGAAAAATCGTATTATTTATTTAAAACTTCCTGCAGTTTACATTGCACGAGGCGGACTTAATGCCACATGGCATTATCTATCAGTCAACCTTTGGGTGTTTCAATGAGGGACATGGCAGGTGTATAAGAACGAAATTTCTTAAAGAAAGTTATAATTTACATACAAATACAATTCATTATACGATATCAAACGAATAAACAAACATACGCATACATACATAAATACTTACAGATAACTATACATATACAAATAAATACAATATATAGATACAAAATATACCTTTGGTTATGAGTTCATGAGGATATTTCTGTCAACTGTTTCCTGTAAAATTCACGGACCTTAGCTTTAAACGTGTCTCTGTTGGTGGACTAATCTCAAGAGGGAGCGCATTCTATAGCAGAATAGAATGGATGGCAAATTAAGAATGAACAAAAGAAGAAGTGTGTGTAGGGCATATGAGTAAAATATTATTTGTGGAGCGAAGATCTCTGTCATGGTTGGAACATAGAAGCTGTGAGGTGAGATAAGTGGATGCTGTAGGGTTATTAAGTATAGAATAAAGAGTAGTCAAAGCACGTACGGCTACGACGCTGACGTATAGGTAACCATGACAGTTGGGTACGATAAGTACATAGACATGGTGGTACTTACGAAGATTGAAAATCAACCGAATGCAATGATTCAGAAGTCGTTCAAGTTTATTGAGTAGATCTGCATTCAGGTCGAGATAGAATCAGGATAGAATAATCAAGGATAGGGAAGATCAAAGCATGTACAAGCTTCAATATAGTGCTGGTTGGGAGAAGGTTTTTAAGTCTATAGAGTCATCGCATGACTTTCTGACTGACGTTCGAAATGTGAGGTTGCCGGGTCAGAGTAGCGTCAATCCATAAGCCAAGATTTTTGTCAGACGAGTTGATGTCCTGAAGAATTTCCAAATATCGGCAGGGGAGGAATTAGAAATATTCATGAGAATATGGTGGCGTTTAGCGTTGCATATCATTTGATTGCATCTATTTCTATTTCTGGCTGTTTTGTAGATTGTCCAATTGTCCTCACAACGATCCCTTTTGAATTTACGAAAAGTTCGGTCTCTACGGCGCATGGCCATTCGAATCTCTGTCGTTAGCAAAGGTACCAGCGGGTATTTCGTTTTGACTTTCTTGATAGGTGCATGCTTATCATATAAGTTGGCAACAATTTCATTAAATAACTGAACCTGCTAGCGTCATGGGCTCCCAATCAATTTCAGAAGAATCGATTCGCAATTTTGGTACATTGCAAAACAACAAAGTAAACCAAAAAAAAAATAGAAAGAACATAATAAGCAAAGTAACAATATTAATCTTGACACAAAAAAAGAAAGAGGGAAAAAATAAAATAAAACGTTACATATTCAACTTCCTGTTTCAGAACGCAACTAGTAAGTGACATATTTCATTTTACGAGAAATTCCTAGAACTGTCAAAAAGCAAACATGTTTAAGAAAATGTTACGTACATATCCAAATTAATTAATTAAGTCGAGTGATTAAGTCGAGGGTAATATAATGTTTTGTTACATCAATTATATTATACGTAATACGTATGTGTCGCAAGATAATAAATTGAACTTGAGAATAGATACTTTAAGCAAATACATATTGAAGTGACATAAATATCGGTGTAAAACATAAACTTGGTATACTTTACGATAGTATATTAAGTTTATTGTGTAAATATACATTACATTTTTAAAGCTTGGGTGTAAGCTTGTGTATTGACTTAGCTGTGGAAGCAACACTCTTTGGGTACTTCACCATCAGGTTGTTCAGCTGGTTCATGGAAATCAGCTTGTATCGACTTCCATCTCATACCAAAGTGAAGGCGTGCTTTAACAAACGTTGCCTGCCTCTCCTTTTTAAACACTCTCTGACTGTGATGGAGGAGCCTTTCAACCTGGTTTTCGCTTTCCAAATGGCTGATCTAATAGCTAAGGTGTAAAACGTACGAAAATGGGACGATTACGATCCTTACTTGGACTGACGAGCTTGTGGCAAACTGTGATGGACTGTGCAGTAGTGTTGTTATATATTATTTTACATTGATTCCTAATTGTGACATAACATTTGGAATATTAATAACAAGTTTCCAATAAAAAAGTGTGCGTGCAATTCACACACGGCAGAAGTGAAACTTCAGAAAAGTAGCCTACGAGAGAATGAGAAATAAAAAGTAAAATCAACACAAATAATTTACTAATGTTAATAAATTTTATTTTATGTAATATATAAAAAAGTTATTGGTCAAATTAACACAGAATCAGATGTGTTACATAATTAACATAAATTAAATTAACCAACGAATTTTAATACGCAAATGCATAAAAATGACACCACTTTGACATTGACGCATTTTATGGAGGCTTCGTAGCACGCAGGCGCAAAGACAAAGATTTTAGGAAACACTGATACTTGTATTCTATCTCATTCCCACACAGGCTAAATCCTATTTATGAATGTTCGTCTTGTTTGTCCCTTTTTAGTGTGAGTTTTTCGTTTCATGGAATTTCAAATCATAACGATTCTAAAGAAGTTTAACTTCAATAAAATATTTGTGATTCGAACAAATATAACGCTTCGTTTATTGCCGTCATTAACTTATATTAGCGAATGTATTTTAGAGGTTATCAAAAGTATTAAACTTAAAAAAAAATAGGCAGTCATGGGACTACCGACAGAAGTGAAAACTTAAACGAAACGACGAACTTAAAACGTCACATTAGCAGGTTGGTGACATTAATTAATAAGGAGCTGACAGAACTCAATGTTTAGATTAGCGCCCTCTAGTGGATCTATATAATTGTATTATTAGCGTGACGGTTACAAGTTCAGTGCCTTTTCCCCATAGCAAAAGTGCACAAACGTGCCTAAAGAAGTTCTCACTTCAAAAATCTAGTAAAGCACTCGATCTTATTAATTATAATAATATTTATATTTTAACTAAAATTTAAACTATGCTAAAAGTCCTGAAAACTAGAGCCAGAGGTTATCTTTACATTATTTTGTACCTTCCTACTCTGCTTTTTAAAACCGAGATGATCGATGATAATCGACGTTTAAAACGTAGTACTATGATTATAAGTAGATATTTTAGATTTTTTTAATACAAATTGTTGAAAACATCTTAATGTAAGATGTTTTTAGGAGGCACGAAGTTTAAAAAATTATTTTAAGGCTGTGTTTGCATTAATATTCTGATTTAAGTACAGAAATGCTTAAAATATTTTATAATAAAGGCTGGATAGTTAAAAAAAATGGTGTATTATGTTTAACAGATTTATTTAAAAAATAAGTACAATTATGTAATTTGTATTTCGGAATGCTTCCTCGAAAATCTGTAAAACTGTGTCTGTCCTTTAATAGCCGTAGCCAAGAGTTTTTACCACAATTTAAATCTTTGTTAGTTGTATGTAAATGCTTCTTTTACAAGTAACGTTACGACACTTAATGAAACAGTGGACAAGATTCCATCTTCAACATTATCTTAAGTTTGTCCCGGTGCCGTGGGAATATCGAGATAAAAAGTAGCCTATGCCTTCGTTAATCCAGGTCTTCAGCTATCTATTTACCAAGTTTCATTGCAATCGGTTGAGTAGTTTTTGCGTGAAAGAGTTTCAAACATCCATACATCCATACATCCTCACAAACTTTCACGTTTATAATATTAAGTAGGATATACGGTTTTAACCACGTGTGTATTTCGGGGATGCCCGACTAGTTTTGGACCCAACGAGGGCCCTTTTTCAAGGACTGAAGCGACCTGCTGCGACAGTGTAACGCTTGACACCGTATATCTTTAATAAACATGAATACCACTCACGAAAGATTTTATTGTAATTATCTTAAGTTCTTTTTAAACGCTACTGGTATATCTAGTACCTACATTATTTCTACAACTACTCGTTAACCTCTTCAATTCATGCTTTTATTAGAAGTTGGTTCAAACTGGCAACTTTAGTTCAAATCAAATGCGTTTAATATTATGTGTGTAGTGTAGCGACAACCGAGCATTCGATATCTAGTGATATCAGACCTGTTTATGAAGAGGATTTAGGCTATAGTCTACACTAGCTTCGTGCAGATTGGCAAACTTCGAGGATATTACCAAAAACACTCAGTGATGTATGTTTTCCTTCACTTTTAAAACAAGTGATCAATATTGTTTTACTGCAAATAAACTTCGAAAACTTGTAAAATAGCAAAACCAAGGTCTAGTCAAGCAGTTCAAAAATATTGAGAGAGAGAGAAATAGTCCGATGTGATCATAGAGCCAAGAATAAATATGTACTATTCTAATTCGTTAAATAATAGTGTTATGATAAATTGTTTTTTATTTTTTTATTTAAATAATACAACTCTCGCATTAGGAATTACTCCTGTGTTGTGGGGGACTTTACAAACATACAAACGACTGACACAAAGAACATCCAGACTCAAGTGGGAATCGAACTCACGACCTGTAGCATAGCAGTCACAGGGTCACTAAACACTAGGCCAACAAGCCAGCCATTGTTTTAATGGTATAGAACAAGATTAATTCAAACAACAACATACAAAAATCAACATTTGAAATCAAAAGTTCCTTATTTCCGATACTATACTCGTTAAAACTTTTACTAACCGTCGTGACACCCAGTTTTGCAGACGGGACATTGTTCTTCGGTTAAGTCGGTATGTCTATACCTTGTCATTCCTGGTCAAGCACCCTGGTCGCTGTTCTTTTTTGAAGATTTGAAGTACAACTTAAAAACTTCAAAAACGAACAGCTATCAGGGATAGAATTTAAAACACCAGCGTGAAACCATAATGGTCAGACCACATTCAGTTTTTTTTTAACATAGTAGTTCTTATTTAACATTTGAACGGCTTTCTTTTTCTTTTCTTTTGAAAAAGACAACTCCCGCATTAGGATTTACTCCTGTGTCGCGGGGGACTTTACAAACATACAAACAACGGACACAAAGAACACCCAGACTCAGATGGGAATCGAACCCACGACCTCTGGCTCAGCAGTCAGGGTCACTAACCACTAGACCAACAGGCCAGTCAGCTTTATAATTTTCGCAGAATAAGTACCGACTACTCGTAAAAGACACCTCGTAGGAGTATCAAAAAATAAGAATAAAGTAACCTTTGGCCTCGAAAAAGCACACATCACACAGCATCATTCTACAATTACTCTAAAGAAGAATATGTGCACGCTGACTAGCTTACCATATTCTGTAAAAATATTACACTAGCTATAACTGTTGTAGGCTATCATAATGGACATAGTAGTTACTATTATTTTACAGTTTTCAAGAGCTCTAGTCATTTTCAAAACTGACCTTTTAAGTTGAGCTCTCACGAAGCTGCGGTTGAGTTGCAAGTTCGTTGTAAGGTTTATTTCATCACTAGACTTGTGGTTCTAAGCTTTTTAATAAAGTGTCTACGCCGATATGTTTACTGTACTGTACTAATTTTAGTTTTATTAGTTTAATGTAATAGTTTTCTTTTCATTGCTTTAAAGGCTAAAGTATCCCTACCTTAAGATTGTTATATGTATAAAGCTTACCTTTTAAACATTACTTGCGAATGAACGAGCTTTTATATAGTTCATTTCCACTTCCCTTTTACACTCACTGCCTTAACGTTGTCGAAAATACCTTACGTACCTTAGCGCTCTGATTTATTTTATATTGTATTTGTTAAGGCATGTAAAATTATACCAATTATACATATCAGAAGCTTTATTTATTTTGTCTTTGTTCCGTAACGAACAAAAGTTACCGTAGCTTACTGGTTGTCACTATTAGCTAGAACTTGTATTTCAGAAAAAAAAATTGTTGCATTCATTCATTCATCTAACAAACATAGGTAAGTGTCTCCCTTTTTTTACACAAAGAGATAGGCAGAAACACGCTTCGCCTTCGCTTTATTTAACTGTTAATCAACTTCAGCTTATAGTGCTGCGAGAGTACTGCCATGGGCACAATGCCGTATATCTGCACTGCAATGGAGTATTTTAAAATTTGAAGTTAAATACCCTCTAACTTACTTGACATGAGAATCGAATCTAGTAAAATGTTACCTGTTAGACAATAATTAAGTACCTAACTGTTGCTTATAAGAGGATATATAGCTTCCAAGTTTCCTCTTTTGACGTCTCTAGCAGATCTCCGCCGCGAAACCTTAGCAGCAAGTCCATAGTAGTTTCACCATGACTCGTCCGTTGTACGCTAAGCGAAACAGAAGCGAAACTGGCTATTCTAACACATAGATTGTATTATGATTCTCTCTCAGACTCTTTCCCGCATGATTTCGTGCATTCTGCTCAGTCGCCCGTTACACATCCGCCCTCGACCGTCGATTTTCTAGCGGTTCACCTCAGGGCGAAATTCATTTAGCTGTTTCACTGCTATGCTTTCGTAGCGCAGGTGTACTAGAAGCCTGAGTAGACTATATTGAAAGAATAAAGACAGAAAAAACGTTCAAATTGGCTAAGCACTTCATGAGAAAGCGCCATGAAAATGTTTAGATAAATAGTAATACGGATAGAGGTATGATGTAAATGAAATGTTTATAACATTTCTATCTAATATATCTAATCACAAATAATGAAATCAATCATTCAAAATATATTAATCATGCCCTTTAACTTTCCGAATGGTGAGTACCGTAACTCCTATCAACTAAAACTCGAATTAATTGGACATAAACATCTTATAAATTATTTCGCCTAATACATTTACAAAAACAAAGTACTTGCCAAATTAACTAGTGCCCGCAGACAGTGAACACATTAAACCAAATAAGTTGTGGGGTTAGATAGGAACTAAATAACAGCACTTAACAACTATATAAAGTAGGTGTTATCGCACAATGGAGCGTTTCAGTCGTTAGTGATATAGGTGCGCCCCGTGCTGAAAATGTGGACGCGATAAGCTTAAGACGAACACACAGTGGCGAGCAAAGCGGAATGAACACTGAATTTACAACTTACTTTGTTTTATTTTTGTCTGTCGTGACGTGATTTAATGACGATAACTTTAGGAATATAATTCCTAATATGTAAACGTTTTAGATAAAATTCATTGTTAATATTAGGTAAAATTCAGTTATTTTTGTTATTTTTAAATTTTCCAAAAGGTTTTGAATGACCTCTATCGGCAAAACGGGCTCACGGGCTCGCCGTTCAGAGATAAGGATAAGTTAATTCTGTGAAGGTGAGGCAGTGTAGGTCTGTAAACAAAGATCGTTTCCAGTATAACTCCGTAATAAAACACAACGTGATGGTATCCCAGTGATGGTAGATCGTCAAGGACTTTTTAATAACTTGAATACTTGACGCTGGTATTAAGCGCTTCGAACTAAAGACGCAAATGTGAATGTTAAAACTATAACCGCTATTCTCATGAATGTGTGTGGACCTCACTTGGATTTTCACATAGATATCTACAACCGAGTGTGGCAATTAGGATAGTTTGTGACCGTTCGATTGCCAAATGATCTGTGAGTTTTGACTATGTACCGATACCATATAGGTACATAAGAAGGTAACTTACAACATAGTATTATTGAATATTGACCGTGTTCGGAATATACATCTACATATACATATATAGTCACAGTAGTGTATCTTTGAACTTAGCAATACGCACTTAAGACTGTAAATGCCTATTTACTTCCATTGACGCCTGAAGTTCCAAAACCAAAGATTCTCTCACCACATGTTGCAGCCCAGTAATCAATCGGGTGATAACCAAACGCACCATCGCGGCAGGGATAAGAACTGCATGGCAAATTATTTTCCGCTCCAGGTAAGACTATTTCCCATACCAGGCTTATTCCACAGAATAGGTTCTCTCAACCAATTAAAAGGGTTTATTACAATTTGAATATGTTCCTATAGTTCCATACAAATTTATCATTATAATATTATCTTTGCTTCCTCCGTTGCTAAAGTGTGGATAATAAATATAAAAAGGCAAAATACAGTTTCAGAATGTTAATATATAATGCTAATTCAGCATAACTTCAACTACTACAATTCATGTTGTACTTCCTGCAATTTATCCTTGAGCAAGATTTATGAACCACATGACGGAATGGTATAAATTATGGAGTAGCAATACACGAGAGAAAGTTTTCCCCTATGGATTTACTCGGATTACATTTGGCTATGATTAATATACTACAGATATTCTGAGATACCAACTAAATGCAAGTATGTTTATCGATAAAATCACCCGAGACACGTGATAAGATTTTGCTGTCTTGTTGTTATATAATATTATAGAACATAAAAATGATGAAGCTACTAGTTACATTACGTAAAACACCTTTGTAAATTTATCTAGAAAGCATTTTAATATTTTTTTACTTTGCTGTAAAATTGCCTGTAGAAGCCCATTCAAGAGCAGGAGGTGCCAAGAATTCTTACAATACAAGAATTTGTGGTTACTAACCACAAATTCCGTGAGATAGAAGCTCAGATATTGGATATATCTGAGCTTCTATCTACAATAATCGGTTCATATCACCGTACCTCCGTCCGCTTAGCGAGTCGACAAGATAGGACCCTACCTATCATATGGTACACAACAGCATAGTTAAAGTCAAATTGGAGCACCTGACCCTGAAAGCAGTTCCATCTTACAGAAAACCGTGCTCAAACAGTTCTTCGGAAATCTGTTTCAGAACTTTTAGATTTACCAAGTTACCCTTCACTTCAAATAACTATGTCTCGTTAGACCAGAGGTATAAAGTTTAAGCTTATCGTTGCGTACGATCGTAAAGTCCAGAATTCGATATAATACACCTTTATAGTCCTCCTCCGTGCCAAAGCCTGTATGTAAATATACTTTATAAAAAAAATTACCAAAAAAATACTTTTAATTATTTTTAGAGCATCTGTCAAATTATTTGGTACTGGGTAATCTTCTAACTTTGTATATATAATAATATATTACTAAAGTCAATTTTGAGACACTGACGAAAAGCCTTTTATTACGGCTCAGCCTTTCATACTTCAATTACGAGCTGGCTATAATTTCCGCCGTTTAATTTATAGTTCTGTAATTTAGCCCATTAGGTTTGTTCCTGTGTCGGTGGCGAGTCCACGCGAGTGGAGCTAAAAAGTCGAGTACATTTTATATCAGTGAAGCAAGGGTCGGAAAATTGAGGTCATACGCAACTCGTCTTCGGGTCAATTAAACCCCTCGGCTCCGGATGTGGTAATGACTTGTGTCATAGGAGATAGCGGGCTAGTACGTATTGTAGTCAGATTCTACTCACAATATGGTCTATTACTGGCATCAATTTAAATTTGGCTATTTATTTAAATTTAAAATGTCCTCCTTTCCTGGGCTTTAAGAATAAAAAAACGTATCAAATATATCAAAGAAACTTTGATATATTTGAAAGAATCCCCAGGTTTCATGTTCATATTATCTTTTTCGAATCGTTGATATCTAAATAATTAACTCACCCATTTAGAGAGAACAAAGTGTCAAGATTGTTTTAAAAGTCAAAAGATTAGCAAGAGCCGACGTCACGCATCACACATGGTGTATAATTATGAATAATTATTTTAAATGTTACTGAGTGATCACTCTTGTTGCCCTGTATTGCCTATCTAATTATATCGTATGTGCTAGCTATCATTTACTACTTTTAAGTTCTGACATGTTTTGTTTCCGACACCAAAACTACCTACTATAATTTTTTTATATCTGGTCATTATTTTTCCATTCCCAGATTGCCTGGAAGAAATTGCTTTTAGCGATAAGGCCGCCCTTTGTACATATCAATTTTTGTAAACTCACTGTAAGCAATATTTACTGGTGTACAATAAAGTTTATTATATTCTTTCACGTTCATTTTTTGCTAATGACATATCGGTATACAGTAGTACTACTCGTACTAGATGAAGCACCTACGAGTACATATCAATTTTTCGCTTAATTGCTTACTTTGCACCAGCAACCATCCTTTAGCGGGAACTATATAGAGAACACATATAATACTTGAGTGTGGAGAGTAGCTTTGTTAATTTTTAATGAATCGGATAGGTTAGACTAGTTGGTTCTCTTTAATAATACAACGGTTTTGGCGCCGACGTCATTATTTATGTTAGGACTTTAGAGAAACCCGCTTTGAGTATTATATTTTTAAATTATCACTAACAAAACGTATTGCGTCTTTAGGAAGCAACCTAAAACGAAAGCTTATGAAGGATTAACCCAGTTTCTTGGCGTTTCGTAAGTCAAAGAGTACCTCACAACTTCGTCAACATCAAATACGGCCTTAAAAATTTCTATACCGACATTCTTTATTAAGAAAGATGCGGGGAATACCCAATATATTCTTTGGGGGAAATTTTCGTTCAAGTGTGGAATAAAAGGAGAGCGTGGTGGCTTCAGCAATGATTAATGGAGTTGGACTTATCTGCTGACCGAAACTTGAACAAAAAATTGTTAGAGGCTCGAGAAAATCATTACGCGGAGGCAAAAAGTCATGAGCTGTAAACATCCCAGCAAAAACTAATGTTTCATTAATGGAAGCTCGGTAACTTGGTGGCCATATTGATTCACTATCCTATTTATATACAACCTCGTTATATGGACTTCCTTAGAACGAAGAGAGGTTGGTATTTTTATCTTAGAAAGCTTTCTGAAACATTTTTGTACGTTTGAAAGAGGTCAATAGCGAACATTTTATTAGAAGTTATCTGTGCTACTTTTTCCTAATTTTGAAATTCTTTATTGATGTCTCTTATTTTACCAGGATTTATGTACGTTAATTTATGCATTATTGTTTGACCAAAAAGAAGGAATTTAATATACATACATAAGTCTAGTGGTGGAGTTAGGTAGGCTCGAGGGAATTTGAGAGTAAAGCTATAAATAATATTACACTTTGGCCTTTGCCATTATTCAATAGCATTAGTTGAATTTTTTTTTTATATTATTTAGTGATCTCGTTTCACGGTGACAGTGAACCCACCTACCTTCCTGCCTACTCCTACCCACACGTTGCGTTTAATTATGGGTAGCAGTAATCACTTAGTAGTATCAAAAATAACAGAAACGTTCCAAAATATCTTAACTTAAATCACACAATTACAATCCTAGCACAGTTCTTGTATATAAAACATAACGACATCAGTTCAGTACATAATTTTCAACAATAGACCGTTCGTTCGATTTTCCCATTGAACGAGCATATTATGCGCGTCACACACACGCCCATCACTGTCTCGCCGAACGCTACATTCAAATAATTACGCGGTCATTGTGTGTAGCCAGCTTATGTTACAGTCAATCGTCAATCTGCTGGAAACTTAGCATGATTTTAAATATCGCTAACAGTGATTTAATTTGTTCATTAATAATATAATTATTTGCGTTATGAAACTAAATCTGGAGGTAAGTACCTAAGGACCAAAAAGGAATCTGTGATAAGACCGCGGTGTTAAATAGTACTAATTGTATTATAAACCGTTTCATCTGGTCAGTTATGCTTCATGAAAAGGCGAGAAGCCTGACAAGTCGTGGTTTTAGGATTGTGGTGAGACCTTCAGACGATTTGTTTACTAAATAAGATTAAAAAATCTCAGTGATCCGTTATAGCACCGAGGTAAAAAGTAGCTTTAATTAACTCTAACTAAAAATGCAGTCAGTCAATCTGTATATTATTGTTAACCCACATCACAATTTAGCATTCATTTTAGCATTTATTTTTTGTTTTTAACAGACATGGATAAAATCGGTCAGTAAACGACGCCGCAGCAAACCTTTTCTCTCTTGAGAAGCTGGACTAAAAAGGAAGAGAAGAGAGGAAAAGTTTGTTGTGCTAGAATTATAAGTTTCATCTTGAAAGTTTCAACTTTTCTAGGTGAAACTGTAAATGCAAAGTATACAGGAATGCACACAGATAGACAAACACAATTTGCATCGTCTAGTCGTCTCAAAAATGTTTATTTATTTATTTAAATCTTCATGCACAATATGTACAAAGGCGGACTTAATGCCGATGGCATTCTCTACCAGTCAACCTTGGGGTGGTGGAGAAATCTTATAAAGTAGGTGCACAGAAATCACATTAGAAGTTATCAATAATAATCTATTAAATCAAGACAAGTTACACACAGTACATAAACAGGAGTACACACTATTACTTACATAATAAATATAATAAAATAATAATGTATATTCAGATTATATATACACATATCCATATAAATGCATACATTATATTCATACACTATGAATACCGAAATACAGAGTCGAGTAACTAGCGTCCAACTCATTCAGTTATCTCGTTGTGAAGGAGAACACGACCTTTCTTTTTAAATATAAGACGGTTTGTGGCCATCCTGATTTCCAGAGGGAGTGCATTCCAGAGGAGAACTGATTGAACGTAGAAAGACGGATTCACGAAGTCGGAGTTGTGGGAGGGACATAAGAGAAGCAGGTTTTTTTCTGAACGAAGATTTCTGTCTTTATTAGAGGACAAGAAGCGGAAGTAGGGAGCTAGATAAGAAGGCCAAGATGGAGAGTTAAGAAAAGAATAAAGAGAAGTCAGTGCTCGCAGATTACGGCGCTGGCAAACAGGTAGCCATTTTAATTGGGAACATAAAGCAGACACATGGTCATACTTGCGAAGATTGAAAATGAATCGAATGCAGTTATTGAGAAGACGATCTAATTTATTGAGAAGGTCTGCATTCAGGTCAAAATAACACACATCACCATAGTCTATAATAGGCATGATTAGGGACTGCATGAGCGTAGTTTTGGTTTTAGGGGGCAGGAAATTCTTAAGACGATATAGTGTTCGCAGGGTACCAGTGACCTTTTGACTCACGGGAGTAATTTGAGCTCGCCAGTCAAGAGTCGAGTCAATGAGTTAACCCAGGTCCTTGACCACTGGACTTAGAGGTATAACTGAACCATTGAAGACAACTGATGAAATTGACGTAGTATCCAACCTGCTTATCATCTGTTTGCTTCCTACGACGATCGCCTGACATTTAGTAGGGTTCACAGATAAGCCAAACCTCGACGACCAGCATTTTATAAATTCTAAGTCTTTGTTGACTTCGGCAATGGCTTGTGATATGTTTTCAACCCTTGCTTGAGTATACAGCTACAAGTCATAGGCATACAGCTGATACGCACATTGAAGGTGTTGAATAATGAGATTGATAAATATTGAAAATAATAGTGGAGATAATATTCCGCCTTGAGGAACGCCAGCATGGAGATCACACCAACTCGATGACAAGTCATCAATGCGAACACACTGCTGTCGCCCCTGAAGATAGGTAGAGAACCAATCCAGTGCCTCTGAAAAGATCATACGATATGAAATAATGGATAGCAAGACATCGTGACTGACAGTATTGAAGGCATTCGAAAAATCAACCAAGGCTAGTACTGTAGTCTTGGTATCTTCCATGGTACCTACCTAATATCGCCAGTCACTTTAAGAAGAGCGGTAGCTGTGCTGTGACTGGGCCTGAAGCCAGATTGCAGGGGACTTAGAAGTTTATGTCGGTATACAAACTGTGATAGTTGCTTGTGCACACAGGCCTCAAGCACCTTAGATAAAAAGGGAAGAATAGAAATAGGTCGAAAGTGGTCAGGACGAGAAGGGTTATTGTTTTTAGGCAAAGGGATGATATAAGCCTTACGCCAGAGAGAGAAGAAGGTTCCAGTTGTGTATAGGGCTTAATTTCTTCAACTAAATATTAATTTCCCAAAATATATCAAATGTATTCTAGTCAAAGGTATTATTCTAGAGTATACATTGAATTTTTCCTTGTACTGTTTCCTTGAACATTTGAAATAACCCGCAGTTCTAATATATGTCACGAGCATTTTAGTCAACTTTTAAAAAGTAACTGTTGTTGGAAGAAACGAAACAAGAAATAATTAATTATGCTATAACTCACAAGTTCAAGTTTATAAATGTGACATACTAAGAAAGCGATGCAAATAAAAAGTAATTTTAAAAGTCCTTATAATAATTATTTAAATTTTAATATCAAAACCAAAAACATGAAACATAAAAGAAATTAGAAGAATTTCTAGAATTATCTAAACTAGTTAGATAAAGTTAGTCTACATCATCATCATTTATGAATATTACGGTTTTTTTGTACATAAGTAATATTTCTGATACAGCTTTGTTGACTGCGAAATCAACTAAGTTTGTACAAATGGGCTTAATGACATTGGTCGTACAAATGAGATTTTCCCTTATATATTTAATTTCTGTATCACCAGCCAGCACCGTGACTTTGATGACCTTTCAAACTTGGTAAGAGAATTGGCTAATTTCTTACATATCGATATTGTTATAAAAGATCCTTTACAATACAATTTTCTCAAACGTACACCGACGGTGTTTACCGCTAATTTCCCTGTTACACCACGTGTTCTCCATACATTACCCCAAAGGTCACCGGCACAGCTACACAGAGCCACTGTTGCACGTGTCGCTGGCCACCCCCAAATTAATCATTCCTACGTCGTATTAGCTACCTGCCCTGTCACGATACCAAAAGTACTTTAAATTATATTACGGTTTTTTCATGAAAATATAATTTGTCACAAATGTAGAAAGGATTAGGACATGCGTGTGGAATTTGGATAATTATGTATTCCTTACTGCTAAAATTATGGATGCAAATTATTCAGTAGGTACACCTGCTGAATTACTTGTCATCACCAAGTCCTTTGTATGACAATGGCTATTTTGGAAGCATAGTTAGCTATATTTTTTTAAATATACTGCGTGAATATAAACTACATACGTGGAGACAGTTCGCATTGTACCTATTAATAATTAGCATCTATCATTTCTAAAAAAAAATTATGAGTTCTAAAATTAATGTTTTCATTTCTTGCGTGACATGTTTAGAACTTCGCGACGAACGTTTTGAGGTTGTTACGTTATTATTTCTGAAGATAAGATTTTGAAACTAACATTAAAAAATATATATTTTTTCTTGGTTTTCCTTATTTCTCTTAGATGGAAGCTTTTTAAATAGGTAAATCTTATTACTTTAAGTAAACAATTCTTATATATACTTCGGGTATTTCGGAAACGGCTCTAACGAATTTGATAAAATTTTGTATACAGATACAGTTTTGCATTTTAAATTCAAGTTCTATTTCCTGTAAAAACGCAATTTCACAAAAAAAAAATGAGTATTTTACAAAAAGTTACCAGGCGAAGCTCGGTCTGCCAGGTGCTATTCCTTATTAAGTAACATAGGGTCTTATTATATCGAGTCTTTGGAAAATAACCTTTAATTACTGCTCATACTACATCCCGTTCTGCAATTTATTGTGCTTTCGGTCAGTTGAATGCATAAACTATCACAGCTGCACTCGATCATACAGACTTTTTTCGGTAGTGTTAAAGACTTTTCAATCTTCGAGTGGTGACTGCATACATTCTACTGCTATGTACTGCTTTAATGTGGTTCTAACTTTGACCATAACACCTTTGATGCATGTCAAGAATGCGTAAGTATTACCTAGACTGCCGCCTATATTACCAGATGTCGTATTAAACCCTCGTAATAGGTAAGCCTATTGTCGTTAACCGGGCGCTTTAGGTATTAAAGATGGAAACATTGGGAGTGTATTGAAGGTAGTTAAGACAGAAAGGTGACTACTACTGAAGGAAGGGGGAGTGTGAGCAGTAGCTTGAGCAGCTTAGAGTCTCATGGCTGTAACTCGAAATGGCTATAGCCAGAAAGTGCCAGCCCTCGAACTGGACCGAGATTAAGTCCAGCTTTATATGTATAAAATATTAGCATTATATTTTCTATTGTTTAATAGCAAAATAACTCTTAGTAGACTAATTTTCGATATATAATATTACTTCCAATATTAGACCTGAAGCAGAGAAGTTAGAATTTTGTTTTATTTTATTAGAAAAGACAACTCCCGCATTAAAATGACTGAATGACTCCTGTGTTGCAGGGGACTTTACAAACATACAAACAACGGACACAAAGAACATCCAGACTCGGGTGGGAATCGAACCCACGGCCTATGGTGTAGCAGTCAGGGTCACTAACCACTAGGCCAGTCAATAAAATACTAATAATTTTTTGGTGACAGATATTAATTAGGTACTATTAATTAAAATACTATCTTTGATCAATGCTTCACACTTACTTATCTTATTATAAATATTTTCAAATCTAAAAGAAGAACGCCAAACAAATGAATAAGAAGATTAATATTAATTAATGGTAACCGTCAATACTTTGTCTCTTGTATGTTTGTCAATAACTTTAAGTGATGGCATTTTCCATCGTACGTGGCTGTACGTGATCGATTTTCCGTGACGTTATAAATTGCCTCGTCACAACCTGATACTTCATTAGTCACACCCTGTATGTAGGGTAACGGCTGTCTCATCTTTTATGGAAGGGTTTATAATACGTGTATTTATACAATTTGACTTCATAAAATACTCACGAGTTACCATCAAAGTAACATAATGTAAAAAAGGCTGTTTAACAATTTTGTTTTATTAAAAGTCTATTTTATATTTCGTGTTCAACTTCCTTAGAGAATTCTAAAAATCTGGACTATGCCAGTGTGGCGACTTCCACATACAGCAACAAGAAACATCTACAACCTACTAATCCTGCATCGCGCTATGAGAGTTCTCGCGTCGATTAGTATATATACTACTTCCCAACATCAACCGTTGGGCCGCGGCCCGCCAGGCATGATCACCTCGCCTGGTCGGAGGATCCTCCCTTTGTGATGGAGGGACATACCACCCGTTCCTCCACACCAGTATTGTGACTCATTTCATTTCAAAACGTACTATTGAGACATTTTCTCAGATCAATATATTATGCATCAAGAATTTAGCGAGCGGGAAGGGGTACGAAGACTTGAATTCCTTACAAGGATTAAGTAACCCAATTCCCTTTTGCGCTTCTTTCGTTTTTCCTTAGAGTCAAACGCCGAGATAAGCTAGTACTCTATTACTGTTACGTCCTACTTCATGGCAAAATAACTTTAAACTTTTAAAGAGTCTGAGTAACTGCAAAACGTCGACAGTAGTACCCACCTATAACGTTGCCATGTTAAATAGAGACTATCTGAAGGGCGTGGCGGGGCGTATCCGAACTCCGCGATTTGGTGGATTTATATAAGGAGCCGGTTACAAATCTTTGGTAAGCCACAGTCGAAATACAGTTCACTTTGTACTGGATTTACGTTTATTAAGTGAGTTTAAGAGCTATACTTTGCGCAATCTACCTCGTTGAGAGAACAAAGAACGCTGCAATAAAACGCTAACGAATGCGAATGATCTACGCCGAAAGGTTAATTTGTTATATTTTTATCAGTATAGCATCTCAGTTTGTTGTCCTCTCCGCTCGAACTCCAATAAATACACAGACAGATATAATACAAATAGCAATCCCTTAAATGTTATCCTAACTAATTATAAATGTGGATAAGAGATTGTTCGTCTGTTACGCTTTCACGCCTTAACTGCTCAAATGATCATCATGGGAAAAGAAACTCGAGAACAGTACATTTTTCTGGATACCTTAAAAAACCACAAAGCTAACAAACTTGTATGTAGATAGTACGTCCATCTCGAGACGTCAATTCTCTTAGATATTGCCCGTTTTGTCCTAAAGAAAAACTAAACTTTGCAGTTCCAAAAACACTCTTCCATTCTTTGCATATCGATATACGACAAAGTCAACTTTCCACCCTCAAAATAGAAGTTTGTAATCATATTTTTTTAAGTGATATAAAAACAAGTTAACGATTTTTTTCCTTAACTCCTACTGTTACACATTGCCTAATTTCATCATAGCAGGATAATGGGAAGTACCCTATAGGTTTGATTTACCTGCGAAATGTAAAACCTAAGGCTCAAATGGCCATATGTTTGATTGCGTTGACTTAAAAGCTTTTTTTTACACTTTCAAGGGACCACAGGCATAAGTATTTGATGTTGATTTCAACTTGATGTCTCCACGGGTTTCTGAGAAAAGGGGTCTTGACAGACACAGACAGACTGACAACAATATGATCCTATGAGTGATCCTTTTTTTTCCTTTTGAGAAACGAAACCGTAGAAAGCACTGTTCCTAAAAAATATATCGATTGACAAAATCTTTAATCTTTAAGCGAACGAAGCCGAGGGTTAAAGGTAGTGTCTTAAAAATTTCAAATTGTAGTCATGAATTCGAAATATAAAATTTAGTTACATCATTTTAATCAAATCAAAACGCTTTAAGCATTTGATACGAAAAAGCAAGTTGTTCCCAAAGTACACCATTGAGACCTTACTATCTTTACTGAAAAAGTGTTAAAAGCAAAGAGATCAAAAATTATTTGAACTAATCAACTTACATGACCACTAAGTATGGCAGTAATGGATATACATAATATATAATAGATTAGACAGTTAGATTTTATACATCATCAAGAATATTGTCTGAGAGTGTGCAAAAAGGATTCCAAATTATATTTCAATGCAGCTATGACTTCTCTGTCATACATACGTGATCCATTATTTTTTTCCAAAAAAATGTTCTAGAACAAGCCTTCTAAAAGACTAGTGTAAATTTCTACCATGCTACCATTTACTACTACCACTTTACTACCATTTCATAAAAATAGCTTTATTTGATTTCAGAATGTATCCAACTCGTATTCCTGTGTAACTAATTACAACTCCACTAAACAAAAAATTGCGAAACAAACAACACAAAAACAAAATCTAATTCAAATTCCGTTCCGTGTTGAAATGGAATAGAAAGGCGGAGTTAAGTGGAAGACAAATGAGAATAAAAGAGGGAAGGAAAGAATGATGTCACGCAAGTAATTGTCGCGCCCGCCTGTTAAGTTCGTAGCGCCAACTGTTTATTGTTTAATATAAACATGGTCCTCATAACCAGTTATGGTTTTCTGTTAATAGCAAATTACGCCTACTATTTATTGCGAAATAAACTAATAAGAAATATATATTTATTGGTTAACAGAAGTAATCTTGTGAATTTTGGAATTGATATATCTGTTATAAGATATCTTCATACAAATGTTGATCTCCTATTTTACCTCTTTAGGTGTAGAATTTTGCAGCGAATGCCTACGTCATAATAATTATCTGTGTTCCAAATTTCAACCCAATTTGGTTAGCGGTTTGAGCTATGCGTTGATGCATCAGTCAGTCAGTCACGGTATCCTTTTATATAATTATTAGCTACCCAGCCACGATGTGGTTAAGTAATTTGCAATAAAAATATTGTGACTATAAATTAAGGTAAAAACTATCCTATCTCTTAACTTGAACCGAATTGCACACAGTGTGAAAAAATATTTAAAATCAGTTCATTAATTTAGGAGTTCGTCGCCGATAAACAATGTGACACTAATCATACGGTTGTTTTATACAATAACTAGCTACCCGGCCACACATTGCTGTGGCTAAATAATTTGCAATAAAAAATATTGTAAGCATAAATTGAGATAAAAAGTATCCTTTCTCTCAAATTGGACCAAACGGCACACAGTGTGCAAAATCTTATTAAAATCAGTTCATTATTTTCGAAGTTCAATGCGGACAAAATTACATGCAGACACCGAACAAATGATCGTGCTCATCACACAATTATTGGTCCTGAGTGGGAATCGAACCCACAACTTCTGGCTTAGCAGTCAGGATCACTAACCACTAGACCAACAGGCCAGTAAATTTAATACATATATAATAATAATAATAAAGCCATGTATTCCAAATCTCACTTTCGATATATGTTACAATGTTTGTTAGTAAGTTGTTGCTTAAATTTAAGAAAGGTTGCTTATAATTAATGTTAGTATAATTTATGAGATTTGGACCCCTGTTTGGGTAAAGGCCTCCTCCATCCTTATCCATAACTCCCTGTCCTTGCCTAACTTTATCCAGTCATTTCCTACCCCGTGTGTTATGTCATCAGCCCACCGTCTTAATTGTCGGCCAACATTCCTTTTTCCCTTGGTCCTTTTCATCGTGTGGCTTCAATGGTCCATCTTCTGTCTGGGTATCGTGAGATGTGTCCAGCCCGTCTCCACTTAAGTGAGAGTGCGTGCCTGAGAGCATAGGTGAGTTTAGTTTTTTGACGAATGTTTTCGCTCTTAATTTTGTGTATTCTTCTAATTTTCAACATGCTCCTTTCCATTGCTGTTTGACTGGATTTGATTTTTTGTTTTATTTTATTTGTAAGTATCCAAGTTTGGCAACCATACAACAAGCAGGGTAATAGGCATGTATCAAATATTGTCCGTTTCATGTGCAAGCTGTAGTTCCCTTTTAAGATTTCTTTTAATGCCCAGAATTTCTTCCAAGTTGTGTTGATTCTTCTTGTCACTTCTTCTTCGTTACTTGACGTTTTGAATGAGATTTGTTTACCCAAGTAGATGTATTCGCTGACGTATTCTATATTGTTACCTTTTATCACTATCGGGCGTTCGCGATTGTTGGTTAATATCTTAGTTTTATATACATTCATTTTTAGGCCAATTTTGGAGCTTTCGCAGTCCAGTGATCTCATCATTTCCTCTAGGCCTTTTCAGCAATTATAACAAAATCATCAGCGAACCTCAGATGGTTTAAATAGTGTCCGTTTATGTACACTCCCCTTTTTTTCCAGTCTTGTTTTTGAAAAATATTTTCAATACTGCTATAAACAGCTTCAGGGATAGAGGATCTCCTTGTCTAACTCCTCGTTCTATGTTTATTTCGTCTCCTCTAGTTCCTAATTTAACTCTGCTCGTACTTTTTGAATAGATATATTTCAAGGTATTGATGTATTTGTAGTTAATATTTGATTGTTGTAGTGCGTTCCAGATTGAACAGTGGCTGATGCTGTCAAAAGCTTTTGCTGTAGTCAATGAAAGCCACATATAGAGGTCTATTGTATTCTCTGTACTTTTCTATGACCTGTTCCAAAGTCTGTATGTGGTCCATTGTGCTAAAACCTGATCTGAATCCCGCTTGTTCCTTTGGTTGCTGCTTATCAATGACGTCGGATGTTCTCTTTAAAATTATGGATGAAAATAGTTTGTATATACTTGCCAGCAGGCTTATGGGTCTATAATTCCCTATTTCCAAAGAGCTTCCTTTCTTGAAGAGTAGAATTATGTCTGAAGTACACCATTGTTTTGGTACTTTTTCTTCGTCTAGTATCATATTGAACAATTGCATCAAATGGCGTGTTAAAATAGGTGCTCCTATTTTAAGGGCCTCATTACATAATCCATCTGGTCCGGGACTCTTCTCAGCCTTCAGTTTTTTTATATGTTCGTAACGAAGTTTACGAACATGAGTCTTGAATTTATCTGATGCAGTCAGTCGTGTTCATGTGAGTTGTTTGCGCTTTCATTTCAGTGGTAGTTTGTTTCCTGTATAAGTTTTTGTAGAAGTTTGTTGCATGGTTTATTACATATTTTCTAGATTTTGTTTCTATTGAGTTATGCTCAAGTTTCTGAATCTGTGACTTGTGTGTAGTTATTTATTTGTAGGCTTTTTTGGCACTTCTAAAATTCTTGATGTTTCTTGAAATAATCTTGAATCTGTGGTTGTTGTAGTCCTTACGGATTGACCTATTAGTCTCTTTGTATATTCTGCTTAGTTCTTCTTTCATATCTTTGGTTTCATTCTTTGTGTGTAGTAGTTCCGTGCGCCTATTTATAAGTTGGATTGTGTCTTTGGAGAAAATATTGTGTTGATGAGGATGTGTACTGTTTTTGTATTTTAAGCTCTCTGTTATGCCTCGTTCCAGGATATTGTAGTAGGTTTGGATATCAATACAGTGTGTTTCTATATTTTCTGTATGTTTTCGTAGATTTTCGATGTAGTTTTTGATTTCTGTTTCTGTCTTGGGGATATTATATGGTGTTGTGTAGGTTTTCCTGCTCTTTACTGGACGACTTAAAAGTAATGTTGCTTTCACTAATCTGTATTATCAATAATACATATATACATATTTTCAAATATTCCTTTTAAGGCAATTAAAAATATTACTGTTTTACAAAAACTTAAAAAAATATGCACACCTGTGTAGTTCTGTATCTAGTAGTTTGTAAAATATGTATTTTCAAATTTAATAATTCAATATTATTAAATTTCGAGTCGAACTCAATAACACCACTCTCGGTATATGTCACCATATTTACGTTAGCCTATAATCGGGAGTCCAGGAACACCCTAAGCGGATTATAACTAAATATTATAGGAAGTCAGGCGCCGTCCAAGTTTGGGCGTTGCCCCCTCTGGCTTATAGAGGCGTGCTTGTGATGCATCACGAAACCATTCCACCTTTTACTCACCTTCACCTTTTACCATTCACCTTTTATTCACCTCCGGCACCCGGTGCATCTTCTATAGAATGGAAGAGTACTGATAGCCTCCCGTCCCCTTTCTGCCACCTTTTTTGGTGTGCTCACTTTTTCACTCACCTCCTCGCCGAATGAGGCAGCCGAATCCCATGCACTCTCACTTTAGACCATGGTCTCTACGAGGCTACCTACACCGGTTTCCGTTACGACGTTGGAATAATTCAACAATTTATTGCAGTTGTTTTTAAACTTTCGATCGATCGTGACCACAATCGGTGTAATTGAACCAAAACGTCGGGTTTTCCAAAAAGGTATCGAACCTTATAGATATTATCGCGATTAACTACCGAGTTGTAGTTCAAAACATGTTCGCAGATACGTTCCAACTGTAAATGTAAGTTTGTACGCACAATATTAATGCCCGGTTCCTATAATCAAGAAATTATTCATTTTGCTTACGGATGGTAAAATTTCGTCAAATTTTCAACGAAAATTTTACCGTTCGTAAGCAAAACGAATCGTTTCAGGATTATAGGAACCGAACATAAGAGATTCATCATGTTATTTTAAGACCATGTCTTTTTAAAGGTTTTCCTTTTTATAGAACTATAGTCTGTATTACTTTAAAAATTTTAGGTTCAGTACTTTCGGTGATAACAGTATTAAGGGTGATAAATTTTCATCAATTTTCTTAAATAGTTTTGAAAATACTAATCTAAATAAAAAAAAAATATATATATATATACATTTGAGACCCACACAATAAGCCCTTTCATTTAATGAGGCACGCGTAACTGTTTGCACATAGTTTGTTTAATTTTATAATTTGGCCCTCAAAAAGTGACCCCCTCAAAGAGTGATGTTTAAAACTCCTTTATTTACGTTGCATGTCTATGTCTGGTTCACAAGAATTGATACGTGTACTAAATTTAAACAATCGGTTCAACAGATTCAAAGCAAATTAGTTGTGACAGACGCATGAGTGATTCCATAAGGGTTCCATTTGTTTTCCTTCTGACATACAGAACCCAGAAAAGGAACCTAAATGTGAATAGGAAGTTTAGGTAACCCTCACGAACGTTTTTTCCTGATATGTTACCAGACGACAACTATGTAGACGACACTTCTGTAAATTTTGTACATTAGAACGAAAACTGTAACAACTTTCGGGACGTCTATTAATGTAGAAGCGGCTAAGATCTGACTGCTTACGCTTTCGCTTACTAACTACAGTAAGTATAACATTACGGGGCAGGCACCTATTGTAAGTACTGAAAACACAATAATTTATTCACTATGTGTTTATAAATCCGATATTTATCATGAAATAGGAAAGTATTATCCTATTTCATGTTAAATATCTATTATAAATATCACTGACCCATAATATTGTGAACAAAGAAAACCTGCCTTTAAGTTTATGTTTGTTGCTGAAAACATTGCGTAGATCTTTTGGCTTTCGCAATTTATTTTCACAAATTTTATCAGAATATTAAATCGGAAACAAAAACTTAAATAAAATTCTGGAAAACATTTTTATTTAAAGCTACGGTTCATTAGTCTATAATTCCTTACTTTAATCATTTAGCCGCCGTATTTTCGTACATTGTTAATTGTCTAAAACAGGTTTATCAACTTTTTCATTTTATATTTTTAAGACTTTATATGTTATAGTATTTTATTACAACGAATGGACGTAACCTTTTTAATAAGGTTACTCAAAACATTACTTTGAAACAACGAATTTCTTTGAATTAATTATTATTATTATTACTCCATTGATCACATTTGACCAATAATAAATAATTTACAATATAGTAATATAAGCAGTATTTCAGTGTAGGGGCAATTTTAAATTCCACGCCGGTGATGTAACAGTCGCGGTGTTCCCCTAGCGCTACCGGCGAAACCTTGCTCGACATCCTGTGCAAGGCTCACATCCGTAACTCTATTTCATTTCGGAACTGCTTCAATTAATTTAAATAGGCCAGGCTCTTGTTTATTTACTTTATTATTATATAATTTCAATAAAAACTTTCAAGTAGTCCCCGACAGTTGGTGGGTGAAACATTCAATTTTCATCAACTGATCGATTAGAAGCCACGTAAACTCAAAGTTAAACGTAAAATTAACAAGTACAAGGTTCATTAACGTCTGTCTTTTGTAAAGTTATTTGGAGTTAAGTAAGAAGTGGAAAATTTTGTGAAACTCCACGTCGCCCGCCTGCTTTGATTGTTTAGCGATAAATCGGAAGGAATTCTAAGAGTAACTCAGCTAATTTTCCTTCTAAAGTTATAACGTAAATTGTAACGACGAAAATGACGGATTTCACATTATCTTAATGGTTTGAGCAAAAACTCTCGTAATTTTTTATGCATGTTTTATTTTGTCTAAGCCATAATGCCTCTGTTTAAAGTTTTGGTATCTTGATCATAACGCACAATGCTGCGGTATGCGGTATACGATGTCGGACACATAATCGTATGAAAAAATGTCTAGAATGGTTTCTTATTCCATAGCAGTATGGGTTAGCGGTGAAGAGCAAGCGCGGTAAAGTGGGGAGCGGGTACTCCGCACAGCGCCGGCGTCGTGCTCGTCATTCTGTGCGGTGTGCGTCAAGAGTTGACAAAGGATTTGTTTGAAGATTATTTAAGAAATATATAATTTAAGAGAGTTTAAAAAAGGGTTGCAGATAAACCCGCAACCCTTCTTTACATAAAAATAAAGACATGTTACTAAGACTACTTCTATGTGTTTTCAAAAGTACTATAAATTATTCTTCCTCCTCTTCAAGCAAAGCACAAATTTCAAAAATATTGTTCATGTTGACACGCCTATTTTGATAGCTGCGGTAGAATCAACTGACCACTTCTCCGCACAGACAGCAACGCTGCGTCGTGACGCTGCGTAAAGCCGCTTATCGCAACGTTGTGCGTTAATATGGAGACTAAAGCTTAATAGTCTCTTCGTAGTCACGGTATATCTTATACATAAAATTCTCGTGTCACAATGTTAGTTACCATACTCCTCCGAAACGGCTTGACCGATTCTCATGAAATTTTATGTGCATATTGGGTAGGTCTGAGAATCGGCTCTTATTTATTTAAATGTTAAGGGTAGTCCACCCCTATTTTTTTTTTATTATTATATAAATTCTTTTTTTTTATTTCTTTATGATACAGCATTAGAAAATACATACAACCCTGAATTTTCAACTCTCTACGATCAACCCCTGTTTTTTAATAGCGATATTAGTATTTTAACTTTCATTGGTAGAATGTTTTAAAGTATTTAACCCAGTGAAAATAGAAAGTGAGATTGTTATAATCGATTGCAGTCAAGTCGATGTCAAACTTTTTTTTTTATGGAATAGGAGGTTAACGAGCAGACGGGTCAACTGATTTTAAGTGACTACCGCCGCCCATGGGCACCTGCAACTCGAGAGTCACAAGTGCCTTGCCGGCCTTTAAGGTGGGAGTAGGAGAGGAGGGGAGATAGAGAGATGGGGGGGAAGATGGAGAGAGGGAAGGGTTAGTCCACAGATAACCTCACTCGCTCGGCGAAATACAACGTAAGCATTGCTTTATCGATATGCCGATCGAGCCGGCCCATACGTGCCGAAGCATTGCTCTCCCACTGTTAAACTTTAAATATGTCAGTTTAGTTAATGAAGTACTTTGAAATAAGAAAATGCATGATTGGTGTTTTGTTATTTTTATAGTCATAGACCCCATCCCACAATAATTTAATTGTTTTTTGACTACCAAAATATTCATTATAAATAATTAATATGGCAAAACAACGTGTGCCGGGTCAGCTAGTAGTATATATATGTGCTTGGTTTTTGTTGTTCTAAATGTGCTTCATGGACTAAAACGGATTTGAAAATAAAAACAAGAGAAAGTAATGAGGAAACACAAGTCCGAAACTGATTGAACAAAACATGCACTATTCATAAAAAAACCGAGTAACCGTATCCATAAAATATGGTGTAGTAGGGGCAAAGTAAAAGTTGTCAAATCTTGAAATACAGAAGCGCGGGTTATAAAAACTCAACTCGACGACACTCAAGTTCATATGGAGAAAGTTAGTGGAACACTTTAGCAAATGTGCCGATTTCGTCACCCCGACCTTCCCAGTACCACCGTAGCCGAAATAACAAAAAAGTTTTTGACTTATTGGCGCATAAGGGCTTCGCTTCGACGTAAACATGTTGGATGTTTTTTAGCCAACATTTAGGCCAACTAGTTTATAAGTTACAGACGTTTACGGAATGAAATCAGGCCAACCGTGAACATTGTTGTTTGCTTAAGGGAACATACTCGGCCATAACTTCGGGAAAAGTTATTGAAAATCAGCCAATCGTTTTACGCCAGGAATTTGTTGGCCAGCTGTCCAAACTACGTAAAATACATGTGTAAATATGAAAAACAATCTTTTTGTCTTTCTATAATAAAATTCCTTACTAAGATTTAACTTCTTTGACTATTTTAGAATTACACCTTTTCTTTTGGATTTTTTTTTAATAATATTTTATTGAAGCTAGTCCTTAAACCACGGATCTCACTTTAACGTTTGAAACCCATTTAATAAAGTTACACACGTGACCTATTTTTTAAACTGAATATGTGGTCATCAGATCAACTAGTATTTGAGCTCACAACATTCACACGAACGAAACGAGCGTTTTGACATCATAGAACAAAGCTTGTCAACCACAGCAGCCAGAGGGCGCCTAGTTACGCTCAAAACTGACACAATGGATTTCATCATTTGTTGCTTAATGATTGTCAATTTGTTAAATTGTTGCTGTTTGGAGTTAGCCAGTTACGTAGATATGTAAGCGTGTTTATTCCCATTGTCACATTTAACTTTCGTTTAACATTGTCCATTTATGATATATACACATTTGACTTTGAGTACTATGACTTTCAAATGTTATTTGTATGTAAGAATTTCCAATTCACCTAAGACTTTACTAAACAAACGTCATGTTGATCAGCAAATCTGTACAAACCATATTTTTTCGTCCACTAAATTATGTCCAGAACCCCATGAATCATCGTGTACCGTTCTTAACGCAACCCCTACCGCTTACCCGATTGGCTTCCTTGTGAGTTATAGCCGCTGTGAGAGTATGAGCCGCACCCGTTAGTCGCTCGTATGATTGATCGCCGCACCGACTTCCAATTGTTAAATAGCCGTTTTAGCTAAGTATCACAAGATGTTACTTTTTGATTTCAATTAGATAGTAGCTGGTGATCCATTTAAGAGTATAGAGGTAAGTGGCAGCTAAACTGGAATATGGGACCATGCTAATGCAGAACAGTATTTTATCTGAGTCACCTCCTCCTCGCCTGTGATCTAATAATAATAACTTGAGACACCACACACACTCGGCGGTCTGATCCCAAACCAGGCAGAGCCTATACTACGGTAACCAGATTGCTGATTAACATACTTATATTTTACTAATACATACGTGTTATAAATAACTTACTCAGATAAAAAACTATCGTGCTCATCGTACAATTATTGGTCCTGGATGGGAGTTGAACCCAAGACCTCTGGCTCAGCAGTCAGCATTTACACTACAGGCCTGTTACCTGTAATCATCTTACCAAAGAATACATTTAGTGTTTTGAATATTCTGACTTCCATCTGCTGCTGAGCATTTAAATTAGTATTATCTTTTCAACTTTCGCGTTCCATGGTATATAATTATATTTACGGTAATTACGCGCTCACGTATAAGGTATTGCAAAGCTTTGATTTACCCAATGTTTCGACGTGAACCACTGAGCCAGTCAGCCTGTGACAACGGATAGTGCAACCTGGTTGAAACGTCGTTAATGTACGTACTTAAGTTTGTGTCTTTATTTTGTAGTTCTTCCATTACCTACTTGAAGGCAGGCACATTTTAAAGTAATAAAAATTAAAGGCTTTAACAAAAGAAACCACATAGATATGTTGTTAGAGGACTCGGACCCGCAACAGACAGATCAAGTTACAAATATGCGATCCAGACCTGCTCCTTATAAGCTATATCCCTCTGCCTACCCCTTCGGGGATACAGGCAGATATGTATATATGAAACAAGGTAAGTAAAATATAATAATTACCATTCAATAGCAGAATGTCTCAATATTCTTTATTAAGACATTAAATGGTAAAATAAACTTTACATTCTCCTGAGGCTGTTTCAGACGAAGTTATAACGTTTCAATAAAATTAAGTAGTCTGTACTTAGTTTGTGCTCAATACAAGTGATTGGGTTTGGATAAACTACTTTGTCGATATATGTTCAAGTATGTTCCTTACCTAACTACTGAAAGCTTAGATTTTCGACCGCTGTTGAATACTTTATACGATATCAAAAATCTTTTAATCTTGTATTAAGCACTAAGAGTCAACTCAAGAGTCGCAAGTGCATTACCGGCTTTTAAGGTGGGAGTAGAGGAAGAGGCAGGGAGGGAAGAGGGAGAGTGCAGGAGGGGGAGAAGAGAGGAAAAATGGGAGGGGTTAGAGCCTCTGGTAACCCCACTCACTCGGCTAAAACTAATGCAAGCATTGCTTCACTGTCGGTTTTCTGTGAGGCCGTGGCATCACTCCGGTCGAGCCGACCCATACGTGCCGAAGCATGGCTCTCCCACCATTTAAACCTTGAATAAAACATTTTTTCCGTCCTAGTCTTAGACTGTTCAGCAGAGGAATGTGATAAATAGAGACCAAAAAAACTAGACGTCATCACAAAATATCAAGAAATTCATGAAAATACGAATTCAGGAATTATCACAGACATTAACCAACACCAGAATAAGATGAGTAAAGCTGAAAATTAAATACTGAAAGCCAAAAAAGAACACCCACTTTACTCATAAATTTTCAAGACATGTTCTTAGGATGACATTTAGAAATACAATTTCCTTCCCACTTAGATTCAAGACTCTTACTTTAAGTTCAATAACCATTTTTTAACTTTGTATCAATACAAACCACAAACATGTGAAAATGTGATTTAACGCATTCGTGGTTAATATTGGAGTTTTAAATATATATATATAAACAAGCAAGTTATTAAGTCTTTCTCAGAAGTAAATCATCCTAAGAAAACTTATTGAAAGGACGTTCAGCCAACAATCATGAACAAAAGTGATTATATTGAAAATGTTCATAAAGCCCTTGTAAGCAGCAATTGAAGTAAGAAAGTTGTATAATCTCAACTGACTTAATACAGGCAAGGGGCAGTAGCTTCCTCTACACAACGGGAACAAGAGAAAGAAGTGGAACAAACTCCTCAGACAATGGAATGATTTCTGGAATGTTTTAAGCTTAATTAAATTTAACTGAGCGCTTTTTAAAATATTTTAATAAGTTCTGTAATCAACAAGTATGCGGAAATTTTATACTTATATTTGTAAATATAAGGAAGATTTCTAAATAGTAGACATCGATCATAATGAGAAGCTCTTTGACAATTTGACTTTGATGAAATATTACATTGTCAGTGACGTCAGACAGTTGATAGAAATTCAAATTTGAGAACTTGAGATACTTCACACGCGGCCCTATTAGCCCAAACGAGGCAGAGCCTGTACTATGGTAACCAGACTGCTGACAAGCATAATTATATATTACTAAACACATAAATATTATAGATAAATTATACCCAGACACGGATTATTACTAAATACATGTTTATCTGGGGCACAGTAGTGACCCCGCCAAGACGAGCCAAGCGAAGCGCAAGGGCACTACCCACTTTTTCTCGGCACGCTTCGTCGTTTTTTTTACCCTAACAACTTGGGTTTGGATGATACCCGATACACATATTTCTTGAGAGATGATGTCAATAGCGGACTTATTAAACATATAAAGTTTCAATTGCATAGCTCTTATACTTTAGATTATATTAATATCTAAATAACACCGATTTCCTCACTGACCTACTGATGATCATCAAAATTCTTAGGGAACTTTCTGAAGTCCTAGGAAGCTGAAATTTAGTATGCAAGCTATTATTAGTACAGAAATAACAAAATCAATCTAAAACTTGGCACTTTTACCCCACAATCCCTTAAACTAAGGTCTGAAAATTGATGATATAGGGAAGTTATAAGCAATAAAATACATATTTCAGTATTTTTAGTAAATCACCTCTCACTCCTTAAATTAGGGGATGAAATTAAGCGCACGCAAAACGCCTTATGGATACGTTGTGATTGATGATGAAGCAAATGTTCTCATTGATCAATATTAATGAGAGGCTTTGGTTCATCGTGAGAACGTGGATGATTGGGTCATCCACGTTCTCTTGAGAGCAGGCCTATATAGCACTCTCTAGAGTAACGATTTGCAAGGTATTCACCTTATAAATATTTTCATATATAATACCTTAAAAATACACCCCAAAAAGAAAGAAAAAATATTTTCATGAGCAACTTACAACAATAAGTGAAATCCCACCAAAAACATTTTCTCATAACACATTTTCATGCAACATTTTACATAAAAAGGTTTTTGGTGGGATCTATGCATCTACATAAGTACAATTTTAACGCAAAAAAAATACCGTGGTCGTCACACAATTATTTGCCATTGATGGGAATCGAACCCAAGACCTCTGGCTCAGTAGTCAGTATCACTAACCGCTACACCAACTGGCCCATATCTTTTGATATGTTACCAAGACACAATGTCCATGAAAAGACTATTCGTGAAACTATTTTAGGGAAGAAGGACGTTAGTTGTCTTTGTTTCATAAAACATATTCCATTTGATAGTAAACAGATAGGATGAAAGTATATCCGATGACAAAAACATACTTGTTTAAGTCGTAACATATATACACATCTATTTATTCTGAAATAGAGCCTTATAGTAAAAGAACAAATATTCGAAACAAATAGATAACTTGAAATATTCATAATCAACTATGTTTAAATGCATCACCAACGTCAATACACCTGATAAGCTGCATTCTTCATTTCCTTATTTTCTACCCTAAGATGTGGAATATTTTCTTCGAGCCAAGCTTGAGTACAACAAATTCAATTTATTGAGGACCGCACCCTTTTAAAGTCAAAAAAAAAAATTTAAAGTTTTCGCTATTGAGCACATGTTTTTGTTTATTTTACCATATGAATTGTGCACGCAATAGGTACCCGTAGTCAGTGTGTAAGGTAATGGTCTTACTACACACGTACGTCAATAGTATTAATTTACAGAAAGTACATACAGATTCCGGTATCCCTGGACATATAATTTTACTACGTACTTAGTTCACAAGCTTATTAAAGGTAACACTTCCACAGACAAATTAGTTTATTGTTTTCACTTTTTTTCCTTCTTAGGGTCCCGAGACCGAGACCCGAGTCTCTTGCGATAGACTCACTTGTGACGGAATACCGTGTGGTTTTAGTCGGTTCGATGCCGACATACCACTTCACCGATAGCCATGGTGAGGTGATGACCCGTGGGGGTCACCCACACGAAAAAAACGGACTTTTTGACAGCACGGATGGTGCAATGGTTTAAGTGGTCACCACTACGCCGAGTGTTGTGGGTTCAAATCCCACACGGGACAAAAATTTGTGTGATCCACAAATAGTTTTCTCGAGTGCGGGTGTTCTTTGTATATTATACAATATTTCTCACATGCTACCAACGGTGAATATATTAACTAGAATGATTCTCAAAGTGAAAAAACAACTGTTTGGCCCCCTCTCTGCTTATTGAGTAGTTCAAGCCCCACTCTCCCCACCAATAGACATTGAATCCTGCGAACTATATTGTCTATCGAAATAAAGGAAATAAATTGAGCAATAGAATAGTATAATAATGTAAGTATATACTGAATTTATCAATATTTCACACTAAGATATTCACTGTGATTTTATTTGTCATTGGGAACTGATATTTTGCCTGCTACTTTTAAATATTCAATAGTATAAAGGTCTACTTAAATAAAATTTGCATAAGAATCTATATAATCAATGAACAATACTCACTAGCTACTTAAAATGCTTAGTTTTTTAAACTATAGTATGATTCAATAACTACTTTGCCTTTCAAAAAGTTGGGGAGCGTAAATAATCAAATTATGTCTGTTATACATCAAATTGTTTTCCAACAAAGTTGTAGCTTGTTGTAAAAAGAGCTGACCTTAATCATGGAGGGTGTGCCTTGCATACCCGTGCTCAAAGAGTTCAGCAAATTGAGTACGAGAGAACGGAAATTAAAGTAACAGGACTTTGTGAGCGAAGCGACTACCAAGATGTGAAATAAAGGATTGTATGGAGACGGTATGTTGTCAATTTATAAAATAAATACACGGATAAGTTTAGCAATCTGTTTTGAATAAATGGTGAAAATGTCGTTATATAGCTGAGTTTGTCTAAACTACATTTATTTATAATTTACGAGAATACGTATGTCGTCGTCACATCAATAACTCTTATTTATTTTATTAAAAATAAATAATAATAATAATAATTTATTTATTTAACTAAAATAGGGGCAAACTATAGTAGATGATAAAACGTTTACTATTTAATGAAAAATATTTAATAGACATTATTATGACTAGTTATACCGGTAGCGCAATCCTATTGGTCGATTTATAAATATTGACGAATAGTGGGGTTGTAAAAGGCCATCCTAAAATTACAAGTTGTTAACAGTAAGTTGAGTGCTGATAGAGGTTCGAATAACATAGCAGTTATTATTATTTGCGACAGTTTCTAACATATAATATATAAGCGTACTATAATATTTACTACAATATTCATATTTGCAACCAAGATAGCTAACATAATATTTGATAGGTAGAAGATGACAAAAACCTAAAAATTCTTTCGCTAAAGGCACAGACTTTTTCAGTAAGTCCTGAACTAATAGAGTTTATCGTGCGTTTCCAGTTGCTGAGTATGATTTAGTTGTGAACTCTGTAACTGAAGTAGAGGAGAAAATCATCTAGTACATAACTTGTAATCGCAACTGTACATTATATTGTATTTATAAAGACTGTTGCTGTTATGCATGATCCATTGAATCCATTGAATTGTACATTATTCCAGCATGATAGCAGTTATCACCTACTTTCTAAGTTCTTGACACGAAAACGCTAAAGTAATAAGATGCCGTCATAAAAATATATGAACACTTTTCTTGCATCATTGCAATGACATAGGGGTGGATATCAGATTACGTAAACGAGAAACATACTGTCGTCGTAGGGGTGAACTACCCTTTCAGGGAGTAAGTTGGTGGGTGGGAGTCGAAGATCTACATACTCCAGTTTGAATAGTGTATAGCGTGAGCTGCAAACGGTCAAAAAAGACTTTAAATGTGGGGCCTACTATTACATTTATACTTAGTAGCACAATGTTCGAATTGTATCAAGCTTTCAGACACACCATCTATATGAACTTAAAAATTAACTTTTTAAATAATTTTGTTATTTTGTCACATTTACTCAAATGATGTCATCATACGACGACATCAGTCATATTATCGACTAGCTGTTGGCCGCGACTTCGTTCCTGTAGAAATTTTGGTGAAATCCATACATTCTTCCAGGATAAAAAGTTTATGTGCAATAGTCTGAAATATCAGACTATAATCTATCTCTGTGCCAAATTTCATCCAGATCCTTTCAGACGTTTTTGCGTGAAAGCGTAACAAACATCCATAAATTCTCACAAACTTTTACACATGAAAAATTAAGACAGTTCTAAATCACTTCAATGTTAAATAAATCCGTTTATTTTGATGTTTTCCGTCCTATCATAAGTGTTAATAAATACACCGAATTACATCTTGAAGAAGACCCTTGTGTGGATCGTACGTCGGATCGGATCTCTCATAGATCAGTACCAACAAATATACAATTATTAAAACACAACGTAATTCCAGTTTTTTTTCATGAACAATACCAATAGCTTTTCTGCGTGGGATTGGAACACAAGGCTCAGGTGGTTTGTGAGGTGAGCACAGCGCCAATTCAATAACTAACCAGTTAGCATTATTCAAAACAACTGAATTAATATGAACCTTTAACGATTTGTTAAAAAACATAAAGATACTGATTCAAATTAGTAAACCACGTAGTGTTTCTTTACTAATAAAGAGAAACGTGATATTGAAGAAGAATTGAAAACTATTATTTTTCTTAGAATATAAAACAAGGCAAAACAAGGCAAAATATTTTCTTGTTAAAAAAAAACATTCTAAACCAATTGCTTCTAGCCTGTCACGTCCCTATATTCATTCAATACACTTATACAATCGAAGGTTTTTTATCATAGACATAATATCCGATTTGGATATACTATGGTATACGCAAGTGAATATTGTTTATTAGTTGTTGTTAGTTTTAAATTTATATTTTTTTAAATTTATATTTTTCACGCAATTTTAGTGTAACCACATGCAGATTTGACATTCCCTTGCAAATGGGAGATAACTCGTTGGCCCACGAATTTTACGAGCTTTTACGAGCCTCGAAGAAGCTTGGTGCCTACAACTTTATAAGGCGCAGGTTCGACCACATATGGAATACTGTTCTCATATATATGCAGGAGCACCCCAGCATCTCCCTCTTGACCGCATTCAACGGAGAGCGACTCGAATCGTCGATTGCCAGGACATTCAGAACAGCTTGACCCCTTGGCGTTCAATTCAAAATTCAAATTCAAAAAAATCTTTATTTCATAAAATTTACCATCAATTATTCTAAATCGTCGATTTAATAAATAATTATTATAATTAAAAATAATAGATCAAACACACAGAGTCACCGCAACAATAGTTTGCTTCGTCAAATGTAAAATGATTAAAGAAAACAAAAATGGATAACATAATATCACATCTGCCTGTTTCGATCTATAACCGCCCGTTTCCAAATGGTTGAGCCTTGTGAGAAGAAATCGGGCAAACAAACTCACGGCCACTCTTAAAAAAAACCATACAGTTTTAACAATATTCAGTAAATATCACATCATTTTGTTGTGTGTTATAATGTTTTTAAAATTAAAAGTAAATGAACTAAAAAAAAGAATGGACAATAGGGAAACTGAAAATTAAGGAAAAAATTAAAAAGAAGAAGAGAAGAAAAGAAAAACATGAGAGATTGAAAATAAGAAACATATTGGCTTACATTAGATTTCTATTATAATTCCATCCCAAGCGTTTTTATCCTGTATATAATCGCCTACTGAGTAATAGCCCCTTAAGGCATAGCTGTCGTTTTACTGTAGACTTAAACTTGTTTAGACTTAACATTTGAATATTATCTGGGATTTTATTATAATATCGCACACATTGAACTTGAAACGACTTGTAAATTTTTTGGAGCCTAGAGGCAGGTACAACAAGTTTATGTTTATTACGTGTGTTAAAAGAGTGTATATCACTTTTTTTACAGGAGTGATCTTTATTTTTATGAAGGTAAATTAGATTTTCATAAATATATTGGCACGCCATTATTTTAATTTCTTTAAATTTATGCCTTAGTGAATCACGATTGCCTACGTTATAAATTGCTCGAATAGCCCTCGTCTGCAGCACGAAGATAGATTGAATATCGGCGGCATTCCCCCACAGTAGAACCATAAGACATTATACTATGAAAATAACTAAAATAAACTAAGCAGGCTGTTTCAACATCAGTCAGTTCACGAATTTTTCTAACTGCGTATGCTGCTGAGCTGAGTCTATTCGATAATCTCACTACACAAGTATTTTGACAAAATTATTTTAACCGCTACCATATACATTACTAAGTCACTACAGAAACAAGTATGCATGTGTATCTTAAACTTGTAGTCACTCCGCATTGGACTCTCACAAGGATAATTTTATTAGTGCAAGTTTAGTTTTAATGGAGGCCAGTAGTCGTGTTCAAACTATCGTTGTAATACAAACTGTATCACATTAAGATACGGTCCATAATTAGTATTTAAGTTAACCCTTTATCGTTTAAAAGGCAATTTAGGGTGTTTATGCAGTGAAGTTTTTGGTAATGTTTACCTTTAAGACGTTGGTTGGAACAATAAGAATCATATTAATACCGATTTAATGCAGAACGCTCCTCGTGTGTGTTTTAAACTAAGCAGGTTATACGTGGCTTCTAGAATCTGATCAATTAGGTTTCTTGCAAATTAGGTATTTCATTTAAATTTACGGATAGGTAATGATCACTGTTGAGGACTACTATTTGGATATTATCATCATCATTTCATCTATTCAACGTCCACTGCTAGACATAGGCCTCCTTCAATGATTTTCAAGAAGACTGTTTGGAAGAGGCCTGCACCCACCGACGTCGACGTCCTGCGCTTTCTGGTCCTTTCTTCATGCTATACGCTCTGCCTATTGCCACTTCAATCTGCGTTTCTCCTCATAGTTTGTTGAGCGACTCTGAGCTTGCTTATCAAGCCCATAGTCTCTCGACCACACAAGTTGAAAACCTTTGTTTTTAGGCAGTGAGTAATTTTGTTTGAGTTTCTGAAACGCTGCCCATCCAAGTTAGATTCGACGATTGACCTCTTTCTCGAAGTAGGACTTACCTAGTTTGACACAGTCATATATTAAATAATTGTAATCTGCATATACAAAATGCCTTACCAAAACAATGTTCGAATTTTATTACACGTAAGATGTATCACAGAGGATCTGGAACAGATTCCCCTTCGAATTTACGACAGATTTAACACGACATGATACTGAAATCACGCATGGATAAGTTAAATACCATAAGTGGGGCCAAATTAACATAATTTAGAGAAAAGTGCGTGATTCTTATCACACGATATTCTTATGACACTGTTATATATAATTTTTATGAAAGTTCAAAAATACATATTGTATATATAAATATTTAATACATTTGTAAGAAACAAAATGTAAAATGAGTATTAATATATTTTACCAAATAAATTATTCAATAAATTAAAAAGAATGTTCTTTATTCAAGTAAAAGTGACTCAAAATGTGTTTAATTATATTTTCACCTAGTAACTATATTAGTAGGTACTGGTTTTCAGACATTTTTTTCTATCATGCAACTTTTACTGTGTAGTTTGTTATAACAAAGACTAGCATTCACTGATGCTATTTTTATCAGATCAGCAACATTATCAAACATACAAGTTGTATCACATCTTAAGAAACTTTACTTAAATTGCCGATAAAGTATATATGCATTTTCTATTTTCATCATACGTATCTGTAACCATAATTAGATAGTTTAATTTCATAGCAAACTGGTCGAACCTTCAGGTAGCTCAAGCACTGAAACAATGTCAGGATGATTAAAATCGTTAATGAAACAACTTATTATTTATGACTTCATAACTGGTTGCCAACAAAACGACTTGTGATTGTGCAGCCGTATATTTCTTGTGTTGTAATCTGAATATTTAGTACAACGTCCAAATACTCGTAAGTCTGAGCGGATTGAGGCTTTAAATAAAGGAAGTAATAGGAGCTTTGTCTAGGGAATGACTGGCTAGGTACACGAGCGAATCAATTATATTGCTGTTACAACACAAGGATCTATTCAATGTTTATTTAACCTATCACGTCTGTAAAGGCGAACCGATACAAACAGAGATATCAAATAAACATACAAATATCTATTTTAATTGCGTTGGGAGTGGACACACGTACTTAATATTATTAAATATTAATAATAAGTAATCAAATACACAGAAAGAAAATACATATTTGTTCGTACTATAGCTAAAGGCCTTTATTTTAGATAAAATGTGCGATTCCTGAAATAGGGGTCATAGCAAGGCACACCGCAAATCCTTAGGCCCTTGTGAGTATCGTCGGTAAATAGAACAAACGTTCAAATAAACTCTAATAGAGGAATTAAATGTGCCATCTGGTTTACACTTTTATAGTGTAGACTAAAAGTAGTAGGGCTAAATAATGTAGTTTTTAATAAGCTTTTATCGATAGGTGAAAACTCAAATCTATGGCAGCCGCACTTGATGAGTAGGTATATATATATTTTTTTTATCGTGTGGAAACCCCCTCGGGTCATCACTTCACCGGGGCTGCCAGTGAAGTGGTATGTCGGAATCGAACCGACTAAAACCACACGGTATTCCGTCATAAATGAGTCTATTGCCAGGGACTCGGATATACCCTAGGAAGGAAGTCCCCGAGAACCCCGGCAGACCTTGGCCGCCTCTTAAACAAAAGGCAGCCACGCCCTTGCATACGAGCCTTGCCCCCCTTCCGGTTTAAAGAGGTGCGCGCGGAACACGGCGCGCCACCGTCTCAGGTCTGCTTCTGTTAGAGTAACTAGCAGCCACACCCGTTACCCCCAGGACAGCGCTCTTGGAGGCCGGAGATCATTCTGCGCTCTCCGGCGCCTGGTGCCTCTCCTTCGGGACGATAGGAGTACTAGCCCTCTCCCGTTCCCTTTCCGCCGCCTCTTTAGCGGACATCACTTCCTCACAAAAAGAGGCAGCGGATTCCCACGCACTCTCACTTTGGACCATTGACGGACACAAACTCTTCATACTCTTCTTTTGTGATGAGCATGATCATTTGTTCTCTGTCTGGGTGTAATTTATCTATGATATGTATGTATTTAGGAATATATAAGTATGTTTGTCAGCAGTCTGGTTACCATAGAACAGGCTCTGCCTAGTTTGGGATCAGACGGCCGTGTGTGAGATGTGTGAAGTTATTATTATTCCTCTTTATTTATCTTAATACTTATAAATTACATTTTTAAATATGTACAAAACAATATATATATATTTAAAAATATAAAAAACAGTAGACCACTGACATCGGGTACAGGGACCAAGACACCGGTGGTTAGGGCTCCAAAGACAGGAACCTCTTCACTATACGGGCCGTGTCAAGGAGAACTGCCTTCTGCATCAGTCCCTTGATCCAGCCGTTTAACGCGAGCCTCTTAAGGTGTTGATCGAGGCTCTTGGCTATTAATCCATGTGCAGATATGACAATCGGAACAATGATTGCTGATTCGATATTCCACATATCGACAATCTGGTGAGACAAATCCAAATATTTTATTTGTTTTACTTTTTCAAATTTCACGAGGTTCTCGTCATGAGGAACAGCGATATCGACAATCATTGCGCGGCGCTCTAATCGGTCTATCAGCACTAAATCAGGTTTATTGGCAACAATAGTTCTGTCAGTGATGATAGATCGATCCCAATACAATGTGGCACGACTATTTTCGAGAACTGGGTCGGGCACATACCTGTAATATGGCACTTCTGAATTCACAAGATTGTATTTAAGGGCAAGTTGTTGATGTACAATCCTGGCCACTTGAATGTGTCTATGAAAATATTCCCCGTTGGCAAGACGAGAACAACCAGAAATAAAATGGCTGATAGATTCACCGGGACGGTGGCACGCCCGACAGATGTCCACCGTACCATCTTTCACGATATTTCCGATAGTTATTCGTCATAACAATTTCATCCATAATTACCACACTACGATGCACTCCCAGGTCAGTATGAAGAAAATATTCTCTAAGGTTGTATATCTCGCGATTGTGTAGGGTCTTAATGTTTAAGAGTCCACGACCCCCAAAACTTTCGCGGGATATACAACCTCATTACCGATGAACGTGGGTGGTGCATTCGGAATGCAGTCAGCAGTGTACGGACTCTCTTGTCAAGGGCATCCAATTCGGTCTGAGTCCATCTAAGTATACCAAAGGAATACATAAGAACCGGCATGACCCAACCGTTGCAGGCACGCATTTTGTTACCCCCTGATAAAAGACTTTTAAGTACTTTTTTCAGGCGGCCAAAAAAGCACTCCTGCGGCGCTTGTTTCATATAAGATTCAGGTATTCCTAATGACTGTGATATACCTAGATACTTGTAGCTACAGTTGCAGACAGAGATCTGAGTTTTGTTGAATCTGAAATTTCAACTCCTTCAGATTCTACTATGACGCCTTTCTTTACATGCATGACTGCACACTTGTCCACACCAAATTCCATCTTGATATTGCAAATTAGTGGGGGCAATAAGTTTCAACTCGTCCATGTACAGAAGGTGAGATATAACTCGATCGTCTTTCTGCAACCTGTAGCCTACCCCTGAACCCTCTAACAGCGTACTGAGAGGATTCAAAGCTAGGCAGTACCACAAGGGACTCAAACTATCACCTTAAAATATACCCCGCTCGATCTTTATTGGTGCATCGTTTGCCGCAATCTGCCGGCATTCTGGATAGTAAAGTGCTGGTCTCTACTGCCCCATACATAACTTCAAAAAAGTGCAAAGAGTTCTATCAATTTTATACAACTCCAGCACTCTCAAAAGCCATGTATGTGGAACCGAATCAAAGGCCTTCTTATAGTCTATTCAACATGTCACCAGATTCTTACGGTGACGACGCACCTGTAGGCTAATGGCCATATCTATGATGAGGAGCTCTTAAGTGAAACGGGTCCCGCTTCTACATCCATTCTGAGAAATAGATATGATCGAATTTTTATTTAAGAGTGTAGTAATTTTGAGTCTCAGAATAGATGTTAGAAGCTTATACATAGTTGGTAGGCATGTCATTGGTCTATAATTTTTGGGATCCATGGCACTACCAGATTTATAGAGTAAGTGGGTTACGCCAGTTGTCAAAAAATGGGGTAATGAACCGGAATCCAATGCTGCTTGGAACTGAGATGCCAAACGAGCATGCGAGCTTCGGAACCATTTCAGCCAAAAGTTGTGCAGTCCGTCTGGTCCGGCTGATTTCCAGTTTGATAATGACTGGACTGCACTACTTATGTCACCTGTGGCTATGGAAATTGGTTCCATTGCTTGTATAGACTTGCATGAGCGCTCGACATCTCGTATCCAATCACCTTCTGAATGAGTGACAGGCACCGACCAGATATTACGCCAAAATTCATTTGTAGCATCATCATCTGGGAAATGCCCGTCACTCACACAGGGATCCGATTGTTCCCATTTTTGGTAAACCCACCTCTCATTTCTGTGGAACATACGATTCTGATTATACCGATCTGTTCGCTTTTTGTATCTTCGAATCCTATTTGCCCATGCATAAACTTTCTGCTTTAGAAAGTCTATGCGCTCTGTGACACATGACATATATTGTTGAGGACTAATGTCAGTCCCTAAGAATGCCTGTTTCACAAAGCGCACCACTCTCGGCCGCGTGTTACCCGATCTAAAGCAGATTAGCTTACCGATGAGTGTCCTGGCCTCAGCAATACGACGCTCGATTCTACACTGCCAGGTTGGCACAGCAGGCTTGGGTCGAGTAGTAGCGGTATTTACAGAGAAATGTACTCCTGCTACTCGACATGCTGCGACAGCCGCACAGTAGAGAATAGAGTGTGTATCACTAAGATCTTCGCTATTGTCTAAATAATCAGACAACAATGAATCCAGGGCACACACCAGCGCTATATTTCGTCTATGAATAGGCAAACGGGATAAACGTGGTCTATTAATGTGATTCACAAACCGGTATTTCAGAATCGCATCCTCCAAGGCGCTCCTTAACCTTTCGTTGCATTGGGTACTTACAGATATAGCTTCACTATCCACAATTTCATCAACATGTAACTGTGTTACCAATTGCGGTGTGTGATTGACCACCGAACCCACAACTTGCGATGAAGAAGGGATAACCAAGCTATTCCGTACGTCAGAGCGTAGCCTCTCAAGTACGGTATCATCCAGCAGGTGACAGCACTGTATAGCCCGTACCTGATCCGACAGTCTTTGTGCTACACGTTGACAGCTGGTTCAAGCTCCTGAAACAGAGACAGTAATCGAAAACGGTACGCAGTAAGGTTAGTTCCCAACTCTGTAGCCCGATAATATGCCCGCATGACGTTTTCATTAATTGATTATTATTATTATTATATTTAAATAATGATCAAAAATGCCCCCGTTAATTATTACGCTGCCGCCGTTCCGCTTAAATATACTTTAAAATGCTTAAGTTTAAGAGTACTTTACATTCAGAAAGAAAAGTACTTATGTATTTAAACGGGAATTAACGCGATCACGAAAAGGTATTACATACCTCTGAATTGCCTGACATTTCGACCAGGTTGCACTGGCCGTGGTCACAGGCTGACTCAGCCTGTCAGAATACATCATGGAATACAATCATGAAACGCGAAAGTTTAAAAGCTAGTATAAGAAAAGTACTGTTTCCGAGAGATAGAAAAATAACTTAAATGCGAATGAAGCCTAAGCTAGTTAACCATAATTAGTTCAGACAACTTTTTGGCTGCACAGGGTGTTCTGACCGCACTTGACATGAACTTACTTAATTACAGTTTATTAATCCTCTTATTTTCTTCGCTTTCATAAAGGTATTTAAATAATTACCACGTTAAAACAGAAATTAGGTAATCGCTGTTAGGTATAATGTTACACAGACATTAATTGCTATAAATTGTACAAAGCCCCAGAGGATACCATTCACAATCATTGACGAAATATAAACAGTAAATCAACAAAATCTATTTGTTTAAAGTCTTTTCTTAAGTATATTTATGCCCGAGGGTGTCAGAAGTTAAACGATTGTATTTCCGCCTGATAGCCAACAAGATTTCCTCTGGTTTTCCTGTGCTGATACCGCAAATATATAACCAGTGGTTTATCGACAGGAAAATCACTTCATTTCTGTTTGAGACCATCGCCGAAGACATCTTTATTTTATTTCCGTAGCGGCATAACGTTTTAGGGTTGTATCACTTCACAAGAAAGCTCAAATAATACTATTTTATATTGTTTTCGTTTTAGAGTTTCTTTTTTTTATACAAATACGTTTTTTTTACTCTATGGAGTATTAGGATATTTAGTTTCGTATCTCGGGAATACCCAATTAGTTTCTCGCCCTTCGGGAGCCCGCGACTGCGGCAGTGTATAAATATGAATATCAATCACAAAGCTTTTCATAATAAACAGTAATCACATTCTTGAAACACACGATTAGATGATTTCATATCAGTCTATGTCATTACAAAATAAACACACCCTTATCCTTAAAACATACATCAGCATTATTATAAGCTTCCTAACAATAACAGTCAGTCACATTGGCTGACGTTTGCTCACCGACGTGACGTCTTCGTATCACGTAGCTCTCCGCCTTAGTTCAGTGATAATTGGAAACGGTGCCAATAGACACACCTCAAATGTCAAATAAATATCGTTTCTCAATAGAACTTAGACGTCTGGTAAAGGTTTCTGGGTGAAACCATCGAGATATTATGTACATAATAATTCAGTGGGTCTAACGTTCAAAAACATTTTGCTAATATCTTGAATGACAACCGACTCCTGGTTTTCGAGAAATACTTTGGAATAGTCTTAGAAAAACAATAATTTCTTTAAAACAAGAAACGTAGGCGTCGTCAAAGCTGTCCATGTAGAGGCTTGTAGGAGGGCCTCAGTAATGGTGACGATGATGATGATGATTATGGTGAAATAAATATCACGGTTCACTGTATTACGAGTGTTTAAATTGTAACAATAAATCCTTACTTTCAGGTTGAGGCCTATAAAGTATAAATTAGTAACAAACTACATAATAGAGCGAAAGATTTCCTCGTAACCAAAATATTTATATAGGGTAAACACTAGTTTGCTAAAATAGGTACACTAAATTTTGTATGAATAATAAATGCATTGAATTTGTATATAATTTGAGTTTTGGAATGATTGTATTGGTTCGCGTGACTTCTGAACATAAATTATAGACTACATTGGTGCCTGTATATTTGTAAATGTGATGCCGATTGTCTAACATTGTTTTTTAACAGTTTAAAATATAGATTTTTGGTGGTTTAATTTAATTACTAACTCGCGCTTATTTACATTGTATTTATTATAAGGATTATCAGGACAACCTGAAAAGGATTTATTGTTACAATTTAAACACTCGTAATACAGTGAACCGTGATATTCATTTCACCATAATCATCATCATTGTCACCATTACTGAGGCCCTCCTACAAGCTTCTACTGATGAGCACGATAATTTGTTCTGTGCCAATGTGTAATTTATCTATAATATGTCTGTATTTAGAAATATATAAGTATGTTTATCAGCAGTCTGGTTACCATAGTACAGGCTCTGCCTAGTTCGGGATCAGACGGCCGTGTGTGAGATGTGTGGAGTTATTATTATTTAAAATTAATTTCTACCTTTTCAGATTGCCGTTAAAGCGTGTTTTTTTAAGATTTTTAAACTATAATTTATTTATCACTTTCTTTGTTAAGGAATTATAGGAGTTACAATTATACGGAAAAGTCCTTCTTTGATGGAACGTACTGAAAATGTTTCCTCGGGTACTACACTATTGTAATGCGAGGCATATTGTGTCTCAGTATTATCGTAGGAACAAGATTAATCTACTCTTGATGTAATCGGCTTATTACTTTAGTCATCTAAAAATAGAAAGGTGTCTTTTTAACACCGTAGTTTATCTTGTACTGTTCCAATTTCTTATTTAGCTCAGCTGTATCTACAGAAGCTTTCGAATAAGGCAATAATGGTCGAAGGTTGTAGTATTTTACAGTCGACATTTACGATGTCGTTAATAATAACTATAAACCAGATATTAGGTAAATTTATTGATCTAGTTACAAGTTGCGTAAGTACGCCGAATAAGAAAATTCATTAAAATAAATTGAAGGATAGTAATTTATTTTATAGTGGGTAGGAGGTGCCGTGAGGTATTGGCGATACGCATGTTACGGATATTCACCTGGGTTTGCCCGATTTCGGGTACGTTTAACATCACGCGTAGGCTGTGATTGTTTGGTTAGTAGTAAACTTTAACAGCTAAGTTAATGATTGATTTTATAAAGACGTTGGAGTTTGGAGTATTGAAGATCGCTCCCGAGCATAAATATTTACTTTGGGTGAGATTAAGATTAAAATAATATTTATAATTATTAAAATATTTTTTTTTAAACGGAAACGTTTATTTTATTCCATAGACAGTACATAAATACCCCTAGGAGGTGAGGGAAACGGTTCTTACTTTAACGAGCAATTGTAAACAACCAATCGCTATTATGACTAACTGCCGCTTGCTGGTAAAACAGAGTCCAAAAAATGCTAAAAACTTTACCATATCAACGAAGTAGAATTATGTATGAAGATGTATGCCTTTATCCTTATTTCCCCCCGGCAAACTCTCTCGTACATCTTTCTTCAACATTTGTAAAAGTGAATTACAATATCATCTGTGGTTTTTTTTTTGTAAAATTAGGTCTTGCAACTACAATCATTATTTATTGCAGATATATAATACGTTGATACACTTTTGTATAGTACATAAGTTCGGTTGAAAACGATCAAACGTTACAAATTTAATATACAATTTTAAATCCAATGAACTGTTAAGAAGTCTTTAACTAAAAGTAGAATTACTATTTTTAATCATAGATGAACCATAGTACGGTTTATAAAATAAACAAAATAAAAATATTCCACTTACAACAATTACCTATTACTCAAATCGACAGCTTTAAAAAATGGCAATAATTGCAAATTCGCTTTCAAATATTTTCGATTTGATATACAGTGTGTGTGATATTACACGTAGTGAGACGTTATGGCACTTAGGATAAACTCTTACTGAAGATTTCAGAAGCAATAAAATTCACATCAAAATAAAGCACTCTCTAATAATCTATACAATAAAAGAGCAAGGCTGTCGTAAATTAAATCACTTGTCTGTCACCCGTCAAATTTAACTGAGCCCCGAACTCTAATGCCTCCAGAGAACCTTCAGTGTCAGCTTACGAGTAATTATACTGATAAAACGAATCTTGTATTCGAATATAATTTAGCAAATTGGTGGGTTCATTATTTATACAACTCAGAGAATGTGCACCTTAAGGATATCTTCATATAAGGTAAAATGACTAAGAGAACTGCAGTAGACATACATCACGTCTACAACATGTTTTGTGAGTAACTAGTACAAACGGAAGAAGAGGAAAGCGAACAAATGAAAACTCCTTTGCAAGGAGACCAATCCTCCTACGGTGGCCGTCCAGTCCGTCAGACGGCGGTGAAGGATTTGTGGGGGGTGGGCGTCTCATGAATATTTTGTTGTAGAAAGTGTTTAATTTGCCGTCTTCTTACAAAAAAGCTAGCTCTCTCTGTTTAACTAAATTGATTCTAGCAGCTGAGATTACGGATGGTTTTGAGAACAGCGATATGCGGTTTATCCAGTTGATTTTAACCGCTAACAATGACAAAAAGAAAATAGGTTTCACTTCGATACTATATTCCATCTAATTGGAACTCGCCACCTATTGGCTACAAAACCGACACTACTATTAAATCTAGAATGTCAAACAATGGTGAATTTCAATGATTTATTTGAATGCTATTCATATTATTCCAATCAAATATAATTTATTTAAGACCTGATTATGTTTGAGTCTTTAAACAGGATATTTGTTTATTTTTTTGGTCTTTACTGTCTCTCGCTTGGCTAAGAAAGAAAAAGGATTTATTTTATGTCTAACTCCTTTAATTAGCTTCTTATATATATACTAGCTTTTGCCCCCGACTTCGTCTGCGTGATGGCCGACATCAATTATCGTAGAGTATAGGTACAACCAATCAATGAAGACTTCTTGTTACTGAGTATGAAATAAATAAGGTTTAATAGAAAAAAAAAACTATTTCATTCTATTTCAAATGAAAAATCACTAAAAAGCAAAAAGAAAATCCCATTAATCTATTTTCACCTTGAGTTTTATTTCTTAATTAAAATTAATATGTTTCACAACTTTTAGTAGGTTAGGGCAAGCTACAATAAATTTAATTGAATAAGTCATTACCTGGTAGAAATCCATTGTTAGATAGTAATTGAGGAAGAAACCCCACTCATCATCGGTTTATAGACCCCAACAATGACAACAGCCTAGGATAAACCTTAAAATTATTATCATTCCACGATGGTGGAGCCAATGGGTTTAGACCCATCATGGAGGATTGGCTGGAGAGGCTATTGGTGTGGAAAGGCTCTCGCTAGTTTTGTCCATAGTCCAAAGTGAGAGTGTTTGGGATTCTGGCGCCTCGTTTTGGAAAGCAGTGATATACGCTTAAAGGGCAGGGAACAGGCCCTAACCCTCTCCCCCCGCCCTCCCACTACTCCGATCCATCCCCTGCCTGCATTCCACCCTTCCTGTACTCCCACCTCAAAGACCGGCAACGCACTTGTGACTCTTGAGTTGCAGTCGTACATGGGCGGCGTAAGTCATTTACCATGAGGTGACGGGTCCGTTCGTTTGCCCTTATCGGTTATCGAATAAAAAAATGTAATGTCTGTTAAAACTGCGTTCTCCGTAATATTCACAAAAAAACATACTTACATGAGCGTCCTTCTTATATTATAAATTCATTTTGTAAATTTGACAGGAAAAAAGTTTTGCTAAAGACGCAACGTAAGGTGTGTACAGTCCTGTCGCAAATCGATTCCCCCAATTTCTTTAAAGATTAAGTGTTGTCCCTGTTTTCTTTTATGAATCAAATTAAACGAAACTAACCCATATGTATTTCGAACGACGAACCAAAGCAAACCAACTAATCGACTACTAAAGAAATAAAAAGCAAAGACAACTAATGATTTTGTTACAAACGAAACTGTTTGAAAAGAAACCGCTGAATTACTTAAATAACTTAAGTAAGTACTATTTGTACACAAACTTTCATTCCCTTTTTTTTTGTGCTTGTGGAGCTGGAAACCCCCTCGGGCCATCACCCACCGGGGTTTTCAGTGGGGTGGTGTGTCGGAATCAAACCGACTAAAACCACACGGTGTGCCGTACTGCGCCTAAAATAGGAGGGATCCGCTAGAAAAACTTTCATTCCCTACTTTAATCCTCTAGGGAATGAATTTTCAAAAATCATATCTTATATAATACCCACATCATATAAGGAATACGTCCTCTAAATTTCACGTCTCTACAACCTACGGTTTAGGCTGTGCGTTGATTCGTCAGTCAGGACAAAGGATATAATTATGTATTTATGGGAATTAAGGCGATCACGAAAAGGTATTACATACCTCTCAACTGCCTGGCGTTTCACCATGTTGCACTGGCCGTGATCACAAGCTGACTCACGTCACTCAATCGAAACGTCAGGCAATTCAGAGGTATGTAATACCTTTTCGTGATCGCGTTAATTCCCGTAAGTACATAATTATATCATGGAACGCGAAAGTTTAAAAGTTGCTACAGTGGATTTTATTTATATGCTCTCTTGTATCTTTCTTGGAAACTAAATTTACAGCTTCCAAGAAAGATTTACATTTATCGAGACTTCCTATCATGTTCGGTGTTTTCGTGGATTATTCTAAAGAGTGTCGTAAGTGGAAGCCTGTAGAGGATTGGTTTTTAAAAAACATAAAAGTTAAATAGTAAAATCCAACAATTCAAAATTTTTGATTGCGTGAGTTCACCTTCGAAATATGTTAAAAGCAATACAAAGACGTGAGCAACGTTGTCAAATTGATGAAAATCTCGAACACTTATGTCTATACATAAAATACTATCTTCAATATAAAGGTTTTCATTGATACGACTTTCCAACTCTCCACCCTCTTTCGTGGAAGCGAGGCTGGAATAAGATTTATATGACTCTTTGCGCTCTATAATTGATTTATGCGGCACAAAACGTAGTATCACATTACATAATAACCTCATATTCTCGGCTGTTGTATAAAAATGAAATAAAAACGAAATATAACCGTAGCGGTCCAAAACATTGCCGAATTTTGCCGTAACTCAGTCGACTCCCCAAGGAAATATTTTTTCCGTACCACGGTACATTATCATATCCTTATTATGGTTACCACAAGAACTTGAAAAACAAACATTGAAATTATACAGCGCCTTCTGTAATTCCAAACTAAAGCAGTTTGGAATTATTTTTTCTTTCTGTCCTCACAAAATAAAACAGTATCTGAAAGGAATAAATAATATATTATGCTCATTTTATAAGAGCTGGTACACAAACCAACGGACAGCGACGCATTAACATCGTAATAGATAATTTAAAATAAATTGTTAATGTCATTGCCTTTACATAATTTTGGTTTAAATAATTTTGAGGGGGCAAAACTTCCTTACTTTTTACGGGTATCTTAAATACTACTTGAGTGTGTATTTTATATCATTTGTACACACGAAATGTAAAAAAAAAACAGTTTTTATTTTCGTTAAATTTGTTAAGAAAAATTACGCTCCACTTGTCTAGACTGTGGTTATCGATTGTTTTTTACTATTTATCCAAAAATAAAAATGCGTGGTAATCGAAATGTCCATTTTTGATCATAAAACAGCTAGGTTGACTGGGCTATTAGCTTATCGTAATTACTTGTTAAGGAAAATAAATAAAATGTATTACAAGCCAGTAATAAGCAAAAGAAATAACAAAGTATGAAGTAAAAAAATCACTTGTACTATACTATCTAATTAGAAAGTAAGAATAGAAACTAGATTGTAAATGTCTCTAAATACTATAGCTTGTTAAAATTAGGAAATGTTTTGAGAGCATTCTAAATACATTCTAAAATAGTGAATGTTCATGGGTACATTGTTGCCACAAGTAGGTATGCTAAACAATTGTAGAATACGCAGAGATCGTGTTGATATTTTAAAGTATATCTGACTTATAAGGTACTATATGTAGAATACGTAGGTTACCCACTCATCTCTTTTTTTTTTCATAATATTCATCATGAACTATTGAAGTAATATCGGGCAAAAAGATTAACAATATCATCACCTGTCACACTGACTTTATTCTGATAAAATATTTGAATTGGTTTGACACATAAACATAGTATATGGTTTGACATTGCTTTTGGATCGTTTGTGACACATTTGTTTTTAGTGTAACGCCAGAAAGCCTTAATGTTTAAAAGCTTAACGTCTTATTCAGTTTGTTCAAAATATATTTTACAGCATTGTTCTGTGACAGAATTTGCCCTAGCTCACAATATTCTCTATGTCATAATCTCCATATATTGTGAGTTATACAGAGTACTAAGTACATTACGCTAGTTCAGGTGCACTTAGGTTATCGCGCGTTGCGTTGTTATAGTGTGTGCGATAAATAATAACTTTACTATCTTCGTGGCTTACAGCTAAGTTGCACGGCAAAAGTCATGGCCATTAGGGCATTTCACCCCAGCATGTTTCGATATGCTCGGGTTCAAACCCCCGTGGCTAAGTGTACTTTCTCCAGTTTGAATAAACAGTAAAAATATTTTCACCAATATAGCGGTGACCAGTATAGCCCCAAGGGAGTGTCCTAAATATTGTGTCTCACTGCCGCCGCCCACTGGGAGGAGCTGAAGATTAAGACTTCACAGGATAAAACGAGAGGCACCGAACTAACTAGCTGACCAATCACAAATTGTGCAAATTTAATTTATAATAAATAAAAAAATACACTACAAACACGTCCGCTCTCAATAAAGCTCAAAAGCCGTTCTTAAAGAATATGAATACACAGGCGTAGTATGTCGCTTCACCCCTAATAAAGGGCCCTGTGGCATTCCCGATCTACACATGTACTGGTACAAACTAAAATAAGGTATATATCGTATAGGTAATGTGGTATATTATATCGATCACCAAGACGTCTGTCAAAATATTATCTATAATCTAATCTCTGAAAGGGGCATTTTTATGAAACACGCCTATGGGCTATGATCTGATGATTTTTAATTTGTATGTACAGTAAATGTGTGGAGAAATAACTGAAACCTGAAGAAATCTTATCTTATCTTCCATAAGGAATCTTAGTTATTCGAGAGCCAAATATCAAAGAGGTTCGAACAGACCGACGGACCGTTACCGAGAACCTAACAAATTTCCAATATACCACCCATATCCGCTGGCTTTCGAATTTCCAGTTTTCAGCACTTTTAAATCCAATTTTGTTCGTTGGAATTTATGGAGTTTGTAGGTGACCCGTCGGTCGGTGAAGTCGGTTTTGTGCTGCCCTCTATTATTCAAGGTGTCCGATTCCGTGCCTCACGGTAACCTTTTAAAAGTTCAGAGTTTTTGGTTTATAATATAAGGTGCTCTACACGGGAACGTGAGAGAAAATAACTTTTGTGGTACGTGTCGGGATCAAAAAGGATATACCAAACAATTTATCTTATTAAATGAAATACATATCTTATAATAATTAAAATTAAAAAATATAGTTCTTAGAGATTTATTACTTTTCCTTTACAGCGCTCCTCTTTTCTTCTTTTGTAGCCATAATATGGCCTTTTCTTAATATTGTTATAATTGACTTGATAATAGAAATATCTATAATCCTTGGTCTATGGAAAATATTATTTTTAATTTTGAATAACGAAAAAACATAGGCTAACAAAATAATAAAAAAATAAAGGAAAATGTGGTTGGTATATAACCCCTATCTCGATATTGCTACAGTGCATAACCAAGTGGACCAACCCAATATCCAAAATAAGTGTAAACTAACTATCGTTTATTTGCGAAAACCTCTTACATTTTTAGAGGAAGATTTATTTGGAGAATTTCGTGGAAGGTATGTTGGAAGCTATCTCCCCGGGGCTTGAGCTCCGAGAGTGATGATCCACGGGCACGAACCGTCGATCGCACAAAGTCCCGTGAGAATTGTTGTCATAATATAGAAATATATCGCCTTGACTGTGTTCATGTAGTTATTATTTTAAGTAACAGGTTTTACCGCATTTTATTTCACCTCCTTTAAGAAAATGTGTCATACTGATGTCATTAATATACCGATTTCAGAAAAAGTTTTACTGAAAGCAAAGAACAAAAAGTAGCCAATAAAAAGAGAAAATACTACAGATTCAAGAATTGAAGATAAGGGGTACAAGAATCTTAAAACATGGTTTATCTTGGCATCACCTGGAAATTATAACCGAATATCAAATAATGACGACTAGCAGATTTTATGAGACACGTGTATAATAATATGATCACACGAATCTACTGACGTAAATGGTTTATTATTCCGTAAAACGTATTTAAGTGGAGGTATCTCGAAGCTATAAGTCTGAGAAATGTACTATAAAGTAAGAGTGCGCTACAAAAGATCAGAAATGGTCGAAGTAGCACCATCCACTAATCACTCGACAAAAAAAAAGGAATATACTATTAATATGTATTTCATAATTCACGTTGCATTACTATAACACACATATTTATGTATGTGTTTACATACCATTTTCAACAGGTTAGCCTTAACTCTAAATTATTTCTTCTACATCCTTTTGCGGGCACGATGCTACAGAGAAACAGGTACACAGATACAAAATCAAACTTACAAAACCCCTCCGTTTGCGTCGGGTTAAAATTTCATATTTGTTATCATAAAAAAGTCTACTGATAATAACGCCCAACATTACAAAACCGGTACGAAGACCAAAACTATTACACCCAGTAGTTATTACTACAATTCGAAATCTTAGCGAGTGGAACATTAGTTACGTCCACAGTAATGCAGCCAGAAATCGTTCGTTAGCCAAGATATTAGCGTGAAACTGCTGATAAGTGCGGATAACGAGCGAACTTGGTTGGCTACAAACTACCCTGTAATCATACAAATTATGTACTCGGGTGGAAAATTATCTAGACTATGCAATGTAAAGTGCAAATATATTCAAATATATTCAGCAAATATATATATATATATATATATTCGTATAAAAAATATTTTAAGGTAACGGCCTCACTTAGACGTATGCGAGGTGGATCTTGTCTTTTTTGAAGCTGTGATGGTTTTCTTTTTTTTAAGTCTTTTATATATTTTTGACCCTATAACTCAAGCATAAGCTAAAAAGGGCTGTAAAATTACGGTCATTTGCTAGTTTTTTGGGTACTTTTTTAGTAATTTTATAGATGTTATTTACTTATTTATTTACACTTCCTGCAGATTAATTGCAAGAGGCGGACTTGATGCCGTAGGTATTTTCTACCAGTCGACATTTGGGTGAATCAGATAGACATCCGTGACAGGTGTATAATTAAAATTGCGATTGTAAATTTAGAAAATGAAGAACATTATTAAAAAAGATATATATTACATAAATAAGGTACTAAATACATAATAAATAATCTAAATAAAATATTATATTACACTTTAAAAACACATATATTTTAACCTGCTTTATCCAAATTTCTACCTTCCCATATCGTATCTTTGCCACTCGCGGCGCTATCGCTACATATTATAAAACAAAGTCCCCCGCCGCGTCTGTCTATCTGTCTGTTGGCGATAAACTGAAAATTACTGAACAGATTTTCATGCGGTTTTCACTAATAGACAGAGTCATTCATAAGGAAGGTTTAGATGTATAATTTGATAAGATTTTTTGTGAATTCATTGAAATATGTTGATGATTGTTGAACATGTCTCTGCTGCACTGCACCCGTAAGAAGCCGGTGGTGGTGAGTGAGTTGCTAGTATTGAATAAATGGTGCCTAAGTTTTTGATAATATTTCCTTTCCTACCCATTTAAAGATTAATATAATTTAATAAGTACGTAATAAATTAAACTAGAGACTATTTCCTATAATTCACGTAGTAACCTTTTTTTTTGTAAAATAGCTTTAGAGTACGAGTGCGACAAACCAACATACATCTACACCAATACGTGTTTTTCGTTCTCCCTGTCTAGGTATAAAGGGAAGGTACTGCCATTGCCCCCCCTCCCCCCTACCCCCAATTTTAAACAAACAGATACTTTCCAAGTAACCTATCTTTTGAGCACCAAGTGACTGTACTATAGCTCCTCCAATTTGGTTCTAAACAATTTAGTTTCTAAGATAGTTTAACTTTATCTAGGACTCACTGAAAGTGGTTCTCTGCTGAAAGTCACAGCTATGGAATTTTGGATGGGATTGACAGAAATAAAAAAATAGTCACCAGCAGTTTTAAACGTAAGGTATGTAAACGTATACTGTTTTACTTAATTTCACTTTTTCATAACCAGCATCATATGTTATTTTTAAATAAATAATGAAATGATGCCTCATAAATTAATAGAATAGAACTACTATTAAATTGTAACTGACGCCACATACGGTAAGGCGCCATGCAGCAGGTACCTACAATTGTAACTGACGCCCCATACGGTAAGGCGCCATGCAGCAGGTACCTACAATTGTAACTGACGCCCCATACGGTAAGGCGCCATGCAGCAGGTACCTACAATTTTTTCGTGTGATCGATAATAATTTCCCTATTTATTTGGATTAACCTGCTTAATTTTTAAAACACTTTCAACGCTTGAGTGGTAGCGTCGGTAGGTATTGGAAGCGTTTCCTCTTTATTATTCTTCTCTTTCTACCGTATTTCATGTTAATCCTTTAATATCAAAGGTTAGTGTAGTAGGACTGTTAATAAATTGTACTTTAAAGGTATTACATATACCAGTCACTACTTGTCATGTATCAAAATATTTTTCTGCGAAGTGTAAATAATAATTTGGCATATTGCCGTTTGCCAATAACAATACGGATATTTGGCAATCCATTCGTAAGTCGATTGGCGTTCAATGGTCGTTTATAGTATCGTTTATAGTGTTGAATTTAAATGTAGAGTGGAAGTCAAACGCGAATGATCTCTGCTTCATCGGATCAATTTTGACGAGTGTTTCTACTGATAACTATTTGATAGATTTAACAAGAGAGATTCAGGTGAAATTAGAGCTGCTTTGCCTGGGATATATAGCTCCGCCGCACAGGTAATAAATATTAATTTTTCTACAAATATAAAGATGTTGCCATAGTTAAAAATAATAATGACTAATTTAGTTTGAACTTAAAATATATAAAGTTTAACTAACTTGGAATTTACATTTTCAATAATCATATTTGCTATAAACTTATTATCATCGAAGTAATGGGAAAATGTCTCACTGATTCAGTAAACTGAATTAGTTTGTAGGTATATTAGAATTTTAAATGGTAAGAATATTACTCAGTATACGCACAAGCTTTTCTCTTAATTTTAAAATCATCATCATTATATTAATACGTGAAGAGAATTCGTTGTACATTGCTCCGAGCGTGATATTTGCTTAAAAGGGGTTAAGCAAATGTCACGCTCGCAGGAATGTGATACTTGGAATACTCAAAGTTTATATGTAGTAGAAGTGCAGAAAGCGTCATTTTTTAATCAATACATGTTAAAAATTGAAAAATTGGCCCCGTATAAATGCTGACCTTTCCTAGTGCCATATGTGTTTACAATGACAAGTCAAGTTATACTGTTCATTAATCTGAAACAAAACATTAAAAATTTAAGAACCTTAGGTCGACATTCGACCACCAGGCGATCTCTAATTTGAATAGAGACATTGCTTGTATCGCAAAAATAAAATATCAACTCTAATAACGGGACCTAGATCCGAAACAATCAAGTACCTTGAAAATACTTATACATACATACATACATACATACATACATATAAAGATGGGCGAATTAGGAGTACATTGACAGAGAAAGGTAGGTAAGAAGAATCCGTATGGCTTATACGAATAGATTGGGAAGTGTAAGCAATGGCTCAAGCATGTCAGGGTCTCATACCTGTAACTCGAACTGGCTCTTACCGAGAAGTTGAAGCCCTGTAAGGTTAAATTGAAAATATCTAGTGTAAACAGTCATAAGGGCAACTAGTGTATACATTTTGAGTTGTGAAAGGGTCCACCGCACAAAAACCCACAAACATACATTATCTTAGTAAATTTGTATGGTTCAACTAATGAGTGAAGAAGGTTAATGTAGCACCAGTTTGCCAGCGTATACAGCTTTATAAATAATTTACCATCGGCAGGTGAATACGTTTGTTTGTAACCGTAAAAGTATAGAAATATATCAGCATTAGGATTCACTGCTGAATGAAGGAAAGTCGTACCGTCTTCTACAACAAAAAAAATTCTTACCTCACGTTCATAGATGAGCTCTCGCTGCCTTCCTATATAGAGCAGGTATTCGGTCCAATTAGTGCCTGTCGAAAACTTTACTTCTCCAAATCTTACCAATTTACACCTTAAACATAAAACTCATTTCTATACGTAGCATTAACTAATATGTTTACTAGGCCCAACATATAATGGTGCCTCAAATACGTAATCTACTAAGAATGAGATAAAATCATATCTACCTCTGTTTCAGCGTAATAGTACTAATTGCATTAGCAATTAGAAGCTAACTAGTTATCCTAAACTGAGTTATATTTCATAGATAATCACGTTATAAATATTTCGTTTGATGTGTGAGAACGGGCGAGATGGGAAAGTTTTACGCTGATTTTCTATATAAGTAATAACTGATGTAGCAGAGCCTCCACTAATTTGAGAGTGAGACCGCGGTTGAATCATGCCGGGCCACCGCTGGGCTTCAGCGGCCGGCCCCTGGGCCTTAATTAATGTCTAGAGGTCAACTCAGTCAACGCAGCTCTTTGATGTTCAACAGATTCGTTAGTTATATTGTTAGAGCCCCTTGCTAAACCTCCACTATAATTATGGTCAAGAATTTGAATATGTAGTGCTTTATTTGAATACTATTAATCCGCAGAAGAACTCTTAATATATAATATTATCTATGTATTAATTGACTCAGAGTCAGCCTGTGACCACGGCGAGTGCAACCTGGTCGAAACGTCAGGCAATTCAGAGGTATGTAATACCTTTTCGTGATCGCGTTAATACATAGATAATATTATATCATGGAACGCGAAAGTTTAAAAGTTAGTATAACTCTTAATATAATCACTCGTTCGAATTTAAATCTTTAAGTTAGAACGGTTAATCCAGACAAAACTGAGACAATTTTTCTACTCATGCGACAACATTTTACTGCGTGGTAACTAATGTGTTTTTGCTGATAAGTAAGGTACTTAAGCCACTAGATCCCTAGGCGTTCGAAGCTTTGATAATCCAAATTATAATTCTACAGTTGTGTACCCTTGTAGTGGCAAAACCGTCGCAATACATTCTAGCCCCAAGTTAAGTTCGGTCGTTTGTGAAACTTCCGTTACTGCAAATTGAGATAATGTAATTTCTTGGAATAATAAACTATATTTTTGTTGACCTCAGATACTATTTATCACCAGTACATAATTACTGGAACATAGTAAGTTATAGATACATATATGTTTAGTGCTAACAGTATGCCCTAAAACATAATGTTCTTTTAAGTACAAATAACAAAAAGAGTTCTAATAATATTTTTGAAATATTTAACATATGATAACAGTAATAGATTAATAAAAACTCAGCTAATATTAAGTAAATGCTACTGTGGGTCCATATCGAAGGATAATAGTGTTATGTGCCATATCGGCACCTCAATCCAGACGAATGTTATAAACGCGTCAGTACTTCTGTGTCTGTCTGTCACGTTTTCACTCCGTTTGCAACCAATTTTAATGAATGTTGGTATAGAGCTAGATGGGACTTATGAGAAGGACATAGGCTACTTATTGTCGCGGAGATAAAACTTGAAGGGGGGAAAGCTTGTATGTGAGAATAGTAATTCCTCAAGTTTAGATATATAAAATTCATGCTATATTGAAATAAGATGAGCGACATTAACTACTAATTCGACGCAGATGAAGTCGCGGGCACCACCTAGTATAACTTTTATGTCTTACGAATGTTATGAAGGCGAAAGTTTGTGAGAATGGATGTTTGTTACTCTTTCACGCAAAAACAGCTAAATAGATCTGGATAAAATTAGGATTATAGTCTGGAATAGCACATAAGCTCCTTCTTATTCTGGAAAAATTTACGGATCCCATGGGATAGTTTTCAGGGAAATTTCCACGTAAATGAAGTCGCGGGCAACACCTAGTATATCAATAAGACAGTCCTTATGCAACTTATATCTTAAAAACTAACTACAAGTATTTGTCTGTTTAAGTAACTATTAGGTAAAAACAAATATTTCGTTTAAGACCTCAAACTTGTACAGTACAACCTTCCAAGTTTGAAACGACCTCCAACTTTTTCCGTTCTATAAATAAACGTGGGTTCCGAAGGCAAGTCTGAGGCTATATTTCATAAAGGCATGGCTCTCGGAGGCTTCATAAATTATACGAGGGCCGTGCGATAGAATATCGACAGGCAAACGTGACCGCACTGCACGGGCCCTACACCGCCCTACACCAGCCCCGGCCCACCGCGCGGCTCGCCAGTACCCAGATCTTATCGAGCCCTGTCGACGTGCTGATGAATTCATTGTTACTTTATCATTGGCTTTTAAAGTGTAGTTTTTGATAACGATTATGTTCGAGGCAAGGTTAGAATAATGATAGGGGTTTTGTTCACATACATTATCATCGTTACAACTTTATTGTAAGTACAACAACATACCTATGATTTGTTTTTGGACTTACTGTGTTTACGGAATGATGTTAAGTATGAATAATTTTATTCACATATTTTTTGTATTTTGTAGCAAGTATAAATAAAATCAGACAGCATCCTATGTATAAAATTAAAAATATATAAGTATTTTTATCAGCAGTCTGGTTATCATAGTACAAGCTGTGCCTAGTTTGGGATCAGACGGCCTTGTGTGTGATGTGTAGACCAAAACTAGGTATATACTAATTCAAAAATAGATTAAATTAGGGATGGTAGCACATTAGTGTCATCTTTTTTGGTTTATCACTTTTCAGGTCTCAGTCTAGCACCTCGTGCACGCTTCTAACAGAAGAAGTAGATTTTTCTTCGCTTGGTAGGGCGTGGTTGTCGTGGTGCCGCTTCTAGTAGCTTAAAGGCCTCTTTTTGGCCACATCATGTTTTTTAGGTAGTTTAACTCCGACATAATTCCTTCTTCGTGCCCTCTTGAATCATGTACTGTCTTCATGTTTTCTTTCTGTTTCTCTCTCTCAATTCATAAATACGTAAATGTCCCAGCAAGATTCCTGCTGTCTTATAGCAAAATTGTAGACTAGACTGTACAAAAGTGTTTAGATATAATAATAATAGGTGATCTATAACTGTTACAAATCTGAAACATGAGGATCTGATAAAGATGAAGTGTAAATCTTTCAGTTAAAGTTAACCCCTGACGCAAAAAGAAGGGTTGTTATGATTGTAACGTGTGCATCTGTGTGTATGTCTGTGGTATGATTTCGGTTTTGTTTGTTAGAAAGATGACTTGATCAAGAGTGTTCTTAGCAAGAAAATCTGTTCAGCCGTTCGAATCTTTCTCTTTTCTAATAGTAATCGTATTTTAGAAGACATATGAAGCGATGCCATATCGATCCTAAAAATGGGAGGAACGCGCAAGTAGCCGATCTGAAGGGAGACATATGACATGTGTAAAAGTAGACGCATTTATCTATATTCTAGTTCACATTCGAGAACCGTACCTACACGCAACAAAACGGTCGACCGCCACATCAAATAAGTCAGTAAAAGCCTATTAACAGTAATTTTACTGTAATCGGTATCTCGAAACATAATTTAATTAATTTCTGCAGGGTAGTAAACTAACTCAGGTCAATTTAAAACTTCGACGAGGAGTTCTTCAGTACAGTTCGCTTGTTTCAAGACTGAAGAAGCAACGATGATTCAGTTTCGCAAACAAGATAAGAATAAAAAAATTGGACATGAAAAAGAATCACTAGGATCACTAACAAAAGTTTGACTTACCATTTTCATTGCGCAGACAAGTATACGCTGGAGTAGAGACTCAGCAGGATAGTTGATGGACATAGACATGATGAACATGGATGGATATATGGCAGTTCATCGAATTTATATAAATTTGTTTGCTTTTAATAGTATTCACAACGAATGGTGTCATTGTATTTTTCAACATTTCTCGAATTAAGATAAAATCGTCGGTACTAGCACTGTTTTTATTATTCAATTATGTGTCCGATTCCTGTACTTGGCCAAGAGTGGATTATGTAATCGTAAAACATGCTAAGAAAATGCTATGAGGATTTCACAAATACCTTCAATGTTTGACATTCCTCAACTCAGTATTTGAATATCGGAGTTAAGCTCAATCTTTTATTAACTTTAATTTGGAATAAGTTAACCTTAAAACATTTAAGATCAAGATTTAAAGATATCCAAATAATAGAACCTCTTCTCCTTTTAAGTTATCTTTCTCTCGCGGAATATAAATATCTTTAAAGGTCAATTTGGTGCACAATATACTCGTAATATGTTTTTGCGCTGGTCATTTTCTTTTAGTTAGAATATGAAATATATAAAAAAAAGTGTGCGTGTGTGCAATTCACACACGGCAGAAGTAAAACTCCAGAAAAGCAGCCTACGAGAGAATGAAAAATGAAAAAAAAAATCAACACAAATAATTTACTACTAGTAATTTACTAAGTTAATAAATTTAATTTTCGATAATTTCTATAATAGTTATTGGTCAAATTATTTTATTTTTATTTTGTTCAATAGGTACAGATACAGACAACAGATCAAGACATACAAATAATGGCCTTAATAATAAACATTAAGCAAACCAGATCCAGTTACAACTGTACGCAACTTTCAAAACAAACATTACTTCGTTTCCAATATAGATTAAATATAAATTTGTAAAGAATCAATTAAGTGTAAGTGAAATATGGAGAATAAACAACTAAAATAAATTTAATACTCAAATGCACAAAAATTACACCACGTTGACATTGGCACGCAGGCGCAAAGACAAAGATTATAGGAACTTTATCGTGATGCTTTATCGTTTCATCGCATTTCAAAAAGACAACGATTCTAAAAAAAATATAAAATCTAGATATTACTAAAGAAGTTTCACTTCAAAAACACCACAAAAAAATATATAAAAAATAAAATAATGCCAATGATATAATTAAATTCTATGTTTATTAAATCTAAATTCTTCTAATATAATTAAATTCCCAAACCTTAAATAAATACTAGTCCAAAGAATGAATATTTTTGCAAAGTTTGACATTGACAATAATAGGCTTCAATAGAATGAGGAATATCTAGAGTTTGAACATTGATCAGAGTCTCTAGGACCATAGCTCTTAGGTCATTAGATGACGCTCGTTGAAGAAGAACGGAAACCATCGACAGAACACTAAAGGCCTTTTACAAAAGATGATAATATTACTAATTTTTAATAACACCAAAAGTATTACCAATGCTTATTTAAACATAGTTTGTGTATGTTTATAAAATCGCGTTCTTTAATCACAAAACATACTCTGACGAAAGGAGGGGATGATTCCAACGCAGTAACTGGACGGGTAAAAAAACCTACTAAAAAGGTACTTGTAATTTTTCAGCATGTCATAAATCTGGTGCACGTTACTTGGTTGGCAGAGAGACTATATATCATGCAACGCAACGGTCGATTCTCAAACGGGCCAATAAATTGCGGCAGCACGATTGCAACGGCTTCAAATCTAAGCCAACAGAGATGTGGAGGTTTCGAGTTCGTTCACTGTTATGATATAATAGCTGTGTTATTTTATCGAGACAGACGAACTACCTCTATAAATACATATGAGTATTTAGCCACATATATGTCTGTGACGTAATTCTTTTATTACATGTATTGTGATGATGTGTGATGGTGATTAATAATAGCAACATATTGTGGGACATATAAGACCGCACGATCTAGACTAAAACTAAGTATAGCTTGTACTTTGTTCTCTAGAACACGGGTAATCATACTTCGATACATACAATATTACTAGCTTATGCAATCAGGCTTCGCTCGCGTAAAAGTAATTTTTCCATTCCTTGGGAACATTCTTTTTTCGGGGTGAAAGGTATCTTATGTCCTCTTACGCGTATGCAAAATTTCATGATGATCGGATGAACGGTACAGCAGTGCAAAAATACGAACAAACACTGATGTTATATATGAATACAACGTTGTGTGAAAATTTTAAAAGAATCAGTAAAAAACTTTAGGGGATTTGCGGTTTTTAACAAACGGACATAAAGTTTTTGTATAAAGGTATAGATAGAACGTAAAAAGAAACGTGTGTGCGAAACACGAAAGTAGGTGAAAATTAAGTAGTATATTTTCATTACACTTCTCGATAGGCCCATACGAAGTTCATGTGACTCTTGCAGTGTTTGTGGATACATGACGTGTGCTAAACGTGACCAACAGCATTTGATTCGCAGGCAATCGCTTGTTTGTTGAAAATCTCAACAAACAAGCAACACTTTCGTAATGTACATATTTTTTTTTTATCTAAACTAATATAATATTATAAAGAGGAAACATTTGTGTGTATGTTTGTAATGTTTTCATACAAAACTTGGTATGTAGATAGTTGGAGACCTGGATTAACGCATAGGCAATTTTTTTTTCGCGACATTCCCACGGGATCGGGACTTACGCGGGTGAAACCGCGAGACCCTGCTATAATATATAATTTTATTAATAAAATATAACCATTTGTGACCTTATTACAAATGGTTTAAATCAAAGACTTAAAGTTGAAGTATAAAACGGTGTCAAAGTTATTATTAATCTTTTTTTTTTAATGCTAATAAAATCACTAGCTTCATTTACGTTGAATGCTATGTTCAGCTGAAAAGAACCAAGTAATGAAAACTTACTGCTATTCTATCTATATTTTCATTATTGACAAAACCATTCACAAATTATGTCTATAAGATGGGTGCTACGACCAAAGCAATACCCGTATACGCTCAGGTATTACAATTTCATCGATTGCATTCGTTTTTATTTCTCTCTCTCGTCTTAGACGATAATAGGATTCATTAACATCCTTTGAAATCTGATCATAGCACCTTTCCCTCGAACTTACCATAATTTTATTCCAATTTTTGCACTTCACAAATATTATAATTAAAACGGCACTAAACAGCACTAAACAGGCAGATGTGATATTATATTATCCATTTTGTTTTCTTTAATCATTTTACATTTGACGAAGCAAACTATTGTTGCGGTGACTCTGTGTGTGTTGATCTATCATTTTTAATTATAATAATTATTTATTAAATCGACGATTTCGAATAATTGATGGTAAATTTTATGAAATAAAGATTTTTTTTTGATTTTTTTTTTTAACGAAGAAGTAGAAAGACAATTGTGAGTATTTTCATCGACATTGTTTTGCTATGCAACGTTTAGAACACAAAATACTTTTACCAAAAATTTATAAATTTATTTATAATAACAATTTTCAGTTTTTGTTGTCATATAGGTATGTACCAATGGTTTACACTTTTTGCTGTTATTATATAAGGATTAGAAAAAAAGTTAACAATGATCGCTTTTGTAGTTTTCATGTATTTTGAGAAAAAACTGTGACACACAGACGGATGGCGGAGACACAGTTGTCTGTCAGCCTATGTCGTTAGTCTCTCATAGATCTGTGTTCACATCACAACTTGAACGCTTGCCATTAACTAGCAATTTGTTCAAAAATGTGGCTGCGTCTGCGTAATATGTAATAAAGAATTCAATCATTACGTTACGGGTTCAGATTCACACTACTGGTAGTCTTTAAATAAATAAAATCGATTCATTGAATAACTCGTCTGCAATTACCACAAAAAAACGTGCATGTCATATTTTGTTTTACTCATATTACAGTCTTTACAGGTAAAAACGAGTAGGTAATCCTAAAAAGACGCGGAGCCTTAGGTTTCGGACCCAATACGAATAAACTTTATTTTTTATTATGACTTTTCTAAAAAAGTTCAGTATAAATTTCTACGCTGTATTACTAAATTATACTTCGTATCTCGTAAATTTACCGAATAGCGGGTCATCGCTGGCCGCAGTTGATTAAAAAAATTGCGGACTGGTTTTAATCTTTGCTTTATGAATGAACACTTGAAGAGTGCAATTCTGTTTAATTTATAATCGACTGGAGAAGTATCAACCGTCATACAAAATAGTTAAACTAATGACACAATCTGCATAGTTTACTGTTCATGCTACTTAGTAGAAATGTCCTTGTGGACATATAATTATAGTTTAGTAAAACTGAACTGAAAAGAAAAGAAAATGTAAAAAGAGTTCCACTATCCACCTCCTGGCTTAATCATCAGACTATACTATCATTTCCAAGCCCAATCTGTTGAACTCATCAAAACGAATCATATGAGCCTAAACTAGAGGAGTTTACTAGTAGCCACTGAATAATTCCACCAACCACGACCTGACCCCATCATCAATTCAGCTCAAAGATGCCAAATTAGAGTATTGTAATGTAGAGTAATTATTAGCAGCAGGTTAAATTTTATATCTAAGATTTGTTGACATTGTTAGATAGTCACAAGCGAAGTTAACTTCAAGTATGTTGAAAATCATTAACGCCTTAGCGATGGATTCAAACACCCTTAGAAAATGCTAAAACGTAATTTATGTATGAATTAGAGTGAAATGAGATTTTGACATAAACCATTAGAATAAAATAAGCAATTAAAATGTATTAATTAAAATCAGAATCAAATTATATTATCAATGAATAATATTCTTACGACACAGTATTTGTATAACTACGTGACGGCATTGAACATTTCAGTGACGGTACATGTGTGGCAGTGTGTTTAATAAACGTATTTTTTTTTCTTTCTAGTGTGTTCTAATTAATATCTGTCATCTGTTAGATAGACGACAAATCTTCAAAACGAGACGTCAAAAACTTTTTTTGTATCTACCATAACCTTAGATAAGGATACCACCGGCAAGTGATAGCAACCGAACATGATAATTTGGTTTCGTTAATTACTTGTTTAGTTATACCAAATACTAAAATAGTATTTTATGTATTTATCTGTGTTTTTGAGTTCTACACTCAAACAGTTAGTTTTAATAATCAACGTCAAGATGGGATGTTAATATAACGAGATGATATTGTTATTTTAGATTATTATCACGAGACGTGCTTTCAGGCTAAAAGTACAAAGAACACATTTATTCATATTTGAGTAGTAATAGTAGTAGTAGTGGTAAAGAAAATTCCTTTTCAGTAGTAGTACTGGAAAGGAATTTTCTTTAAAACATACCGTTTTTTCATTTAAGAAAACTGCGCTTGAATTCAGATGAGTTTTTTCCGAGAACTATTTTTTTAACCTTAGAATTTTTATCTAGATGTTATTACTGTAGCTATATGAGAAGCGAAAAGACTAATAAATATTATTCGTTGTACGTTATTATTGCCAAATCACAATTGCTTTTTATATGACATTTTCAGATTAAGCAACCATCGGATAAGCAATATTCTGAGTCTTTTTACACGACTACCAAAAAAGTTTCTTTATTCCACCACAAATTTATACTAAGTATTGGAGCAGATTTGTGTGTGTACTTCCCAAGTGAATCTGGCTACAAATTATAAAAGAAATCAATAATACGGCTGTATGGCGCGGTATTTGGCAGAGCAGTTGTGTTTTTGTTTTTTTTAAATTAGTAATTATTTTTATTTGGACTAATTCCAACAACACTCTTACTGCTGTCTGTCCTGAACGGCAGCATTAATAACCGACCAAAATACCGGGACAACTTTCTAGATCTATGCACAGATTACATGAGGGAAATACAACCAGTAGGAAACCCGCAAGCTGTGCCGTTGTCGAAATGTGAAATATTGTCAAGTCATATGAACAAGACTTTAAGATAGATATAGATATACTAAGTTTGCAAATACTAATTTAGAGACTGTACACACCTCTAAGTATTAAAGTAATAAATATAGATATACACCATGGGTGGTATAATTTTTCATAAAATTGTATCAATATTTGTTTTTGTTTTTAGTTTATTATATTAACGCTACGTATTGTTTTATAAACGCACAAATTTATTAAGTATCTAGGTACATCGTCTTTCTATGTTATAAAAAATTGTTATATTTTTTTTTCAAACGATGCAGTTAATAATAATTAACAAATAATAAATAAAATACACAATAAATCTAAATACGGATCAACTTCCCGCAAGTAACTTTAGGTAAGTTAAGTAGGTCTTTGCCTGGTGATCCTTGCTTAAGCGGCCTGACATCCAAAACACTTTAAAACTTATTATTGTTAACAATAAGCCACTGAAGTTAACCGAACCTTAAACCTTAATCTTACTTATAATTCTTGACAATTTTAATTACTTTCGATAATTGGCAAATTGTAAGTAATTGCGTTTAATAAAATACCCTTCATTATAAACTATACTCCAGTTTTTTATAGTCCGTATTACAATAAACTCACAGTGCTTACGTTGTCTCACGTGTATCAGTTGGTCGATTAACCGGCGCTTTATTTAATTCTTTAACTCATAACATAGAGGTTTATGTATATTACACATGTGTATTTTACATTATTTATTGCGTTACCTTTCGAATTTATTCAGTTTATACAATTGATATATTGCTTTGTATTCATACGAGTTCAAAACAACTGAAGTTACATATATTTTCGCATTTTGCATCCATTTATGTTGATCAATAGAACAAATAAAATAAAGAGTACTTTGTTCAAAGTCAGTGACAACTTTTGTTTAATTTTCGTCTCTTGTAGCTCTTGACCTTCATGAAGCGTATTATAAAACCTGAGCGGAGACAAATTACGTTTTTCAAACCGGCCCTCTCCAATTTCGGTTGGATTTCACAATAGATACTATATCATGGCCATTGGCTCATTTATAAAAACGTCAAATAATCTCCCTCAGTAACAGAAAGCCTATTGAAAAGGGTATTTTTTGAACGAGTTGTGCGAGATACGCTTGTTTATGAAAGTTCCGCGAAGTCGGCGTGCCACGATTAGCTTTGCCATAGGTTGCCGAACCGGCGGAGATATTGTGCAGATATTCTTTGATGCTAAACGCGTTATATAATAAAATTTCAGAGAACAAAGATCAGTTTAAGGCATACTTATCTTTATAAGGGTTCTACTAAATTTGTTACCAAAATTCTCGTTGAAAGTTTTGTATTGCGAACCATTCTACTCCGAACGTTCTTCCCTACTTCAAAGGAGTCCAGTTTTATACTTTTCTTTATTTCTATATATTCCTGAGTTCCGAACTGAGATGAAAGATAGAATTAAGGTATCCTTTGTTGGGCTTATTCCCTTGGGCATCCACAGAAATCGCGACTTGTATTCATATTTGATGGGTAAATCGAGACTTAATCGCGGTTATATATGTTAAGGCCGATACCTTTTTGTTTTTGTCATCGTCACGTTCTAAAATGTTTCTATTTATTGGTACCAAAGCCATACCTTTAGATAAAGGTAATAGTATCAAACTCGTTCGTGAAGTGTTTTAAATTTGTCATAGATGGGAATGGGATGGGAAAAGGTTAAACAAGTTTTAAGTCATTTTATTTTTTGTATAAATAAAACTCTAAAGTAATTGTTTTCTTAGTAGCCGAGTTCTAATTTCATATATTTTCTCTTTATATTGTAACGGTACTTCAGGTTTCCGTCATTTTCTGGTTGAAGTAAGGGTAGGCTGAACATATCAGAGCTGAGCTGGTCGGGGAATACGACCGCCAATGCACAAGTAACATAAGACAACCGTTCGCTTGTTCATATAAAAAAAGTATAAAAAGCGGAACCAAAAAATAATTCATCCTGTTTTATTCAGCTACTATATGAATGACAATATAACTAATTTAAATTATCATCTGCAAAGTCAATCTCATATTAATTATTATCCAACGAGTGTGTCAATGGTTTTTCGTACCCTTTTTAGGTTACAATATTTCGCATGAATTCATTTGAACTTCAATATTCTAAAAAAAAAAAAAAATTACCCATTCGCCATTCATGGAGGTCATGCAAACAACGTATGTTCATTCGAGGCCATGACATAAAATAATATTGAATATTAATAACGAATATCTATCGACGACTGCTGTTCGGTTCTCCGGTGACAACTTTTTTATTTTGTTGACTTACTCCTCTTCGTCTCGTTGATAGATTGTTTTGCGGAGCGTCGAATATTGCTTTTTGTTCCTTTAATAATGCTCATGACAAGTACATTTGAAAGATTTTGATAAATTGACTCTGATTGTAACGTAGTTTTCCTAAACAACATGAATGCTTTACATTTGACCTTAGAAGCTTTACTTGTATTAGGAAAGTATTTTAATACAACTCGTATAGCTAAATTGTAGGTAACTATTATTTGCAAAAGATTTTTGTCAATTGAAAATAAAATTATTGCTGTCGACCTCGTAATCTGAAAATCTTTTAAAACAATGTAATTTGAATGGAAGTCCCTCAAGGATTGTCGCAAGAAGGAATATTAAATTACAAGCTATTTTCTAAAACGGAGATAATGAACCGAAGAAATACGAATCTCTTTGTTCGCAAAGTGATCCTTACTTAATTAATTCCTTGGGGAATATGAAAAAAAGTTTGTTAAGTTCGGAAGCAAATAATGGTGCGAGTGGTCTGAGAAACTCGGCTCGCTTGGCTGTCTAATTTGTTCCCAAGTTTCACATCATTTCTTTAGTGGTTGCCGCCTTTTAAATTGAACACAATGCTCTCTAAAAACAATTCGAAGATCCTCCGCAAGACACTTAACTCAAGAGGCTGAATTTGGACACAAGACACAAGACTTGACCCATTTACTCAACACAGACTGATTTTAGTTACGCAACGACTCATTTAGCGCTGATAGATATAAGCTGTCCGTCATCCCTACCGGCGACATATTTTATTTATACTTGTACTACCCTCGTGATCCTTTTTCAGAAATTGCGAAAACTTTGTTTAGATATTGTTCATAAACATTTGCTCGGTCTACTGGTCCAGAAAGTTTGCTCTATCAATCATCCACAATGTATCGAAAACTTACACAGAATTACTTACCGATTCAGTGAAGTTCCTTTACTAAAGAAAATATCCCGTACCACTTCACTGCAATTGTTACTTACTAACAAAACTTTGGCACTACGCTACTTTTTGCATTCACTTATTTGTTTGTTTCGATCATTTACGTTTTTAAGGTTTTCAAATTTTATCTCAAGCTTAATGCAAACACAAACACTGGACTTTTATCTGTATTAGATCCATCACTCAGCACTGGAGCACAGTGGTATGTTTGATAAGATTTAGTATGTAGTGTAGTGATAACACGCCAACATCGCGGTACAGATTGATGGCGCCCAACGTGGGACGGAGCGTACAGACGCACAACGCGAACGCGCATTCGTTCCGCCGACCGGCTAGACACTGCCGGGTGCGCACGCCTGAGCCCGGCCACCCCCCTCCTCCACCGCTCAAACCCTCTACGAACCTTCGCACACCCTGCTGCAATTCGGCAGACAAAAAAATCACATCAGAAAGGAAACCTTTCTCTGTCACTGAGCTTCAATAGTCGTTCTCTCACCCTTAAGAACTTAAGTACTGGTCTTTCAGTTATTAGTTATCTTACGTTTATCGGTTTCTAATGAGTCATTTGCTATAATTTACGTTCGGTGCGTGCACTGGCGTCTAAAACTTTACGATGTTAATTCATTTTCAGATATAAGCGTTTACGTAGATTGCATCGAAGTTGAGGGTAGATGAAAAGTTGAGAGCTTTTTCCACATTTCAGTACAGACTATAACATCAAACGAAGCTGTTCAAAGCGCCTTTGCTTATATTCATACATTATTTCTCTCCTCTCGCCGTTTACGCAACTTATTACCATGTATTCTTTTATTTACTCGGTAACTTGTGATCGTTATGACGTGAATTTTTTTTTAAACAAAGCTTAGGTTTGTTTACTCGAACAATACGGGTTGAGGTGACCAGTAAAATAGTATCCAAGTCACTTAAATAACTACAAGTTTGGACTTGTAGTGATCTGAGCGACTTGCATAATGTATATAAATATTTGTAGGCGCAGAGATAGAACCGTCTCTGATTGCCAGTCGCATGTAAGTCACAGTCGATTTTAATACGGAGTTTTTTTGTTTTGTTGAGTTTGAATTAGCAAGAGTTAATTTCTTAATGTGTATATTAAAAGCACCGATACAGAGGCTACCGGTTTGAAATGTACAATTCCCATTATGTACTTGTAATTACTTTGACTGAATCTTAAAATAAGATTTCCAGTCACTGATACAACATTCAGTGTTGTTAATTTGTTATAGTAGATACCTATAAGGATTGTTGTTATTATAGTTAGTTCTGACTGTACTGCAGCACATTTCAAATTTTTTTTTTTAAGAAATGTAACAGTTCAAATTACGGAGCCATTGTGTGAATGTGTGTAAATGTATTCTCATTTACACGTACCTACGTATTTTAATAAGTCTTAAGTTAAACAAAATTATAACACTGTGCAAGTTAACTATGTAATAGTGTTAAGTACAAACATATATGAAAAGTATATATACACTTATGTAGTTACTAAATGATTGGAATTGTTAACATATCATCCCTTTTATTGATATGACCACAATTATAATGAAAATTAAGTTTACGGATGACCTATTAAAATTTACAATTATAACAAAACGAATAAAATTTAAAAATCTAACAACCGCAAAACTTTCGTGTCTCATTATTAGTCTTAAGTTACCCACATATTGTAATGAATTCAAATTCTTAATCCCTCAAAATATGTAGAAAGACATGGGTAATTGGGTAACAATTCGAATTTACGCTTAATATCATAAAGAGGTCAAGTTTGTCTTGTCAAGTAAGTCTCGATGTTAGGGAGATTGTCTGTGAGTAAAGAAGAAAGAAAAAAAGAAAGAAAAAATGTTTATTTATCGACGCTTGAGATACACGGACAGTACATGCTAAGTAATAAAACTAAGCTGGATAATTATTATAAGTGTTAAACATTATTTACGTGTACATCACGCGCCAGCCGAATAGGTACTGGTTCAACATCTGCTAAAGAATTGTCTAGCGCTGGTTTTCAACCAGTCCTTATGTGAGCAACAGAGAAAATAATAAAAATATTTGTCTACATTACATATATAAAAATATATATTTATTAACACAGCTTTCAGTACGGACCAGATCATGAAAATTCTTTCTTTAAGACAAAGCCACATGAATGCCTTGTCGACAACCTATTTTGTATTCCTATAAAAGGTGTTTACTAACAAAAATCATAACAACCTAGATGAAAGCGTCACAAAGAACTGTGATTTTTAGTTACATGTAAATTATGTTATTATGAGTCGCTAGGTTGCTATTATATATTACTAGCAGTTCCCGCGCGCCTTCGTGTACATATTTTTTCCAAAATAAAAGTAGCCTAAGTTACTCCTTATAACACCAGCTATCTGCCAGTCAAAGTCCCGTGGAAATCGGTCCATCCGTTCCGGAGATTACCCAAAACAAACAGACAGACAGACAAAAATAAAAAAAAACAGATTTTTAGGCATGGGTATTATGTTAAAATAGTTGACAGCATAAATGTCGCAGTGGTTTCAGTGGTCAACTATCACTGCGTCAAATGTTATTTTATTTTAGAGCTTCCTGATTGACGACAGCTGAAGTTTTTTTACATTAGTACCTACGGGGGGTTGTCTTTAGGGACTTGTTGATTACTAACTGAGAGAGAGTCAGTGAATCCCCGCAGAACTAGTGAGTTTAATATGGATTGAGGTTTCATAGCGTGTGATGTTAACTACGTGTTTTATCACGTGTGGCGTCGGATACTGATATGTTAGGATAGTACCCGTGTGATACACATCGGTCTTAGAGGTGACGAGGAGGCTGACAAGTTGTACTTCAATGAACGCTCGTTAGAAAAAGGCATCTGGTATAAAACCATACAATGTGAGCCTCCTCGTGTACCGTGGTTTAGCGAAATAAGGTTGGGTAGGAAACTGGTAGTAACAGCACTACGTTTAAGGTCTGGACACGTGTCATTAAAGAAATTCGCCTTTATGATGAGGAAATCAGACTCCCCAAACTGCAAAGTATGCTGCGTAGTAGAGGACGTGCACCACCTTCTAATGGACTGTGCCCGCTACGAAAGAGCCCGAGAGTCCCTGATTGAGACCTACAGCCTGAACAGATTAAAAATAGGTATTTTTCACGATCTACTGGCAACACCTCGATGTGAAGCAGCGATAAGCCTCTTTGGGTTGTTTGGTCCCCATCAGGGACATTAGTTACTAAGTATATTATATTGTAACAATAATATTTGTCAGCATGTTTATACCTTTTTTTATTGTTTGTTTTCGTGTGGAAACCCCCACCGGTTATCAACTCACCATGGCTATCGGTGAAGGGGTACGTCGGAATCGAACCGACTAAAACCACACGGTGTTCCGTCACAAGTGAGTCTATCGCAAGGGACTCGGGTATACCCTAGGAAGGAAGTCCAGGAGAAAAGCATGTTTATACCTTAGGCTATTGTGGAATTGACATATTTTTAATGAATAAAAATTCCTTAAATAAAAAGAAAAAAAAATACCCGTGTGATATTAAGTTTATCTATTATATTATAGTTCCTCGTTTATTATTAGTTATTTTAAGTTCGAATTCGCAACAATCTTACATTCAAAGTGTCAGATACTGATGGGTCGATGATGGATGCTTGATAGATTTGTCATTACGTGAGAGCGTCCTCTGAAATAGACGTGTTGCTGCCATACATCATTTTAGAATCAAAACATTATAAATTTAACATCTAAATTCGAAAATATGTTTACATTTTGACCCGATTGAGGTTGAGATATGGATCCCATACATGGAGTCGGAAAACTCGGTCTCTGCAAGGACTTAGCAACAGCAGTTAGGTAGGTTAGGTAATAGACGTAGGTGATCTACCAAGGAAACACAAAGCTCAATTCTTATGTTGAAATAGTTGTTGTCCGTCCTAGAGGCCAGGTCCTGCTCATATGGGTCTAATTCCCAACAGAAATAGAGCAAAAGCGAATGAACTTGTCTTTTTACAATAACACTTTCTATTTATTCAAGATGCACTGGTATGTTTCTCATCTTATCTTCAGGGACGCCAGCAGTCTGTTCGTGTCGACGAGTTTTCTTTGAGCTGGAGCGATCTTGAATCTGCTCTTCTTAAGGCTATAATTATACTTTGTTTTAGTGTTCGTTGTCTGATATTTTGCATACTAATAAACTATAATATTTTTGACTATTTTCCCTGCATTACCCGAAAGTTAATTGGCAGAGAATGCCTTAGGCATTAAGTCCGCCTCTGTACTTTATGTGCATAAAGTTTTAAATAAATAAATATAGATAATGTTGGCTCATTATTATTAATTTAAAATAATAATATTATTTCAGAATAAAAACTAAATAAAATATTATTATTAAAACTGTGTTAAAAAAGGCGTATAAACGAAAAACGCTGCTAATTAGAAACCTCTAATGAAGAACAGCAGCTAGAAAAACAAATGAAGCCGATGACAAATTCTCTATTTTGCAGGCATTTCACTTTCATGTTGAGAGAAATAAACAAAAATAATCTTATTATTTTGCTTTTTATAAAATCGAACCCATTTGCTGTTTATCATATAGCGTATATCCCTTGCCACCTCTAATACCTCTGTAACAAAGTAATGTATTTAACATACAAAACGATTTCTAATATTTTCAATTCAATAGTAACATAAAATGTATTTTTTTTAATCACATTAAAGAACGCAATGTCTCTTACATCATAGAGTTGGTAAACGGGTTACCAACTCTCGAAAGCGTACCCGAGATAGTTTCATCGGAAAATAACCGGTGAGCGCGGAAGCTACGTATCGAAGAGTATAAGCTTCGCAGAGTTTCGAAGCACATCTACGCCATAGCTGATATAAATGTTCAAACGGGAAGCTACAAAAGAGTCCGCTGCACCAACACGGGATTTCAAAGAAACCTTCAGAACACTAATATTTCAGAGCGAGCTCCGCGGCACCTCACTTATCTTCGATTCTTGCTTTTTCTATAATAATACCCTTGCACCCGAAACTACACCCTATTACAAATGGTACTAAAGCCAATTCACCTCTGCATCACCTTTGTTTGATTTTGTGAACTGCTGAACCGGACAAAATTAAACTTTGCTTACATATCAATAGGTAGATATTTCGTTTGAAGCTCAGTGGTATCAATTTCTCACCTACACAATTCGGTATCGGCTCTTTTCACACGCCTTTGTTCCTAATGTTCATTACGTATTCTCTCTACTGATATCGAGGTTGGATATAAATTTTATAGGTTTTATTGTGGGCTCGTGTGTATTGTGCGTGATTATTTGTTTTCCGGCTCGGTCGCGTTAAGTACACCAGTTCAACTGAATGAATATTTAATACTGTGTTTACATTTTCGCAAGCGATTTGACAAATGACGTCTTCTCAATCTCGACGAATTGACTCTCTATCAAAGGCTTTGCAATCATCCACAAATTGGATATTGCTAGCGTCATTTGTTTCTACAGCGAATATATTTACGTAATTTGCATTCCTAAATAATAAGTTGCAATGGCATTGTTAAATAATAAGTATTTAAATTATGATTTTAACTATTATTATTAGTATCCACACCTAAAATAAGTGGTCAACCTGTTAATTCGTATACCAAATTATACCAACATGGAAAACAATATACATTTAAATAAAAAAACAACTTTCAGAGTAAAGGTTATTATTGTAAGCTCTTTCTAGTATCCAGGCCAAAATGTCTGAGATTGAAACTAACTCATCAATAGTATGACTTGTTCAAGAAATTATATTCATAACATTAGTACTAATAGGGTATATGCATGTATGATTGTTTTTTATCTTTTATTGACTTGTTCCATCATTCTACCCTAATAAAAAATATAAATAACCTTGGCAATGTTCAAATTAATTTTTAAAATAATATTGAAAATATCCATAAAATTGGATCTGTTTGAACGCCGCCATATTTCGCGGACCTTGGATGACGTCACGTTCCACGCTTAGTGTTTGTTTCATAAACTTACTTTAAGTGTTACAGTAATTTTGTACCGATTTCCAGTTGTAATTACTATTTATTGTAATTAATAGACGATGGATAAAGTTTAAAAACCATTTTATAGGTATTGCCTTGTCCGTAAGTGTAAAAACACTATAAGATAGTACATTAATGAGAAGAGATGAAGTATCTTCAATATCGTGTTTATATTGTGGTGAAGATCACTTTAATGTAAGCATATTACAATTTAATTGCTAGTATAGTGTGAATTAGTCAGCAGTAATTTCTGTTTGTTTTAAATATCAAGCAGAAGGCAACTTGCTTGTCTACTTAAACTAGGTAACAAAAGTCCAATAAAACTTCATGAATATAACTTACTATACATACCTTACCTATCCTTTAGATTATAATATAACAAGTATTATAATAATTCCCTTGCGGCTTTCACCCCTTTAACCTTAGCGAACGTAAAATCTGGATTTGATGCAAAATATATAGTCATCATGAATGCACCTATTTTCGGTAGATTGTCCGATTGTGCTTTGACAAAACTACATTCAGTCATTGTCCTAGATGATTTCTAATACCACTAGAATGCTTAAATTGCACTAGCTAAGAGCAAAAACCGAAAACCACATGAACACCTATCTTTCTCCGTAACACTACGAATATAGGCGCCGATAAATGACAGAACGTGGAATGTCACGTCATGTTTTGTTTCGACCAATGGTGAAGCATTTTGCAAAGTTGAGTTTCGCGCCCTTATTTTGCATATTTTAATTAATATTTTTTGCAATTAAACACGAACTAAATAAGAAATAATTGTTTAGACATAATATCTGGACAAAAAAGATTCAAGGGAAAATTAATCAAGTAAATTTAAACAACATGCATATACCCTATTGCCCTTTTGATAATTAATTTATTTAAATAATGTTCCTAACTGCTACAATTCTGAAAATAAAAAAGTGGAGTTCAGGATTTGTCTCAGAAGGTGATGAGAGAGAAGAATTTTCAAGCTTATACATTTAAGGCCAAAACGCCAAAACCTAATAATGCTAAGAAAATTATTTTCGAGGAGTCTATTTATTTTCAATTCAAAAATGGAGGAAATAATATCACATAAAATGACCGTGCTCTTGTTAAATTATTGCTAAAATAATTACGATGCGATAACAGCCCAATGGCTGTAATTTTAACTGGGTAATCGAAAGATCGTTAGCTTGAGTTGTGACCCATTACAGCTAAGGATCGCAGGCTAAACTTATTTTTTGTAAAAGATATTTAGACTGTTCTGAAGCAGAACAACATTATGAATTATAGCAGTGCCCCGCGGCTTCACCCGCGTTGATTTGAGGATAAAACCTACAAAAATATATTCCATTTCTTTAAGAGTATTACTTATTAAATTACTTTAAGAAGCTATTTTAGGTAAAAAATGTCACGGGAATAGGAATAATAAAGGAACGCTGGGTAAAAGTACTGGGGTCTTATAAAATGTGGGTTTCTAATCATATTATGTAGGTATTTACATAATTATTAGTATTTTTGCAGTAGGTATTTAAAAGTACTTCTGCGTACACTTTTTCTAAATTGTATTTTCTTGATTTAATACTAAAATAAAAGAAAAAAAACAAACGTTAAAAGAATTAGCGAAACAATACCCAATAGAAAATTACCCAATTAAATTAATTATTAATTATTAAATTACTACAACATCAAATTATAACAAGTACCTTTGTTGAACGGTAAGTACCTATTTACTTAGTAAAGAATGAATTGAAAAAAAAAATTAAAACAAAGCTTATTACTAACTTATTTATTTTGAAAAGTATTACTTTACGCTGAGATATCGCAAAAACATATTAAAAAAAAACAGTACTTAAACATTATTTGGTTGCGACGTTATTTTAAAGCTATCTCCTAAGATATTCATTGAAATCAAATGATGTCAAGCACAAGGTTCAAAATTAAATACTTGTGATGAATAAAGTATTTATGTAGATAAGGATTATACCTATCATGTTTGTAAAAACATCTTCACAAATAACGCATTATTTTAGAGCAAATTTGATTACCATAAAAAAGATTATAGTGAGTCAACCTTAAAACGGACGGATCCTCTCAAAAGGAATAACTTTTCCCGGTTTTTGCAACATATTTCATTGATGCTCCTATTTATTGGTCGAAGCGTGATGTTATATAGCCTATAGCCTTCCTCGATAAATGGACTTTACAACTGAAAATTAATTTTTCAATTCGAACCAAACAAACAAACTCTTCGGCTTTATAATATTAGTATGTTCTGCTATTTCGAGTTATAATCTTATAACTAAACTCTTGTTTAGTTATACGATTATAACACGATACTACTATACTATAAAAAAATTGACACATGGATAACTTCTTAGTTATCCAGGTGTCAATTTGTAGTTCCAAGTCCAATAATTCTATAATTGTTTTTTAAATATTCGAGTCTATTGCTTACACTCTCCCACCCGTTCCTTCAATTGCCTTCTCTTCTTAAATACCTTTCCTTTTCAATATACTTCCAATTATCCTATCTTTAATTCCCAAAATGTCTGGTTGGTGGCAATAGTGGGATCAAACTATTGTTGGCAAAGTGTGAGTGTTTAATGCGCCTCTGATAACGTGTTGGTGGATACAGACGCGAGTGTATCATAACTACATATTTTAAAAGAAATCTGTTCGCGATAAACTGAAAAAGTACTGAATGGATTTTCATGCGGTTTTCACTAGTAGATAGAGTAATTCGTGAGGAAGGTTTAAGTGTACAATTTGTACCCGTGCGGGTTGCTAGTGTATACTAAAACATTCCTGAAAATAATGTAGAATACGTTTGTCGAACATCTTGAAAATTTAGCCATTACTTTTTAAGAATCTCCTTTGTTGAAGGGGGGGGGGGGGAGGGGGTAATTAAATTCAAATTATTCTTAGAAGATTCGTAATATTAAAATAGGTAATATTGTTATACGCCTCTTTTTGGCTACTATAATGTAAAATAATTATAAGAGACTTGAAACCCAACTTGGAATTTAGAAGAAAATACATTGTCTCGAAATCTATGTTAATTAGAATACAATTCAAAATCATGTTTTACACCCAAACTTAATAATCCCAGTGTAGATATAAAAGAATGGAGGCTTACTTTTTTATTTATTTTAATTTTATGCACATGCAGAACAGCACTTTAGGCAAATGGAATTCTCTACCGGTCAACATTAGGAAACTTATAAATTAAGTAATTGTAAGATACATATGTATGTGTGAGTTGAGATGAAAGTTAGTGCTATAAATGCATGTTTGTTTATACTTATATCAGATATGTACAAACTAATCTAGTGTTATGCTTAACACATAGACTTACGATGATACATAGTAATTACATATTACAACTTAATATACATATATATATAAGTTTTGGTTTTGCATGCTGTCTTCGATGGCTGAATAGAAGCCTAATTATGTTTAATTATTTGGACTTATGTTTGATTATTTTACCATACCATAAAATAATAATAAATAATAAGATTAATGTAGCAGTAATATAGTGTAATAAGTTTTTAGTATATTATATTTGCATGTTAAATCAATTTTGACCAAACTTGTTTGCACTTAAATGTTTATCAAGTACCTACCAACTTTATGAAAATAAATAAATTTGAATTTAGTTGTTTGTATAATCTTAGTTCATCCAATATGCATGCGATAATCTAACAAATAAAACAACAGTAGTGTCCGTAGGCTCGTGTACATGAGGGTGTACACCACGATATTTACCTACGTATTAATAACACGGTGCACGGTAAGTTGTTGAATAGCAATCATACGAACATACACTCACGCCTGTATCCCCGAAGGGGTAGGCAGCGGAGTATTTAACACCCACACTTTGCCAATTATAATTTGGACACACTAATTGTAATAAGGGGCAACCCTAAGGCTGCGTATCCACCAGAGATGTGCGAGGTAGTGGAGCGGTGGGAGGACGTGTAACAAAGCTGTGAAACGATGTGAACGTTTCCACCTGAGATCTGCTAGGCCGCTGAGCGGTGAGAGGAAGAGTAGCGACGCTATGAAATGGTGCGCAAATGAGCGGTGCGAGGATGTGTAAAATACACATAGACCTCTAACAAACACCGTCTCGCACACATCTCTCGCATACATCCCTCGTACACATTTCTCGCACCCATCGATTGTTTTGTACGTACAAAAACCTTGCTCCGCTAAGCTGTTTTCACAGGAGCTGCGATGAGCGAGGTTAGGTAAATGAAGTGATTCTATTGGTTCTTAACAAACACATCCCTCGCTATGTATCCTGCACATCTCTGGTGGAAACGCAGCCTAATGCCGCTTTGGGAATTAAAGATGGAAAAAATGAGAGTATATTGAAAGGGAAAGGTATGTAAAAAGGTAGTGGAAGGTAAAGTATATTACTTATAGGAACAGATGAGGGAGTGTGAGAAATAATTAGAGTAGATTAGGGTCACACACTGACTGTTATCGGAAAGAACGAGCCCTCTAACAACGATTAGAAACAATTACATATATAAATGTGTTTGGTTCACTTTTATTATGTCAATTACATAAGATCGTCTTATAAATGTCACATTAACCTAGATAAATGTCATAAAATGAAATATACGTGGTGTTACAAAAATATGTGGTCATATTTTAGGATCGTATCGTAGACAACGAAAATACCGTAAAGTGCTAACAATTTTATGGTTATTTTTTTATGCAGAAATATTTTTTTGAAACTGCCAAATGAACTGGAAAATTGTCCGATGAAACTAATATTTCGTAAGAGAGTGTGAAACTGTAGGTATTTAATGCCAAGACTGTTGAATGATGATGGCATATCCAGATTTTTCATGATGGATCAAAAATATGTTGTTTAAAATGTGTTAATTTTTTTTTAAAAACTTTTTTCATAAGTATCTGTCAGGTTCAAAACCTAAAATTTTAGCATACCTTTCTGTAAAACCCTGAAAACAAACATCTCCAAGAATATTACACGATTGCTCAGGGATATAAAAGATTGGCACCACGTCAATAGTTTACTATCAAATATCCAATCACCGGTCAACGTACTGAAGTGCATTAATGGTGCAACAGATTACCACCTTACACTGTACATTCACTTTAACAATAGAACCGTAAAGTTATAGGAACACACACAGTCACATATTGTATTGGAGACCTTGCACTGACTGGAACATTCGGTTTTTCTGGCCGATTACAATAGGTTAAATTTCCGCTCAGTACAAATAGCATTTCTTGGCATTAGTCTGGGTGTTTCCCATGTACAAGATAAATACTAATATTATAAAGCTGAAGAGGTTGTCGGGAAATATAAGTTCGAATTGAAAGAATATTTCAGTTTTGGATAGCCCACTTATCGAGGAAGGCTATAGGCTATATAACATCACGCTACGACCAATAAATAGGAGCATCAATAAAATATGTAGCAAAAACGGGCAAAGTTATTCCTTTTGAGAGCATCCGTTGCATGCGGTATGACGGAATTGTTCCCCTTTAAAAATTCTAAAAAAATCTGTCTATGTCTATGTATCAGCATATGTCTATCTTTTAAGGTGGACACGCTACGACTAATAGGAGCGGAGCATCAATGAAAAATATTGAAAAAGCTTGGTGGCCTACAAAATCTCCCAACCTTATTCTTATGGTTCTATCAGCTCACACAATTCTTCAAAACGCACCTAAGGAAGCAAAATTGCTTATAAGGCTAAGATATTCTATACTGTTTTCAAGCTTAGGATCTCAAGAACCTTGACAAAAGGATCTAGCTGGTGTTCTAGCGACAATCATACTCCACATGGGGTAAGACTTCCTACTTACAAAATAAAGAAGCAGCCTTTGTACATAGATTTTTTAGTTTGATTATTTAACACTTTTTAATATTTATAATTTGTCTATTTGTGCCGTGTCAATATTAATGTGTTTTTTTGTTTTGAATTTGTAGTCGATAACTAATAACTAGTAGTGGGGTTATTAAAGTCGATTAATTTTTTTTTTGTTTTTCATACAAATAAATCGATAATATTGTATCATTTTTCATAATATATAAGTTGCTGTAATATTGCATATATAAGAAAAAAACAGTTTTTCTTTAGTAATGGATCATTATAGTACAGAGTATCGGTGCCAAACTGCCTCCCCTTACTTCTCCCACTTTAGAAAAGTTGAATGTCGTCAAGTGCCGACGGGAAGTACTTAAGACTGTTTACTGCCCTTCATAGTCGAACAACTAAAATCGTTTACCGAAACTATCGCAATAACAAGCAATAACATAAAATGAAGCTGGAGCTCTATAAATATCCACAAATGTAGTCGGTGAGAGGCAAGTTCACGCGGTTACTTCAACTTTTGCAAATGGACTTTGGCATTGATTCCAAGCTACTGTGACAAAGGATATGGCAACCGTGTTTAGATTCTAGTTCTACTTACTGACAGTCCTTAGCATTTTAATGCATCGTTATTGAACATTAAGATGGGAGTAACGTAATCTTGATTGGCTTAATCATATAACTATGTATCATAGTTGCCGTGATGTAACTAAAACGGTGTGGTATTATTCCTACCAAGTTAATATAATTATTATTTGTTTTTGATGGTAGGAGAGCGAGAGAGACGAAGAGTGTGGTTAGTAGATTTTGTAATGAAAATTATTAAGTAAACAGATATTTTAATTAATATTGGTCAACTGCTACCTATTTATTTCATTACTGTTTCTAAAAAATGGCTTAGCCGGTTTGAAATCACTACCAAACCATTTGAATCATTTATTGCAGCCACCAGTTTTATTAAGTAGAAATTTCTCATGTCTTTGAATATTTAATAAGATAACCACATTGGCCCAATAAATTGACTTTTGATGGTAGGGCTACGGACGTTTGCAAGACCATGAGTTGTAAACTCTGTTAAATCCATTTTATGTTGAATTCCTTTTTAATCATTTGACAAACCCCCGGTTTCCATAATATATGTAAAACTATGTAAACATGAACTATAAATCTAAGCTACTTACAAAGATCTACTAAAATGAAACACATACATGCAAGGATATTGGATGTACATTTAGTTTTAAACATCTTTAATTTTTTTTTCGTAAGTCGAACTTTTGGTTCACCTCTAATTTGTATTTGTTATCTCTTGTTAGTTTTAAATAGACAATACAATATTTATGTATGTAAAATACAAATGTTAGAGATAACAAATACAAATTAGAGGTGAAACAAAAGTTCGACTTACGAAAAAAAAAATTAAAGATGTTTGGAACTAAATGTACAACCAATATCCTTGCATGTATGAGTTTCATTTTAGTAGATCTTTGTAAGTAGCTCAGATTGATAGTTCATGTTTACATAGTTTTACATACATTATGGAAACCGGGGGGTAATTTTCATAAAGATTTTTCATGAGCTCGTACTGGTACACTATATTAATATGCATAATATTGTTGATCAAAAACGTTACTGTGCGTTCACCAGTCATGTGTGTCGCTTTTAATAAATGCAAAGAATGGCAGGAGGCTGTTGCTGAGGGGTACTATAGGGTTGGAGCATCCCTACAAGGTGTCTACAATGATTATTACAAAATTTTGTATTTGCTTCAAGATTAGGGATTTGCATTTCGAATCAATTTTTTACCCTCATTTTCATTATTCATGATATTTTTTATTTGTTTTTCAGTATGAAAGAAAGATAGAAAGAAATAAAATACATTTATTAACTAAACACAGCCAAAATACGAATTGTATTACCTACGTAGATAATTATAATTAACTATAATTAACTTTATTGGCTTGTTTTCCTTACATATAATTAAGACTAAATATTAAAATTTATAATCAACAGAGTGTTAAATTTCTGAATAATTATGTGTAGAAACGGATCTGATAAAAATTAGACAATTTTATGTTTAATATACCGATCTATTTAACAGTATATTTTCATTCGCTGGATCATAAAGTAATATAAAAACCAAATATTTGCCCTCAATCTGGGAGTTCATTTATCACTATTCCGTCTTTCACAGCGCTATACCGTTTTAATTGAATCTGTTGCGATTTTGATAGATAGAGCGCAGTATTGACTTAGAGCACATTGGAGGACAACACGACTTGACAAGCTACTCCGCAAACAGAGGAACTGCGGTAAAGCCAAAATTCGTTTGGTGTATTCTTGTCGGTATCTTTAACTGTTTACTACCAGAAGACCATGTGTTTGATTGACAACGTTATTTATACGAATTATTATTAAATGTTAAAATTTAGAACATAAGCTTACCGCGTTACGAAAATATATCATGAAATCAGTCGCATGCACATTCACATTTATGTTTTTAACCACTACTGGGTGTACTTTTTAAATTTAATTTTTGGGTTTTTCTTTTGCCAGATAGATAGCTCCCTCGTCTGAAGCCAATTATAGGCGCATCAGCCAGATCACGGTGAACTTTAGAACAGACTATGATAATTAAATACGTATAGTTTCGTGTCTCTACTGTTGACTGTTGAGGATTTCCATCATCTGGAGCCAATTCTATTACAGCAGCTAGATCATGGTAAACTTGAGAACATACTATCATCATTTAACACGTATATAAAGTTCAGTGTCTCTACTGTTAGCCGTTGAGGGGTTCCCTTATCTGCAGCCAATTCTGGACTCAGCAACCAGGTCATGGTGAACTTTAGAACAGACTATGATAATTCAATGCGTACAGAAAGTTTCCTGTCTGTACTGTGAAGCATCAGGTTGAAACAAGGGGTGCAGGTACATTTCGCCAAACCCTAGTCCTATCCTATATATTTCATTTTTATAGGTGGTCTAGTAGTTGAGAAATCGATTTTTCATGATCTTTCGTCAGTCAGTCATCCCCAAAATTTATGATTTTCAGACGTTTATTTTTCATAAACTAATAAAGTTCGAGTGTTTTTAATTTGGCATACGGCGCGGCGTATACAAAATTTCATTTGGATAGGTTTATACGATTTTGAGTAAGAGAGGGTCTGAAAATGGCTCGAAATGGTTCGTGTAAATATAGCAGTTGGGCTCGAGAACCAGCCCGTGCACTCCCGTGCGCATAGATTTAGACTTTACTTTTTATTTATTATAAGAAGTCAAATTTATATTGAATTTCATTTCTATGGTTGAAGCTCTTTTGTTTATCTAAATAGCTAACAAGTCTTCACATCTCTAAATAAAAAACTGATTAACCGACAAAACCCCTCGATTGCCTATAATTAACAGCCGTGTTGACAATCCTAAACCTTATCCACCTGCAGATAGAACTCGCACGGTTTTATTTTCCACTAGACATTCTAGTTTATTCCCTACGTTGTTAAGTAACTAACTAAAATATATATTATCTCATATCTGTATAAACACAAGACCACAGAACATAAAATAACTCAGCATTCTGTTTTGCCCAGTCGTCAGTTCGACGCCAATTAAAACTTTTCGAGCTGCTATAAGACGTACACTACACTATTAAATAGGTAATTATGTCTGTAAATAGCAAGTGGAGTTCTGATTAACTGTCAGATACAGTTTCAAATAATGCAGTGTTGTAGTGTATATGATGCAGTTATTTTGCAAACTGCATCCGTGGGTGGAAGTGATGTAAAAAATATTCGCGTTCGCAAATATTTGACTAAGTTTGGACATTCGCATTCGTAATCGTAAGAAATTAGATTTTTTTATTTACTTTCTTTTTGAACAAGAAAATGATAACGGAATAGTCTTGAGGTAGGCAAACTATATTGGAAATACATTCTCTCTTGTTTATTTCATTAAAACTAGAGACTTTAAACATATTTATAACATAAAAGAGCTATTCATTCAATTCCAGTGTAAGTTGAACTGTCACACTTTCCGTACCATAGCAGGTATATGAACTGGAACCCTACAGCTTGTAACCCTTTTCATATTATTTTTGACAGACGAAAAATGGAGGAGGTTCTCAAGTCAACCCTTTTTTTTTCAATGGATGACCACGCATAACTTTTAACAGGGCAGTGTTCAAAAATAATGGCAATAATTATTTTAGAACACTTTGGATTTCAACAAGAAGGCAAGGGTAAGTGGTCATTCCCAACTAAATCTAAAATATTTTTCTTTATCATCTGATCAAAAAAAGCCGACGCGAAATATCAAACTTTTCAAACATTTTGGTCTCACTTTTTTCGAAAAGTCAACGTTTACATTCGCGAATACATGACATAAATATTGGCATTCGCATTCGTGAATGTGAAAAATCGAAAATTCGTTACATCACCAGTGGGTGGCCGAGTTTCGTTTAATATATACCTACTTAATCCGTATTACCAACATTTTTGTACACTATTTTGCAACTAGTGTTTTGAAACATGAGTACCTAGTTATTAATTACTTTGAAAAATACCATCACTATGGTTGAAATACTTTACTTAGTAGTAATTACGAGATGTGGTTTTCGAAGAAAAACTGAATAGAGATTTATTTTTCTCGCTATGCTAGGCAACGTTACTCCAGACTTACACCTGTTCTTATACCCCTAGCGTTATAAAAATAGCAGTACAGTAGGCTAAAGATTGTAGTAGTGAATATTGATTTTTTTAAGTTTCATCAATACGAACACTGAAAAAGTTCATGAAGGTATCAATCATTTAGCGCCACCGACAAACCATCCGTCGTCGGTTCATGGAATATCTCCGAGCTTGGTCCAATTAATGAGCGAGTTTAACCGAGCCAGATATAAAAAGGCAGGGACGTGAGCCGTGACGTCGACGCCTCTAATTGAATAACTTCCGTCTGACCACGTGACTCGCATCTCACCTGCCGCTTTTTACCAGGAATGTGGACTACTTCGAGTAAAGCTGCTTTTACTTCGGAAATATTTTGTGAAAAGTACGGACATTTTCGTGCTAAATTCCGCGTTGCTATTTCAGTGTCTAGTTTTTTTGGAATACAATATGTGAAAGAAAAGACAAGTGTAACTGTCTATACAATAATACGTGAGAAGAAAATTATTTACCCCTTTTAAATATGTAACGTGCACTCAAACTATTATTTTAAGAGAGTGTGATTTGGAAAGGTTTTTGTGGAGACGGTGTGCAGTAATACGGTAATATAGGTAGATTTAAATAGAAATAACTTAAAATTTATTTAATAATATTGCGACTCACATTGCTGAAGTATATTTTGTATTGTTAAAAGTCATCGGTTTTCTTGATTGTTATTTAAAGTTTGAAGAATGTGCTATTAAAAATATTTTAAATAGGTTTGTAAGCAATTATGGCAAGTGAATCGTACCTCCGCAGCCTGATTCTGTGCGTACTTCACGCAAAAAGTAACGGACCTACGCACGTGATACGAATATTGCACCTCTCACGTCTACCCCTTGTAGACTAGCTTCCGACTAAGATTACTGTAAGAATGGAAAGGAACTTATTTATTAATAATATGCTAATACTAACTTTACATTACAAATCCTTTTATGTTCATATCTGGAGTTATATATTTTATGATGTTTATCTTATGCTAACAAAACCGTCAGCTTATACATAATCATATATTTTTAGAATTATTGAATCACAAAGTATGTGTTTAAAAATAAGTAGAAGTTAAGATATTTTGCTTGTAACAATCAACTAATTAAACTGAAATTCGTTATTATAAGATTAATATTTTAAATGATATCTTCACCAGCATTCCTGCAAGCATATCATTACATATTTTTGAAACTTTTCGATAGTTAGAAATCAGGCACTGGTAAAAGGAATCCAGAAAAAGTTACAAAGTGCAAAGAACGTATGATTAATAAAGAAAATGGAAGTGTCTGTTTGTAATGTCATAATAACAGCTTTTTACTAAACGAAAAATCAACTATATATACTTAATACATAAAGCTGAAGAGTTTATGTGTGTGCTTGAATGCGCTAATCTCAGGAACTACTGCTCCGATTTGAAAAATTCTTTCAGTGTTAGATAGCCCATTTACCGAGGCAGGCTATAGGTTATATATTATCACGCTAAGACTAATAGGAGCAGAGCAATGACCATTAATTCAGGTGAAACTGCGGGGACATCTAGTTAATAATAAAAACCGTACAGCAACCAAAAATCTATTTTTAAATTTTTTGTCTATCTGTCTGTCTGTTTGTTCCGGCTATTCTCTGGAACAGGTGAACCGATTTTCACGGAACTTTCACTGGCATATAGCTGGTGTTATAAGTTATTAGGCTACCTATTAGGCTACTTTTATTTTGGAAAAAGAATAAAATATAAATATACATGCGAGTGAAGTCACGCGGGGCAGAGCTAGTATAATAATTAATAATAATCTTTATTAAAATCATAAGAGATACCCAGTGTAGGTACATAGTTTACTACCATATCATTTTAATTAATAAAAGCATGTTTATAGTATTCATCGACTATCCTCCATGGATATAATCTAAGAATTTATAATACATTTATGTGGTAGAGATTGCAAAGTTCCGGAAAGGATAGCAGATTTATGGCGCATGAAATGGAAAAGATAAGGTTATCAATATGTAGGGGCATAGGGCCTATATCTCGCCTCGACACGTCATTATAACGGGTGTAATTGTGCTACCTGTCGTGGTATTATTTATGTAACGGGTCCCGGGTAAATACCGGCGGAACAAAGTTTGACTGGATCTCAAAGTTGGAGCTAAAAGTTGAGTGATGAAAGTGTGTCTTTGGTAAAAGGTAAGTAAGGCAGTAGATTTTGGTTATTGAGTTTGTTTGTCGGTTTCCTTGTTTAGTAAAAAAAATTGTCAGGTATTGATTGTTTTTTTTTTAATGTATTTTGGACATTATATAGCAGGAGCTATCTACAAATAACAACTATACTTCAGTCTCATCTATTCCTAACAGTTTCATCTGTCACTTAGTAATTACCGATTCTGCACCGTGCAATAAATGAACATAATAACTTAACACATCTCACACACGGCCGTCTGACAGAGCCTGTACTATAGTAAGCATACTGTTGATAAACATACTTATATATTTCATACTTGTTATAGATAAGTTACACCCAGACACAGAACAATTGATCATGCTCATCACACAATTATTTGTCTTGGTTGGGAATCGAACCCACGACCTCTGTCTCAGCATTCAAAATACGAACAGTTAAATAATACATTTATATATTCAAATAATCAAAGAACCTATTAAGTCCGCCTCATGCAATGAATCGGGTTGTTCCGTATTGATCCCACGAAGATTGATCCCATTCTTAATTGACCCCAAATGCGTATTCCTTATTGATCCCACTTTAAAATTTTATTTTATATTCCTAATTGATCCCAAAATCCATTCTTAATTGACCCCTAAGCAAAAGGTACTAAAAAGTATGAATAGCATGATCATGCATTCAACCAATTTAATCTTACGTACTACTAATATTAGAAGACTAAAAGTTTATGAAGATGTTCGTATGTTTGTAACTTAATCATGCTCTAACGAGTGGATGAATTTAGCTAAAATTCGGTACAGGGATAAATAATAGTCAAAAATAATACATAAGCTACTTTTTATCCCAGAAATAGGTTAGTTAATTATAATCAACGATTCAAAGTACAGTACAAAATCACAGACACTGTTGTATTTTCTATATACTCGAGATATAAATGTTTTACTTAACAATACTTTGTACAAACGACATAGCAAAGACAAAACTGACGAGCCCACATCGCCCGGCGCACGGGCCGTCCTGTGGATGTGTGCAGCGAACTAAGCGACGTTGCCAGATCTCATTTTACATTGCAAATAGTGACAATTTTGGATTTGCACGAAATAATTTATGTATTGATTCTTTGACTACTGATATATTCATGGGTGCAAGAAGTGAAGTAAAATTAGTGGAGAAAATGAACGATAGATTTAACAAACATTTTTATTATTATTTATCATTTCTTGTATAATTTTGGTAAATTTATCATTCATTTTTTTAGAACTTTCACTTCCTTGCGCCCACGAATATATCAATAGATACATTATTTTGTGGAAACATTGTAATATTTTGATTCTTTTGTTTAGTATTAAGTACACAATTTTAATCACATGTCCCTTTTTTTATATTATTCCCCTTAGTCCCTTTATTACATTAATTGTAACGCCTGATGCTTGATGAAGAAATTCATATCTGCGAGCCACTGCAACAAGATTTTAATAACCGCCTTATCAGTCATTAAAATTACTTACCTTATTTGTAAACCGTACCAACAAAAAGTGTTTTTATAAGAAAAACATGGTTTGGGATCAGTTGAGAATAGTAGACTACACAAAAATGGGATCAATTAAGAATAAAATATAAATAAAGTGCCGTGGGATCAATAAGGAAATAAAAGTGGGATCAATTAAGAATTTTCGAATTCGGGACAACTTTCGTGGGATCAATATCTAGGAATCTACATTAAGTGTAAATAATTAAATAAAAATACCTACCTGTTTGCCATTGCACATTGGCTCATGTAATATAATTATACTTAAGGAAAATTAAAAAACACCTTTTCATAGAGTACCAATTTAAAAAGTAGAAAAGAGTTTCATCCACCTGTAGTCTCCATCGACAGACCATACTTACAAGCCATCATATGAGCACAAACTCGTAATAGCCACTGAAAAGTTTCACTATCCACCTCCTGGCTCCTGGCACTATCCGCCAAATTGTAGTATTTTTTCTTTTTTTTTTAATAGAATACTAGTTACGTGGGTCACGCATTACTAGTATTCTTTTTAACCCCTTTAGCTAAGCTTAACGCTTGTGTTAGGAGTGGGTTCACCTCAGTAGTGTAGTGGGTAGGGTTCGAACCCGCAACCACTTGATCGCAAGTCCGACGCCTTCGCCATTACGGCCATCGCATATGCATTGTCATCCAATCACGCTTTGAAAACAAAACTAACATAGAATATGTTAGTTTTGTTTTCAAAGCGTGTCAAAAAGAGCAGACATTTACTTCCAAACCTGTGGAATTAGCCATCGTTACTGATAATTCGTTATAGGATAAAGACATATTTGCACTAAGCGGGAATATTTTCATTAATTAATTTGCACTAAGAGTGCAAGCAACTTCAACAACTCAACTTTTATCCGCCATGCACGAATATAATCCCTACATATTATAAAACCCAGTCCCCCGCAGCGTCTGTCTGTCTATTCGTGATAAACTCAAAAACTATTGAACGGATTTTCATGCAGTTCATTTACTATACATTAAAGTTTTACTCCAAAAAAATTGCGTCTATGTTCTCTGAATTATGAACCGGTTTAATGCGCGAGCTACAAGCACCAGTCCAAATGGTGACTTAAACTACAAACAACTGCATTTGCTCTTCTAGACATCACTTAAGCAATAAAGACTAAGTTAGTTAAGTTTGACTTTGATCGCTTTAAATTTTGATGCGAAAACTTAATTTGCTCAACAAAATACAACACATTTTTCTTTATTTTATAAAGGATGCTTTCATTACCTTCATTTCTTTAAAGATTTAATAAAAGTTGCAGCGTGATTCTGACCTGCTCCCTGTTCAATCTCAGTACACGAAGAACTTGAACTTTAAACTATTCAAATCAAATTAAGTATACGTCTTTTTCCACCAAGCGCCGGATCCAATCTGCATATTTACATAGAAACTTCAATAAGTTGCATTTTGATGGGATGCACACAGATGGCGCTGGTGGTCGGTACCTAAATTTAAAGTATAATGTCGGAAGGCACTAAGTTAAAGGTAAATAATCAAGTCAGGCAATAGATGATGAAAATTTATTCCAGTCAACTAGGACATAAGTGACACTTTATTTAAAATAATATGTACCTACATTACTATTAAAAATATGATATTAGTTTTCCAATCTTTTGACTTCTACAAAAGCTAATTTTACATGTCGTTTTTCTAGATTTGAGGATTTCTCAATGAGGTGCAATATGTATGAAAGATAATGTATGTGAATATGTGATATACAGGCAACTTTGAAAAAGAAAATTTATTTAGCGGCTTGTTACTAATCCTGCAATCTGTCGATAGATAACTACAAAGTGCTATTCAGTTTCAGTACCTTGTTTGTGCTTAAATGCGTCTAAACGAAAATGACAATTTTGCTATAAAACGCTAAATTTATCATCCCACTAATATTATAAACGTGGAAGTTTGGATGTTGTTACCGGATTGTTGTTATTGGACCGATTGCTATGAAACTTGGTATGTAGATAGCTGGAGACCTGGATTAACATATAGGCTACTTTTTATCTTGATATTCCCACGGGATCGGGACTTACGCGGGTAAAACCGCAGAGCACTGCTAGTACTAGATATATCGGAGATAAATACACAAATCGCTCCAGACAATAACTGCACTAATACATAGTTGAAACTAATTAATTACTTATTTTAAGTTTGTCGGAAAGAGTAACAGGCTTTTCTAACAGTAGTCACCCAAACAACGGAAGCAGGCATACGTTAATCTTGAAATAAAATGATTTATTTGCAAAAAAGTGTTGGTTGAGTTAGTTAGTAGTAGAGTCTTTAAATTAGCGATAGATCCAAAACACTTGTCATTAATACCTTTTCCCGTAAATAAGTAAATAATACTCGTATTACACTTGTCATTGTAGTGACATGTAAATATTAAATATAATAAAATAAAAAAATTTAATTCCACATATTGCTTGGTACATCATACAATAACAATAGTAACATAGTCTGAACGAGAATAAAATATTGTAAATCATGTTATTGGATGTCAATTTAACAACATAATATATAATGTTTAAAAGTGATCAAAAGCGGACACTTGTATTAGAAAATTCTGAAAGAGAGTAGAAGTTATTTTGCAGTAGCCAAGATTTAAGCTCATTTACAAATTTATATTAGTTGGTAAATCTTTAACTGTGTCTGGTATAGCAACATATATCCATCCACACATTACATAGGAACTATTGTTATATAAACTTGTCATAGGAATAACAGGTAAAACAATTCTCCTGGTATTCCTAGGAAATATGTCATGAGATTTGACACTTCCAGTTGCAATTTTGTCAAGGATGATACCGAAAAATATTGTTTCGTCTACTTCTTTTAGATTGAATCCTCTGTAATTATTATCTAATGTCACATTTTTATGTTTAAAAGTACCAAATTGAATAAAATTAATCTATGCAATTATACTTGTAACTGAGTTTCTGCTGGCGCCAGTAAGTTGCTTTGTTTGTCGAAAGAAAAGAACATAAACTTCGTAAATGATTAGTTTAATTACTGACAGTCTTAACACAGCCTAAGCCTAGTGTGTCAAAGCTATCATTATAATTTTATCTTTCCATGTTCATAGACAACAAATATACTTAGTACTATTATTGTTTTGGGAATATTTATTTATTCACCGTTAGTATCTGCCATTAGACACACCCATAATTCACCGTCTCTCCATGACTCACTCATAACATCAGCCTTTACCAAAACAAGATGCCGTTTATTCTCCACGTACTCCGCAGTCCGCATTACGTCCTGTTACTGTATAAAATGGCTATAAATAAATGAGAAGTTGTTAAGTACTACCGCCCAAAACTCCCGCAAACTTATTTAATAACTTGACCATTGAATACCGGTTGCCATGGTTACGACATATCTCAAACTTAATTAAATAGTTTCTACTTTGTGTTGAAGCCATTGTTAAATTTGGATTCAATTAAAATGATTTTAAAATCACAAGATGTAATAGACTGTATAGCAATCATCTCTGCAATATTCATATATTTAATGTTAAAATCTACAGTAACAAGATTTAAAATCAACATAAGAAAAAGTTGATAAAATCTCAAAAAGTTAAAGTATTAATTTGGTAATTAAATTATTCGTCCGACTAACTCTTCTAGTCACTTGCAGCATACAAAATATGCGGTGACAGTGAATACTGTACAGTGCTAAGAAGGAAAATAATATGAGTTTATATATACATATGTTCTTCTTCTTCCTTACAGACTCCACAAGTAATGCAAGAAGAGAATAGTAAGTAATCTAGGAACGGATTATGACGAAGTTAATGATTATAAAAACATTATCTACGAGTACCTATCATTATTTGTCCTTATTACCAAATTCATAGAAAGTGAAATAAGTTACAAAACCCAATGATATTCAATACAATCACTAATTGGGGTTCAGCGACAAGCGACGACTATTTTTTTACTGCGTTCTCTCCGTATCTTTTGCGCTATTCATCCTAATTAATAAATATCAAAAGAGAAAGAAAGAATAAAAAATAAAAAACAGTTTAATCTCCTAAGATTAGACTGCTTTATATGAGTATTGATGTCAAATACTATAAACGCAATAACCTTCCAAGGACTCCTGAATGAAAACGAAATTTACGATACGAGGACTAATTAGTGGTAATCCTATATTATCAACGAGGTTGAAGTGTTTTCAAAAGCGGGTATCGCTAATCCAAACAACACCGTCTACCATAAAGGTGAACCTAGATTGACTCCAGTCCTGTTTTCCCCTCACCATTAGAACGTAATGACCATTATAAAATGAAATATCGGTGTCTGCAAGACGTATTTGAATGCCCTATTCGGCAGTGTTCGTTCACGTTCAGCACAATTCGCCGCTGGTAATAACCTCGGCAACTTTGTTCGCGTGAATTACTTTGTTCCATATCGCAATTTTCAAACTTTGTATTGACATAAAACATCCCTAACTTTCTTTTATGAATCTTATACTTTACAATGAATGAAAATTCTGTGGAAATTGGAGTTGGTACTGTTGCGTACGTCGATATGTGTCCAGAAACTTTAGTTGTTTCTCTTCATAATGTGAAATGTTTTACATTATGTGTTTTTAAAATTAAATATACTCTGATTGGATTTCGATGTTTAATCATATTTCATCATTGCATTTACGTTGCGCTGCGTCAGCTCTTCGTGCTGGTTGACTCAATCGGGCCGTTTTCTAGAATATGCGGCCACACCAAGCATCAGCACATTGTGTTGCTTAGGGCCGTAACACGCTTCAGCTACTGTATTATTTATAAGAGCTGGAATAACGCCCTTACCTTTATCAGTGTTGCATTTATTTTAAATGCAAAAAACAGAACAGTAAATAAGTGAAGAGCTTATGTATATTTAATATTTATATAAATTTAAATATTTAAGTAAAAAGATTCTTTAAAAATAACTATCGTTATTGAAATCATGAGATATGACAGGCTCGTAACAATTGCATTTGATTTAGTTACAAAGCCTAATAGTAGATAACAAATGCTTGGATGAATATTTGAGAGGTCATAGCTCATGCTGTGGGACGAAAGGGAACAGACCACATTTTTTACGCATCCGTATATATTTAGGTACGTCATTTTTGACAAATGAGTATACGGAGTTAGGTATGTCAGAATAGAGAGTGGAGGTTAATTAATATTGAGTTGAAGTCGACTTTGGAGGAGGAGTCCATGTCATCTATTAGGTCTTGATTAATTTTATTTGATAAAAAGGTTATTTTTACTATAGATGTTGTCTGCTATATAAAATATAGAATAGAAAAACTAAATAGAACACGATTTCATAGCTTACCGAATTAAAAGCAAAAAGAGTACCACTATCCCCCTCCCGGCTTCATCATCAGAATATTGATACAACGCCCATCGTTGGACTCGTCAAAACGAATATGGGGCCAAGTTTACTAGCCGCCTCTGAAGAATTCCACCAGTCGCCTCCTGGCTCAATCATCAGATCAGCTTCAAGATTCAAAATTATAGTATTGTCATCCGAACAAGTTTTATTTCGAAACGATAAGTAGAAGTAGATTAAAATTTAGCTATAAGATTTGTTTACTTAGTTACAAGTGAGATAACGAAAACGTGTTAAAAATTATATTCAGTAATCATTGCATCATTGGTATTACTTTAAAATTCTATTACATATTTTCAATCTGTATAATATTCTATCCTCGATCTGGAAACAGAAGCCTCCGTCTTTCAAGCCAAGCTTCGTATTTCGAGCCGAGATCAACCTTGAAAGAAAAGTAAGACATCAAAACATCTAGACACTACTCAGACAGCCAGGCGGCGCTATTGGCACTATACAATTTTGACACTAGCTCAAAGCTAATATAAAATCACAAGGAAAACCTGAACACACTGGGGCAATCAAACAAAATTACATTAACATGGGTACCAGGCCACTCAGGTATCGATGGCAATGAAAAAGCCGATGAACTCGCCAGAGCTGGTGCAGACAACCGAAAGCATGGACCGGAACCATTGTGCGGCATCATCAAACAGCGAAGCTTATTCGGTCATACACGCTCAATACACATCAATGGCAAATAAGAGATGGAAGATCACGACTGTTCGATGATACTCGAAAGCCTTAAAAAAGGGCTATAAAAAGTATCAAAATAACTTCTGGAGCTCAAAAGATACAAAACCTGTGCAGTAACACGGATCCTAACCGGACACTGCAAACTGAACAAACATAATTATGTTCAACCTAAAGTTGGGCGAGAACATGCAAATAGATGCAGATTCTGTCGAGAGGCAAAAGAAACTACAATACATATTTTATGATTTGTGGCCCACTAACGCCATCATGCAACCGCAGGAAATATTATTATATTATTATTAAAGACCATAAGTGGTCGAGGTAGTACTAGGCACTTAAAACCATAATAATAATAAATACTTTAATATTTGTTTTGTAGCCATTTGACGTTTTTTGTTCATAGTTTATAATATAAAGTTCTTTTGTTTTTCGTTATATTGTTATATGTTTGTATTTATCACTACCATTTATTGAACTAATTATTTTATTTGCATAGGAATGAAAGAAAACCTTCCCCAAATAAAATCCCATGTAATATATTTTTTAATGGTAAAAGGTTGTGAATACAATGATGATCGCGTTAATTCCCGTTAACATAATTATATTATCAGGGAACGTGAAAGCTTAAAAGTTAGTGTATTTTTCATTGTTTCATTTTACAGAGTTGTACAGTAGAAATGCCCATTTTAGCACAATTTTCATTAACTACGAGGCAAAAAGTTTTTTGAGAAGCGCCCAGTGGTGGAGTGCCAACTAACCAAGTGATGAAGATATAAGTTTTGTCGCGTTGAACGATGGCGGAAAAAATGTGGGTATAAGTCCGAACAATTATAAGCAATACAAGCGAACTTCCAATTTTCCCATTTAAATCCCAAAAAGCCTGGTTGGCAGCTATAGGCTTGCCTCAATAGAAACGTAAGTGGGACTAAATTATAGTCAGGCAATTGTGGGAGTTTAATACGCCTGTGCCTACCCATTCGAGAATACACGCGTGAGTGTAGGTGTGTTTTCCACTGTTCCCGTTCCACTATAGTACCAACCTTTAATCCACGAGTTAAAGCAATTAGAAAGAAAAATTAAAAAGAAGTATTTGGTACTAACAATATAATGAACCGTAGAGTAAAGAGTCGTGGAACTTATTCGAACAGTATTAACGTCCAGGAAATTATAATATGATACAGTTATATTTAAATGTGTAAATTTTAACCAAAAAGCTTCCTATGAGGCAACTTTCCGGTCTATAATGAAGTTGTGTCAGTTACGACTGAAAGCTATTACAACAACTCAAGGAACGTCTAGTTTGTTTTACTTGTTTTTTTACTTGTCCCTACTGTTTTTATTAGTCAGTTACAAGTTTCTAGAACAAATTATAAACGCTATTAAAATTTTTTGCCTCGCAAACCAATCTCTGGAAGAAATAGTCGCCTGCAGTATTTCCGGAGCGATACGACCTTCAAACCTTCAAGAAAAGAGCGCACTCCCATCTCAAAGGCCGGCAACGCAATTGTGACTCTTGAGTTGCAGGTGTCCATGGGCGAAGATAGTCACTTACCATCAGGTGTCCCGTCTGCTCGTTCGTCCCTATAGCATAAAAAAAATATGAGTGTTTGCTTTTTACGCTTTTATGCCTTAACAGCTCAACCGATCATCATGGAATTTTACGTACACGTTATCACGGGTATAAGAAAGGACACAAAACCTTTCAATTACAAAAAATAAACACTTTCTGATTTTTATCTCAATTTATTGACATGATGAACATTAACGCTAGCGAAGTGGCCTGGCAATAATATTTAGCTGCTAATAAAAACATAGTTTATGTAATCACCCTGAATGATCAGCGTGCCCACGATAAGCAATTTTGATCATTCTTCGATTGGCGTTTCATTACGAAGCCCCATCTCGTGCCACTGTTTACAACTGGTTTAATGAGTTTAGACGTGGTCGAAGCAAACCCACTGATGATTCTCGAGGAGGACGTTCTTTAACGGCGACTACTTAAGATAACGTGAGTTCTGTGCGGCTAATGATAGAGTGATATATCAACGGATTCAGGCAGCTTTAGGCATTGGTATGGGTCAAGTTTTTTGTACTTAGTCTTACATGTTCATGTAAGACTTTTAAGGCGTCAGAAACCGTCCACCTCAACGACGCTCCACCTCACTGCGCCAGACGGACTATTGAATATTTGTCTATCGGAGGTGTGGAGCTACCATAAGGTATTATTATATATTATTTCCAAAAATAAAAGTTAAACTTAGAGGAATTCGTTTTGTGAATCTTGAAGATGCCGCCACTGCGTTTAAAAAGACGTGGAAAAGATCTCTAAAGAAGATTGGGCTTACTGCTTCAATCAATTGTTCCATTGCATGCGACGGTGCTTAAAAAGGAACAGAGACTAATTTAAGCAATAGTCTTCTTAAGACATTTGATGACTACTTTTTTATTTAATAGAAAAATTATAACACTTTCATTTCCAACCGTCTTGCACAATACGTGCAAATCCAATTAAAAATAATTTATTGATTACTATTCAGTTTTTAAGTTTTCAACCGAAATTTTTATTTTAAAATAATAACGAATAAAATACTTTTTTTTTAAATATTTAAAGCAAAACGAACGCATGTTGATAAAATGTGTAAAGCTTTTTGCCTTGTATTCAATTTGATAATAAAATGTATTGTTATTTATTTGTTTTAAAATATGGTACAGGTACGAACGAGTACATGGAGTTTGGTTTAACTTTTAGTCTAACATAGGCGTAGACACGAAATTCAATACTTGGAAAAAAAAAACTTTCAGCAAAAAGAAATGCATTAAACATTGTGTACCTAACAAATCATTATAATACATAATAGCCGTTCCCGCAGTCTCACCTGCCGCCGAGTTTCTTCTTAAGCTGTCGTAATATCACAGTAATTTTTATAAGGCTCAGTCATGAAATATCATTGTTTTTACTACTTAGAGCTTACTTTTGGACTATCAAAATTATATCTAAAGAACTCAACCCATCAGATGAAATGCATAACTTAACCCTGAATCTGATAGAACAGAATACCACAGAGTTCATCAAATTTGATTTGTTTTTGAATAAGGAGCATCCATAAATTAGTTCGCTCGCAACATCAAAAGGGTCTCCCCTGTCCTCCTCTCCAAAGGCCACTAATGACCCAATCCTCTTCTGTAGGATGCAGATACCCCAATTTGGTAACACAAAATTTCAACGGCGATACAATCCCTATGTAAATGCTTCACACAAATTGACGTTCTCAAACAAAAAACTTCTTTAGGGTAGTCTAAAGAGGTTCGAAAGTGTATTACAACCCATCTTTCATAAACAACATGTTATTCTAAAGGCTTAAATGAGGAGTTTGGTAAGATAAATGGCGATGGGCATCTCCTATCGGAACCGCTGCACAACTTAATGCCGTCGTGAATTGTGGCCGACGATAGCAAACTCTACCTACCTCACTGCCTTCCCGGATTACAGGTGACACTTTATTTTATACCCAAAGTATTTATTCGAGGTTTTACCCAATACTTAAGACTGAAATCGCCGTACAAATGGTAAAACGTCTATGTTTAATTGTTTGTGTACATATTGTTCTTAGAGCCCCATCAAATTAAACATGAGCAGACCGCTTGGAATTTACTATCATGTATTTTTTTTGAGTTTTCTTGCGTGGAAGTCAGTTATTTTAAAAACAAAATATTGATATTTTATTGTATACTAACCAGTGTAATAAAATATTAAAATAGCAACGACTCAAAAGACCCTTCAACAACTAGAAAAGAGCTGATGTTCTTCGAACGGGTGAACAGATTTCCTTAAACTGTAGCTAAGAACGCTCTGGATTAAGTCACAGTTTAAACAAAAACAATTAAATCAAAGTCTATTCATGGATGAACCGACTTTGATCCGCCACAAAAATGAACACAAATAGACAGATACACACGTTAAACTTTTAACACCCCTCTATTTTGTCTTTTTTTTAAAAAACAGCTAGTATTCGCCTACGTCACAGTCGTGTTATACGTAGTTCCATGCCGATCTTGGTAATGTACTGTCAACCTGCCGCTCTAAGAGAGCCTTTAAAAAGAGCGCGCACAGTTGATTTAAGTCACGATTTTATCGACGAATTTTACGAATTTTATCGAGGCTATGAAAATGGAGAAACTGTCACATCACTGGCACATCGAAAGGAGCAGGCATCGTTCTACATTATATCCATAGACTCGACTAAAATGATAAAGCAGTCACGGTGACGAGTTTGTTTGTATTGTAAATAAAACCATTAAGGCAATTAATGTAATCTAAATTCTCTAAAACGATAAGTTTTACACTGAAAACATCACCAGCCACCATCTTTAAAATGAAATAATATAGAAACGAAAATCACTTTCAATCCTTTTCATTAACTTTCTGTGCACGACCGGCGGTTGGGACTTCTGGACGTAGGCAACTTATTTAATAACTTGTGCTTAATTCCCTGTCGCTTCCTCTAGCCTTAATCCTCCGGTTTTATTCTTCATCCTCAGTAACGCCGCTTCACTGCAGCTAAGATACATTTTATCATTAAGAATAGATTACAACATTCGGCTTTCTTAACTTGCAATTGTTTTTAAAATGTCACATTTCCACAGACAAAATGTAAGTACAACACCTATGAAAGTCGATCAGTCTAACTATTAGTGTCCACACTATTTGACATCTGGTCGCACTCCAAGTTTAAATGCCTGTGAGCAATTATTAAGAAATCACTGTTTTAAGGGTTAGGGAAACAACATGAAGAAACCTGCATACCTGAGATTTTCTCAGATACACACGGACATCACCTCCTCGCAGGAAGTTTTACTACAAGAAGAGGACATAATAAATTTATCGAACACCTGAACTACCATGGCAATATAAGACGAGGTTCGAATAACGGGCTTTGAACGCGGGTCAACAGGAACACGCATTTTGTTCAAGTTGTGAGTGTCCTTGTTTTGAGATCGGTGGTTTACCGTACATTCGTTCACATGAGTTCGCGTTTTCAGCGCAACAACACGAGTGGTCGAAGTCATTTAAATAAGAGTCGATATACCATTTTTCACATAGCATGAGTTCGGTGACACCTCATTTCGTACTTTCACGCATTTTATATTGGTATAATACAAAAGTTTAACCCGAATAGATAAAGAAATAACAAATACAGGACTCGAACTGAACTGCGACAACGCCCTTCAACACCCGAAAAACGCTCGCCATACAAACAATATACAAAAACCAACGCGCGTTCGACGCGCGGCTAACGCCTGGCATCTGAAAACAGTCTTATAACTGGAACTTTTGTTAATATTAACTTATAATTGAGCGAAACAAGTACTTGAAATAAAGGAAGTTATTTCTTGATAATTGCTAAGTTGTGGCTTATTGTTGTTATGGTTCTTTTTTTTTTATTTATTGGGTAAACAAACAATATCTCAATAAGAAATGGTTATAATAGTGTTAAGTTATACATTATTTCCAATTGTGACATCCACACCGTTTACCACGAGTATTATGAACACATTATTTTTAAAGGGTTGAGAGTATTTTATACATATGTACATTTTTCCTTTTCCTTAATTAGCAGGTTTCTGTAAACGCCAACACTATTTACAAAAATATCAATGTGACTAAAGTTGCAGTTGTAAGAATTTGGTATAGGACGACTAGGTGCACGCATGACTGCGTTAGTGTGTGATGTTCGTATGCTAAAGAGATGTGTTGAACGACAGGCTCGCGTGTACGATCTAATAGGCACTCTATAGGTCATATTATTGACAATATCAATGCAGTCGTACCTGTTATGGCAAATCTATGTCATACAAAAACATGGCTTGCATTTATATTCTCCTAGACTTTAAGTCTAAGAGTTTATATCTTTATAATAGCTGGTGGTATGATTGATAGTTATGACAGCATCTATAGTGCATACAATGCAAAAATTTCTTTTGGATTCTTTCTAAGCTATCCGAGTATTTTACATACAAAGGATCCCAAATATATACAGCAAATTCAGTTGTGAACGGATTAAGGTCTTATAGAGATGCAGATATGTATTAGGACGTATGAAGTCGTTACTGGCTCGCAGTACAAAACCATATATTTTATAAGCTTTACTACATTTGTTATCAATATGTGCATCAAGTGTTAACTTATTGTAATCTATTAATGTTAACTAAAACTTATTCTCTTTTTTACTCTTTACAGCTCTATAAATATGTCAGAAGTTAATGTAAGATATTGAATGTTTAATCTTCTTTAATCATTTGTAACTCTGATGTCTGTCTGTTAAGCTTTCACGCCTAAAACGATCAATTTGATGAATTTTGCTATAGAGATAAACAGAACCTTGGAGAAGGCGACGCGAGTTCCGCGCTCTTTTCTCTGAATCAGAGTATTCATTGGAGTCACCTATTGTTCAACACGCGGCCACAGTCTGTCGGTGATTTCCTCTCTAGGGTACACCTGAGACCACGGCAACAGACAGAGTTACTTTTATAATTTTTGTATGGATATGTTTTAATGTCCTCTAGAACTTTTATTGATAAAGTTCTAGAGGACATTAAAACATAGCGTTATGTGGTAGATGATCAAGCTACAAATTAAAAGATTTAATAATATAAAGAATGTTAAAAATATATATATTTTATTATATTAAAATTTTTGACGCTTGTGTAAAACAATTCTTGCCTTTAGATAAATAAAGAAACCCAAAAAATTTAAGTAAACTGCGATAAACCAATACTGCAAAAACGTAGCCGTAGCCCACGGCGACCAATATCGTACGAATTCATTTCAGACGTAGAAAATGTGTAATTTTGATACATATGAGTGGCGTGGTATGGGGTGGCGCCCCGTCTTCTGTGCCTCTTCGGTGTGGCTGATGTGATAATAATGCGAAATTCTTACAGCCCCTTATATACAATATTCCGTTTCATACACAAAATCAGTACAGCCAAGTGGGTTTATCCTAATTTGAGAGTTACTTGTGTTTTATATGAATTTGTATGACTATCTGTTCTATTTATTCCCAAGCGTTACTCCTTACTATATGTACTGTTATCTTTTCTTCTGGATAGGAATAAAATTGTTCTATATCGACGCTAATTTTGGCTGCATATCTTATATATAAAATTCTCGTGTCACAATGTTAGTTACCATACTCCTACGAAACGGCTTGACCGATTCTCATGAAATTTTGTGTGCATATTGGGTAGGTCTGAGAATCGGCTAACATCAATTTTCATCCCCCTAAATGTTAAGGGTAGTCCACCCCTATTTCTTTTTTTTTATGATACAGCATTGGATACAACCCTGAATTTTCCATTCTCTACGATCAACCCCTGTTTTTTAATAGCGATATTGGTATTTTTACTTTCATTGGTACAATTTTTTTAAAGTATTTAACCCAGTGAAAATAGAAAGTGAGATTGTTATAATCGATTGCAGTCAAGTCGATGTCAAACTTTTTTTTTTATGGAATAGGGGGTTAACGAGCATACGGGTCACCTGATGGTAAGTGACTACCGCCGCCCATGGGCACCTACAACTCGAGAGTCACAAGTGCCTTGCCGGCATTTAAGGTGGGAGTAGGAGAGGAGGGGAGATGGAGAGATGGGGGGGGAAGATGGAGAGAGGGAAGGGTTAGGGCCACCGATAACTTCACTCGCTCGGCGAAATACAACATAAGCATTGCTTCATCGATATGCCGATCGAGCCGGCCCATACGTGCCGAAGCATTGCTCTCCCACTGTTAAACTTTAAATATGCCAGTTTAGTTAATGAAGTACTTTGAATTAAGAAAATGAATGGTTGGTGTTTTGTTATTTTTAAAGTCATAGACCCCATCCCACAATAAGTTAGTTATTTTTTGACTACCAAAATATTCATTAGAAATAATTAATATGGCAAAACAACGTGTGCCGGGTCAGCTAGTAATATATACGTACCTCTGACATTAAAATTTATAGTCAAGTAGCAGATGAAGTTCAGCCATTTAAAGATGGAAGTCACTTATTAATTACCTAGCTCATATGACAATTTAAGAATTGTATGAAATACCGTAGCGCTGAAACGAAACCGTAACCATGATGGTTCTGCTATTGAGGAACTGCTTTGCGATTGGAGCTCTTTCACTCTCTGCTCTAGTGCAGATTACTAAGTATAAAATTACTCTGAGTTACTTAAAAAAAACTTTCCATGAGATACAAGTTGTTGTTATTTTTATTAATTATTTGCATTGTCCTTCGCACGACATTCGAACAGTCATATTATCATTATCACACATGTTTTGATGGGTTTTTTCATCTTCAAATTGTTGCTGTACTATTTAATATAATTTATGTTTTAGTGTGGTTTTTATTACATTATTTCGGTTGCAATTTTTTAAGTATAAACATATAAACATTGAGATTAATTCCGAAAATATTTTTAAAACGGTAAATTAATTCATACAAGTAAGGCTATTAAATTAGATATAACAATTTTATATTCAACGCAGAAGACTGCAGTATTCTTAGCTGGTAAATGCTACAATATCATCAGTATTAAATAAACTCCGTTAAATTGCTTTAAAATTTTTATGAATTTTAATTATTTGGTAGTAAAAGCAAAAATATTCAGAATTACTTACTAAGCTCAAATGTAAATTCTAGCTATAGCTATTAGGGTATTTCATTACAAATGCTAAAAATTGAACGGAGAGAATCGGATTTGAATCCACTTCGCACACACGGACCATTTCAAATAACGTTGAGCTATCAGAGATTCTCCCCATGTTGAAATTTTCATAAACGTCTTATGGTTTAATCGAACATACACACCCTCTTTCAACGTTATTACGTTCGCGTTGAAAATGTTGCCATCTAAATTTTTTTGAATAATGTTCGATTAAGCATAGCGCAAGGGTGCAGTAATCTCTAAATAGCCTCGAGCCTTTGGGTTGCGGAGCGAACCAAATTAATTTCATGGACATTTGCCCCACTTCTAGCGGAAACACTCAATGGGATGTATTTTACATTTTTATCGCAAAGAAAAATTTGCTAATTAATTTTATTAAGTCATTGCTTTGTGAGTTAAACGGTTTGCGGTTTTAATAAATATCTGGACGTAACTGGACTGTTCAAATAAACATTAACTGCAGAATGGTGTCATCTTTTCAGTAGTATCAAGTGATCAAGGATATGATGAAATGGTTATGTCTTGATCCAATGAAACCACGGTAGGCGGAGCTTTGTTTTATTGACATCAAAGTAATTAAATGGAGAAGCGGATTATTTTTACCTGAGCGTGTATTCTCACCAACTTACTTGAAATCCCTTTGGAGATTTTATTTTTGAAGTGAAAACTTCTTTAGGCACGTCTGTCAGCTCCTTATTAATAATTCTTTAAAATATAATTAGTTCAATAAAGTACTTATTGTGTGCGCAATTCAAATGGTAAAATAAACGAAAACATAATTGTAATTAAGGTGAAAATTTATAACGCCTATAGTGCTTAATAGCGAAAACCTTTATTCAAAATTTCGTTGAAGTGACACGTCGTTTTAAGTTTTCACTTCTGTCGTCAGTCCCATGACTGCCTACTTTGGTGGTTACGTGGTGGTTTTTAGTCAGTAAGAGTCCGACAGACCCCATCACCTCCCCAAGGAGGACGTCCATGTAGGATCTTCCACCTCGTCAATAAAAATATGTTTATGTGTTTAGTTGTAGATGCCTCTCTAACCACACATTTGAAATTAAAATAATACATTGCCAAAGGGTTAAAGCCCTTTTTCAGTAATGGTTACCGCAAGATATTGTATTTAGTTATTAATTCGTCGGGGCATCAGTTCGTTATCGCTCGGCCACAGGCAACAGCAATAAATCACAAAGTGGAAGCAAAGAACAACTTAACAACACGATGCGATGCCGTTTAATTGTGGGATCTACTCTCTGCTTGTCTGTGTTCCTTGCTGTTTTCCTATTATACTGATTGTTTACCACAATTGAATGAAGAGAAGGCTAATCCAACAATTTTAAGTCTTATTTTATAGCCCTGTAATTAAAAGATGATGAAATGTGGCAATGTGATCTAACTTTTGAAGATATCAAATGTAAGATTGCATTATACTATGGCGACGAAAACGAATAGATATATAAAGAATAAAGTAGTTTGGAACTTTTCCAGCTTGCATATAAGGTAAATTCTATATCATATCATTATCAATCGATTATGTACCTCTGAAACGTATAAACGCATTTGAATTTCCCAGTTTACATATAATCACACAATTGATGCATGATTCGTACGTAGATATTGCCTACGCTTTACATCTTCGGAATTAAAAATCCAATGTCCACACTCACGTCCTTCTAAGGTCGTAGCTGTTTCTTAATAAACGTTGAATCTCTTAGGTGAGTTATACACATTAAAGAAATATTTATCTCTTATTAAATACAGTATAACTATTACTCTCTTAGTTACTTCTTTATGAGATGTAATTAAAAGTTTCATATAGGTAAAATTTACTTTAAATACATTTTCTTTGTAATTTTTGTAAGTAACGTTTTTCTTCCTCCTCAACCGGTTATGAACAATCGGTTTCGATCTCGGCCAAAGAGGAAACGTTACTCTGCTCTAAAAATAAAGCCAAAATCTTTGCGTGTAGGTACGTACTGATTTTATATGTTTTGTAATTTAAAAAAAACTAAATGTACAGTGTTTTACAGAAAGGTGTTCTCTGATTTTAGGAGCGTTATGTGTAGCTGAAAATAGTCGATGTAGCTTAAAAAAAAACTCATAATTTTTTTTTTCGTATTTTGAGCGTTTCGATCCTAAAAAGGAAAAAAGGAACCCATATACTATCACTTTATTATCAGTCTGTCTGTCTGTTAAGACCTTTTTGCTCAGGACCCGTTGATTTATCAATTTGAAATTAATACCAATACGTATGTCTAAAAAAATCAAGCTTCTAAGTCAACGCAATCAGCCTTAGATTTGAACCAATTTGAACATTTCGCAGATAAATCAAAACATATAGGGTTTCTCCCATTGACCTAGAATCATGAAATTTAGTCAGAAGCAAGATCTGACATATAAAGGAAAAAATCTGCAAGTCGATAATTTGGTTTTATATCACGTAAAAAAATGTTTTTGTAATTACAAACTCATATTTTGCGGTTGGAAACTTGACTTTGTCGTAAATCGATGTATGGGAGAGAATTTATAAAACTGTAAAATTAAGTTTGTCTTTCGAAAAATACAGGCAAAAATCTTCGAGAACCGATTCCCGAGATGAAGTTACTATCTACATACATGTTTGTTTTCTTACGGAACCCTCAGTGCGCGAGTCAGACTCGCACTTGCCCGGTTTTTTTCTTCGCTTGTATTAAATTTGTAGACAGCATATTATCTACTTTCATGTGAATTTCATTTTTAGAAAAGTCTGGACATTCCATCAACATTATTAAATTAAATACCTATAGTTTCATTTGTGCCTGCCTAACTTTAAGTCTATCTGTAAATTGTGAAGTTCAATTTATAAGTTTCAAAATAAGACTTCGATGAAAAATCACGAATTTTTCCAAAATTCTTAGCACTTCACGTTATTAACGTGGTCTATTACACATACGACCCTAAAATATGACCATAACTTTCTGTAACACCCTGTGTTTGTATACCTTCAAGCAATAAGCAAAAGTATCCCCGTTATAAATTATTAAATGTATGTTATGGCTCCTACACACAGTGCCGGCATACCCAGGCGGCTTCATTGTGCCGCAAAGCCGGCGGGTTTTTAAGCTGTCGGACGCACCGCGGCTTGCCCGTCGTCAAGGCCGGCAGCAGTGCAGCCGGCACTGTGGAGCCATTACACTAATTTGAGCTAGCCACCGGCAGTTCACTGCGTCTCACTCTGTATTCTTTTCATTCTTAACTATATACGTATTAGCAACTAGGTGCTGCACTTGCAAACCTACGCTTGCTGATTAAAGTTGTAATACATTTTATGAAATAACAAACTGCGCGTACATTCATAAATACTGTCACAAACTCATTGAACAATATGAATAAATTCGCGGCACATGCCAAAGTAGTGACGCCTATAAAAACGTCACGGATTTCGTACAATGTAATGCTCGTTAATGTCCATTGGATGTGTGACGTCAGCAATTAAGGCTATTGCGCAAAGGTTGTGCTTTTTGTTCAGTAATACTCGTTGACATATTGGTGACTGAATCCTATTAGTGACTACTTAATATGAGGAAATATATGTCTATATACTTGTTAATAGTGATTCCGTAATCGGCTTGTGTCGGCACAACGCGGTAATGTAAGCTTTTAAATTTTCTAAAAGTGAAACAACAGAAAATTACTTACTTACTTTCCCAATCGGGTATTATCGATATGCGAGAAGATACCGCTGTACCCTATAAATGTATGAGTACACAAATATCATCGCTATCACAATTTCATAAATTTTAAACAGACCTACCAAATACAGCAATGACTAAAGTAAAAAGAAACAGCCAGTAATTATTATTCTGATTAAGAATCACTACAGCAGAGCTATTTACGTTAACGGCTTAATAATTAATTGTAAATCCTATTATCGTTATTAATTTTAAGTGAAAGCCTATTAAGTGTCGTTATCTATAAGCCAATTATTGAATGAACCTCTTATTGATAACGGTTATGAACGGCTTAAAATCTGTCTTTGATTATTTAGAAAATCTTAGTAGAAATTCTACATGAATCAAGTGTCATATATTTGTTTGATTACATAATAAGAATTTAGCCGCTATAGACAACCACGCTGGCCTAGTGCCTTTTGAAATACTTTACAAACCCTAAGCTTAAGCCCTAGTATTTTTTTATGTTCGCGTTTTGCAATATGGCGGTATCATCAAAATATGGGAGTCACCACGTGTTCAATTATCTGGATTAGGTAGCTTAGTGTGAAATTAAAAATGATAAAAGAAAATTATAACAATAAACTTAGGTATTCATTTTGTTATTTTTTGGCTTAAAAAGAAATTGAATAGAAATTTAAATGAGCTACTCAACTATAACGCAATGAAGGGCCTGACCTATTAGTTCGCGATCCTTGGTTTAAAAGCTTAACGAGAGGGTTGAAGTTGATCTGCTTTAATTGAATATAAAGCTCTTGGTACTAATTTTTTGATTGAAAAGTTCAATGCAGTTATTTTGTTTATCAAGATTTTTTAAACACTGAGAAGAATACGAACACTTAGATCAAGGAAATCGTTATTTGAATATTAATTTTACACATTGTCTGTATGAGAATCTGTTTGACTGAAATGTCAGATAATTTATCTGACATTCATGTAAAGGGTGTATTTCATTGCTTTATCGGGTTGGAAACTTTTCCCCTGTAAAAAGTTATCGAAAAAATGGAGATCAGTTGGAGCAAGGTTTTGTGGTATGGTGGGTAGTGTAGTTTTAAGAGGATCCGTTGTTTTGGCGTGAAGTGTTAAGTTCAAGCGTTATCATGACGTAGCAATTGACTAGAGAAGTTGAGAATTCTTGGTCATTGGATTGCAATCCTACACAGCACACATTGGCAAGCTTTGAAGCTATTTTGTTGTTATTATTCAGTGTCTACACCACTAAAGCAGCTTTTGTTACATAATTAAAAGAAAGTGTTTTTATAACCAGTAATACAGCATCAGACTCTAGCGAGATTTATTTATCAAATCAAATCGAAATCATTTATTTCAATTAAACCCATTATAGGTATTTTTTTATTGTCAGCATTAGTAGTCAGTCAGCGCCTCCACGGTGGCAAATCCAGCACGTGTAGCCTTTAGTCGGGACAACCAACGAGCCATGGTGGCTCAGCTGGAGGGCTCACACCATTCGCGTACCTCTTCGGGCGGGGGAGGACTGCCGCTTCTGGCCCGGAACTCAGCCGTTCGCCGATATACTTCGGCGAGCACTTCCACCTCCAAATCCCACGGCAGAGTCCCGGCCAACGAGCACGCCGCCCGTATGGCTCTAACCGCCATAACCCTCTGAGGGCACCAAAGGCGCGCCCTATTCTGGGCGGTCAGAGCCTCTGCCCACACCGGTGCACCGTAAAGTGCCATTGACCGGACAAAGGATATCGATCGAGATGGGATAAGGCCAGAAGAAAAAGAAGGTGAGTAGGGTCATTAGAAAACCGTGACAGGTTGGACAGTTTTGGAAATGCACAGGTGATGGCATTGGTTACAATATTTATAGGTAAACGCTTATAATCGAGTGAGCCGTGTTTATTTACTTAGTTGTAGATAAAAAGCTGTTATTATAGTCATAATTAAAATTAGATAAAACTATGAAAAAACGCTGTAAACATCATTATTCGTTATAATTTCCATTAATCAACTTTAAATAACAAATGGCTAAACCACGTCAAATGATTGTTCCTAATGAGGCTGAATTACTAAAATTAACATTAATTGTATTTACGGTGTAACTAGTGCTTAGTGTAATTTGTAAGTTAATTTCCTTGCACAGTCCCCGGGGCGCGTGGAGAAGGGTATTTTGTTCACGATACAACTAAGGTGTTTTTAAATGACTGACCTCTGAACCAAGGCATGGCCAGCAGCGGGTTAGCCAGCTGGGATTTTATTTTGTCTTTGGACTAGCAATATTGTAAGATTACGAAAGAGGTTATCAAACAAGTATTAGTGTCTTTTTAGTTATTTCTCTTATAAAGTATATAAGACTTGTGTAGTAATGTGTTATTTGGGGATATATCAAGATCATTGATGCTTATTTGTTTATATTTGTTTTTTTTTTTCAGAGATATGTCTTTCATAAAGATTTTATGATCCTTTTTTCACCGTGTGTCGTTGTCCGTGGTGATGCGTTAGTCTGATCGCAACCGTCCTCGAAAATGGTGAAAAGTAGCGATTGCTGATACAATATTGTTTTGCTCGTAAACGGATGTTACTTGTTTTGTTTTCATTTTACATTCATCACGAGGTGCATTTCATTTTTATATTTTGTTTTACAAATGTGAATGTTTTTCTCATAATTAACTATGTTTACACATCACCTAACTTTCCACTTGCGCCCACGTAATTTACATTTTTATGAAAACTGTAATTAAAGGCTTTTTTTTTTCAGAAACTCTACCTATAGCGTTCCGACAGTACATGTAAAAGTATTTTTTTAAGGTTTGAAGTGTTACTTTGCGACCAAATTAATAATGATGTCGTTTTTTATAATTTTCGATTGAAATTACTCGGATTGACTTCATTGAAGTTACTCAGTATGCCACCTCTAGAATATATCCAGTATGCGCTTGTCGCTTGTCCCTTAAGGCCTATGATTCGTTGTGCGGCTACGAGCCCAGGTGTGAAAGTTATCCGGTTGTTTGACACTTTGTTGAATTTATTCTGGGAGCGGCGGGTAAGCGACAGGACGTTTAAATTGCCAACGGTGATATAGGGCGCGTCTCATTGCATCGTCCTGTAACGCATAGATACCTGGCTGAATGTAGCTGACAACATAGACATTACTTTGTAAATAATCTGTAAAGACAATTCTGACGCAGTAGTTTATATACCAAGGTGCAAGCATTCGCCTGTAGTTTTATGATATTCACGTAATAGGGGGCAAGCCTATTGCCGTAAACTGGGCACTTTGGGAACTAAAGATGGAAAAATTGGGTCTTTACGGAACTCCCCCATGTGACCTGTAGACCAAATCCCTTACAACACAGTACCAGTGGCGCAGGGAGGTGCGGAAGCAGAACCTATCCTTCGTGAAATAGGGGTGCAACGGTCCCAGCCCATGACTTAATGGAAAGAACGACATTAGCGATCGAGGGAACACCACGATTGTGGTGGTAAGGCCCGTCATGAGGATTGGCTTGAAAAGGCGACATGGCGCTCTCTCAAACTGGATGACGCCGATGCCAATCTCGTGGCAGCTTTCGGTGTGGGTAGCTTCTCGCTGGAGACCATGATTATGTGTATGGTCCAGAGTGAGAGTGCGTGGGACTCCGCCGCCTCGTTCTGCGAGGTAGTGATGCATGCCAAATAAGCGGCGAAAAGGGAACGGGAGATAACTAGTACTCTTCTATCCCGCAGAAGAGGCACCAGGTGCCGGAGAGTGCAAAACGATCTTCGGCCTCTTTGAATGCTTGCCTGACGGCGATGAACATCTGCGCTGGCATACTTATCCCTACTCCTTATAAAAATAATCTTTGTGAGTTATACCAACCACTACTACCACTAACAAACCAAATAAACGAACCAGTAATTGTTTAGACACTTTTATATACAACTGCCAAACACCCACACCTATAGACATGTGTAACAGTTAAGGATAAATACAAATAATATTGCTTCACAGCTTTTAAATGTTCTTAGTGTTTCTAACCCTTTTATTGTTGACAATGCTTTTCAGTCTCACGTTATTAATACCGATTTATCGAAGAATACTATGGAATGCACAGTTATTTCAAATGTCCCGTTAGATTTCAAGTATCTTGTGGGACAAAATGGAAAACCTTTTTTGACATATATACGATATAACAATTGTATTATTAAGGTCGCCATCAATACGCTCAACTTTAACAATCTGAATTTTTGTTTGTGTTGGAAAGATTATTAACATTCAATTTTATTGTAAACTACTTCTCATAACTTTGGCGTACAATTGCCACATCCTGCCTATGTTCACAATGTCTTTAATACAAACAATGACAATGATTTTTTTAAATGCGTTTGTATTCACCCAACAATTGAATATAATAATATTGATATTCATCATGCTATGAAAATTCAATTTAAATCAAATACTAGTGAATCTAATGTAAAGTTCATTAATGTTAATAGTGTTCAATAGTAGGATTGTTGGACGGCCTATTGTTATTGACTTAGCATACGTGTGTGTAGATGTAGGTAATTCATTTAACATTTATTGAAGTTTAAGCAGTTACGATCGATACGTATTTAATGATATACATTATGCGATGTACAAAAAACAATTTGCTATTAATGTTTTAGTTTGTATGTATTATTTAGATGGAAATCAATAGCACCCTCAAGAAATTAGTTTTTTTACGATAATTTATTTAAATTATTTATTTACTAGCAACCCGCCCCGGCTTCGCACGGGTGGCAGCGACATCTTCAACGATCATTATCATATTTCAACTAATTTACACAAAACCTTAGAAAATTATATACCTGAACCTTCCTAATGAATCTCTCTATCTATTGGTGAAAACCGCATGAAGCATCAGTAGTGTTTGAGTTTATCGCGAACAGACATACAGACAGACAGACAAACGCGGCGGGGGACTTTGTTCTATTATATGTAGTGATTATTTTGTCTGATACATAACATGTGGGGTGCTAATGAAGAGGGGGCGGGGAAAATCAAAATTTATTGGAAAAAAAATCATAGCTCCGAAACTACAATCGGTAATATTTTTAAATGAAAGCAATTTTTTTTTATTTTACTCTACAATGTAGACATTTAAAGTTTTTAATGCGACGAACGACGAAAAAACACGAAATCTTCATCTGCTGGCGTGCTACGGACGTGCTGCGGGACCAGATGTTTTGTAATCGTATTAATTAATTAAATCAGTAAACTTTTTTTTAAAGTATCAATGCGCCTAAATGATGATAAATTATAATAGGTATATTTTCTTCTTTAAATTTAAATGGCACGAATCTTGAGAACAATCAATGCAATTAAAAAAGAATTATTAAAATCATTTCACAACTGGCGAAGATATCGTGTAACATACACAAAAAAAAACAAAAATAAAAATCTGTTCGAATTGAGAAAGTCCTGCCTGTGAAGTACAATGTAGTTATATAAAAAATACTTCAAAAAGAAAATACTATCAAATGTCAAAGAATGTCATATTGTCGTTAACTTTTAACTCACTCAATATATTTTAAGTAAATTTTAATGACTGCCATCCTTTGTCAATGCGCTACTTTTATCACGTGACACGACCAAGTCAGACGCCTCGTATCCCTAAAATTTACATTTAACAATGTATGCCATACAATAGATAGGTTAATAATAAACGGTATCGGACCGACACCAAAACCACATGGTGTGCCATTCTGTTACTGGCATCACCGGTTCTAAGGAACTTGTGAGTCTTGACAAGGTGACGTCTTGGCACAAAGGGATATCACACCCTCGAGCCTGGTCATTTAAAACAGGTTGAGCCAATAACCGGGGGAGGTAATTTTTGCCATACTTACATGAACTTAGCACTTTCAGTTTCACAAAGAAATGTAATGTCAGGTAGTAAATTCAAGGGCATGTTCCGGCGACGACGAGACATCGTCTAGACTGCGCTTGCAAAATTAGATTTATCCTCTGACACCCTGTTGCTGCACGTCACTTCTCATCATAACGCTTAGTTAACGCCACGCCAAGCTTTTCGGTGTTTTCAGCATAATATATGCTGCGTGTAACTATTTGCAGGATGGCAGCTCGTCAATTGTTTAAGCGAATCACAATATATTCAGTGGCAACTAAAGAGGTAAATGTTTGTTGTATGTATCTAGAGGTTGTGCCGCAACTTTATTTGCAATAAAAGTAAATTCTACTAGGAATGTTAAACCGTAACTATGAATTAAATACACAATTATCAGAAATTTGTAGAAATTTTATATGATTGTATTTTTATAGTATATTCCGTGACTTTAATTTTCAATTGTTCCTTTTTACCAATAACACACAATTAATTGCTGAATTTAAATGTAAGTAGACCACTTTTCGTCGAAGATTATACATTAACTTTTAAAATTGCGCCGTTCATGACATTCCTACTTAATTATGTATATATACAGTACCTTAATCATGTATGTAGCCGTGCAGCCTGGTCGAAACGTCAGGAAATTCAGTGGTATGTAATGCCTATTTCGTGATCGCGTTAATTCCTGTATAAATACATAATGAAGGTTATACAAAAAATAATATTAACATTACACACAAGCAGAAACACTGGTAAAAGCGAGTGTAATATTATGTTTCGTAGAACCTGGGTACTGTAAGTTATTTTATGTTTGATTTCCTAACATAATTGTACTTCTTCTTTTTACATGTTTGTTTTTTACTTGGTACAAGTTAAGACGAGAATCATATTTCTTATTTGAATTACTCTACCAACTATTACTGTACGAAATGCTGGCAAAATTAACTATATTTTTATCTGTTGTTAAAGCGGTACGAATGTGACGACATTTCACAATTATTAAACGTTGCGTTCGTAGGTACGTAGGATCTGATCTGATCTGATCTAGTCTGAAGCCATGTAATGTCACCTCGACGTGTTCGACGCGACGCGCGACACAGTTCAGCTCTATAATAGTTGTTTAACACTAGTTCGCCCACCGGACCAGGTGCGCTCGGTTATTGCCTGCGACATCGACGCAGCGAGTTCCAAGTCATACGACAGCGAGGTTATGTGGTTAAGTTACGTGTTAAAGTTTGACTCATATCATGTTCGAATTATATGCATAACTGAAACATGGATTTGGGTCAAATTGAGATCAAAACTAATAACAGCATTGAGTTTTAAAAAACTCCAAACAATTATAACTTAAATATTATTCCATTATATTAACATCACCTTAAAAAATAAAACTATAACAGCACTATTTTAAAAGTACATTTCAATTCGCGACATATTGTAAATGAATGGGATGTTTATGAGTATGTTTGTGACTCGATCACGCCTTGACCGTGAAAGTAAACATATTTACGTAAAATTTGATATGTAGATATGTGTATTTTAATATAAATAGATTAGAATATTAAGTAACATCGATTATGTGAGACTGTCTTTCACCTTAAGTACCTATTAAACTGATGATCAATTAAATGTTGCAAACACGTTGTGAGGGGTAAAGAAAAGGATATAGGTTACCTTACTTCCGAAAAAAGAGAGATAGCAAAATAACGGTTAGATCGTCCGACAACAACTCGGCTTATATAAGCAAAATATATATTAACATAAGCGCAGTCGCAGGCAAAAAGAGAGATAGCAAAATAACTGTTAGGCAGTCGTCTGACAACAACTCGGCTTATATAAGCAAAATATACCTAAACATAAGCGCAGCCGCAGTCAAAAAGAGAGATAGCAAAATAACTGTAAGGCGGTCGTCCGACAATAGCTCCGCTTTTAAAAGCAAAATATACCTTAACATAAGCGCAGCCGCAGGCAAAAAGAGAAGCAGCAAAATAACTGTTAGGCGTCGTCCGACAACAACTCGGCTTATATAAGGAAAATATAGGCAAAAACTAGTTCTTCATAATTATTTACAATGTTATTTCACACGCTTATCACCAGTATCTTGAGCCAGAGCATTGAGCGTGTTCCCATGAGTAGCAGCATGAAGTTAGTTAAGATTGTCTAGATTACTCCTGTCGGAGAATGCCACCGCAACTTACTATGTGGCCGCGATTGCAAAATACACCTTTGCACGCCTGGGGGCTGGGGTAACCATTGGGTTAGTATGAACAATAATAAAATGTTATCCTTTAATCAATACAGAACCGGTAGGCTTGTGTCAACACTTTTGGTGCCCGCGACTTCGTCTGCTTAGAATTGGTACTTTGAGGAACCTATCTTTCATCCACTATTTCACCCCTTTCAAGTTTTATATTTATCTCAAAAGTAGCCTTTGTCCTACTCCAAGTCCCGTCTTCTTTACCAAAACTTATAAAAGTTGGTTTATGTAGTGTTTAAGGCGTGAAAACTTTCGTTTTTATTATATTTATATATTTATATTTATATATAGATAATCAATGGTAACAGTCTGTCAGCCTGAAAGGCAATTACATTACACCACTTCAGTTATTTTTCAGTATGAAATAGGCATTGCGTCTTGACGCTTTAAAAGAACACATCTGACATGACAGTTTGAATTCATTCTTTACAACTATCAATAATTCACATTGAAATAAATTCGCTAAACAAATGACATCCATATTAACACATTTTTAACTTGAAAGTAATAATTCAGCTAAAATTCAAAAGCTTCTCGGTCATGTGCGATGCGGTGCGGCACGGTGGGTTCTGCTCGGCGCGACAGAACAACTTGCTGGCGGGGATTGAACTTGTTACTTCTCGCGCACCGACCCACCTGTCACATAACTTCTACCAACTCAACGGGTAAATTTACGAGTATTTCAACCAAAGGAAATTATTTTAGAATTCGTTATACTTTTGTGGTGAGGGGTTTTCCGAGAGCTTGTGATTATTTCGTTTCATAGATTTAACGTTTTTAGGAATTTAGTAATAGTAATTCCCTTAATTATTTTGGTTTTTTAGGAATATTATTTAATTATTTAATGATATATAGTTAAGAGAATCATTAAGATAATCAATTTAACATAATCTTATTTTGAAGAACATCATTTTTAAGAACATTATCGGACATCAAACAGTTCTCTTCAATAATTGAATTTTGCTTAACAGTTCCTTCACTCGTAAATTAATATACCATTTGACTAAGTTAATTTTATCTGGAAGTATAGGATACGAGTCGTAACCTATACGTCCAGATAAAATTCTAACTAAAACTCATTATAAGTTCGATAGGTTAGATAATATATATTCTGTAAAACACAAGCACAATTACGTCTATTGTAAACAGGTGTAAATTGGAGTTATTATAATGAGTGACGCATACGACCAGAAAATACGTATTAAAGTAAATTTAAGAAGATATGAAAATTTATCGATGTTAGATAATATAATATATTGTTATTTCTTTCATAGGTAGTTAAGTATAATAATATAGAATGGCAGATGCTGTGGACACATATCATTTATGTATGTACCAGATCAAAACTTTACGCATGTTAGTTTTTAAGATGAATAATATACAATACACTTTTTATGTTATAGGTTATAGGGGCCAAGCGAGCAAACGGGTCACCTGATGGTAAGTAACTACCGCCGCCGATGGGCACTTGCACACTGCTTGTTTTCCTTAAAATAAATAACAATGATAAAATGAACACAGACGGGATTTAGGCTTACACGTGACGCGTGAAGGGAACGCAAGCTATAAAATTTGGAATTTGGGCTACAACTATCCAGGTACCAGTGGTTGGAAGTTGACTCCTGACTGGATCCGTTTCCAGTACGTTTTTCGTTGTTTGTGCCCAAAGTTTTTTGTTCTCCATTAAATTACGTACAAAATGAGACCTGTTCAAAGTCGCTAAGTGCTTTTGTTTAACAGCAAATGAAGGTCAAAGTTAAAAATAGCTTTTTTTTCAACATTTGATAACTTTTAAAGAACCGTACGTAGAAAGCTGAAGTTATCTGAAATTGTAGCTTGTGATGATGTTAAAAAGAATAATAAATTTAAGCGAGATCGGTTTTAAGCTTTTTAAATTATTAACTATATTTTTTTTAGCCTTAATTGCAAAATGCGTCATTTTTAGGGTTCCTTAAAGGAGCCCTTATAGGATCACTTTGTTGTCCGTCTGTCTGTCTGTCAAGACCTTTTTCTCAGGAACCCGTGAACGCATCTAGTTGAAATTAATACCAAATACTTAAGTCTGCGGTCTCTTAAAGCTGTAAAAAAAATCAAGCTTTTAAGTCAACGCAATCAAAAGATACAGCCATTTAAGCCTTAGATTTCATCAAATTTCAATTTGTGGGTAAATGAAATCCTATGGGGTACTAACCTAGAATCATGAAATTTTACAGCACAAGTAAAGGATAAAATCCGAAACTCATAAATTTGTTGTTACATCTGTCTATCTGTCTGGGTTTCTGTCAAGACCATTTTCCTCAAGAACTCGAAAAGGCATCAATTTGAAATTAACATCAAATATTTATGTCAGTGGTCCCTTGAAGCTGTAAAAATATCAAGCTTCTAAGTCAACGCAATCAAAAGATATGGCCATTAAGCCTTAGATTTTAACAAATTTGAACATTTTGCAGGTAAATCAAAACCTATAGGATACTTTCCATTTACCTAGAATCATGAAAGGGATATGCCCACTTATGGCTTTTGTTTGATCAGCAATATGGTAAATATCAACAAATTACTCTTTTTGTAAGTAAATTATTGCTAATAAGACTAAGAAGGTCGTAAAACGACGAAGTCTAAAGTCAATAAAAATAAAATCCTCAATCAATCAATGCATTATTTGGCATTTCCGTTCGCCTAATGTGAAAGAAAGTGAGGATATTTCGCCCTAAAAATCGATACACATATATGAAGTTATGCAAATCTATTCTTGTCTTGGTGTCCTATTGTTATCGTTATTTTGTACAGAATTAACAATAAAAAAATAACGACTATTTGTCGACTACCAGAATCTACATATATACGTAAAAAATAAACATTTCTGTGTTTTAAATAATTAAATCGGTCTAATAGCGCCATCTCTTCGTCTAAATGTTCAACTATGACATTTCGCAATCGCCTTTTGTTTGTAGCTGTGCGCTTACGACTCGTTATCTTTTCTAACTGATATTACTGACTTTGATTACTGTAATGGACGCCGAAACCTTACCCGATAACGACCTTGGCTATATATTGGACCCAGCTACCTCACACGATTACACCGGCTTACTCATAGCTCGAAAAATGTATTTTGTATACATATTGGTGATGACAATGAAAGGAGTATAGAGGCCATACGACAATACTGTTGTAATTACTTGGATGGTCGCTGGACAGGTTGTGCCCATGTTATGACCATTGTTTCGTTCTTTGGCTGAGCAAGGTTTCAATCTAATATAAATCCCCCATCCCACTTTCTAGATGACGTGTTAACTATATATTTAAATGAGGATGGATATATGTTAACTATATATTTCTCTTTTTTTTAAGTTTTTTTTTTAATAATACACTCATATAACATAAAAAATAATATAACTTACAAAAAGTCAGAATAAATACTTGGGTTTGGGTAGAAAAAAAATACTTTTTAAAATTGCTGTTCTTGCTGAGACACCCTAAAGTTACAAAGTATCTTATCTAAAGTTACAAAGTATCTTATCTAAAGTTACAAAGTATCTTATCTAAAGTTACAAAGTATCTTATCTAAAGTTACAAAGTATCTTATCTAAAATTATGTTATCTGAGCTTCAAGTACAACTTAGCATAAGGCAGGCTGAGTATAAATACCTACTCTTAAAATACTTGTACATATAAAAGGTGACTCAATAATATACATATTTTTTTTACATTTTCCTTATTTTGCTTTACTCTTACCATACTTATGGTGTTCTAATATGACATAACATAAGAAGGGCACGAAATGACAAATGATACTCGTGCTTATGACACATGTCACTCTTCACTATCCCTCTCAGCTATGACGTCACTAACTGGTCTCAATAGCTTTCTTGTACTTTGATTACGTCATCAATTCGTATGAAGAATATATATTTAAAATAAAACTAGCATGCTTGAAAACTACGTGTAGTATATATATAGATATATATAGATATAATATTGACTGAGCGCTATACAAAAAGTGTGGTCATTCCACTATTATTATAAATATGAAAGTTAGGATGGATGTTTGTTACTCTTTCACGCCAAAACTACTGAACCGATTGCGATGAAACTTGGTATGTAGATAGATGGAGACCTGGATTAGCATATAAGTTACTTTTATCCCGATATTTCCACGGGATCGGGACTTAGGCGGGTGAAACCGCAGGCCGCTGCTAGTATTACATACTAGCCGTTCCCCATAATATCTGAAAATTCAAACAGTCGTAACTTATAAATAGATAGTATTATTTTCTGTGTAATCTTCCTCAATGAATACGCTTTCCTGAGTAGAGAGTAGTTCCAGGGATAAGTGCGTTTAACCAAACAAACAAATAAAACTCTTCAGCCTTATTATTAGTATAGATATATCAAAGCTTCTATCAGATCAGTAGAAAGCGTTGTGATTGTTGACATTCGACTGTATACGAAACAGATGCGGGCACAATTACATCGGCATTCACTACACAGATGGCGTTGTGACACAGCCCCTGTGCCTCATGAGTTCATGACACACATGCTGTGTCGAGCCCGCACCGCGCGTAATTATCTGACGTGCAGTTTTATACCTATCCACTGTACCATCAACACATGTACACAATGTGTCCTATTTTCTTTGTCGGCGATTGAGTTACCCTGTTCAATTCAGATTGACAAATGTATGGATATGGCACATTAAAGACTTTACTCACTAGCTGGCATATACTGTACAAACTGCGTCCCGCGGTTTCACCCGCGGAAGTCCTGATGTTGTGGGAAAATCAAGATAAAAAGTAGCCTAAGTGTGAATCCACGTCTCCGGCTATCTACATACCAAGTTTCATTGCAATCGGTTTAGTAGTTTTTGCTTTAAGGAGTAACCAACATCCGTTTCTTTTACGTTTATAATATTAGTAGGATAATTCTGTTGACGTAGATGAAGTACATTATGCTCATGAAATTCATTATTTTAGTGTTACAACACTTTAACTATCTTTGAGTTTACATGGGGTAAAGCGAACAATGTTACATTATCCTAAAACATGTGTAAAATAAAATCAGTCGGTAATACAGATCTGTGTGATGAGTGTTAAGTTATGCCGGATACTAAACCGTCAATATTTAAATATATTGACGGATATATATATATGTATATATAATGGACACGTCAAAAGGCACTCCGGAGAGATCGTAAGCGAAAATTATCGAAGAGGTCTATATAGTTTTGAATATGTCTGACCAGCTGTTTAGGTGAGATGTACAAAAATTAGTCAAAAAGAAAAAGAGAACTAACAATAAATTAACGACTCTAAAACACACTACATTTACCTGAAAATCTGTAAGGTACACACAGTCTGTCAAAGAGGGAAAGTAAAGAAAGCTTTGCCAATATTGTGCTAGTAGCTGCAAACAGCGCGACAGTCGACTATTACAGTTTAATAAGTACATGACAGCTGCTATTTCTCATCCACCAAAACATGTTAATTCCGTTGATCGTCTACGCGACGTTCTAAGACCATAAGATTTATCAGTAGTCTTTGTAAACTTTAAGGTTCAATAACACTTTTGTGTTTTGATGTAGACTCAGCGCCATCTACAATTCACAGAATAAAAGTAAGATTAATGGAATTGAAGTAATTGGATTAGTTTCTGCTGACTTAGTGTATTGGGCTTGAAGACTTCATGTGTTGGGGTTTATCGATTGTGAGATAGAAATAATGTTATTGACTAAAATTATTTTTTAATTCAGCGATTCAATTGTAGCGAAAGTAAGGCTCATTACGTAGTAACGTAACGTAAATAACAAATGATCTTGCATCGCGCAATGAAAGTTCTAACAGGAATCAATTTAAACTAGACATAACTTGGCTATCGAATTTCAACCGTTTTGAATGTCTTGTTTAATTTATGACCAGTATAAATCAATTTATTTTCGACCGACCCGACATTTCATAGAGTTTTGTACCATGACAGGTCAAATGTATACTAGACCCCTACAGCTTTCTGTATTCGTTCTTAACTTTATAGCATGTATAGTTTAAACATTTTAGCTTTATGCACTTCTACAACTTTAAGTATACCAAAGTTCACATTCTTGTCTGTGGGAGTTTGCTTAAAAAATGCGTAGTCCGTGCGTAGCGTAGTCCCAAGACTCTTCCTTTACGGAGTAATATCAAACCCCTTTCATATGAATGTCAACATCCAATGATAGAAGTGTTAATGAGTATTATTTGATTAATGCAATGACGTCGTCTTAAGAAAGTTTCACCTTCGTGACGATTCCTGTTTAGTGAATTTAGAGTAATTGATTAGCCCGTAGTACTAGAATAAGTAAACCCGTACATGATCCATGTCCACGCTGTATGAATCCGTCATCTACCCTACCCTTGTGTTAACCCTATTTCTAGGTGAGTAAGTAATTTGCGATATCTGTTACTTGAAGTTTAGATTGATCGTATATCATCTTAAATACTAAATCTAAATCTGTTGTAAATAAATGGGAAAAAACATTTCACTTTGTTAAGCCAAGCCAGTTAAGAACAGCTTGAACAATTAATTTAATCGTATTACCGTACTAATAATCCCCTCACCAGTTCTACTTAATCAAAGACGGCGGCTGTGTGAACTGATAGATAGAGATGTTAAACAAAATTCTTAGCAAGTATTAAGAATAAGTTAAAATTAATTACAAAACTTGGACGCGGAAGTCCACTTTGTTTGCTGAAACGAAAGATATACCTGTAAACTGAATGAAACGACTGGGCTGGTGAGAACACGAACAAATTAAGAAGTAGGTGGCGTCGGTCTGAATGCGGGCGGTGAGGCACTCGTTTAAAACGGTAATATTTATCGCGAAGAACAGCCATGCCGCTCACGTACACACAACACAAGTTTGGAGTTGCGGTCAGTGTGACGCACTCGACACAAAAAAAACGCTACGGTTTACAGAATAATAAAATACATTTCATGTACTATCCTTTAATCTACAAAATTTTATTGACGGATATGATGTCTAAAAAAAGATTAGGGGAGTAAAAGACACATTTTATCTAACCCAAATAACGGGGATAATATGCTCAGAAGCATATTTCTTGTGATGATGATTTTTTACTTAATAAACGATGAACCTAGCAACAAACTTCTTATCTTACCTTACTTTCTTTATTTTCCCCAATGAAAGTTCAAATGATTAATGATTAATCCGTTTATTCGAGTACTCATGGCTTTTAACATTTAGTTGATAGATGCTCATATTATATGATTTTATGGTAATGATATTATTGAATTTTCAACAAGACGACGTCCGTCTGGTCAGTGCTAAATAGAATATGAATTTTGCTTAAGGTCTTTAAAAATAATAAAATTAGGTCTATCTAAAAGATTAACAACGGTGTGGCTGGACGATCAACGGAGAGCATGCTGCAAGTAACGTAAGTGACAATGCTTTTTTTTTATTTCTTAAATTTGTAATCGGCTAACAATATTTTTTTTACATAAAATCTCAAATTAACGACTTTTAAATTTATTATTTTGTAGGTTCTTTGTGCTGTAAGAAATTAAGTAATTCTAGGTAAACAGGAAGTACCAAGTCCACTACTAAGTATCAAAATCATTGATTCGTTATATTGTTTTACAGCTTACAGAATTAGTATAGTCTACTTGATATAAAATTCAAATTAATACATGACCGTATTACTTAGAAAAAGTCTCTTGATATACAGACAGACAACGAAGTGATCATAGAAGAGGTATGGAACTTTTAAAATATATTACCTATACCTACTAGACAATGCCATAGCTTTGTGTATCAAAAATCACGCTGTTCAAATGTCTTAGTGCGGGGTGCGGCGGGTCCCAGTGAAAGTTGTGCGGACCGGTACAAGCGCTCGTTTCCATACTTTTAGCTCCAGATTACCTCCTTGGCCGTGACAGCATTATTTCACGAGACCTGCCCTGCCTCCAGACTACCTCATAAAAATATTTTTGTTCTATTTGCTTTCAAATTGCCGCTTTATTTTGAAGCAAGAATGCTTTCTTATCTTGTATTATGTATCAACTTTATATTTTGCCGTGCGTGCTTCAGATATCGGATTTCTCAAACCTCTTTAACGTTATAGACATTATATACATACATATAAACATTTATGTACCCGGACAAAAGTTGTTTATAGAATATTATTATAGCTTCATTCAGAATTCCAATTATGTTCACGTTTTGTTAGTTTACAATGTGGGTGTAATTCTGTCCCCTTTACATTAGTCAGTACTACAATTAATTTTCGTAAAATGCCTTTTATGTTAAGTATATCTATTGATTACCTTTTTTTTATTAAGCAATTTGATACTCTGAAAGAATTCATTGGGTGTTTCATTATAAGAGCAGAAAGTAAGGACGGCAAGTGAATTTACGAGCGCTAAAATGTGTGAAATTATTGGTATTTATGTTTCACTGCGAAGCTGGCAATTTTATTTTAAACTAGCTGTACCCCGCGGTTTCATCTGCGTGTGATTTAAAAGAAATCACTTACTGGTGATTTGTATCACTTCAGTAGATAATATTTTGGTAACATTTTCTTGGCATGAAAGCGTTCACAGGTCGTCTCTTCTCTTTCGGCTTGCTTAACAAAAAACAATATTCAAGGCTAGTTGAGAGGTGTAGCCTAAAGCTAGGTAACTTATACTATTTCGCATGAATCTAAAAAAAAACGAATTTTACTGATTCTTCCAGAGATTAGCGCATTTAAACAAACAAACTCTTCAGGTTCAACCTTCCAAAATATGTATACTAATCTATATAAAATAATATAATAAAATATTACGTATATATATATATATATATATATATATATATATATATATATATATATATATATATATATATATATATATTTTTTTTTTATATAAAACAAAGACTCGCAATCGTCAAACAAGCCTTGATTCGCAAAGAAAACATCAGTTGAAAGCTAAAATCAACATCGAAAGACCTCATTAAGACATATATATGGAGCATTGCACTTTATGGCTCTGAAACATAGATGATAACCCAAAGAGACCGGGACTGGTTGGCAGCATTTGAGATGTGGTGCAGGAGGTGGATCATGAACATTAGCTGGACAGAAAAAAGAACCAACGAGGAAGTCCTAGTAATGGTAAAAGAAGAGAGACAGTTGTTGGAAACTTCAGGTAACAGAAGGGGAAAAATAGTTTTGGCACTTGATAAGACACGAAAACTTTTTAAAACAATACTGTTTTACGTATCTAAGATATTCAAGTCATTACAAATTTCCTTCAACTAAATAACTATAGCAGCTATTCTAAATAAACAAAACATATCGTCAGCTGCATAACTTCCAATCTAAAACATTCGGAATTCGACTCACGGCAACCAACTAACAGAGTTGGTACCGACACGTGCAGTGCCGAGATCGCGTCGCTCCGGTTTCGCCCCGCGTCGACGTCTCTAAGCTCGCAACGACAACTTGCCCAACTTTGCCCACACCCTCCAAACACTTTATTTTTATAGATAGCCGTGAAACTTGGGGCCCTGTCAGAAAGGTGAAAAATCAAAGTTTGTATAAAAACCCGGTGAAAGTATGTAAGATAATGCAAACTGCTAAAGTTTGAATGTTAGGTTCCCTTCAGACATGCAACGTATTCAAATTAGTTTTGAAAGTATGTACTTGTAAAAGATACTTTGCTTGCTAAAAATTCAACCAGGCTTAAATACACTTATTTATTCTTCACAAAATTGAGATTGTACGTATGCGATCCGTCCACGGTTATTGACACCACTAAGGGGGCAAATAAAGACACAGCCTGTAGAGATGTCGGAAGGGGATCCTTCCGTGGAGAGCTATGTTAACAATATATACGTTCTGGAATACAATGCTTTGTGAACTTAAATAATATATACATCCCAATATTTTTAGAATGCAAATGAAAATATTTTGCATAATCTACATAAATCCTTGTTAGTTTGTAACTGACATAAGTTTTAAGTTTGTACGTAATTTTACGGAACACAGATTTTATAAAACAAAAAATAAAATAAAACGTTTATTTAAAAGTGTATTGTAGGGGTGTGTTACTTGAGTTGTTTAACAATTTTACAATAGATCCAGTGAAGCTTTGTGGCATGGCTTACTTTTGGTAAATTCTTACATTCTCTTACATAAAGTAATTTGTGTATGGCTACGAGCTGTTATTGATTTTCTGGTAGCGAAAAAGGAAAGGAATGAGGATAGAAAAACCAAATTGCGAATTTCAGCGGTGCTCTTTTCGTGTCTTCTATAAATTTATCTGATAAAAGACCTGCGGTAAGAAATAAATAAGGCTGAGATATGTATATTTATGATATTTAGATTCTTTGATATTTATTATATTAGGGACTGTAACGTTTAAAAGTCGATGTATGTATGTTAGCGTTTTGATTTTGAAACACGTACTCGTATATTAAGAAGATACAATTTTATTTTTACTTACTTTTAACTTTTTTATGTGTAATTTGTGTTTCTTATTCTCGTAATTCCTCCAACAGTTTTCCAAATTACGTATCTAAACTACTGAAAGTTAAATAGAGCCTTCTTGGTGTTGCAATAATAATATTAATCTTTATTTCCATAAAAGTGACAAAAATACTGCTAATTACATAGTACATTCTATACTTAAAATAACTGTATGCACAGCAGAAGCAGCATCAAAAATATGTAAATTATTATTAAAAAAAATAGGTAAAGCTGAAATGTTTAAAACAGACATGTCGTTGGTACAGTTCGACGCCCAATCAATGTTGGGTAAAATAATACAAACATGAAAGTAAATGACGTACGAAATACCTGCATCAGAAATCAGAATAGCGGCAAAAATAAAAATAAAATACGCATAACATTTTTCCAACTCAGTTTATGATTCCCATTTGTTAATCCCAATATTAATGCATATCTAATTTTGTAGGAAAATGTGAATTTGATTAAGATCTACTTCCAGATAAAATCCTAAATACTAGCAAAACAAATATCCACAAAAGAAACCACCTAACTAAAGCTGGGAGTCGTCTAATTTAATCATGTTATTTGGAGACCGGTTTCCTTATAAATGTCAATAATAATGCCACATCAAGTGAGAGACACGCGCCATCTTAAGAAGAACATAGTGGCGATACATATACGACGTAAACACGACGCGCCTGCAAAACGAACCGGAAAAACTATTTTGTGACACCTCGATCACACGGGAGTATCCACGACGCCCCCAATAATACCAATATCGAATCATAACCTCAATGCCAAAATATCGAGACCTCCACTTTCAGAGACGCACCTCTTACGTCTTAGGAGAAAAAGGGATCAAAGTACATTGGTAACTCAAATCTCAACTCGACTCAGGGGAGTCCGCGACCAATGCGATCCCGACGCCGGGACTCGGTTCCCGCGATTGGATCCCGTGACTATAATGAGCTCGGGAATAAATACCGCTGGTAATATTCCCGAACAGATTGCCGAGAAAATTACATTGTGAACGCCTTGAGAACGATGGCCGTAAACATGTTTTGGTTATTTATCGGAGCCCCGAGGGACGGCGAGATCATGCGAGCTTGATTGTGTTGCAGACGAATATTGGGATGTGCCACCTCCAATATGACTGAAACGAACATAAATAGTTTTGCTACATTCAGTTTGGTTACTTTCAGCCGAATGATAAACTTGGATAAGCGATGGTTACATCCTTACATAAGTAAGAGCATATTCAAATTAGCACACACCGACCCTAAACCTAACTTTTGGTCGAATATGGTTGTAACAGACTGTCGTCTAACATCGGGTGTTAACCGCCGGTGGAATTTGATCAAAATATTGCAATGTATTTGAAGCACGTCAACCGTTCTTAATTTTTGATAAGTGAGTATCAATGAGTGTTTTTCATTGTATGTTGATCGTGCAATTGAATCTGGTACATGTTCCACTAAATACATCTACTCAGCTACACTACCATTTCATTTAAAAACAAACACATTCAGACCAAGCACTCACAAGAATTACTATTGATATCGTTAATAATGGTGTTATTGAATACCGATTAAGAGAAAAAGATCGTGATTACTTTCAGTTCGATTGCCAAATTTAAGGAAATAGGTGCCGAAAACCTTTTTCGTTTTGTTATCAGCCAAAATATTTAAACTTCACGTGAATAGAGTAACAGTTTCATTAATATTATTAGCTCCCAACGCCTGACTGTAAGACAACCCTCCGATATCGGATTTGTTGAAATCCATTCAAACGCTTACGATCAGAAATCGGATTTACTTCAAGATTCAACGCATTGAATTTGCAGAACCATTTCTGTGTTATTTACAAGCTGATTTGAAAATTAAGAAAGAGGGTACGATCTCTCTTCCGTTTCGATTTTGAGATTATGATCGTTATTTTTCAATAATCTTTTTCGATTTACAAGAAACATTGGGTAAGAGTTAGGGTAAGTAAGGTAAGTAATCCTTTAGAACAAAGCATTTTATAACCTGTCAAAAGAAGAGCATCTTATACCTTTATAGCAATAAAGGTAAACATTTAGTTTACAATCATTGTGATAAAGATAGTAAAATTACTGAATACTGAAGTATTTAGGTACCATAATACACAAGTGTCCTTGATGGCAGTTCGTGTTCTTGCGAGGGCGATACAAAATAGACTATTGTTTTGTATCGGCCACCGCAGACATCATACAATAACATAATACCCAATGATATTGTTCCGAGGCGCGGAGTTGCCAACTATCGAAACAAAGGAAATAGTAAATAATTCAAGAGGTGAAGGAAAAATCGGTAAGAACAAAACTTTCTCTGACGCCAACTTTAGACCTACAACTATTTATTTATTGCGCTAGTGGGCTTTACGATTTACCAGCCACTGTACTGACTTATGCATTCAAGTCCACCTTTATTATCTAGTTAGAAAGGTTTAAAATAGACGCAGACAGGTGCAGCTGTAAATTGTAAGTGGTGTTAGTAAGTTCTCGAGGCGTTCAGCTCGGGAGTTGTCTACAAACACAAATAAACATATTTCGTTAACTAAAGGTAGCGTTGTTAACGCGCGTGATTTGTTTTAATATTCATTGTTTAATTCAAGTTTCTTTTTGTTGAGAGCTTTGGGAGCATTGTCATCTATTCTCGCTCACCGCCTTACCCCTTACGTCATTTCGATCGTTAACCAATGCTCACTTGTTTCTCATAACTAGAACGCAATAAATTTATTGTGTAGAATACTTATTAAATTTAAATTGCTTTTAAAACTCACGACTTACTGAAGTAGAAAAGCGTGCTGTAGTAAGAGCAATTTACACTTAAAATCAAATCGTTATTATTTATATAAAGGGTGTCGAAAATACTAGAACTTCTATCGAACATTGTTGCTCTTGTATTTTATTAGAAGAGAAAAAGTGCTACATATGCAATGATATTTCCGTTCAAATTTGACGCCGGTGCCTGACGCCTAAGCCTATACTGGCAGTGTGGGAATTTATTCTTTTCATAACCAGTGTAGCTACACTTATGCCTCATGAGTTTTACAGGGTTATCAACGTTCAAGTGATTTCTTTAAGAGTAGTTGCGGGTAACATCTTATATTCATTTGAATCGTATGCTTTCTTGCCATCACTTGCACATAATCAATAGCAAGCGCCTTCACTTCGCTGAAATCAAACTTTTTCAACGTTATGTCATGTAATATGTAATATGATGTAACTCGTAATATACAAGTTGTATTACAATTTTGTAGTTCTTGTTTTGTCAGTACAGTAAGCAATATGCTAATGCAAATTTGCAGAGCTAGAGCAGCTAAAGTCATATAACTATCTATTTATTTATAATTTATTTATTTAGACTTCCTGCAAAAACATTAGGCACAAAAACATATTATTATTTCCCCTAGTCAGAAATCAATGACCACAGAAGCCTAATTTAAGACAGCAAAAAACTGACCTTTCGACGCTCAAAGCCTTCATTGCTCTATTCAGAAACAAATAATAATAGATATATAAAAAAAAATATATAACCAAATGTAACAATGAACGCCAAACATAAATTTATACTAAAATGTTATGACCTTACCAACTTTTTTAATAAGATATAGGCTTCATACAAATTGTAAGTAATGGTAACAATACCTTTCATTCGCAAATGACGATGACTGTACTTTCCATAATATTAGTATCAGTAGTAGTACTGAGTAAATGTGATGTGCCTCAGTAGGGTTCGAATTAGATACTAGAAACTTGCAGTGACTCGCAATTATAATGATGACTCTTCAATAATTGGTTTATGTTCCGTTTGTTTAATGTTCAATTGATTAGTAGGCGTCTGTCCGTACTAACAAATCATATAGATCTTTTTATTTTCTCATCCTTTTTCAGAATTTTCAGTCCTTTTCATTTCATCAACAAACCATTATTGGTTTAAACTGGACATAAGTAGAGACGTGCGGTAGTGTGATCTGCTTACTGATGTTTATCTTATTGAAAACAATTGAGACTTCACATTCTCAAACCGCAATCCAAAGTAGCATAAGACGGATGAACAATTTCATATAAAAAAAAATGAATGGTAAAAGAAAATACTTTCATTATAAATAATTATTAAATACCTACGGTTCGTTGGGTAAGTTGTGATGCTACATTTGTTTTTATTATGTTCTTACGCTCTAATACACATACTTTTAAAGTTATTTAGAAGTAGACGAATATTATAACTACGATTTTGTTTAGAGGAATATATAAAACAATTCAAAACAAACAGAATTCTTAAGTGGTACAAAGCTCCTATTATTAAAATATCGCTTCCCACACACACCTCTTGACTTATCCCACAAAACTATTTATATAAAAAGTTAAAGGAACAATAACGATGCAGATACTGTACTAAAAGTTAAACAATCATTTGGAAATAAAATCATGGGGCGTAGCGTAATCTGATCAGATATGTTAGCCGGTTACTTTAAACTAAATCGCCATCTGTTACGCGAAAACTCAAAGTTTCAACTATCAAAGTACTACGAAAGTACTGCAAGGTCTTTTTAAAGCTCTCATATGGATATAAGTGGTCATAACTAGGCTTTCAATGTAAGAAGTCTTTATAGCGGTGACAACAATACTTAACTTAGTAGGGCCGAATTGAAATAAGTAGTGTATTTCCCAGTCAGATATACCACTGGAAATAGTTCAGTGTCCTACAGAATATATGCTTTAAGCGACCTTCTCTGCAGACGATATACATATTTTGAAGTGGGTTCAGTGCTAGAACGACAGTGCACTTCGCGGGCGAACTCAGATTTGAATACATAATAGGGTAAAGGCTCTAGTAAATGAACACCTTCATAAGGAAAGGAACAAACCACATGGTTTTAGAGCGATTATATAGCGATAAGAGCTATTCGTAGACCTTCGTTACAAATTTTGACATTATCGACACGATACACGTCAAGAAAAAGTGTCGTTTCCACATGTAATAACTTTAAATAAGATATACGGTTTTTACTCTATTTCGGGGATGCCGACTAGTTTCGGACCTGAAACTTTTAACTAATACGAATACCACTAAGATAGTAATAATATGTTTTTTTGTTTGTTTAATCACTCTTTTTCTAGTGTAGTTAAGTGTTAAATATATAATAATACTGTACCATATCGTTACATTTTAAATCTTCTATCAGTACACTTGGCTACGGGTAGTGTTGTGCTATGCAGTTAGTTACATATAAGAGCTACGTCATGGCTAGACCAGGAAGTGGCCAGGAGCTTGAACAAAAATACAACACTACGAACGTGATATTTATATGGAAAATTTCGAAGGACGGAGTGTCTATCAAGTTAGGCAATTTACGTCAATTACGATCAAAATTTGTCGTAATAGATAAAACTTATGTTAAAGTTTGAGCAACGTGGGCGAACCCTTAACATTTAGACCTTCATCTTATACTCTACATTCTTGTAAATGTTTTATTAAATACCTAAATGTAACAGATACGTGCGTCTGTTGTGACAAGAATAGATCTCTCCCCGTGTGTAGAGGAGGATGTTGTAAGTAAAATAGAAAAAAGTAAAGAGCACATTTTTGTGACAATGATCCACGAGAAACGAAATGAACGAATTCTTTTATATTTGAAGATGACAGAACATTTTTATTTAACATCGTCTTGAACCAGTTGATGAAATTGTTAAGAAAATTTTGTACGAATATTTTAAAAATAAACAATTTCTGATTTAATTTTTTTTATGAAAACATACATATGCATATACACTCGCGCCTGTATCCCCGGAGGGGTAAGCTGAGGCTTAACAAGCTAAACACCCATATTTTGCCAACTATAATTTAGCCCCACTCACGTAATATGGGGCAAGCTTATAGCCGTCAACCGGGCACTTTGGATCAATTAAAATAGGAAAATTGGGAATATGCTGAAATAGAAAGGTAGGCACGACGGGAAAGCAATGGAAAGAAAGAAGTAATTTGTACTTTTCTATAACTAAGGCATCAAACAAGCACTGGTACCAGTGTCTGTAAAGTCTTGACACCAAAAAGGGTCACGCGCTAAACCCCTTATATACGGTGACCTAACACACTAGAGACGAATACAACATTAATAGTCCTATACTTTCATGGTCTCCTCTCTTCATAATTGGAGAAGAAATACTTATATTGTGCTACCTTCTTTAAAATAAAATACAGAAGAGGCTTTTCTAAAATCTCAACTTCGGTAAGTACCTTAGATACAGTAGGAGAACTAAATATAAGATCCTATTTTTCTACAAGACATTACCTGGTCTTCTTTGTACGGCTACAAGTAAGTTAATACAAATAACATAAAAAATATTTCATTTGTCCATAAATCATATTTTACACACATATGAAAATTAGTCATGGAGAGACAAGGTTTTGATGATTCATTTTATGGTATACTAGCAACCCGCCCCAGCTTCGCACAGGTACAAATTATACATTTAAACCTTCCTCATGAATCACTCTGTCTATTAATGAAAACCGCATGAAAATCCGTTCAGTAGTTTTTCAGTTTATCGCGAACAGACAGACTCGGCGGATGACTTTGTTTTATAATATGTAGTGATATGTAACAAAAATCATATTCAGTAAAGTTTTGTATTCGGAATTGTATGCTTTTCTATTTAGTTTTAACCATGAAAACAACAAGTGTATGAAAGAGGCCAGTAAATACTGGCACAAATAATTTATTTCGTTACAACTTACAACCTGAACGAAAGGAACCATAAAAACTTCTTCTCACGGACGATGAAGGGCATATAAGGGATTTTAAATCAATGCACGAATGACACCACTAATATTGCAAACGTCCCTAAGCTACAGCCACTGCTTAACATGAAGCTGGACTTATGCTTAATTGACACTACGACATTATTTCGTCATGACTGTCCTGAGGTCCCACATTCTACACAAATGTTACTACCGGTACCCGCTTGCCATGAAGCGGATAATGTTTTTATTTAATCAACTTAGTTGTGTACAAAGGAATACAACTGTAAATAATATTAACAAAGAATATTCTAACATGTATCAAAAAGTTATCTATATAAAAGGATTAGGAAGCAACAAACGAGCACGCGTCATGTCGGTACTCCATCTCCTTACTTACCACTTTTGATAGTGGGCGCCAAACAAACCACCCTGATAGATGATGATTGATACAGCCTGTGTACACACTTGCGGACATTGTTTGTGAGGAGGAGTCACAAAGAACAAGTGACATGTTGACCAGCTTAAGTAGTTAGGTAAGTATATAACCAAACTTAGTACAAACTCACGTATGCTTGGCTTGATTTAAGAGGTATCTGTAAAATAATGTTAAAACCGAAAGAAGAAATAACAGGGTTAGTGGTGTCAGGTGTCAAAATTTTGTAGGAACAGTTTTTTTTCGGTTTATAGTAATATATCATAAGAAATGGCCATTATTGCGGTTCCTAGATATTTTTCTACACTCATATTTTATTGTGAACTCGATTACAACGTTCAATTAGATCCTTGGTTAGATTTTTTAATCACATTTATGAAAAACTTACCGCCCGCCCGATTAATGCTTTTAACAATGACGACCATTAATCAAACATTAAGGCGAAAGACAAGAGTTCCCCAGTCAGCGATGCCTCACATTGGACAGCAGTTTTGTTGTATCCTACCTGTTATCTAGAATATATTTTACGAAAATGATATCACAAACATACACAATATAAGAACATACACAATATAAGAACATACACAATATAAGAACATACACAATATAAGAACATACACAATATAATTCTGAGCAGATCCGCTACATTTGCTCTTTCGCTATTTTCTAATTTCTGTATCATGAAATCTGGAGTATATAAAATGACCAATCACGTTATTATTGCATTGCATTGGAATGTCAATAATTTGCAAGAGCATGTTTGCACGTGTGTTTTGTCCACATACAAGACCATTGTATTTACTAGCATAGAAACAGCAATAATCTCGCAGAGCTGATGATTTGTAGTCTTTTGTTATGGTGGGGGTACCAGAAATCTGCTAGACCTTCTATATTCGAATTACGCCTAACCAGAGCCGGCGCCCAGGTACGAATATAATTGTCAGGAAGTTGTACCACACTATTACTGCTTTCCTCTCAAGTGAACTCGATTCTGTCCACTCTACTTCTAATATGTAGTAGTATTAGATCTAATCATATATGACCCTGAAGTATACAATCCAGAACATACAAATTCACAAAAAAGATACCATGGCCAGTGGTACATTTATCATCGTTAGTAAATGGCAGAAAGCTAAAAAGCTGCGACTCCTAAACAAGAATAAGCGGCGGCTATTTAGGTTGTTATTGCGTGCGTGGAGCGTAAGGCGATTTGTGCAAAGGTGAACGTTACCATTTCTAAAGCCGATATACATAGCTTGTAATATATTGTGCCTATGGACAAAATATAGCGCTCAAAATGTGCAGCGCCAGTTTTAGCGGTTAGCGATCCTGTTCAAGCGAAGCGTTTTAATATAATCTAATAATACGGAATGGCTTTATAAATAATTAAGTTACTTAAAGTAGAAAGTGAGGTGTTAATAATATTCCTGTGGCGCAGGAGCTTCACAAACATTAACAGCGGACACAAAAAACACCCAGACTCTTGACAACTATTTGTGGATCACCCAAATTTTTTGTCCCATGTGAGAACCGAAACCACAACACTTGGGCGGCGTAGTGGCGAGGCGACCATTTAAACCATTGCGACATCCGTGCAGTTCAAATAAATAGTAACCGGAATAGCTTAGTTTTTTTGAGGCAACCTAGAAAAGGTTTCCTACAATCTTAGAGTTGTTTACAAACAAATATTAAGCCATTAAGCTGGAATATATTCTTATATCTCCATACCTATATGTGACCAACCAGATGTTTTACACTTTATCAGTAGGAATCACTTCTTTGGTTATCTAAAACCAAAAAGTTTTCGCTTTATAGTTTGACATATAAATAAACACTGTAAGTGACGACCCACGCTAATATCGAACCCGCTCGCTTTTTAACACTTTTAATGGTGTGAAAGGCCCACTATCGTCGGTCGTTAATCCACTGTGAATACGCATTTCAGCGAGGGTTTTCACCAGTCTCCCCCCCCCCTCGCCGCCCCGTACTCAGTACTTCACCCCTGTTGACGTCCAACAGTGGCGCAGGTGATGTACTGACGTCATTATCCTCATGTTTGAATGTGCCGCCTCGGACACGACATTATGTAAATAGATTTTTGGTTTGGGGTCAGAATTATGTATATTAGAAATGGATTTTTACTGTTAAAGAAAGATTTTTTGAGGTTAACAGTTGTAGGAATATTATAAATGTAATACCTATTTCCAAGTAACTATTATTAACGACAGTGAAACTTTGTAGTATAAGTATTTCAAACGCTAAAGCCGTACATTGTATAGACTGTAGGTCTACCTACAGCAGCCTAACATAGGCGGAAGTTATTAATTCTTATTTTAATTCGAAATATATTCGATTCACAATCAAATTTCCTAGTATTAACTAAAATAGGACTTATAAAAATTTCTTGCACTTTTTTTAATTGCTTTTTTTTGCGAAAAAAAAATGTTAGACAATAAACTATGATACAATAAAATAAACTAAAACTATTATAGAGGTAATGCTCATTATTATAGAGCTAATACACATTATCTGACTTTAGCATTGCCTGGAGAGAAAATCAAAAGCGTCAGCTAGTATACTCAACCTAAAATCACACACAATGTAATTTATTTTCAGTAAATATTCAAAATCAACAAAATCTATGAAATCATATCAATATGGCGAAGTTTCAAGTGCGAGCCATTACTGTGTCATGATTACCAAACATTACTGTCTGATACGGATATTCTAAGTGTAGCCACCTTTTTTTTTTTTTTTTTTTTTTTTTGTGCGTGTGGAAACCCCCGCGGGCCGTCACCCCATCGGGGTTTACGATGGGGCGGTGTGTCGGAATCGAACCGACTAAAACCACACGGTGTGCCGTACTGCGCCTTAAATAGGAGGGATCCGGGAACAGCTTTTATTAAGACATCCGGAACCCTCCTAGCGCCTGCCCGCAAAAGCGCGGGCACCACCTTCGGGTAAAAACCTCTCATTTAGGCGACGTCCAGGCACACGCGGACGCCGCCTCCTCGCGGGGGGCCACTATAGCGGGTGAAGGGGAAAACCCGTCCCGTCCACCCGCGGCCACACTCAGGGCGGCATGAGGCGCTGGTAAGCGCGCCTCCGCCGCCCGGTTCGCCGGCGGCGAATTAGGTCCGAGTGGAGGTCGTCCTCCCGGACCCTTTCCGCCGCCTCCTTGTGCGAGATGACTTCCTCACAGAAGGTTGCGACCGCGGTAAAATTCCTGTCGCTACCGGCCATGGAGCGAATGACAGCCGGTAGCGACAGATCCACTCCGATGACTGCAGTGAGGGCCCGACGCTGCGTCGCCCAACTGGGGCAAACCGCCAGCGTGTGCTGAGCCGAGTCCTCACTGCAGTCGCAGTGGTGACAGGCGGGACTCAATTCCCTCCTAGCGACCGAGTGCAGGTACTTCCCGAAGCAGCCGTGCCCGGAAAGAACCTGCGTCAGTCGGAAGGAAAGGGTCCCGTGCTGCCGCCCTGCCCACTCGACGATGACCGGCTGGAGCGCCTCCACGGCGGCAAAGCCAGCACGTGGAGCCTCCAGCCGGGACGACCAACGAGCCATGGTGGCTCGGCGAGCGGCCTCACGCCATTCGCGTACCTCTTCGGGCGGGGGCCGACTGCCGTTTCCCGCCCGGAACTCAGCCGTTCGCCGATATACTTCGGCGAGCACTTCCGCCTCCAAATCCCACGGGGGAGTCCCGGCCAACGCGCACGCCGCCTCTGTTGACACGGTGCGGTATCCGCGTATGGCTCTAACCGCCATCACCCTCTGAGGGCGCCAGAGGCGCGCCCCATTCTGGGCGGTCAGGGCCTCCGCCCACACCGGTGCACCGTACAGTGCCATTGACCGGACAACCCCCGTGTACAGCCGTCTTGTAGCGACGCTGGGTCCACCCAAATTGGGCAAGAGTCGCCCAAGGGCGGACGCAGCGCCGACCAGCCTTGGAGCAAGCTGCAGGAAGTGCTCGTCGAAGCGCCACCTACCGTCGAGGATCAGGCCCAGATATTTTATGTGGGCCTGAACCGGTACGAGGACCGAGTTGACCTCGATAGAGGCGCCAGGGGGTGGACCACGACGGGGCCCATGAAATAACAGGGCCTCCGTCTTATCCAGGGCCACCCGCAAACCCAGCGCCTCGATGCGCCCGACCACCAGAGAGACTCCCCTGGTAGCCAGGCACGCCGCCTCCTGAAAGTTTACCCCCCGGGCTGTGACCAAAGTGTCATCGGCGTAACAGATTACGCCGAGCCCGGGGGGGAAGTCGCCTCGAAGGGCCCAGTCGTACCCCATGTTCCACAGGAGTGGTCCAAGGACAGACCCCTGCGGAACACCGCACGACATGGGCCGACGACTCAAAACTCCATCTCGGTCCTCGTACATGACGGTACGCTCCTCTAAATAGTCTGCCACTAGCCGCCTCAGGTACCCTGGCACTCCGTGATAGTGGAGTGCTTCCCTGATGCAGCTAAATGGCAGACTGTTGAACGCGTTGGCGATGTCCAGCGACACCGCCAACAGCACGCCGCCACAGCTCACTACCTCTTCGGTCACGGCCCTCAGGCGCAACATAGCACCGACCGTCGAACGCCCCGCTCGAAAACCGAATTGTGCGTCCGACAAATCGGGGCCGACCTCGCACAGGTGCCGGACGATGCGGGCAGAGAGGACCCTCTCAAACAATTTACCCGCCTCGTCCAACAACACGATGGGCCTGTAGGCCGCAACCGAGTCGGTAGGCCGTCCCGGCTTCCTTAAAAGGACCAGCTTCCCGCTCTTCCAGCAGTCAGGGAAGCGCCCGGACGCCAAGCAAGCGTCGAACACCTCCCTGAGGCGGTCGGACATGTGGTCGAGGGCTAGGGCCAACACTCGGGCAGGGATCCCGTCTGGCCCGGGGGCGGTGTTCTTGGAACGAATCCGTAGAACAACCGCCCCTACCTCCGCCTCCGTGACGGGCGGAACACCATCCTCCTCGTTCTCCCCGTCGTCTCCAGCCAAGGGGGCCATCGACGGGGGTAAGTGTAGCCACCTGGCGCAGGGTGGCGGCAGTTAAATACTGAGTGGGTGGCAAGGGGCGTCATGGGTGGATCTTAGAAGTTTTGTAGAACAAGACGGCATTGCTAACTACATTGTTATTGGTTGTTGTTGCGCCGATACGATGCAATGCAATCACTGCTTAGTTACAGTAGTGTACAGTTTTATATACACGCGTAGCTAAAACCTTCCGAAGTCTGTTGGATTAGAGGCATCTCTAGCTCGTTGTGGCCTAATAAAGAGTTAGACAATATTACAAAACATTTTCATCTTTACTAGACAACACAGGCTAATTCTAAAATTTCTAAAACAAGACAACGCCTTCATTAGGAATGAATCCTGTATCGCTGGGAACAGTACAAACATAACGGACACAAAAAACACCGACACGGGACAACTAGTTGCGAATCACATAAATTTTTGTCCTGTGAGGGAATCGAACCCACAACACTCAGCGCAGCTTAGTGGCAAGGTGACCATTTTAACCGTTGCGTCATACGTGCAGACAAAATATGCTATATGAATATGTTGTTTTGTAAAGATTGCTTTTAGCAACCAAATTAACTGACTGCTGACTGATTAGTCAGCCTGTGACCACGGCCAGTAGAACCTTTTCGAAATGCCAGGCAAATCAAAGGTACCTACGTATTTAATATATATGTCGGAGTCGGTTGTCAATTAAGATTGTGGGTAGTCAAGAGAATTTGTTATGTTTTGTTTTTTTTAATAACTTAAGAGAGTTTACTATCAACTATTGTCTAATAAATCGGAATACAATTTATTGAGTACTCTGTGTACACACTAATTGATTTTGGCAGCTTATTCCGATATTTATAACCGATGGTTTTGTTCAAAACAATATTGATGACATGTTTGTTTGATTCTAAATGATTTACTTTGTGAAACATTCATTACGATAAATATTCTTGTAATATTTGATTACTTTATAATGTAAGTCTTGTTAGATTTAGCACATTTTAGTGTTTTGTATTAAGTAAACACGTGACGTACTTCTGTGCGCCATTGGACAGAGTTGTCGCGGAGGGGTTGCAAGGTGGGGGCATCGTCCTATAAAAGAACGTGCACTTGGTGCTACAGTCAGTCGATCCTAGAATTCGACTCGATAAAAGCTCCTTGCTCCCATAATTACCATTTGTATGGTTTTGTGTTAATTTTAGTGTACGTAATAGTGTAATAAAACCTAGTAATTGTTTATACAGTCTTGTTTATCCCAATAAAACGGGAACTCCAAATCCTGATGATTTATTTATATATATATATATACCTATTAAATACGTGATAACGTTAAAACCCGCGAACATTATTATAAAATCTATCATAGTAATTACATACAACGGCGATACTAGTCGCCTACAGCCCTACAGCCAATAAGGTCCAAACGTACTGAACTACAATACCTATTATCTCTAGTGTAACGTGGGAGATTTTTAATGATCGCTATTGTCGCTCGTTAAGAAAAGCATACTACTAACAAAACAGCAAAATATAATTAAATATGTTGTAGCTCTAAAAAATACCGAGTCTAACAACAGCGCATTACCGATATATTTCGTCAGTGACAGGCACTGTTCTCATTGGAGTATAGCATCTGATAGCCACGCAAGTTTTTTTAATCAGTGTTCTGTTCACGTCAGTCTGCCATAAGTCTTCAAGTGAATGCGAGCTCTTCTACCGGGCCAATCAAAATCGAAACCGGAAACTTATGCGTATGTATAAGTTGCGTTCTTGGAGTTAACTAGTGAATGAACTTCTTTTTCTGCGTAAATAGCTATTCTGCCTCCTTTAATACCAGTTTTCCATAATAACTACTCTAGGTTATCATTCCCCTCTGATTGCTATGAGTGTTGGACTTGCGGGCGTGTACCTTGCTACTTTGATTTAGAAGTCTATCAAAAGAATTAATACACTATCTGTAGAGTAGAACAGCATACGCATGATGCAATACAATATTCCAAGCAAGTAATGTGTATATAGACGGATATATACCTACATCATTTCATCTTACACGATGCAAGGGGATGCAGGGAACGTTATGTACTGTTGATTACCATAGTCTCGGAATAGCAAAATTTTTCCGCATTTAAGAGGTTCTTTGACAGATTAAAAGACTCGCTAAAGTTATTAATTTATTACAATGCTAAATTTGATTTGCTTCCAAGAATGTATACTAACCTATGATGAAAGACAGGATAGAATTAATATGTCACTCTCAACAGATATTATGAACTTATAAAATTTATGACAAGTTGGCAAGTGAACACTTGAGTTCTTCTGCTTTCAACGACTATTTCAAAACTTTCATCTCGTTGTACCAAAAGGAATGTAAGAAGGAATGACAATATTAGGTTGTAAAGTGATGGAGGTCGAGTTTATTGCCGATATCGGGCACTGTTCCAATCGCACTTGCTAACTGAAATTGTTCTAACCGAACTGTTATATCCGTGAACAATTTAAAACTGACCATAATGGTGGGAAATTATAGTTTACTGGAAAATATATTTACTTGTTTTTGTTCCTCTCTTTTTGAATGTGTAATATCATACTTAGTGAGATCAACATCTATAAAGCACTGATGTATGTATATAATTAAAAATGTGTATAATTAAAACTAAAACTGATTTGTCTCCCTGTTTTAAATTATTTGTAAAACTCTCTTTAGCCATTAGCACTGACAGTATTGAAAGACTTCATAGTCTTAAAGATGGTGACAGTTTTCTGAAATTTCTTGAAGGTACTGCAGAAAATTTTCTCACAATTTTTTGTAATGTGTGAGTACAGCGCCGAAAGGGTATAAATGGGTATAAATGTAAATTCTTTGTAAATTTTACTAAGCCTCAAATATTTCTTCAGCAGATTCGATTCCCCGCGAAATCGGGACACACATTTCCACAGTGCCTCACATACCTTCCCAAAAATGCTTACCAGCTCTTCTAATATTATTCCTAGAAGACGATGCTTGTGTACCTAATTCCAACGCTCGTACTGGGTACCACGATGAATAATATATATTGTAAGACAACGATTACCATACTTAGAATAACTGTTTATTAAATCTGAATCTGATCTGAATTATATAAATAATAATAATTGTCCCTTGTGGAAATCGAACTGGTGACACGGATTCATGCAACTATGTATGTAGTATTACTCTTTCACTAAATACGTCACTTTCAGAATTTTAATGTATTTCAATTCTTCTCAAGTTCCACTGAACTTGAGATTTAAGTACTCGTATTTTTACCGTCTACAATTTATTCAACACAGCCGCCATTTTGAAAGCATAGGGTTAAAAACAAGCCTAGTGATCCTAAGCCCAGTAAATCAAAACTAAAAAACCTAGTAAATAATAAACATCATACACCTGAATATCCGTTCCAATCGGTGGATGGTTTGATCGGAGCTCATGTCGTTGCTAGCACGTTTCAGAGCGCTTCTATGTCTGATTACGCCAATATATTATGTTTGTATGAGCACAACACAACACCGAATGGCGAGTACACATTTATCAACCGCGAGGATTTTTTTTTATTTGTGTAATAATTAGAGAATGACGGCACTTGATCAAGAGATCGACGAGGTAAAAAATATACTAAATTTTATTAATTAACTCATCTTTTTTATACTTATTGACATCGACTTGATAACTTAATATATAAATTTCGTTCATCATTCCCCTTTGATTCTTATAAAATCAGTAATACATGTAGGGAACGACCGTCCACTATATGTATAAGTAAAACAGAATACTAGAAGTTAAGAAAACAGACGGCCAATAACAAATCCTCACTTATACACAACAGAATATAACTAAAGTAAAGAAGACATTGGAGGACAATAATAACAAATATTATATTATAGATACATATATAATTACAAGTATTACAAATATACCACAAGTATGTCATCATTTTCAACTTCAACCTAAATAACCCATCATGCACAATCCCTACAATAATAACTGTCAAAAACAAATCCAGTATGTTTTAATCATGACGTGTTTGTATATTTCACAACCTTAGCCTACAGGAATAGAATAAAAAATCGCTCAGCAGAAAAATGAAATAAGTTTGTATAAGGGGCGGAAATTAAATCACTAAACTTATTATAGGAGGCAAGCCGTGCCGCGGCATAATATCGTCATCCCTTCTCAATAAGCGGGTGAGCAGTGATTAAAGTACGTCTCAACCCTTTAAGATGCTATCAAAGAGAAATTAGGAGGGATTTTAAATAATAATTCAATCGGAAAGAACAGTAGTATTAACGGATATGCATCGAGTTGTGAATGAACGAGATGAGCGGCTGTGTCTCTGCCCCTGTTTGTTTGAGACTTGTGGCGGCGCATTGAGGTTGAGTAAACAAACACCGTGTAAATCTACTAATAGCCAGACGAGCTAAAATGCATAACTCATGTTTATATAATATGTATAAAATATTTGTTTATGAGATTGTTTATGATATATTATTGTTAACTAGGATGTTGACGATCAATTTGTTAAAAATGTATGTATAGCCTTATCAATACAAATGATTAATTAGACTGATCAATACTAATATTCAGCGGTGTAATCCGACGTAAAGCCACTTTTTACACAAGCATTTAGCTTCACTGGCTTCACAATAATACTAGTAAAATATCACCACGTAAGATTTTAAAACTGCTTGACGTTTCGACTTGCAGAACGATGTTCGCCTTCCTTCGTCAAGCCTGTGATGATGAAGTATAATCAGCCACCTACACATTTTATAAACATCGCGTTATTTCCCATTAAAATTAATTGATATAGAACTCAAAAAGTTGCCTATAAACCAGCCAAGTTTAACGACTGTCTAGACTTAATAATTTATTAACACTAAGTGAGCCTATCCAGCAAATCTTGTTTATTTTATTATCGAGTTAACCGTTTACAGAGACCGGCTTTAAACGTTGCTTAAGGAATAAATCTGGTTCATCGGAAAACCCTACCTAGGTAACATTAAATGCGAAAGTGGGTTTATTTGTTTGTTTCTTACGCTTTTACTCAACTGATCTTCAGTTTTGATTACACGTTGCCAAGGATGTTGAAATGGACATAGGGTACCTTTTATCCAAAAAAGCAAAAACTAGAATTAGTTAAAAATTACCTACATGAATATAAAACTTCGGTCTTTTGAACCTTGAAAGCTGTGTTTTCCTACCAGGCAGTTTAGGGCACAATGCTCCATGTATTATACCGACAACTGTCTGGTATACTGCTGATGTATAAAAGCATACATTTTTAATGTAAGGGTATGAGAGAGATAGTAAAGTCATAATCATCACTCAAAGTTTGATTCGTTTTCACATTTATTACCGTTGGAATAACGTTAGTGAAAGTTAACTGTCTGAATGTTAGTCTTTCTATTTCTTACACTTTCTTTACGTACTATCCTTATTTCGGGCAGTCCTCACCCTTATAATTTTGGCTTATTTTAGTGATCCGTTAATTAAGTCTTCATTTTAATCATTCATCCTTAGCTTATTAGACAGCAATCTAGGTTGAACAAAACTTAATATACATTATGTCAAAAAAGTATCGGGAATTGATAATTTAGTTCTAGTTCCAAATTCTATTAAAATAATTCTTTTTTGTGGTTAGATTGGCACAACTGTTTTCTATATTGGCGCGAAATTTGAGCATTATCTGTAATTTAGTTTGTTTTCAATACTCGATTTTGTAAGCTCATCTCAAGAGTCTTTTGCTATTTTTATAACGGATAAAAACATCGGATAAAGAGTTGGAATTTCATGTTCAGAGTCACTGAAAATATTACAGAAAGCGTCCGGTGAATCGACTTTATCAAAAACTCATGCATATGAGTGGTACAGTCTATTCAGTCGAGATTTGTTGGAAGATTTGCCTTGCTCTGGTTAGCCATTAGCATCTTCATCTGAAGTTAACATAGCTAAAGTGAAGGAAATTATGACTGAAAATTCTCATTCAAGTTTGAGAGAGATAGCCGCTGTACTTTCTGTATCTCACGAATCGATTCGTACCATTTCAAACCATCGCTTGGGCATAAAACACGTTGCCTCTCGACTAGTCCCGAAAGATCTAATTTTCTTCAAAACTCAACCTCAATCGAACTGAAGTCGATTCCAGAAAATGCATTTAAAAAATGTTTCGATGACTGGATTATTTGTTGACGTAAGTGTATTATTTCTTAAGGGGCGTACTTTGAAGGCGATACAATAAATTTGAAAGAATAGTTAACATTTTGTGTTTTATTGACCTTTTCCCGGTATTTTCTTGGCAGAGTGGTACTTTATTCGTGTCCTAGAAAGAACAAGCTATGTTTAGGTGGGGTGAAGAATGAAGATTGCTTTGTGTCGCAGTTCGCGGAATATTATTATATTATTCTATACGATGGTCTTCTGTACAAAATGTAATGCTTTAAGATTCATCGGTTAACACTGTTTGTTAACTACAATGTTGAGGTTTGAATTTTGTTAATGCGATATTATCCCGTAGATAGTATTCATTCTGAAAAAATATATCCTATTATATTATAAAGCAAAAATATTTCAAAAACTGTACAGTAACGAGAAGATAATTAATAAAGTGGAATGTTTTGAAGTAGAGTAACTTCACTAGTGTATTAAACACTTTAGCAGAACGCACCTGAAATTACATTGCTTAGAGTAAGACTTCCGGAAACTCAGGCTACGGTTTAAAGATCGTAACTAGTCACGCTTCTTCGAAACACAAACGTGAGAATAAACTCTCTGTTTAATAACTAAGATTCCCAAAGTTTTGTGAGAGGCTCCGAACTTTTAGTATACGACATCATTACGTTTATTTTAAACAAGCTGTTTACGAAAAAAAAAAGTAAATAAGAGGATCAAAGTATAAAATATCATCGAGAGAGTTTTCCATTGCTTTTTCTGTGAGAAGCAGCTCTTAGGGTCGAGTATGCAGAGCCTGCGTGTGACTTGTTAATTGTCTCAGCGGAGGACAGATATGCTTATTGATTATTGCACTTGATAAAACTAAAGGAGATTTTGTAGTAGATGGAATGATAACGGACAAGTGAAACAAGTGATGTTTACAGTTTAACATCAGTCGGGCCAAGCTTCTTCATAAGCTTTGTTGTATATAAAGTGGGTTCATACAAAAACATTTACACTCCGAAACATTTATAAATTAAAGATTTAACAGGGCACCCAAAATAGCAACACACAAAAAGCAGAATACAGAGGAATCAGTAATAAAGGTGCTGGTTTTATTTAACACACGGAATACGGGGGCCTTTATTAACCGCTCAAAAGGCTAAGGTTAGTATAATTATGGCTCATGAGAAGGCAGATTGGCCTTTGGCCCGGTAATTGGATTACTCGTTTGGTTTTATGTCCGCGGCCCGCACGTGATAGCCACATTTATACAATTACACACCTACACACACATACTCACACACACACACACACACACACACGCTGTTGTTTTGTTGACGTTACCCAAAACCTAAATATCTTTCTTATGCTTTTCACAGTGTTAGTATTAACTGTTTCATATCACGCCGCAAATTTGTTTTGATGAGATGAATTTTCGGTTAAAACTCAATTCATGGTAGTGACGCTTTCATCATTTCCAGCTTACATTTATAAAATATTTGGAAAAAGTTTTTTCGAGCGAATAAATATGGATCACAATAAGTAAGATTGTCACGTCTAGGCACGGCTCTATTTAGGGAGCTTTATATTATTATTATATTTATAATAATGACTTGATAACTTGAGACACCACACACTCGGCCGTCGGATCAAAAACTAGGCAGAGCCTGTCCTATGGTAACCAGACTGCTGATAAACATACTTATATATTACTAAATACATACATATTACAGATGAATTACACCCATCTCCGGCCTCCATGAGCGCTGGCCTGGGGGTAACGGGTGAGGCTGCCCGTTACCGTTAATTACACCCAGACGATTGTGTTCATCACACAATTATTATTATTTGCCCTAGGTGGGAATCCAACCCATGTCCTCTGGCTCAGCAGCAGTATCACTAAACAGTAGATTTAGACCAACAAACTCGTCAACAAGGTATCAAAAAGTATTAAAAAGGTATCTAAGACTTAAAGCTTACGTCCGATAATAAAAATAAACATTAATTATGAGCATAAGTACCTATATCTTGCCTTAGATTGCTGCAAGAGATGGTATACGCATTACGTGGTCTTGAGCGACCCAGCCGTGGCAAGTCCTAGCCTCGATATATTGCTATCCTATTGATTTGGAAAACAACGTAATAATAGAATATTAACACAGAATATGTGAACTGGATATAACTTATCGAGTGGGACTTTACTATTGATCTCCATAAGCCATGAATTCTGCAGCATTTTTCACAACAATAACACAACGCAAACAAAATTTCACACAGGCTGGCAACCTGGACATACCGGGATAAGCTCCAAAAAAAATTCAAGTCGCAGGCGCATTATTTGTGCAAATACAAATAACAATGTTTCACAGTGCGTGTTACAGCCGGACACATCCTATAAGACAAGCGTCCAGGAAGTTTGGGGGTTTTCAGGGCTTGCGTCACTTTACGGATGAGGCGCCCCAGTGCTGCCAGCCATAAATACATTACCCAGTTTATCATCATTTAAGTAGATTATAATATTATATAAAAAAAAAAATATGTATATTCATTTGTTTATATGTGCGCACCTACTCCACACGGTCACCGCTGAAAATCAGCGCTGTTTGCCAGCGCCATCAGCATCAATGCTGAGCGGTGACCAATTTCAACAAGTGACGTGCAAGTGCGTGCAAGGCAAATGTCGCTCTATTTTGTTTTTTATTTAATTTTATTTGTATTTCCTTTTTTAAATGTTTTATAACTTTAAGTAATGTAAGCACTAACGTCATTTAAGAAATAAATACTTTTTCTTTCTTCCTTTCTTTCTTTCTTTCAATATAAGAATTCATTTACCGAAATAAATGGCGATGAGAAGAATCTGATGGTTTTTTCTTTTTTACGGAGAAAAAAACTGTCATACATCGGTTTCTGCAGCGGTGAGACAATTCTCCCCCTCAACTACTGATAACACACTTACACACTGACTGAACTGAAAAATTGTTAGAGAACATGCATTGCATCACCCGCATTCCCATTAGAAGGGGATGCGAATCAAATCACAAACTTAATTATTGAGCAAGCAAGAGCAATCTATGCTGAAACATTACATAGTTACAATAAATTTATACTAAACTGCAAACTTACTACAGGGAATGGTTCTCTGAAGTAAGTTTGCAGTTTTTCTCTAGTCGTAGAGACGGCATCAAAGGGGAAGTTAGGCATTTGAATCGTAACTGTAATCGTAATGGAAGAATCGACTGTTAATTGTTTGGGAGAGTTTAGATACTTTTGTGAAACGTTTACCGCAACGCTCAAATCCTAATTCATTTATTTACGTCAAATGGGTACATTTAAAAAACTGTGATTACATTGATGGGCAAGCAAGGGCTTTGACAAGTATTATATAGTTTCAATTGTGGGAGAGCCGCGAGAGAGTGTTTGGGCACTTATAGGCCTGCTCGACCGTAGTGATACCACGGCCTCACAGAAAACCGGCAGTAAAGCTTTCGTTATGTTTCACCGAGTGAGTGAGGTTACCAGAGGCCGTAAACTTTCCCTTTGCCCCCCCTTCCCCTCCCTCTCTTCCCCTCTCACCCCTTCCCTATTCTCACCTTAAAGGCCGGCAACGCGCTTGTGACTCTTAAGGTGCAGGTGCCCATGGACGACAGTAGTCACTTACCATCAGATGACCCGTCTGCTCGTTTGCCCCCTCATTTGCATCCCATAAAAAAGGAGAGGAAAATAAATTAATGAATCTGCAAATAAAATTGTTTGAGAATGATTTATTGTTGCGATGCGACTCAAAAAAATTGTCGTTAAATTCGCCGCCGTTTTAGTATTTTTAAATATTTTTTATACATCTTTTTTGCTTGGCTGATATCATCATCTGATGATGAAGTCGGATGATAAACAAAGAAACTCCGATTACACTATGAGAAGATATTGTTTATTGGTAATTTGGAATAGCAATATTGGCTATTATTCAAATCAACTTGATTACTCCCCGTATTTTCAACCTAATCTATATATATATTTATAGTTATATATATATATATATATAAATCAATGTTTGTTTGTCCCCTATGCATTTCAAAACCATTGATCAGATTATGATGAAACTTTGGTAGGGTGTTCTGAGGCACAGAGATATATTATAGACTGAATAGCTATCTTTTATCCCATAAAAATTTGCGGTTCCCATGGGATAGGTTTCACCAAAATACCACGCGAACGAACACTACAAAGAGTAAACACTAAAGTTAAAAACTGACAGATTCTATTATTTCTCTTATTGAAATGGTGTGAGTGATCATACAAATTATGGCTACACAGAGTAGGAAACTATAATGCCCTTTAAAACAAATTTTGCCCTTTAAATATCCAATCAGATCAAAATGTATGTGATTCCTTTTTAAAAATATTCTGCTAATAAAAAATACTTACGAATATTAAGACCAGAGATTTATAGTAGGGAAGCCCATTATGGAACTTTTGCATTTACTCCAGCGTGGCAGATTAATATAAGGGGGGTTACCTTGTACTGTAGTAAGTACCTCCACCATATATATAAGCCCGCTATCTAGTGCAAGGCAAGGCAAATCAGCCAATCAAAATAGTAAAAAAAAATCAATTGTTTGACATAGTCGAGCGCGTCAGATTAAGATAAGGTGGATTGCATGTAATTACATGCTGATAAGTGTGCATTTTAATAATCTGACGATTTGAGCATGACGCCAGGCAGTCAAAAAACGCCACCTTGACATTCTCGAGCGCGTTCGATTTTTTTTTTTTACTTTGAATTTGAATCTTCACATTTTTGAATGGGGGTTTGTTTCGGGTGTACTTAACATCCCCTTTAAATTAATAAATTTCTTTTCCCGTTTTCTACCCTTCATGCAAATCGGCAGATCAATCTACTTCCATTCTCAGAGACATGCGGGGTGTTTACACTTTTAATATCTGACGCGCTAAATTGGCTCCGTTTTATAAATTTTTTTTACATCTTTGAAAACCTGTAGACGCTCCCCTCACTGGTGGAAGGGATACATCGTATGATTTTTTTCTTTTTACCATCTAATCTTCAAAATTCAATAGGTTCCAACGCCTGTTTTTGCCTGTTCTTCTCCCTAGGAACCACGTATTGGAACAGGCAACTAGCTTCAGGACTGACTGACTCACTCCTGACAATTCAGAAATACCTACAATGGGTTTATTTGAAATAAACAATTTTGGTTTTGATTGACGCTCGAGTAAATACTCATTTAGCATCGTCGTCTCCCTTACTATTATGTGCATACATCCTCATCTCTGAGAGATCGAAACAACCTCTTTTCTTGAAATAAATGAAGACGAATGCGTCATAAACAACATTCATACTTTTATTCTCTTCAGTAACATTATTGTTTCCCAATCAATCATCCCTACTTCATATTGTTGTTATCTCGTAACTTATGGGAAGATAAAAGGGAGACAAAACACGCATCAATTCACTCACATACGTCAACAGGATATTTTATTCGAACAAAGTTAAGGTGAAGTACTCTTGTATTATACAAGCTAGGAAACTTGTCTACGAGGCTACGGGGGTACGTTGCCGTGACGTCACTGGGTGCGGCCACTATGTCTTCACAGTATGGCAAGATTCATGCGACAGTATAATGCACGCGGTGCATTGGCTACAAATGTTACAACTGTGTTGTAAGCTAAAGTACAGACCTTCACTCGCCTTCATGTACATTTTGTCGTTCAATTCTGGTATCCCTCTGTTTCCGGGATGAAAAGTACCCTATGTCCTTTTCTGTATGCCGGACAACATAAGGCGTAAAAAACAAACTCTCTATCGCATTTATAATATTAGTTATTAGGCACGATTATTTTAATATTAAAGTCTAATTAGATGCGACGGCTGAGTCTCCATATAAAGGATAAGATGAAAAACATAACTATCGTGCATGTTATTTTAATTATAAAGGTGGTACACAAATTACACAAATTTAAGTCATTTTGAGATATGACAAATCTGATACATAACAATATAAAATTATTATTAATTTTTTTTTAATTAGTTTTAATGTGGAAATTGTATATAGAATATAATAGCGTAACAAACAAAAAAAAATAAACAATGTAAAATAGATATCTATTTTATTTGTCTATTTCATTTTGTTCAATATTTATTTTTATACGTGCCGAAGCATGACTCTCCCACAACAATTGTGTTTTGAAGACAACTTTTGAATTATAAATATAAAATGATAAGTTCACATGGCCGCCTTCCGTCTCCGTCGGACCCGACCTCCTCAGGTCTACTGGACTTATTAAGACAAATTCAAATGGTCCTAACACACATTTTATTCAAAACCACCTCCATGTTACCATAATATTGTCCAAAACGTTCAGCCGGTCACTTCAGGTCAGTCAAATGTGAAAACGGGTAAAAAATCAGTTGCAAAATATGAAAACAACTAGTAAATAAAAAAATCTATTCAAACTTTTAAACTTTCGCGTTCCATGATATAATATTATCTACGTATTAACGGGAATTAACGCGATCACGAAAAGGTATTACATACCTTTTCGCCAGTCAGCCTGTGACCACGGCCAGTGCAACCTGGTCGAAACGTCAGGCAATTCAGAGGTATGTAATACCTTTTCGTGATCGCGTTAATTCCCGTTAATACGTAGATAATATTAAATCTATTCAACTTCTAAATAAAAAAGTCTGATATTAAAATGCATCCATACATCCTTCTCACAACCATAGTAACAATTTATTCCGATTCGCCGCACAGGAGGTCGCTGGGTGCAGAAAATCGTTGTAATTGAATTAATTTAGAACGACGCGGCACGAGCGAACGGCACATATCATGTTTCGTGTGCCTTGTTTGAGAGATAGTTGTTGGTAGTAAAATATTCGAATCGAAACAAGTCAAACGACTGCGTTCATTCTATGAAACTACTCCTACTACTACTAAAAAATGTATAAAGCTATTTACCTATTTATTCAACGTTTTAGGAGAAATTACATAAATTTACATACATACCTCTAGTAACATTGGCCCATTGGCAATTTAACTGTGGTATTGCCTAGCATCTGATTGCCCACCTGTGTTGGCTTCTTCTATCTGCTCCCATTCTTGTAAGACCACGATGTGAAAAGCTTGCAAGGGGTCCGCTGTAGTTGAACAGTATGCCCATATATCTTAATTTTTCTACACTTTGTAATTTTGCTCTTTTACTAGGTTAGGTACCTGTTATGAAAGCTGGTTAGTCTATACATATTACATTATATTATACTACTAGCCGACCCGCGCAACTTCGTGTGCGTTTGTAAATTTTACCCGTTTTTGCAACATTTTTCATTGATGCCCCGCTCCAATTTGTTGTAGCGTGATGTTGTATAGCCTATAGCCTTCCTCGATAAATGGACTATCCAACACAAAAAGAATTTTTCAATCCTAACCATACAAACTCTTCAGCTTTATTTAAAGTTTTTTTGAATGAATTTCAAAGTATTACCCGATTTGAACAAAAATACGATATTATAATTTTTATAACAAACATATTAAAAGTAATATAGTAAATAAATGGCAATTGCTTCTGTCAGCGTCAAGTAGACAACTACGGTGAGCACTGAAAATCAGTATTGGGGCGGGCCACGTCCATAAAATGTGTGTTTTTTTTAAGCGACATTCAAGCATAAATTAATTATTTTTTTACCGACATTCAAGCATAAATTAAGTATTTATTTAACCTATATAACAAACGTTGTCTATAACCACATCAACACGCAGCGTCATGCGACAGAAATATTATGTCACCTCAAGACTCTCGACCATTAATCATGTTTGAGTGTCGTATAACACCTAGTCTTAAATATAACAATTATACATAATTGTAGGTAATTGTTTTCTTTGTCTTACGTATTGTTTTATAAAATAAGTCAATTGTATGACGGCTTCTTTCTTTCTTCTTTCTTTTTAAAATGTATCATAATAATATAATTTCTTGGCTGAAAATAAAGATACGATTTGGGGTGTGGTAACCCCCAAGGCTCATCACCTCACCACCGAGGCTAACAGGAAAGTGGTATGTTAGAATCAAACCGACTGAAAGCACACACTGTTCCATCACAGGTTCACTACAGGGGCTCGGGTATGACTTAAAAAGAAAGTCCCCAAAACCCCGGCAAACCTTAGCTGCCACGGATGACCGCAAATGGGCAAATGGGCAGGCAATCACCCCAAGGAATAGTACTAGTTCTTTCCCGTTTGAAAAGAGGGAAACATAATTTTATAGGTTAATATTTGTAGCTTACGAACAGCCACGTGTGAAAGTTAAACACAATTTGAAAGAAATAGACTGCATTTGTGATATAAAGCAATAGGACACTAACTGAGACTTTCACAGAGATGCCTAGAGAGAACGTCTCTCCCCTTCGATCACCAACAAATTCAATGTATGAAGTAGAACCCACTAACCTGTCCTGGAGCTGGAACGTCCAAGATTTCTCTGCTTAGGTGGCTGGCACAACTTCACTTCACTGTATATTGTCTGATGAACAACGAACAATCAATGAACACACGGTGATCACCGGTAAAACCCCACAATTACAGTTAAATTAAAGAGCAAATTTTCGAAGACAGTTTTACGTCGTACCCTCTTGCGCGGTTTTCTACGTTTCTATTTTCTTCCGCACGGTGGCGCTATCCTCGTAGTCTTACGCTCACGACAATCGCAGCGCTGTAACTATAAACATAGTATGTAACTAAGTTTATGGCTGTAACGCGAACGTCCATTGGTCGAAACAACGGGGAACACTACTCGCGTCATATTCGAATGATCGAAGAGCGAACAATATTATTAATCGCTATTCTTTTTTTAATAATAGTATATATTTAAAGTAATAGTATATAATATTAAAGTATTCAGTATATTAATATTCTAGAGATCCGCCCCGGCTTCGGAACATATGAAAAAGACTCAACGCTCAAATCTAAGCCTGCAACGTTGAATGTTTGGCTCTGTTACTTATTAATTGTCATTGCAAAAAATAGCTTTAGAGGAAATTGCAGGCGCTTAATTAAATTGATTGATGAAATTGATTCGATGGTATCAAAATGTGAGGTGTAAAATTCAATTATTATGTACATAAAATGCTTAAGATAACTAAAGTATTTAATTTGATAAGGACAAATGTTGTATTCTTCTAAATAGCTTTTTAAAAACCCACATAGTCTGTATCATTTTTAAAAACATTAAAATGGTTATAGAAAGCTCATGTGCCAAAACCTTCCTCTTGAATCACTCTGTCTATTGATGGAAACCACATTAAAATCCGTTACATACTTTAAAAGATCTAGGCGTACAGAGGAATAGACGGCAGGAAGCGACTTTGTTTTATACTATGTAAAGATATACATATAATGTACCTATGTACAAGCAAGCAAACGAAAATATGCTGTTGTTATGATTTTGAACACTTTGTACAACAACACACCAGTGAGGTATGGAGGAAAATCCGTGTACAAGTTGCCAGTTGCCTCACAGAGTTGAGCAAACACTTGACGAGGTTGTTTTAATTGTCTCAAACTAGTAATTGTATGATCTTCTTGTTTGTTGGCAGGCATACACGGAACTTCAATATGCGCACTCACTTTGTTTCACTTACCTACATTTGTTTAGTTTTCTTATTAAAAGTTCTTTAATAACAGGCCTACTGGCCTAGCGGTTAGTGATGCCGACTGCTGAGCCGGAGGTCGTTGGTTCGATTAACACCCAGGACACATAATTGTGTGCTGAGCACGATAATTTTTTTCTGTCTGGGTGTAATTTAATTAAAATATGATGTATTTAGAAATATATAAGTATGTTTATCGGCGGTCTGGTTACCATAGTACAAATTAGAGATGTTGCGTATGCAGAATTTTGACATCCGCAGATGAGAATGCAGATGCGGATTTTCGAAGGCACCCATCCGTTGATGCGGATGCAGATGTTCACATCGATGCAGAAGCTCCGCAATTGCGAATGCCAATGCGGATATCCGCTACATGCCTGATATACAAACGCGTCGGATCTTGTCACCGGAATTTCGCTTCTATTGGTCAAACAGCACTCGTTTACGGTACAGGTACGTCAGTCGCTGGCCCCACTTACTTTCATGTCATGACTTACACTATATCTACATCTGGATTAACATCCGCATTGATTATTGCTGATGCGGGTATACAAATTGGACATCTCTATTCAAATAAAATATTACGCCAAATAAGAATGGGGTGACTTGAGAACCGTTTTTCGTCGGTAAAAAAATTAAGAAAACCATTCTTTCATTGGCAAATTCCGTAAAAATTATTACCACAAAAAATAGATAGAGACTAGTTGACTAATAGGGACCGGAAGAGTTATGGCAAATCCGGAGTGTGTTCACGTCGCGTCAGTCATGTTTGACGTCATTTAAGTGCTTGGACACGATACCTGCTAGACAGGTCTTACACCTTTAATAGCACCATGTATAGAGGTTATACTCATACTGTATTTCTTTTATATTATCTTTGTGTGAATGGCTCCCTCATCATTACACTTCATAAGTGATCGGCTATAACTACAGCCCTCTTTTTAAGGGGAGTAATAATCATACCAACAGTACTGCACAAACAACAATTTGTCAGTGCAATGTGACTGTACAAAACATTCTTATTTTTAACCCTCAACGCAAAAAGAGTGGTGTAATAAGTTTCACGTGTCTGTGTATCTGTGTGTCTGTATGTATATCTGTGGCATTCTAGCTCCCAAACGAATGGACCGATTTAAGTGCGTTTTCTTTTTGTTTGAAAGGTGACTTGATCGAGAGTATTCATAGAAACAATTCAATAAATTCTGTTCAGCCGTTCATCATCAGCTCTTTTCTAGTCTTGAAGAAATTTTCGAGTCGGGATATTTTTAATTTTAGTGTAAATATAGTTATTTAAGTTTACGGTACTTACAAATGGAAAAATAAACATGCAAAAACAAACCATTACAATCAACAGAACGCAACTGGTCGTACAGCTTTATAACAAGCTATCATAATATAGAATTCCTTTACGAGGATAATAATTGCAATATAATGTTGAAATAACGTTATGTATTTATTATATAGTTTTGTGTGTGTATGTTTCGCTATTCTTCGCAGATTCTTTTAACCGCATGGGTGGCGCAATGGTCACAGTGGCCGCCCCGCCACTACACCGCGCCGAGAGTTGTGGGTTCGATACCCACACGGGACAAAAATTTGTGTGATCCACAAATAGTTGTCCCGAGTGTTCTCTGTGTCTGTTGTATCAATGTTTGTAAAGTCCCCCGACACAAAGGAATCTTTCCGAATGCCGGAGTTAAAAAAAAAATACCATAGTTCTTTACATAATTTTTTTTGTTTATTTCATTGGCCATGTGTACCTTGAATGGTCTTCTTATAGAATTACGTTCCTCGACAAATCAAAACAATATATAATAGACACGCGTGTAGCTTGATGTAGCTGATTTCATGTAATTCTTAAATTTACAAATTTAAAAAACAGTCATTATTTAAAATGTTTAGCTTTCCGCTCTTCTTCTATACATAAACATTGGAATACTTGATTCCAAATTTCACGCGAGTTCATTTCTTTTTTCTTAAAGATGCTTACAACGAATTCTTTCAAATTTAAATTCAACGGACTGTTTATATCTCCTCAGTGGTCCCAAATTCTATGTCCCATATTTTTTTAAGTTTTACGGTTTAAGCTGAGAGATATTTTAACCTATGGTTAAATGTTTTGTTTATATTTAATGCATGATAATGACACTTACATGCTTGCAGATATGCCTCTTGGGAAAATTATAATACCAATCTCAAGTAATCTACCATTACTAAGATTATGGTAATATTATCACGATTTAACGAATTAACAAAGATTCCTTGAGCATTTTGGGCGCTAAACTGCATTTTGAAATCTAAATTCTACAGTCAAATTAAACATAGCAAAGAATAAAACTCTAATGGCCGCCCACCGCGCTAAAGCTGGATTTACATCAATCCTAAATACCTACTTCATTTCACTTAAAATAAGTGGTAAGAAATTCGTTGAATTTTAATTAGGTATATTCCTTTTAATGTAATGAGTTCATTTGGTTCATCGAGCCAGTCGCAGTTGTTATATCCGGAGCTGTCCGGGTTAAAATGTAAAAAAGGCCCACGCCGGCGCTCCGCATAAAGAGATTACGAGCTAACACCCAATAATACCGGTTATGTGAAATACCTGCCAAACACTCGCCCCGGAGCCGGATATTTTGTATTCTCACTCGATATTAACTTTTGTTTCGGCGTTGATTTTTTCAGAGCGTTCCGCCCAATCTTCCACTCGTTGTAAAACTCGATACTTTCAAGTGTTTTTACTTAGGGTTCGAGTGAATTGAGTCTGATATTAGATGAGTTCAATCGACTCCCACTTGAACATTTACAGCTCAAATTGTATTTTTATTTTTAAATAAAGAAGATTGGGCTCTTGGAGAATTATTACCGATCAATCTTTGTTTTAGAATTTGATGAACAGTTCTAGCTACTACTAAAACTGTCTGTTAGGTACCTTTTATTAAAGGCATTATACAGTTTACTTTGGTGTTCAATTTACGATGTTCGTAACATCTCAGAAGGGTAGAAAATTCAATACAATTGTTTCTGACAGATACCAGGACATGACTGAAATAACTTTGGAGATATTTGAAACATTAAACCTGTTCAAGATATTATTGCAACCTAATTTGATAACGCATAATAGGTTATAGGCTACATAACACAAGTTGGTATGCCAGAAAGTGTGGTGCTCTCTGGCATCTGTGCGCGTAAATCAAGCGGCCGAACACCGCCGTAATTTATTTTATGTCAACGCCTCGTGGCTGGAGTTACGAAACGGTAAGATGCCGAAATGCAGGTAAGCTATATTAAAACTGCGAACACTATGCAAGAATCAAAAATATATAATAGTTAAAAGGTCTTGGGACTTATTGAATCGTTGTGTAATCCAATATTAGACGACTCTAACTTGACTTGATTTTCTCATAACGAATGTGGTATACCACGGAATCAGAATAATAGGGATAACCTTAATTAGATATCTTGATACACTAATTAGTAGTTATACTTACGTCGATTTAGAAATTTATGACCCGCAATGGTTGCAAAAGAAGCTGGTCTAACTCACGCACCGAGGGTTCCGTATAAACTTTTAAATAGATATGTTCTTCAAGAAAGGAGTGTATAGGTATTTACACGTACACGCCTATCCAAGAGAAAAACCTGTTTCCTCTACTCTTGAACGTATTCAGAAAACCACATATTACAGACTTTAATAGAACATTAGGTTTTAGCTTATTTTTTTGGTTCAGTTCAACTACTCTTTATTATCTACCTAAAGTCTTCCACAATGATCTCTGTGTTACACCAAACGAAGGTACATTTTAAGCCTGCTAATAACAATCATTTAGTGCATGTGACAGTGGGCAAGGCATTGATCATTACAGTAAACTCTAAGGGACCCAAATTGGTTTCTTAAAATAATGTTCGTGTGCCCGTTTCTACGCATTTGTGTATCGTTTATCTTATAGAATAATTATCTATAGATGTTTTTGTCTCTCAGTAGCATCAGATCAGCATATTATTATATCAGACCCCACTCAGACATACGCTCTGCATACTCACACACTTGTACATATATACATTTATAAATATGATATTTGTGTATCCACCTGCGTGGTACTTTGGGTGCCAAAAGCTATCAACAATATGTAAGAAACAGTCTCGAAACCACTGATATAAACTATGAAAATCACTAACTAACAGTAACTTTAAGTTCTCATCTTATTTTTATCCTTTTATAATCCCACTATTCGTTAATATTTATCAATCGACCAATAGTATTGCGTTACCGGCATAACCAGTCAAAATAATGTCTATTAACTTATTTTTATTAAATAGTGATCTGTGTTATCATCTATTATAGTTTGTCCCTATTTTTAATAAAATAAATAAGAGTTTTTAATGTGGCGACAATAAATAGGAACATTAAAGTGAGAATATAAAATATAACAAACTGTGGTAGTTTGTTATATTTTATATTTTTTTCATGTCTCCTCCACAACCGTTCTCTATTCTTAGTTGAATGTTTCGCTCTCAAGAACGATTTTATGTGGCGCGGTGGCTCGACGGTCCGTGTTCGATTCCCGGACGTGATTAATGTCTTTGTTGTATACACACACGAGTATTAATTTGGTCCGTTTGTTTCCACCATTCTGAAATGACTCCATTGTACTGATAATGTAACAGAAACTAGAACGACACCAAATGATATTAAACGCGAGTTCATGGCTTATGTGTTCGGAAAATCGTCTTTTCAGGAAAATATGGTGATAGACAATATACTTAACTTTAGACATTCCACCTGCTTCTATGAAAAACGGAGCTGATAATACCTGGAAATAGAAACGGTCTTAATTTTTAAATGTATAGATTTTTTTCAAAAATCTTTTTGTTACTGTACGTTAGAGTCATACCCTTATATCCTGCCTTCCAAATAAACGAAATTTTCGTTGATATTTCAATAAAAAATTTACCGTCCCTAAGCAAAACGAATCGTTTTTTTGTGGTTTAAGTGTTCCATTGCCAGATACACCCTTCTTATTATACATGCAAACCAATGCAAACTATTCGTATTAATTTTATTATGCAAAGACACAAATAGAAAATAGAGACAATAGGATTCGTAGACCCAAATGTTTGCACCGAGCAGGAATAGACCAGCGACCCCTCCCCCCCGGTGGTAGTTCAATACTCTCTCTACATCCGTCCACATAGAAATAATATGTTTCTTTAAGAGATACACTCCACATTTTATTTATAGTTTACAGTTTTTATAACAACGTACTAAGCGGTTTAAAATCTATTATTATGTAAATTTATCTCGTGGGACTCTTTGTAGCTACTAATGAGCTAGAAAACTATCTCTTAATTAGAAGTTAAATGAAGTGAACTTATTAACCATTAGCAAGAATAATAATTATTATATAAAATTGTTGTCGTTCTCAAGATACTTCACAAGATTAATTAAGCTCTGTTCTATTAAAATCAAGAGGCTTAAAAGGGACTGGTCCACGTTTGTGGGCCAGATTTATCGTTTATTATTATATATTCAAGTTCCCTATTATTTAAGGGATATGAATCAATTTCAATGGTGCCCAATTAGGTAGACATTGATTCCTTATTCTAAGAAGGAATATTTTTGTTCTTTAGATTTAACATGTTTTATCATCAAAGGGGGTTTATATTTGCAATACATAGGACACGATGCCGATATCGGCAGGTACTGCAACTGAGCCCTTCTGGCCGAGCATTAGCACTGAGCACGACGCTACTTTCGTACCTTACACACAACTTCTCTATATTACTCAAATATAGTAGATACGCTTAAATAAAGCGCTTTAAACCAGTTAAGTGCACACATTACGCTGACATTAAGTGCACACATTACGCTGACATTAAGTGCACACATTACGCTGACATTAAGTGCACACATTCCGCTGACATTAAGTGCACACATTACGCTGACATTAAGCGCACACATTACGCTGACATTAAGTGCACACATTACGCTGACATTAAGTGCACACATTACGCTGACATTAAGACAGTCATGGTGAAAGATTTATATATCATTGATCGTTTAATGCTTTAATGCCATCGCTGTCAAGGGATTGGTATTTAAAAGTAACATACATTAATAAGCTAATTAATTGATAGTACACATTGGCACTGGCATTGGCATTGGAAATAAAACTTTGTATGTAAATGTGGTTAAGAACTTGGACCTGGTCTGATGATGGAGTCAGCAGGTGGATAGTGAAACTTTTCATTGGCTTCTAGTAAACTCCTCGAGTTTGGGCTATCGCTGAAAGCAAAGTAACGTAGACATCACGATAAATAATAAATATAATGTTTTGAAATTAATATATATAGCGTAAGTAGTAACACGGTGTCAAGGGAATAGGCAATTTTTTTATATGGTTTCATGTACCAATTAGTACAAAGAGATAATAGTGAGGATAATATCCCGTGCCAAATAACAAATATTATGTTAGGACAAATGTATGTATAACTATAGAATACATACAGACCTACTGAGGTACTTTATTTGTTGATACACAGAAGCACCCGGGTCAGTTTACAAACAGATATTTTTATGCAAACAAATACATATTTGCCGTGAGTGGGAATGGAACCCCAAACTATGACGTTGGAACGGAATTCACAACTTAACGTAAACCATAGGACTTAGACTCAAAAAATTATGTACAGGATTTATTAATTATATGATTTATAAACTTTATGTAGTAGAGAGATAGATAGATTATTGAGAGTAAATTTCGAAATTATAATAAGGTAATTAAAATAAGAATAAGGTGTTAGCATTTTTTCCAGCAGATTAGTGCCGAAATTCTCATAATATAGTCTTACCTACAGAGCTTAGTTGCAACAAGTTATGAGTGTATTTTAGCATTAATTGAATAAAGGTAAATTAATTAAAGATTTATTATTTACTAAAGTTGTTTATGAACTGTTTCGTTTACTTTGTTAGTCTAATAACTTGTGCCTGCCTAGAGACCGCGTTGTTACAGCGAAATACGTTCTAATTTTTGGCAACTACGCTTTGAATTGGAGACAGCAAAGCAGCGCACTCAACTTCAGCTGCGACCGCGCGGCCTCTACTTGGTATCGTAGTTAATAGGAATTTAAATGTTATTGCCTGTAAATAGAAACCACATCCTACTAATATTAAAAACGTGAAAGTTTGTGAGGATGTATGAATGTATGGATGTTTGTTACTCTTTCACGCCAAAACTACTGAACCGATAGCGATGAAACTAGGTGTGTAGATAGCTGGAGACCTGTATTAATATATAGGCTAATTTTTATCTCGATATTCCTACGGGATCGGGACTTACGCGGGTGAAACCGCGAGGTGCTGCTAGTTTGCCATAAATATAACATGAAAGGAGGCGATTGCGTGGACACATTAAAACTTTTTCCTCGCCTAACCAAAGCCTATTGAGCCTTTAGATTTGATTTAGGTCAAAGTTTTATGTTTGTAGAAGTAGAAAAAGAACCCTAAAGTAAGTCAACTTCCAAGTTATTTTTTTTCGACTTCAAAAAGGAGGAGGTGCCCAATTTGACTGTTTTTTTTGTGTGTTACGCTATATCTTCGTGTCATTTGTGAACCGATTCCGATAATTATTTTTTTGTTGGATTCGTTGTACCTACTCAAGGCGGCTTCTATTTAAATTTAAAGATAATTCACATTGATGTTCCACATTTAGATGGGTGGGAGATTAAGAAAGAAAGAAAGAAATTTATTTCGTACTCCTATGAAATACAAAAGTGAACATACTATTTGTTAAACCAATAAATTATATACTCTAAAATTACACTATTACATCATGTCTTAAAACTAAAAGGAGACAAGAAAGGTTCTTAGCTCAACTTAAAGGATGAAGATAACAGCATATTACAAATTATGATGATACTAGCAACCCGCCCCCGCTTTGCACGGGTACAAATTATACACCTAAACCTTCCTCTTGAATCACTCTGTCTATTAGTAAAAATCCATTCAGTAGTTTTTCAGTTTATCGCGAATAGACAGACAGACAAACGCGGCGGGAGACTTTGTTTTATAATATGTAGTGATGATAAACGCATTGAAGTCGGTTTTATACTTTTTTTAAATTAATTTATTATAACTTTATGGTAGCGTGTTTGTAACTTACGTCGGTAACATTGTCAGCCACACTTCTCTTCACATGATAATAATATAGATTTTCTAGACACAAAATAAGTTCCACGTACGATCCCAGATACTTCCATACATACATATTTTACACACAAACAGCCACACCAATGCAAATAAACATTTTCATGCTTACAAATAATTGCACTGAGGGGTAATCAAACCCGCGGCCCCTGATTGGCAGTCGAATACCCTACCACCGCGCCATAGAGGTCGTCATCACATAGCAGAAAGGAGTCTCTCTTCATTATCAGTCTGCAATATAAGTCATTTTTTACATACAAGTACCTAAGTTTTGAAATAAGCTTATAAAATTGTGTGGCATCAAAAACTTGACTATCCAAATGCGTATGTCACATGTTCCAACAAACACAACATGATGTATATCTACCCACAAACACTTTGCCACTGCACATTTTTTACCCAAAATGAACATATTCTACATATAACTATAACTCAACATACGTCGTCCATTGTCTCCTCTCGCGCCGAAGCCTCCTCAGTTATCGCAATAGGATCAACGAGACTTGACCGAAAACTGCGCTCGCTCCTCGCTACATTTGCCCTGACATTATTCACTACCACAACTTTTTTCAACCATAGAAAAACTACTTTAAACCTTGTAACTATTATGATAACGCCTGATACGGTAGCAAGTGTAGTTTTGTATTTTTGAAGTGTCGTTTTCATCATTTTCATGTGACATTATCCGGTATATAGTATGTCGTCGCGGCGTCATCGGAATCCTTTTTGACGGGAAACGATATTTTTTTCTATATAAAAGTTCAGTTTTGCAGGATTACGTATAATAAGTTGAACAGATAAACGAAAGGAAAATTGTTATTGTAAACAGGGTCTGTTTGTGGTTGAATTATTTTGTTTCAGGGTTCGCTATAGATTTTTGTCAGGTTTGCTGTCTGCGGTAGACTAGTCTTTACGACGTAGACTCTCCCAGTACAAGAGGATCATAACACGTATAATAAATGCACAAGGCTCGTGGTATTTCTTTTTTAAATAAATATAGTTTTAATCTTACATAATATGCCTTAGGTTAGTGTATTTGAGTAGTGATTTGGTTAATTAAGCGTGGCAAGTATTTGTATTTTGCCTTTTTTCATGATATGTATGCTATATTTGGATCACTGTCTTGAATTAATATGTACCAATCTCCTAATGTTTCCTATCATGCAATGGCAGTAATCTGTAAGCGTACCTTTCAAAAATAAATAAATTCGTGAAGTGCTTAATAGGTTCATAACAGTAATAATTCGACAACCTAAACCGACAGTTGTCATTGCGTTAATATTATATGTTATGAATAAAAATGTGTAAATAAACGTAATACTGAGTATCTACCACAAATAATGGGCAATTTTCCAGTTCTGTAAAACTATAATAAATATTTGAAGTCCAGATTGCGTCATGTCAAAAATATTCAAATATTTAAATTGGTAAATGATGAAAATATAACACGCTGACAAGAGTCAACAGCTGCCTAGCACAGAAAACACCCCAGTTCAGTCACATATTTATGTCGCCAAAGTGTGGAATGAACTGTCTCCGTCTTATTCTCCAGACAAACATAGTCCTGGAACGTTCAAGAGTAAAGTGAATAGGTTAGTCTTGGAAAGGCGTATACCATATTCCTGAATATGAAAAAACAAACACCTATTCTATTTATGACAAAAAATAAAGACCGACAACTGCAGAGAAATGGGACGGTCTTCAAGCGACGAGTTCTTCTTCGAACCGCCTTCACTAACAGGGCATGGAAAGGCTCACCCACCGATCTGCTTAGCATCTCGAGGCACTCCCGCATCGAACACCTATTTTTATACATACATACGTATATAAGACCTAAACGGAAAATCCTTACGCGATATATCATCATATCAATAATACATATGCAATTAAATTTCAAACAGAAATGGATATATTTAAGAGATACTTGTTTACTTTTTGTTGTTACTTGAGTTATCCAAGCCTAGATAACTATACAATATTGATAGAATAGACAGTAAATAATCATTCACTGTTTCTTAAACAAACAGTCATTGCAGTATTTAAGTACCTCTCTCTCTCATCTATCCAGGTCTTCAATAGACCCCTGGTTATTCACACCGGAGCAATGCCCGGCCAAAACCATTAAAGCTACGATAATTTTAGTCCATACACGAATGATCTCTGTAATTCGTATTTTCACATGAAATTCGGCGATTAATGAAATAAACATGTAGCAGGTAAATGCTGAATTAATCCAAACTTTAATCCCAACATCTGCAACTAAATCTGTTGGGTGCACTATTAATATTTATATTTTACACTACGCGATTGTGATATCGGTAAAACGAAATGATCACAAAATTAAATATTAGTGACGAAGTGTTCGAAGTGAAAACAGGATTTCAGGTTTATAGTTTGATGATGCATAAGAATACAATTTTAGACAGACATGGTGAACTGTTACAGATAGTGATGTAAAAGTCTTTTAGAGGGACTATGTTTAGTAGTCGATGAGTGAATGAAAATAGTTAAAATGTATGATTGTTGACTGAGCAGTTCAACCGGTTTATTCCGTGTTCAACAGCCACCAAAAAAAAAAATTCTAAATAAAAGAAAAGAACATTATGATAGATTTCTTACATAGTATATGTTCTGTGACGTATGGTGTTTGAAATTACTAGAAATGTATGATGATAAAATTAAACTAAAACTATCGATTGAATAATCTCAACAATGTTAATTTATAAAGAAGACTCAAAATAAAACAGTTTTATTAGTTTTTAGTTAAAACTGTATCTTAGGAGAGCCATGCTTCGGCTCGTATGGGTCGGCTCGACCAGAGTGATGATGACCAAGGCCTCACAGAATACCAGCAAAAAGCAGTGCTTGCGTTGCGTTTTTTTTAAATATTTTAAATTAGATCTGGCACATATTCTGTGCTTGAGCCGAATGACTTAGGTACCAACACTCTACAGTAAACCGCGGTTATGCAGCACTACTAATAAGTAAATTTTCTTTCTGTTTCTAGAACCTCTGGCCATAGGGTATAGGATCGCGAGGTCCAAGGAGATTTACTATGTGTAACTGACACCGCCCATATTATTGAGTGTTCATACACATCAGTACGCTGATACCATCAAGCTATTAGTATACTTAATTGCCAACTGTGTTCTACATAAAATAACATAGAAAATGTAGTTTTAAGGATACTGTAGAGGCACGATTTGCCTGCAATACACTAGTCTCAGTTTAACGAGTCGTGTTTCCGCATTTGTAACGATAACACTTAAAGGGTGAAATACATAAACCGTATGTATGTCTTAGTGTTTCACTTAATAATTACATATAACCAGGAGGTATAAACAACATATATTAGACTTTTACTAGTCTGGCATTTCAGTATCGCATATTATAAAAGCCATTAGGCTGACATGATATAAGCGTGATACGCGATTCGTATCACTCGATGTGTTGTATCTCGTATTTTATTCCTCTCATTTAATTTGCGCTTCCATTGCAATATTCCGAGTGAAAAGCGTACCATGACTCCCAAAACGTTCGTTTTTACGGTAGGGGTTATTAAAATGACGAATTTGGAAACGTGTTGTGTATTCATATGTTCCAGCAATGTTATGAAATGGTTTAACTATACAAACTATTGAGTTAGTTTACCAATAAATATATACATACACATATTATTATGAGAATCCGACACGAAACGAAACAATACGATACCATATAATATGTTACAATATAATGCAGTAAGGTTTGAGACCGGCAGGATCTGGGGAACCAAAAGCAGCCCTTAGAAATATGAACCAAATCGCGACTTGTTATAAAACAAATTCCCCCGTCGCGTCTGTCTGTCTGTTCACGATAAACTGAAAAACTACTAAATGGATTTTCATGCGGTTTTCACTAATAGACAGAGTGATTCCTGAGGCAGTTTTAGGTGTATAATTTGTTAAGATTTTGTGTAAATTGATTAAAATATGTTGATGATTGTTGAAGATGTCTCTGCTAGTATTTTAAGAATAATAACTTGACACATCTCACACTAGGCCGTCTGATCCTAAACTAGGTAGAACTTGTACTATGGTAACCAAACTGCTGAAAAACATACTTATATATTTCTAAATACATACATATTATAAAACAAAGTCCGTCGCCGCGTCTGTCTGTCTGTTTACAATAAACTGAAAAACTAATAACACTAAAAATGAATTTTCATGCGGTTTTCACTAATGGACAGACTGGTTCATGAATAAGGTTTAGATGTATAATTTGTCAAGATTTTGATTACATTGATTGAAATATGTTGATGATTGTTAAAGATGTCTCTGTTACCCGAGCGAAGCCGGGGCGGGTTGCTAGTTGCTATAATAAAAATATAAATAAATTAAACCCGGACTCAGAACCAATAATCATGCTCATCACACAATTATTTCTCCTGGGTGGGAATCGAACCCACGACCTCTAGCTCAGCAGTCAGTATCACTAACCACTAGATTAACGGGCCAGTAGTTTTATTTTATTATTATTAAATACCTATTAGTTTAGTTGGGTAGCGAAGATACTACGGATATATTGGTGCCAATTCTGTTGTTACAAAACTCACCAAACTAGACTAAATCACTAAAATTTAGTTTAGTCCTGCCAAATGACGTTTCGTATTCTGAAAACGTAGGATTAAACTAATTTTAGTTTGACAGCACTAAAATTGGTTAAGTTACTCAACTTGGTCCAAATTTACTCATTTGCTATTCTGTTGTACGTTTTATATGTCCATAATTGTCTAAAATTGGGAACATCACACTAAAATTAGACGACATATAAATACATGCCGACTAACTTTAGTGATATAAAGATCTTTGAATTTTTGGATAAAAAGTAAATTAATAGTATATTTTTTTATATGATGAATATCGAATATGTGATTTTGGCTTTGTTTGCTTTGGCAGAAAGGTATGTATATTTTGAATTCATTATTTAATAAGAGTGCTTACTGTTTACATTAAATCTAAATAATCATCAATTCATGACCTGATGAAATTATCAAGAGAGAATAAAAGAATGTAGAAAAACGTACGAGACAATAATTCGAATCCGTTTGAAATGGCACAGGAAAACTAGCAGAAACTTTTTAGGCTCTACATCTAAAGCTTTTCATTTACTAAATTATCTCGATAAAGGCTTCATCCCTTATACATCTAAAGGTTTGCTTGATTTTTAATCATTTTTATGATGCAATGGCACTTTCCCCATAATACCAACGTGGTGTACCTACTCACATGTAAATAGATAGAGGTGCAATCATATAATCTACTTATGTAGGTTCCTATATAACGTTTTTCTAGTTTTATTTGCACTCCCTTTTTTGCCCAAAAAGTTATCAAGCTCCTGTAGGGCAAGACAATTTCATTCCACTCAGTCAAACTTTTGTGAGCAGGTGCATTGAAAAAACATCTGATGTAAAAGTGGAAGAGTTAACACAAAACATTTTGTATTTTTTTTTCTTATAATCCTGCTCATCAATTTTAACCATATATATAGATTTATATATAAATTGTAAATACATTGTAATATTGATTGAAATTGATGAAATTTTCAGTTTTCAAGAATTGTTCAATATGCCCAACACCATAGGTGCAGTAGATGGGACACACTGCAATAGCAAAACCACCAATAACTCACTCTACTGCACCAGCCTGGAAATCTGTTTTATAATAGAAAATAATTTTACAATATTAACTGTCAGATTGTGAGTATAATCCACATTAATTATAATAATCACTTTAATAAACTGTAAGAATAACAAGGTAGCTGGGATAGACTGGATGCAGGTGAGAGGCCTATATCCAAAAGTAGACTGCAATAGGCTAATTGATTGATTAAATGTAATTAACATACTTCCACCGGCTTCAAAATAATAAACTACCTACCTATGTAAATCCTAAATTTAAATTTACTGCAACCTATGATCTTATCTGTGCCTATATTGAGTAAGATTAATGTTTATTATTATACTAGCTGTTGCCTGTGGCTTCGCTTACTTAAATTTTTAAAATTACATGAGAAGGGCAGGCTAGCATAGTCCATCTTGGGCATAGCTTCAGTACTAGCAGTATTTGGGTAATTACTTCAGAAGGACACGCTATCTCAGTCCATCTTGGGCATAGCTACTGTACTAGCAGTATCTGGATAAATACTTCAGAAGGGCACGGCACAGTCCATCTTTGGGCATAGCTTCAGTTCGGGCAGTATCTGGGGAACCTTTTGTTGTTTGTTTTCTGAACTTCTAAGTAGTTTTATGGCGTTACATACAACCTTGCCTTCAATAATTGTTATGCTGGTCAGAAATAATTTGGAAATGTGCAAAGGACGGCTTAAAACAAATTTCATTGTCTACATCACCATCGCTGCCTTCAGTACCAGCCAGAGCGAACTGTAATAATCATTTTAGCATGTTGCACCTTCTTTAACATGGTTTTTGATTACTTCAATTGAATAAAACTCTAATTTAGATAAAAAAAATTTAAACTAAATTATAATGATTGTATTTCTACATTTCCAGATGACAATGAAAATGATGATGATGAGGAGAATCATGATTCTAACATTTTGCAAAAAAGAGCCAGGTTTCTTGATACGGACATGGCATGTTCAGGAAAAACTGATTCAAACACATTTAAATTAAACTACTAGTAAATGTTATTTTAATTAAAGCTTTGTTTTTTATTACTAATATAATCCACAATTAACATTAACAAATAATAACTAAAATTTTTAACATGATATAATCAACTTAACAAGAAATCCTGGAATGGAGGCAGTCCCTATCGTATCTAGTATCTTTCACTCTATATCTGTAAGCTCAGATCCAGTTGGTCCTTCTTCTTTGGCCTTATTGAATCACAGATGTTACGCCCCTTTGTCTTCACTTTTGCCCTCATAAACTCCAAATCTAGACAAAAATAAAGCACAAGGTATTAGTATAAGCATATTATGATATGAGGAGGTACTAGAGTCAATCTGGGCACTACTACTCTCATAATTGGCTTTAAGTAGCAGTATGATACATTAAAGAAAAAATCAAGATTCCTCGGTCCATTTTTTATTTTTCTATGGAATTATGCAAGCTTACATAGTGATGGTAACTGTTTATCATCAGGTAGCCTGTGTATCTGTTTGTTAATCAATCTCATAAATACTTATGAGACCTTTCACATACTCAAACCATATCATGTGTTTTGTATAAATTCTGATTTTAATTGATTTTTTATAGTTACTTATTCGTGAACGTACGGTATATCCTCAAACGCCTCTTCACGACATTTTCGAGACAGTATGATCAAATTATTATACTCAAATTATTGAAAATTACTTATGCTTTCAACAAACAACACTTACATGCTGCCATTGCTGTACAGTGGTTACAGAAGTTATTACATTACAGCTTAGTTTGTAGAACTAGTTCGATAACCATGCTTGATATTCCTTTACGTTTTGATTTGGCATTTCCCTTAAAAAAATATAATTGACATGGTAACAAATGTCATTAAAAAATTTAAAGATTATCTTCCTCTGTTGTTTCCATACAAAGGTTTTCTGGAAGACATCGCTTTTAGCGAGAAGACCGCCCATTGTACTTGCCGCTTAGTATGTTGCTACTAAACTGTGTTAATTTCTGTCTAACTGAGATGTACAATAAAGAATGTTCTATCTATCTATCTAAAGGGATCACCAAACAATATTGTAACGAAATTTTCTTAATGTTATGTTATGTTATGTAAATACAGTAAAGACGTAAAAGAGTAGAATAATAAAACAATTTAACAAACAAAATTACTTGGTAAATAAAACAATGAAAAATTTCTTACCTCTCGCCATTTCTAGTTTATTGTTGATGCGTTTCACAAGTTATAATTTTTTCTATTATTCTCCTTCATCGTGATTGATTTATTTATTTAAAACTTTAGACTTATTTTAAAAAATAAGTTAATTATATTTATTTGGGATATATGTCAGCTTGACTTGCACAGATTCATTATTAGCTGTTAATTAGGCAGATAACAAAAAAGGATATACAGTGGGTTGCCAGCTATGTGAACTCAGTAGAACAGTATTTACTAAGCTATGAGCTGGAAATATGATACTTTGTTCGGTACATAATTATAATGTTCGTAAACAAACATTAACATGCATTTAAAAAACCTAAAAATGTTGTTTCAGAAGATTTTATTCTTTCACTCTATGTCATTCATTCTTTACTTTTAAGTAGCAGCAACACTCTCGTACTTAACTTTTAGTTATGTCAGATTCAAATATAGTGCTGTCCTAATAAGAACTAAATTTAATTCAACGAAACAACAGAATACCATGTTCGATATCTCTTGACTAAAATAAAACATTTTTAGTGAAATTTTAGTTTAGTGTGGTGAACAACAGAATTGGCACCATTATGGACTTTGTTGCTGAGAAATGCAGTTTAACTGAAAAGATATGGATATGGATTATACAAACAGATTCATCGATACTGATAATCTGAAAAGACAAAATCGAATTAATAATGCCTTTACAGTTTTATCGTGAGTATAACTAAATTTGTTTGTGCAAAATAAACGAGATTATTATTTTTTAATCTTGTACTAAAATATCATTCAATTTTAATTTTTTAGGTTATGTTACGTTAAGCATACTATTTTTGAAAGAAAATATTACTATTTTTATGTTAGAGTTGATTGATACAGATTAAAATAAAGATAGTATTTACCTTGCTATGCAGTTTCCAAAAGATTTTTTTTTTAAGTAAATTTGTCACAATTCTCTTAGAATAACTCAGGCTGCACGTGTATTTTTATAAACGATGTTGTACACTGCTATGTATCTCGAATACTGGCTAACGGTTTTTACAGTTGCTACGAAATAGCAGGTATGTAGTAAGGCCCCTTCCCGACTTCTCTATTAAACACCTTTTGATGGGCCAAAAATTTTTCGTAGGTCACTCAGGTATATAAATTATCTTAAAATAGTAATAAATAGGTTAATTATAGTAGTATATTTCGATTTGCAATTTTTTGTTTATCAATGTAACATATAGTCTTACGTTTTTCGAGTAATTAAAGTGTAAATTTTAATAAATAGCTCAAAATTGTGTATAATAATTATAAATTGAATTATAATTCAAATTCCATTTTTTTTTCGATTTTTTGCATTTTCTGAGAAGATTTACTATGGTAATATATATTTTTTTTTACACCACCAAAACGAACAAAAAGCACACCAACTTTTTGAAAAAAGTTGATATTTTGACGGGTGAATTTGCGATAGAAAATTAGGGTACTTTTTCGATATTAAGTCAAAATAAGGTGAATAAAAAATATTTCAAATAAAATAAATTACAGTGTATTTGGTACATAAAAAGGTAAGTTTTCACTAAATTTCGTGAAAAAAAAAATGTTTTGTAAAAGATAAAAATAAAAAACCAAAAACTTGGTTTTTTTAATTTTATACATAAATTTTGAGGTTATGTGAAAAAAGTGTGAATACAAAAGTTGTAGATCTTTTTATTACCTACAACTTTGCCATTTGACTTTTTTCCATGGGACTTGTAGTTTTGCCGGAAATCGAGATAAACCGTTTTTTCCCCTAAAAACTCACCCCCTTCCCCTTCCCTACCTCAGATCGCCCGTAAATTATTTTCTCCTTTAATTTTTATAATATTCTCCTCCTTTTCCAATGGGTTTCATCCTACTATTATTTTTCACACACATTTTCAACACCTTATTCATACACCCTCCGATATATGAATAAGATATAAATAATTGGTTCAAGTTTCTGCCGGCTCCCTCTACATTAGAGTTCTAATAGTTTTGTGTGGCGTAGAACCACATAATTTGTCTCATACATTACATGGTTTCACAGCACATAGCCACAAAAACTAAACAAAGTTACTGAGACAAGCAACTACTAAATTAACGGACAAGATTTTCAATAATTAGTAGCGAAAATTAAGGACTTACTATTATAGAGTAAAGGTATGAAAATAAAAATACTAATAGACACTATAAGATTATAGTCTGGAATAGCACATAGGCTTCTTTTTATCCCGGAAAAATCTACGGTACCCGTGCGATAAATTTACTGAGCACATACTCGGTAACTTCTAAAATCAATAACTCATATTTCGCACAGTCGCACAGTCAGTTAAAGTTAGACTTCCATCCCTCATTGATGTGAATCTGCCGCCGTAAGAACCTCAGAATTTGAATTTAAAATAGGTCTGTTACAAATTCTAGCAAACTAAACACTAACACGAGGCTCTTTACAAGTTGTATGATAAAACTGTTAGATCGCAAACATTGTTAAGCAATTAGCGGGTGCGCTCATTGCGCCCGTTCCCATAAATACACCGAATCTGGTAATAAGATCTACGGCAAATTAGCTCCGTGTAATTCGGTTTTCAATTTTGGTAATAAAATTATTGTGACACGGGAACGCTTTATACGTAGAACACTTGGAACATAGTTGAGCACTTAGGTGATATATTTCATACAGTATTGTAATAGTTTGAGCATATCGCGATGGTTCATTACACACCCTTATAATTATGAATACAACAAAGATGGACGCGTACATTTCTAATAACTTTCATCGAGCAATTCTTGTATAAATATATGTCGTAGGCTATTCGTTGAACTGGGACCATCGAAATCTGCCTGGGCGCATCATGATACACCGGTATTTCTTGATTTGCCGGTCTAATGGCCATGTTTGGGCAAATCGCTTCTGTAACAAACTCTATGACTCTATGGTCACCAACCATAGAGTCTGTGCGGAAAGAGAACCGTAGGATTTGAAGTCGCAGCAGTGCTAAATTACTAATAGTAATAGTAATGGATAAAAAAATGAAATACGGTTTGATGTTAAACGCATCACTTTAAAATGGCTAGATGAACCTTGTCTATGTCCTGTTTAAAATATGTAACCGTAATAGTACAAACTAGATTTTTAGACAAAACTGAAAGTGTTTTTTCTAGTCTGAAAACGATTACAAATCAGTTTATTAAAAAACGTCAGGAAAATGACTGTCGAGTCCGCTAGTAGCAAATAAAATGAAGTTACGATAATAAAGTTTTACCCGGTCATGCTCGATAAATACAGTATGTAGGGTAACCAAAGTACTAGGAAATAAAAATAATTTAGTAAAATAATATTTGTATAATTATTTTTATTTGGAGCTGCATGGATATCTGCCCTACTTTTTTATTTTTGTGGCGCCGCCATCTTTCTCACACGTAAATACAGCTGGTAGTGCGCAAAACAGCTCGCGATACGCTCAGCCATATCTCGATATGGCCAAGTGACAAGTAAGGAAAATCGACAAATAGGTTGCTCTCATTGATCTGCCCAACATTAGATTGGGCATATCATGAAATAATCCGTTCAATCACAAAATACTGGCATATCGTGATCTGGCCAGGCACATCTCGATCGGCAAAATTCAACGATCAGCCTACGACATATATATTTATATATAAACTTTGATTTTAGATAAGCTTTTGCTTCTTGAGTTTATCTTTGTACATTGGTGTTTCCAAAAAAAACCCCGGAGCAGAAGTCGGTCGCCCAGATCCTTCACATTGATCTCAGTGCGTGGTTCAGAAGTAATGGTATTTTTCCACCAATACTTTTGAATGTTGCAAAATTACATTTATATTAATTTATTGAACTATCAAACGATGTTTGAAGCTGACCTTATGCAGTTTGGATGCTACTGATATATAATTGTCTAGTTCAAATATAGAAGTTCGATCAACAGCATTTGCAGTTTGTGGAATTAAAATAAAATTTAAACTACAAAACACATTGTCGTAGTATTTTTTTTTTTTTTTCAAAACATATCAGTGTTATTTCCAGGTGAGCCAGACCACCTGTGTAAACAAATTCTTTAATTCAGTGAGTGCTTTAAGCAATTACCTATGTGAGAATAGCGCGTTTGCTATACAATGTAAAGCGCTATAGCTGAGCCAGCCACAGGAACGAATAAAGTATTTCAGCCTGCCGGTTTTGTTTTATACTGAAAATCTATTGCGTTGCTGGTAATTCGAGTAAAATATTACCTAAGTCTGAATATTCTAAATGTAAATCTATATACGTATTCCAATATTTGTTTATTTAATCAACTTGGAATGCCTCAAATATTTACAATTATTTGCTGTATTGGATATAAGACATATTTTAACTGTTCAGTCAAATGCATGTTGAGGTCATTCAACTCTCCCTTCCCTCCAAAAATCATAAACGTGAAGGGAGTGACAGCTATACACACCTAAATCAGTGACTCCTGGCTTATCCACAGAGCTAGCGACCTGCTAACTTAATGTCTATATGGTTCATCTTTAGGTGTTAACTTCCCTTTCATTACTTTTAGCCTTTTAAAATATAAATAAACTTTTTAAGTCTGTATTGAGCTTATTTACACAAACTATCAAATTTAATATAAACTAATTTGATGAAACCTCTTTACTATTACCTAATTTAGCTCATACAATAATATTACTGTCTGAGGAGTTCGAAATACATTCATAAATAATTGTTATCTCTCTTCTAGTTCTTTAGCACCTACCTACATTAACAATGAAGATAAATCTTGCGATTTAATCTACACTTCTATTTCTTGTTATAATTTTCATTTTGTTTGTCTGGTAGAATATACATTTTAAGAAGAAACTGGTCGTGGAAATGGTTTTAGTTGATTTAAAGACCACATGTACGGCTGCACTATAATCGGACTTTAATAAAGTACACACACAAATTACTTCCTTTAATTAGCAACAAGGTGCTAAGATCGCTACACTGCTGACTACATACTTGAAAAAAAGTACATGTATTGTACATAACGCGTCATGAGACAGTAAGGATGGTATAGGAAATACTTTAAATATATATAATTTCATTAATAGCAAACTAGTACAATCATACAATCGTTAAAAGGCACGCTCACAATACCAATATTTTTGATATTTCGATAGACTGAGATATCACGCAATTATTGGTTAATTAACACGCTTTTATTAGCTTTACTGGTACTAACTATGTTAACAAATCTTGAAAGTGAATTTTAAGCTACTTCTAAATGTCTCGTAAAAATCAAATTACGTAAGGGCAAGATACAATCCTATTGTATCTTACTCTTGTAATTGTAGTCATGACTACAATTAGCCAGGAGGTGGACAGCGAAACTCCTCAGTAACTCCTCTCGAGTTTCAGCTCATATCATTCGTTTTGACGGCTCTTTTTACTTTGTAATTTTCGGTTCGCTATTAAAGCGTCTTTTTCAGTTTTACTTACCTATAATTAATTTATAGTAAAGAGCATCAGTAACTTTTTATTAGTATGGACCAATGGGTCACACACGGTGGGGTTCGGTGGGGTGTCAAACTTGCTACTACTTAATCCCTCCTCCGACGTCATAGGCTTTATTTTGCCGCAGCATCCATCATATAGTTTCCGTTCCTGCTCTCAGAAACGCGTAAATTCTTGGCTTCTCGTTTAAATACATATTGAGTAATGTTCCACGTGTAGAAGCATGCCATAACATAAAAAGCCTTTCTTTGATGTTTAGGAGAAGTACTAACACATTTGTTTAACAATGTTATTTGTATTTATCTAACGACTTATGACATGGTGAAATCAATATTAGAGGGCTCGGACTTCCCGCGCACAGACTGACCTGCTGAAGTTATTGCTTACACTTCCAAATCCATCTTATAAGCATTATCCTTTTCCTTCCCTTCTTACCTACCTTTTCTTTTCAATCCCATCTTAAACTCCCGAAGGGCCCGGTTGACGGCAATGGGTTTGCCCCCTATACGTGAGTGGGACTAAATTATAGTTGGCGAAATGTGTGTTTAATATGCTTCTGTCTACCCATTCGGGTAGACGCGTGACTATATGTATGAAAGAGATATTTTAATCACGTTCTTTGTGAGGAAATATTCATAATGCAACCCTCAAGTTAATATGTGTAGTCCTATTAGTTTGTGCGTTAATGAACCAACGCAATCATGTTACACCCATTTAATTCTTCAGTTAATAACCTTTATAATTATTTTAAATAATAAACACTATAAAATGTGATATTAGACGAAAACATAGGTGAGCTCACGTAACGTCACATAACTCAAGTAAACACACACGATTCATTTGACAAAGTACCAAAGCAGGTGTACTTGGGGGCGTGTGCGATCAACCCTGTAATTATCATAGCGGGGTCTAATAGGCCCCGTCCGGGACGTGGGGGCCGATAGAGCCGTGAGCAAAATGCCTCAACCCTAACGCGCAAATAACTCATTTGCTTTGCAGACGTGGCGCGAGGGACAGCCCTGCTCAGCCCCAGCTCATTTGCATACGTCACTCTTGAAATTCATTTTTCGTTTTTAGTATGATGGAATGTCGTAGGTTATTCTTGTTTATTCCAGATTTATTCTGAGTAATGAAATACGAGGTTTTTTACAGAATAATATTTCGAAGGCTGCTTGGGTATATGCATGATTTCTATGAACACAACTACTTTATCTTGGTTGTATTTTCAATATAATACAATGATATTTGACATTGGGTTTAATTTGACAGACCTGTCGGTCTAGTGCTTAGTGACCCTGACTGCTAAGGCAGAGATCTTGGGTTCGATTTCCACCCGGAACAAATAATTGTGTGATGAACATGATAACTTTTCTGTGTCTGGGTGTAATTTATCTATAATATGTATGTATTTAAAAATATTTAAGTAAGTTTATCAGCAGTCTACCAATAGTACAGGCTCTGTCTAGTTTTGGGATCAGACGGCCGTGTGTGAGATGTGTGAAGTTGTTATTACTATTATATGGTTATTTACTTATTATTGAAACTGTATTAACTCCGCTAAATACAGGATTACAATACACGAACACAAACTTTTCCAAAACTTAAAACTTTACTACAAGAACTGAACTTTCCTATTTGTAATTTTGATTTTTTAAGAAGTTCCAACAAAAATATATATCTTATTAATAGTATCCCTATTAGTTGTCAAATATTGTTTGCAGCTATACTACAAATAGCAGGGGTTTCCGCTTACCATTAGAAAGGCCCTACCTTTGTTCCCAAACTTAGTTGTATAAAAATATTCAACCTTATTTTTATTGAAAATTATCTCAGCCACGCCCTAAATAAGTTAGCAATCTAACATACGAAGATTAAACTTCAAAATATATATTAAGTGTACCAGAAATTTTGGGAATACCCTCACGATGTCAACTGATTCTCGATCAATCTGTCTCTAGCGAAATGATTTCTCCAGACGAAGCCTGATTGGAACAGAATTCAATTTGCCTCTGGACAAATATCAGACAAAATACATTTTAGATGCATTGCCAGTATAACATTAATGTTAGGGCTGGTGTGCACTTTTGAAAGTTAAATTCAAATTTGCTTTCTGTCATGTTTCAGTGTAATCACGATCTAGTTATTTCCAATGATCCAAGGGACCTGTAGGTGCAAGGTAAACCCTGTATCCCTTCAACTGTGGAGGCCATTTTGCGGGAATCGACTCATCTATGTCGTTACTTCTGGGTAGTCTCTCGCGATATCGGCGCATGTGATTAAAATAACGATATCTCTAAAGTTTTGTATTGGAGCTGTACATAAAACTTATGTCGTTAGAATCGTTTGGAAACAAGCTCACTTTAAAAAATGAATTAGTCATACTTTTCCTTGTAATATGTTATTAATTCTAACTTGAAATCAGGATGAGCTATTTTTTTTTGTCACCGCGACAATAGTTTGCTTTGTCGAATGTAAAATTATAAAAGAAAATGGATAACATAATTTCATATCTGCCTGTGTCGATCTATTAACACCCGTTTCTAAACGGTTGATTGAGCCTTGTGAAAAGAAATTTGATTAAGTTTGACCTGACCGCAGAGGTCTAATAGTTTAGTAAATAGTTTTACGTAACCTGAACCTTCAAATCAGATGTAAGCTTTATTTATATTAAATATTCCTGTATTGAATATCACCTAACATAAATAAGACGGCACCTAATTATTAATACAGGGTACAGTTAAACTTTAGTGCTGCTAACTTATTTACAAAGTTTCCAGAGTGAGAGAGATGCATATATATATAAAAGTGTTCTCTTCTACACATAATTGATTAAGATGAGGTGTTCTTGTTAAGCTTTTTGGTAAAAAAACACTTTTTGTAGGTGGAGTACTCAGGACTTCTTCAAGAAATAAAAGAAAGGGTTATACAGGGTCCAGTCATCTTGCATTATTTATCTGATCTCTTTCCATTTGGAAACTTTATGATTTTTTTGGCATATGGTCTATGAAAATAAACATGGATGTCATCCCTTTGCGTATTAACGTTACTATTTACTTTATTTATCTCACTGACTACATTATTAAATATATTAGATATTAAAACGCGGTTATTTGAAAAATTAAAAAAAGGACAGTTTTACGACGCGTAAAAAAGGGTATATCTCAAAATACCCTTATATAGCCGGTTAAAAGCGATAATTCGTAAAAATTCTAAATAAAAAAATTATTGTTAATAATTTAAAAACTTTAAAACCGATCTCGCTGAAATTTATAGCACTTTTTATATCATCACAAGCTACAATTGCAAAAAGTGTCAGATTTAAAGAAATTATTAAATGTTGAAAAAAAACGCTATTTATTTAGTTTGACCTTCATTTGCTGTTAAACAAAAGCAATCAACGACGCTAAATATGTCTCATTTTGTAGGTAACTTAATAGAAAACAAAAAGCTTTGGGTACATATAAGGGAAAACGTACTGGAATTGAGAAAGAGAATTTTTTTTCGTTAAATTGTTAAAAAGAAAATGACGCCCCACTTGTTCAGACTGCGGGTATCAAAATGCTTAATCAGCGCATTTTTTTACTATTTATCCAAAATTAAAAATGCGTAGTAATCCAAAATTTAGATATTTTAGTTCCTTCACTGGGCTATAATAAGCTAGAATCTCTACAACACAATCTAAACACAAGCCGTTCACAAAAAACAAGAATAAAGACCATTACAAATTGAATGACCTCTTTAAAAAGCTAATCTTGCTGTTGTGAAGCGGAGAGCAGTCGGGTGTACTTGTGAGACGCGACACAAAGCCAGACATCGATCGGGATACACGTCTTGTTATCTGCTGCACTCGCAGCGATTGGGGCGCTCAACTCTTACCAAATGTTACATTCGCCGTAATGCTCTCTAATGAGGCTGGTACAACCAGAGCCAAGTTAAGAGCCGGTAGCGTAATGGCCAAAGCCAAGTCCGTCGACTTGGCCTCAAGTGGTAGTGGGTTCGGACCCCACCGAGTGCATTCGTTATGACGAGACACAAGAACGAAAGCTTTTAGCTTAACTGGACGGGTCAACAAGAATGCTAGGAATGTGTGATCAACTTTATTATTATTCCATTGAAAAAAATGTTAGACATAATTAAAAATGTTCCCGTTTACAACGAAAGTACTCAGAATGAAAAAGGAGCTTAAGTTATAATAATAATAACTTCAGACATCTCACACGCAGCTGTCTGATCCCAAACTAGGTAGAGCCTGTACCTACTGTGGTAACCAGACTGCTGATAAACATAGTTATATATTTCTAAATACATACATATTTTAGATAAATAAGATAAATTACACCCAGGCCCAAAACAAGTTATCGTGATCACACAATTATTTGTCCTGGGTGGGATACTTATAAGGTTACTCAAGTTAAATATCTAGAACACATAAAAGAATTGAAAAGGCATCTTGACCTTGTTACTACACGCTATAGGTATAACCTCATTGAAACTTCGGTGAAGCTTTGTTTCAAGAGTACATCAATTGCAGCTGAGATGTGATCTGCAGACAATCATTTCTGGAATATTAGTAGTTATCTAAGTCTTGTCGTTTTGTCAAACAATTTGAGTACAGTTAAGTAGAAGAAGGGCAAAAACAGACGTGTAATATAATATCACTTGAAATAACGTTCACATGATATAATTTTCATATACTATATAAACAAATAACCTAATTTTAACCGACGAAAAAAAGGAGGTTCTCTATTCGACCGTATATATATATTTTCTTTACAATTAATTTGTGCGATGAATGAAAAATATTTAATTTTTACAACAAGATGTGTGAACGTAAAATTATTTGAATCCACCCACTTATTGATCCAGTACCTACACCGTTTTAGACAGCACTACTAGCATGGAGTGCAGTTGACTATGTTCACTAGGACCCCATTAGATGGGAATAAGTTTCACACCCTAAAGACGGCCTCTTGCCTGTAATGTTCCATCCTCATCATGTAATCCAAGATTCGATTTGAATAATTTTGTTAAAGGGGATAGACTTCCCAGCAACAACCAGTTGTTACAGGTTGTGAACTTCAATGGTCAGTTCTGCTCACTTGCTGGTGTAATCTGTCAAACTGTTGCATTACAGTCAAATGCTCCCGGAGAGGGACCGTCTTTATGATTCGACTTCGCTTGTGATACAAGTGTTTATAGGTGTTATAAGATTTAATAAGCACAGGTAACCTGCCACATAGCAGATCACTTGCTTGTTTGAAAACTAAGAAATAAAGTAAACAGAAGATATTTCGTGTTTACAAATAAATTTAAAAGGCCATGCGAAAGTCTATGGAGAAAAACGAATATGGCCGGTACGGAACAGCGTTGAGTATCGATGTATTGGCTATTCGATGAACGTCGCGAGTCTTTGTTTTGATTGCACGGTATCACATCCCAGGATTGGCGACCGTTCGTTCGCCGCCGACGTTGTATAGATGAAATAACGGTTTAGTACTGTAGATTTATATTAGAGCTGTTTCCAGAAATTACTCTTAAGATATATTTTTTCATAGATGGGCTATACGCGGTAATAAAGTTAGAGTTAGTGCGCAGAAGCACCAATACAAATACGTAATTTATCATTTACTAGTAGCGCCCCGCGGTTTCACCCGCGTAAGTCCCGATCCCGTGGGAATATCGGGATAAAAAGTAGCCTATATGTTAATCCAGGTCTCCAGCTATCTACATACCAAGTTTTTAATTACCCAAATAATTGTTGAAATTTTTTATGAAATAAATTTATTGCATTCGAATTTGTAGCTAAATAGAGTTTATAGGCACATGTAACCGCTAATTGTATTTTTTTTATTAAAGATAATTAGTAGCGGCGAATGCTTGTTTGAGAAACTTTTGCGAATCTATTACTACTACTATGTATGTAACATAGATATAACTCCGTCCTGAATGGAAGTATTTTTGACACGGTAAAAAACCTATTGTTTTCCCAAAGTTGAGTTGAATCGCACCAGTTCATGAATTTACAAAGGCACACTAACGCGATGAAGTCCTCCGATGTGTATCTAATATTCTCTTAATGCTATTTATTAAGTTCAAGTTCTACTAATAGATCGATACAGTGCTACAGTTGTCATTCTACTCAGGCAATAGTCTGGGTGGCGGATTAATGCAAATGTATCGAGGCGTCATTTCCGTGGCAACAGTCGCAAACAACGGAGTCATCCATGTGAATGTTCTGAATGAGTTTGGACAGTATCACGAAATAGACAGTAAATATGGACAACATCTCAAAGCAAAGGCAAAACTACATACATCTTGCATATTGCACAATTTTGAGTTCTACAAATTGGGAACTGATGTTCAGATAACACGCGACGCGACGTCACAAAAATTAAATACAAACGTTAATGACATTTACCTATATGTAACTTTTGTTGATTTTTATATTTTATATGTATTTGTAATGGTAATTTTGAATTCGTCTGTTAAAGTATGTGGAATTTACGTATGCTACGTATGCTGCAAAAGACCGATGTATGATAAACAAAACTTAAATAGCTCTCAACACACTTGATAAAGTCTACATAAGCAAGAGTTAGTTGTCGATGACAGAGAGTTTTAAATGCACAACAACAATTCCAATCAAAACGTGTCGAATTACGCACGGTTTGACTTTAACATCATATCGAGAGAGGCGCGCTATTGTATCCTGATTGTGATTATTGACGTGACGTATAAAATACGTGTAATTGAGCGTCTGCCGAGCGTCCGGGAGCGCGTCAATGGACGCAAATTGGCGACCGGTAATGACCACACCAAATCGTACTGGGCTAAGAAGCGCTGATGCTGCGCCCTACCGTACACACTGTTTATGTACTAAATAAATTATAGTCAAAAAACTAAAAAACACGTTTTAATATCAAATTGAACTAAAGGGTAGAAAACAGTTTTTGATTGTAAATAATTATACTTTCGTAAAACTAAATCAAAAAAGGCTTGAAATGTAAAAAAAAAGTTTTACTGTAGTTCGTCTGATCTGAAGTCTACAAAATCGTCTGATGATGAAGCCAGGAGGTGGCCCCTGGCGTCATCATCAAACGATCGTTGCCAATCTGTCCACTAAAAGAAATCATATCAGCCCAAACTCGACGGGTTTATTAGTAGCCACTGAAGAGTTCCTCTATCCACCTCGTGGCTCTATCATCAAATCAGCTCCAACATGCCAAATTATTCAATTCAAGTCAACACTCAAGTCAATCGATCTTCACTTATTTCTACCCTTTTATAATCCCACTATTCGTTAATATTTATCAATCGACCAATAGTATTGCGTTACCGGTATAACTAATCAAAATAATGTCTATTAACTTATTTTTATTAAATAGTGAACTGTGTAATCATCTGTTCATCATTCACTAGTTTGCCCCTATTTTTAATAAAATTTATAAGAGTTTTGATGTGGCGACCACACATTCAAAGTTTCATTTCGACACTACAATATTATATATATATTATATATAATATAATAATACCTAAGTTAAAATTGATTTCCAAGATTTGTTAACAGTTTGTAGTTAGTTACAAGAGATGGTAATGAAAGCGTGTTTACAAGACGCATTGATACTGTTATGTTCTGTACGGTCAATAATAAAATACCAAATGGCTAAACCTGCAATAAAATTAGGATCTGACAATACAGCGATATAAAAACCTTTTGAAGTTTTCGGTCACTTGACATTTTTATGTGTATTGAAAGTTATATTGAGACAATGGTTTATAAGGAATATAACGCAAAATAAACTTCAATAGTTCTTACTAGTTCACGTAAAATGTAAATTGATAGGATTCGTAGAACACACCTAAGTTTAAAGATTCAACAAATTCACTCGATATTCCTGCAAAATGCCCGTTGAATTGACCCGTTGAATGGGCCTCATTAATACTGTTTATAATATTCAAGTGAACAGTAGGTGGTATTTGGTAGAATGTTGTCAGTCGTATAATTGGCAGCATGTAACCAATTTTACTTTAACTCTGTGTATATTATTTGATGGAAATTACAATGTCCTTGTACGTGATAAATATACTTTAAATTAGTTAATCGTTATGTAATTCATGTTACATGCGACCTAATGTGTATCGTTAAATTAAACATCAAAATTATTTAACATAATTCGTAAAATACATAAATTTAATATGCACCTAAATCATTATTTTTAAAACGTTTTAAAGAACATAATTCTTCAACCAAATTTACAACAATGTATGACTTAAACTACTGCCAGTACAACGAAGACAGCGTCCGGTCTTGTCGCCATTAGTGCTCGATAAGCTACATGTTACTTTAATGAAATGTGTCTCTGTAGCCGTTTTGCTTGCAACCATATTATCAATGACTATTATTGTCTATGCCATGTATCGTTTAAATCCAAATATACATTAAATCACGCTTGTATCTACGAAGGGCTAAGCAGAAGCGTATAATATATAATTCACTTTAAAGCTATTCTTTCCGCAAACAACTCGCAGTCGCTGGTTGACACTCGATTAAAGACAGAAATGAATAACAAGCACAATTTACGCCAGATACAGGCGCACGCGACCCGCCTACTTAACAAATCTCACTTGATCTGTGAATAAGACCAACAGTGTATTGTACACTTACTAAGCAATAAATGTTTTGACTTTGACTAAGGTACAAATAATTAATTAATTATAAATTAATTAATATTTAAAATAAAAAAAAAATTAAAAATGTATTATAATTATTATAGAAATATCCAAAATACTTTAGATTTCTATTCAAATAATTTATTAGTAAATAGTAAAACAATTATTTATCTTTTCCTTAATAAACGAAATATCGTGAAACTGTACCTACCAGTAAGGCCCTTAGAATTAACTTTTTATTCCAACTTACTCTTTGTGTACTTATGTAGATAACATAGCAGAAGATCGCGGTTATCATTTCTTCTTTGTAGTAGGTAATTGACGTAAGTTCAATGACGATAGTTCACGCTAACATTACATTTGTTTTATAAGCCACAACCCTATTTGTATGCTCGTTCTTGATCTGGACTGCAAAAAGTAAAGAAAAGATAAACTAATCTAATATTTTTTCAACTTAGATTACAATTTAAAACAACACAAAGAAAGATATTAGAACAAATTAATCTGCAGGGTTTTGGAGTTTGGGATTTTCCTGAGAAAATTACACAATCATAACTCCTGAGAAAATTACACAATTATACATGACTAATAATAATTGATCACATTATTCATTTAAAATCGTATGGTAATCATAGTGTATATTAGTTTTATGGTCGCTGTTTGTATTGTGTAACATTATTTATCAGTGAAAAATACCAATAAGTAGCAAGTATCGTGGCAACGCCGCGCCGGTTGTAATTTAATCAAGAAAGTTTTGCAATTGAGCTAACTGAGTAACCCACTGTGTCAGTTTGAATTATGCATCATGACTGCTAGATATTATCAGACTCCATTTTATACAACTAAGTTACTAAACAAACTGGATACGCCTTATGCCTTGTAGTTGTCATTATCTAAATACGGCCAACCTCTCATCTAATATTGCAAATCTCTGGATCCTACTTATGCACAAAAGTATACGAACGACCACGGTTAACCCATAGTACACTATTCTAGTAATACTGGTTAACCGTGGTCTTAAACAGAAATCTGCTATCCATTATCCTCATCAAATACTTGCAATAACTTACTACACCCCGCAGAATAGTAGAACTACATGTTGAAAAGGACGGCTTTGTCCGTATTGTTTCGGTGAGGACACAGCAGGGCATAAAGAAATGGCCAATTACTAAACTTTCACGGAAATGAACCATTACAACAAAACGCTGTTCAGCAAAGTCAAACTACGGCCTCGACTTCCAAGGACGAACTTACCTTATCACTTAACACATCAGAAACCAGGAAAGCTGAAATGAAGGAAATTTTGCAATGTTATCTATATTGATATCAAGTGTAAGGCATATCACCCGCAAACCTTCAAATGTTGTTTTCGTAAGTTTCATTTTGTATAATTAATTTTTATATAAATTTAGTATAATTATTATAGAAATATCCAAAATACTTTAGATTTCTATTCTAATAATTTATTAGTAAATAGTAAAACAATTATTTATCAAGCTTTAATATTTAGTTCTAATAGACACTGTTCTGACTGTAAAAACAAGCTTATGATTCAAATACCCATTTAAAATAATAATATATTCAAATAATTGTGCAAATGTGCAAAATAAAGTCTATTAGAATTAATATTATTATTCTTATTACAATTTCATTATTTTATGCATTAAATAAAACTTAATTTCTATTGAATCCTGATTGCAAAGCTATCTGCTGACGGTTTTTATAAAAATAGTAGTAGTGTAAAAATAAACTAAGTAATTTTTACTGCTTGTTTTCATTTTGATGGACCCTGAACATGGAAACCCTGGCGTATCATCGACATGTAGGTACCTCCTGTTCATTATAACACCATCTAGTTGTAATTACAGAATGACGTCATTAAACAACAATCTAAGCACTAATTTTGATAAAATATCAGGTACGTGACTAAAACAATTTGAACGGAAATTGCAAGGTAAGGCAAGGTCAGTCCTTGTCATTAGCCATCTTCTCAAGAAATTTACCGATTATTTTAGAAACATATGTTCTAACACAAAAAAGATATCGTAAAATTACGTAGTCCTTATTAATTATCATATATCAATAAAGTTCTTTAAACCTAATTACGTTACGTTAGCAATGAACTTGATCATTATAATAACATGTTGCTAAATCAGCAATTCACAAGAAACGTGCGACATAAGCGCGGTCTTTACAATGCTGTGGGAATTATAGCACGAAGTTTATTTAGTATCTTGGATGAAGATTTTGCACAATAATATTAAAAGGATATCAAACAAATTAGAAGCAATGAAAAGCATTTAGCATCATAATGAAAAATAATACGTCTATTGTAGAAGCAGAAAACAACATTATTAAGAAAGTAGAAAATGCAATAGACAAACATAACAAGGATACATTCCACACTCAATTAGTTCAAAAAAACTATAACATGAAGTTCGGGATTCAATCATCTTAAATAGGTTTAGAGTATCTTCAATCATCTTAAATAGGTTTAGAGTATCTTCAATCATCTTAAATAGGTTTAGAGTATCTTCAATCATCTTAAATAGGTTTAGAGTATCTTCAATCATCTTAAATAGGTTTAGAGTATCTTCAATCATCTTAAATAGGTTTAGAGTATCTTCAATCATCTTAAATAGGTTTAGAGTATCTTCAATCATCTTAAATAGGTTTAGAGTATCTTCAATCATCTTAAATAGGTTTAGAGTATCTTCAATCATCTTAAATAGGTTTAGAGTATCTTCAATCATCTTAAATAGGTTTAGAGTATCTTCAATCATCTTAAATAGGTTTAGAGTATCTTCAATCATCTTAAATAGGTTTAGAGTATCTTCAATCATCTTAAATAGGTTTAGAGTATCTTCAATCATCTTAAATAGGTTTAGAGTATCTTCAATCATCTTAAATAGGTTTAGAGTATCTTCAATCATCTTAAATAGGTTTAGAGTATCTTCAATCATCTTAAATAGGTTTAGAGTATCTTCAATCATCTTAAATAGGTTTAGAGTATCTTCAATCATCTTAAATAGGTTTAGAGTATCTTCAATCATCTTAAATAGGTTTAGAGTATCTTCAATCATCTTAAATAGGTTTAGAGTATCTTCAATCATCTTAAATAGGTTTAGAGTATCTTCAATCATCTTAAATAGGTTTAGAGTATCTTCAATCATCTTAAATAGGTTTAGAGTATCTTCAATCATCTTAAATAGGTTTAGAGTATCTTCAATCATCTTAAATAGGTTTAGAGTATCTTCAATCATCTTAAATAGGTTTAGAGTATCTTCAATCATCTTAAATAGGTTTAGAGTATCTTCAATCATCTTAAATAGGTTTAGAGTATCTTCAATCATCTTAAATAGGTTTAGAGTATCTTCAATCATCTTAAATAGGTTTAGAGTATCTTCAATCATCTTAAATAGGTTTAGAGTATCTTCAATCATCTTAAATAGGTTTAGAGTATCTTCAATCATCTTAAATAGGTTTAGAGTATCTTCAATCATCTTAAATAGGTTTAGAGTATCTTCAATCATCTTAAATAGGTTTAGAGTATCTTCAATCATCTTAAATAGGTTTAGAGTATCTTCAATCATCTTAAATAGGTTTAGAGTATCTTCAATCATCTTAAATAGGTTTAGAGTATCTTCAATCATCTTAAATAGGTTTAGAGTATCTTCAATCATCTTAAATAGGTTTAGAGTATCTTCAATCATCTTAAATAGGTTTAGAGTATCTTCAATCATCTTAAATAGGTTTAGAGTATCTTCAATCATCTTAAATAGGTTTAGAGTATCTTCAATCATCTTAAATAGGTTTAGAGTATCTTCAATCATCTTAAATAGGTTTAGAGTATCTTCAATCATCTTAAATAGGTTTAGAGTATCTTCAATCATCTTAAATAGGTTTAGAGTATCTTCAATCATCTTAAATAGGTTTAGAGTATCTTCAATCATCTTAAATAGGTTTAGAGTATCTTCAATCATCTTAAATAGGTTTAGAGTATCTTCAATCATCTTAAATAGGTTTAGAGTATCTTCAATCATCTTAAATAGGTTTAGAGTATCTTCAATCATCTTAAATAGGTTTAGAGTATCTTCAATCATCTTAAATAGGTTTAGAGTATCTTCAATCATCTTAAATAGGTTTAGAGTATCTTCAATCATCTTAAATAGGTTTAGAGTATCTTCAATCATCTTAAATAGGTTTAGAGTATCTTCAATCATCTTAAATAGGTTTAGAGTATCTTCAATCATCTTAAATAGGTTTAGAGTATCTTCAATCATCTTAAATAGGTTTAGAGTATCTTCAATCATCTTAAATAGGTTTAGAGTATCTTCAATCATCTTAAATAGGTTTAGAGTATCTTCAATCATCTTAAATAGGTTTAGAGTATCTTCAATCATCTTAAATAGGTTTAGAGTATCTTCAATCATCTTAAATAGGTTTAGAGTATCTTCAATCATCTTAAATAGGTTTAGAGTATCTTCAATCATCTTAAATAGGTTTAGAGTATCTTCAATCATCTTAAATAGGTTTAGAGTATCTTCAATCATCTTAAATAGGTTTAGAGTATCTTCAATCATCTTAAATAGGTTTAGAGTATCTTCAATCATCTTAAATAGGTTTAGAGTATCTTCAATCATCTTAAATAGGTTTAGAGTATCTTCAATCATCTTAAATAGGTTTAGAGTATCTTCAATCATCTTAAATAGGTTTAGAGTATCTTCAATCATCTTAAATAGGTTTAGAGTATCTTCAATCATCTTAAATAGGTTTAGAGTATCTTCAATCATCTTAAATAGGTTTAGAGTATCTTCAATCATCTTAAATAGGTTTAGAGTATCTTCAATCATCTTAAATAGGTTTAGAGTATCTTCAATCATCTTAAATAGGTTTAGAGTATCTTCAATCATCTTAAATAGGTTTAGAGTATCTTCAATCATCTTAAATAGGTTAAGAGTATCTTCAATCATCTTAAATAGGTTTAGAGTATCTTCAATCATCTTAAATAGGTTTAGAGTATCTTCAATCATCTTAAATAGGTTTAGAGTATCTTCAATCATCTTAAATAGGTTTAGAGTATCTTCAATCATCTTAAATAGGTTTAGAGTATCTTCAATCATCTTAAATAGGTTTAGAGTATCTTCAATCATCTTAAATAGGTTTAGAGTATCTTCAATCATCTTAAATAGGTTTAGAGTATCTTCAATCATCTTAAATAGGTTTAGAGTATCTTCAATCATCTTAAATAGGTTTAGAGTATCTTCAATCATCTTAAATAGGTTTAGAGTATCTTCAATCATCTTAAATAGGTTTAGAGTATCTTCAATCATCTTAAATAGGTTTAGAGTATCTTCAATCATCTTAAATAGGTTTAGAGTATCTTCAATCATCTTAAATAGGTTTAGAGTATCTTCAATCATCTTAAATAGGTTTAGAGTATCTTCAATCATCTTAAATAGGTTTAGAGTATCTTCAATCATCTTAAATAGGTTTAGAGTATCTTCAATCATCTTAAATAGGTTTAGAGTATCTTCAATCATCTTAAATAGGTTTAGAGTATCTTCAATCATCTTAAATAGGTTTAGAGTATCTTCAATCATCTTAAATAGGTTTAGAGTATCTTCAATCATCTTAAATAGGTTTAGAGTATCTTCAATCATCTTAAATAGGTTTAGAGTATCTTCAATCATCTTAAATAGGTTTAGAGTATCTTCAATCATCTTAAATAGGTTTAGAGTATCTTCAATCATCTTAAATAGGTTTAGAGTATCTTCAATCATCTTAAATAGGTTTAGAGTATCTTCAATCATCTTAAATAGGTTTAGAGTATCTTCAATCATCTTAAATAGGTTTAGAGTATCTTCAATCATCTTAAATAGGTTTAGAGTATCTTCAATCATCTTAAATAGGTTTAGAGTATCTTCAATCATCTTAAATAGGTTTAGAGTATCTTCAATCATCTTAAATAGGTTTAGAGTATCTTCAATCATCGCCAAGAGCTTTCTGATGAACTTAACGAACATACAAGAATCTTGTGGATAGTCTCATGAATGTAGGCCATAGAAGATTTTATATTCACCTACTAAACCCGGAATAGCTGACTAACATAACAGGACAGTTATCGAAAAAATATAAAACCTTACATCATTTATTAAGAACTAAAGCTAGAGTGATGCAGCAGTTTATTATGCTTGAAATCACAATTCCATTGGTGAATAGTAAACAACTCTATGGAATACTTAACAAGTTGGCAATCGCATAGTCCACATTATGTCTATCGCAGACCGGCTGGACGTGGATATACAACAGGACTGGTTTATACCAATGTCGGATAGCGACATTCAAAACTGTATGGTTTATGATACAAAAACATATTATATATCAAGAATAAAATTCCTGTAAAACAGAATTTACTGCCTATACAAACTATTTCACTGAACTAAGTAAGTTAAACAGTTATTTATATATTTGTTGCGGTCAGTGTTCCATAAAAATTATATACGAATATCAAGTTACGGCTAGCTGGCGTTATCATGCTCGATGACAGGTGCGTTATAAAAGGCGATCGTTTAAGAATTTACTCGCATTAGAGGCTATCTAACACATTAAAGACCTGTCATTAATGTGTTAGATAGCTTCTTGTCTAGACGTTATGCGAAATTATACCTACATTGATTCGACGATTCGACCCCGACGATTCGACCAGATGGCACTGACCGTGGTCTGAGGCTGACTCTTTGATTGTCCGGGCAATCATGAAACGTATGCCTCAATAAACTTAAACTAAAAAAACAAAGCACCGTGTATTAGCTTCTAGTAAGCGTTGGAAACTAAAATATTTTTAAAGACAGAACATTTTAATAAAGGCTTTGAAACTTTTACTAAAATAGTTTTGAAATAAGATTACAAGTTCTTAGAGTCAACGTTCTTCTAAAGAAATTGGTTGAAGGGCTATAGCTATTTAGGCTTTTAGCCTAATGCCTAATCCTAGGCACCAAGAAAAGACGCAAACCTTAAAAAAGGATTAAAAGGCACGAGTCTTTTTTAACACTAAAACACAAGTTTCTTTCAACTTATATTTTGATTGTTGCCACAATACATATATCAAATCGCATTTATAGCAAATTGTTTAAATCTATGTACTGCCGTTGCATTTAACTAACTTTCGTACAAAACTCACTATTCTACTTGAACTCATAAAACTATTTGATAGCCATGTTGGTTAAATCATTCGTCTCGTTCAGGCACAGCTCGTAACTAACGATCAGAAACTTTAAGGCAGCTTTGAACTTACGTCTCTAGAAGGAAGGGAATAGAAATTATACGTAAAGTACTAAGGAAGTTATGCAATGCGGGCCCGCCACCGACCGCCATATCTCGAGCTTTACGAGGGGGGTAGGGCGGGTGCTAAGCCTCCAGTGTCAAGTGACGATCAATTTAGAGTTACGACTGAAAATCGAGAGCTGACGCTATCTCTAGTCTCCGTATTTTTCATAGAAACTTCCAGTCGTTGTCTGCGATTGGCTTCAAATTAAGCCGGCTGCAGCTAGGGTTATCGAACGCACCGATTTGTTGTTATGCGGTTAAAGTCTGTTGTCTACAATTCGAGTTATTGCTATATATGTTATTAAGATGATTTGTAGGCCACAAATTGACGTCTGAAGACCATTTATTTCGTAATATTTTTAATTTAGTAAATTTAATCGTTTAACTGAATCTATAATAGGTAAACCTAATAAGCATCCCGTCTAAGAGACGTCATCACATATAATGATACCAATTTACTGACTACCCGTAATGACCGTCAGAGTCGCGGAGACAACTGTTTGTGGTCGTTCAGCGTGTTATGAGTTCAAGAATAGTTGTTTTTTAAATGTTTAGATTTAAATGTTTACTCACAAAATGTTTTGTCATGCTTTTCTGTTCTTACATTTATAAATTTATGCGAGCGCTGCAACTGCTAGAAATTACATCTTCTTCTATAGACGAATCTGGTCAGATAGGAGCTAGGTTTATAGAATTGTATAGAATTTTCACTTCTCGATGTCCCCGATGAACACGATTAATGACTTTAACTAGCACTGATTAGAAACACAGCTACGTTGAAGAGTTCACTTTCTAAATACGTTTCTAACTCTGGTTTATATTTGACTTTAAAAATTATGGGTCTCAATTAAGCAATATTCTATTTTATTTATAGGCTATGTGATATCTTCCTATTTTAATGAAACCTCTGTGTTTTAAGTAGGTTATATGTCGCGAAAGATTGCTCAAATATTAAAACTCCACTACTCGGAGTAAACGATTAATAGTCGTTTCAGTTTATTATTCTTATTACAACTGAGTTGGTTAGTGATTATTAAAATTTAGTTTTAGATTATTTTGATTAGAACTTGACTTAGCTGAAATCAAAAGAAAACTATATTTGTGTTGTGACATCTGAATACATAACGTAGGTTTATCATATACAACGTAGTGGAAGAGAATTTGTTATTTCAAACATGTTGTTTAACTTAGTCATTTTTAACTATAACAATAAAATACGAATGTCTCATAACGTATGTAGATAGAAGTTCTTGTTCCTTAGTTTCCACAATATCAAACATTCCTTATATAAAAACCCAAAAAGTTAGTGCTCATAAAATATAATCAACAGTAAACGTATGATTATTGTCAAAATATATGCCTTAGCTACTTTGCTACTAGACATTCTTCTGTTTAATATCTTGTATACAAAATATATGCCTTAGCTAATTTACTACTAGACATTCTTCTGTTTAATATCTTGTATACAAAATATATGCCTTAACTACTTTGCTACTAGACATTCTTCTGTTTAATATCTTGTATACAAAATATATGCCTTAGCTAATTTACTACTAGACATTCTTCTGTTTAATATCTTGTATACAAAATATATGCCTTAGCTATTTTGCTACTAGACATTCTTCTGTTTAATATCTTGTATACAAATATATGCCTTAGCTACTTTGCTACTAGACATTCTTCTGTTTAATATCTTGTATACAAATATATGCTTTAGCTACTTTGCTACTAGACATTCTTCTATTTAATATCTTGTATACAAAATATATGCCTTTGCTACTTTGCTACTAGACATTCTTCTGTTTAATATCTTGTATACAAAATATATGCCTTAGCTAATTTACTACTAGACATTCTTCTGTTTAATATCTTGTATAAAAAATATATGCCTTAGCTACTTTGCTACTAGACATTCTTCTGTTTAATATCTTGTATACAAAATATATGCCTTAGCTAATTTACTACTAGACATTCTTCTGTTTAATATCTTGTATACAAAATATATGCCTTAGCTACTTTGCTACTAGACATTCTTCTGTTTAATATCTTGTATACAAAATATATGCCTTAGCTACTTTGCTACTAGACATTCTTCTGTTTAATATCTTGTATACAAAATATATGCCTTAGCTACTTTGCTACTAGACATTCTTCTGTTTAATATCTTGTATACAAAATATATGCCTTAGCTACTTTGCTACTAGACATTCTTCTGTTTAATATCTTGTATACAAAATATATGCCTTAGCTACTTTGCTACTAGACATTCTTCTGTTTAATATCTTGTATACAAATATATTTCTTAGCTACTTTGCTACTAGACATTCTTCTGTTTAATATCTTGTATACAAATATATGCCTTAGCTACTTTGCTACTAGACATTCTTCTGTTTAATATCTTGTATACAAATATATGCCTTAGCTATTTTGCTACTAGACATTCTTCTGTTTAATATCTTGTATACAAATATATGCCTTAGCTACTTTGCTACTAGACATTCTTCTGTTTAATATCTTGTATACAAATATATGCTTTAGCTACTTTGCTACTAGACATTCTTCTATTTAATATCTTGTATACAAAATATATGCCTTTGCTACTTTGCTACTAGACATTCTTCTGTTTAATATCTTGTATACAAAATATATGCCTTAACTACTTTGCTACTAGACATTCTTCTGTTTAATATCTTGTATACAAAATATATGCCTTAGCTAATTTACTACTAGACATTCTTCTGTTTAATATCTTGTATACAAAATATATGCCTTAGCTAATTTACTACTAGACATTCTTCTGTTTAATATCTTGTATACAAAATATATGCCTTAGCTACTTTGCTACTAGACATTCTTCTGTTTAATATCTTGTATACAAAATATATGCCTTAGCTATTTTGCTACTAGACATTCTTCTGTTTAATATCTTGTATACAAAATATATGCCTTAGCTATTTTGCTACTAGACATTCTTCTGTTTAATATCTTGTATAAAAAATATATGCCTTAGCTACTTTGCTACTAGACATTCTTCTGTTTAATATCTTGTATACAAATATATGCCTTAGCTACTTTGCTACTAGACATTCTTCTGTTTAATATCTTGTATAAAAAATATATGCCTTAGCTACTTTGCTACTAGACATTCTTCTGTTTAATATCTTGTATACAAAATATATGCCTTAGCTAATTTACTACTAGACATTCTTCTGTTTAATATCTTGTATACAAAATATATGCCTTAACTACTTTGCTACTAGACATTCTTCTGTTTAATATCTTGTATACAAAATATATGCCTTAGCTAATTTACTACTAGACATTCTTCTGTTTAATATCTTGTATACAAAATATATGCCTTAGCTAATTTACTACTAGACATTCTTCTGTTTAATATCTTGTATACAAAATATATGCCTTAGCTACTTTGCTGCTAGACATTCTTCTGTTTAATATCTTGTATACAAAATATATGCCTTAGCTTCTTTGCTACTAGACATTCTTCTGTTTAATATCTTGTATACAAAATATATGCCTTAGCTACTTTGCTACTAGACATTCTTCTGTTTAATATCTTGTATACAAATATATGCCTTAGCTACTTTGCTACTAGACATTCTTCTGTTTAATATCTTGTATAAAAAATATATGCCTTAGCTACTTTGCTACTAGACATTCTTCTGTTTAATATCTTGTATACAAATATATGCCTTAGCTATTTTGCTACTAGACATTCTTCTGTTTATTATCTTGTATACAAATATATGCCTTAGCTACTTTGCTACTAGACATTCTTCTGTTTAATATCTTGTATACAAATATATGCTTTAGCTACTTTGCTACTAGACATTCTTATATTTAATATCTTGTATACGAAATATATGCCTTTGCTACTTTGCTACTAGACATTCTTCTGTTTAATATCTTGTATACAAAATATATGCCTTAGCTAATTTACTACTAGACATTCTTCTGTTTAATATCTTGTATACAAAATATATGCCTTAACTACTTTGCTACTAGACATTCTTCTGTTTAATATCTTGTATACAAAATATATGCCTTAGCTAATTTACTACTAGACATTCTTCTGTTTAATATCTTGTATACAAAATATATGCCTTAGCTAATTTACTACTAGACATTCTTCTGTTTAATATCTTGTATACAAAATATATGCCTTAGCTACTTTGCTACTAGACATTCTTCTGTTTAATATCTTGTATACAAAATATATGCCTTAGCTACTTTGCTACTAGACATTCTTCTGTTTAATATCTTGTATACAAAATATATGCCTTAGCTACTTTGCTACTAGACATTCTTCTGTTTAATATCTTGTATAAAAAATATATGCCTTAGCTACTTTGCTACTAGACATTCTTCTGTTTAATATCTTGTATACAAATATATGCCTTAGCTACTTTGCTACTAGACATTCTTCTGTTTAATATCTTGTATAAAAAATATATGCCTTAGCTACTTTGCTACTAGACATTCTTCTGTTTAATATCTTGTATACAAAATATATGCCTTAGCTAATTTACTACTAGACATTCTTCTGTTTAATATCTTGTATACAAAATATATGCCTTAACTACTTTGCTACTAGACATTCTTCTGTTTAATATCTTGTATACAAAATATATGCCTTAGCTAATTTACTACTAGACATTCTTCTGTTTAATATCTTGTATACAAAATATATGCCTTAGCTACTTTGCTACTAGACATTCTTCTGTTTAATATCTTGTATACAAAATATATGCCTTAGCTACTTTGCTACTAGACATTCTTCTGTTTAATATCTTGTATACAAAATATATGCCTTAGCTATTTTGCTACTAGACATTCTTCTGTTTAATATCTTGTATACAAAATATATGCCTTAGCTACTTTGCTACTAGACATTCTTCTGTTTAATATCTTGTATACAAAATATATGCCTTAGCTATTTTGCTACTAGACATTCTTCTGTTTAATATCTTGTATACAAAATATATGCCTTAGCTACTTTGCTACTAGACATTCTTCTGTTTAATATCTTGTATACAAAATATATGCCTTAGCTATTTTGCTACTAGACATTCTTCTGTTTAATATCTTGTATACAAAATATATGCCTTAGCTATTTTGCTACTAGACATTCTTCTGTTTAATATCTTGTATAAAAAATATATGCCTTAGCTACTTTGCTACTAGACATTCTTCTGTTTAATATCTTGTATACAAATATATGCCTTAGCTACTTTGCTACTAGACATTCTTCTGTTTAATATCTTGTATAAAAAATATATGCCTTAGCTACTTTGCTACTAGACATTCTTCTGTTTAATATCTTGTATACAAAATATATGCCTTAGCTAATTTACTACTAGACATTCTTCTGTTTAATATCTTGTATACAAAATATATGCCTTAACTACTTTGCTACTAGACATTCTTCTGTTTAATATCTTGTATACAAAATATATGCCTTAGCTAATTTACTACTAGACATTCTTCTGTTTAATATCTTGTATACAAAATATATGCCTTAGCTAATTTACTACTAGACATTCTTCTGTTTAATATCTTGTATACAAAATATATGCCTTAGCTACTTTGCTGCTAGACATTCTTCTGTTTAATATCTTGTATACAAAATATATGCCTTAGCTTCTTTGCTACTAGACATTCTTCTGTTTAATATCTTGTATACAAAATATATGCCTTAGCTACTTTGCTACTAGACATTCTTCTGTTTAATATCTTGTATACAAATATATGCCTTAGCTACTTTGCTACTAGACATTCTTCTGTTTAATATCTTGTATAAAAAATATATGCCTTAGCTACTTTGCTACTAGACATTCTTCTGTTTAATATCTTGTATACAAATATATGCCTTAGCTATTTTGCTACTAGACATTCTTCTGTTTATTATCTTGTATACAAATATATGCCTTAGCTACTTTGCTACTAGACATTCTTCTGTTTAATATCTTGTATACAAATATATGCTTTAGCTACTTTGCTACTAGACATTCTTATATTTAATATCTTGTATACGAAATATATGCCTTTGCTACTTTGCTACTAGACATTCTTCTGTTTAATATCTTGTATACAAAATATATGCCTTAGCTAATTTACTACTAGACATTCTTCTGTTTAATATCTTGTATACAAAATATATGCCTTAACTACTTTGCTACTAGACATTCTTCTGTTTAATATCTTGTATACAAAATATATGCCTTAGCTAATTTACTACTAGACATTCTTCTGTTTAATATCTTGTATACAAAATATATGCCTTAGCTAATTTACTACTAGACATTCTTCTGTTTAATATCTTGTATACAAAATATATGCCTTAGCTACTTTGCTACTAGACATTCTTCTGTTTAATATCTTGTATACAAAATATATGCCTTAGCTACTTTGCTACTAGACATTCTTCTGTTTAATATCTTGTATACAAAATATATGCCTTAGCTACTTTGCTACTAGACATTCTTCTGTTTAATATCTTGTATAAAAAATATATGCCTTAGCTACTTTGCTACTAGACATTCTTCTGTTTAATATCTTGTATACAAATATATGCCTTAGCTACTTTGCTACTAGACATTCTTCTGTTTAATATCTTGTATAAAAAATATATGCCTTAGCTACTTTGCTACTAGACATTCTTCTGTTTAATATCTTGTATACAAAATATATGCCTTAGCTAATTTACTACTAGACATTCTTCTGTTTAATATCTTGTATACAAAATATATGCCTTAACTACTTTGCTACTAGACATTCTTCTGTTTAATATCTTGTATACAAAATATATGCCTTAGCTAATTTACTACTAGACATTCTTCTGTTTAATATCTTGTATACAAAATATATGCCTTAGCTAATTTACTACTAGACATTCTTCTGTTTAATATCTTGTATACAAAATATATGCCTTAGCTACTTTGCTACTAGACATTCTTCTGTTTAATATCTTGTATACAAAATATATGCCTTAGCTACTTTGCTACTAGACATTCTTCTGTTTAATATCTTGTATACAAAATATATGCCTTAGCTATTTTGCTACTAGACATTCTTCTGTTTAATATCTTGTATACAAAATATATGCCTTAGCTACTTTGCTACTAGACATTCTTCTGTTTAATATCTTGTATAAAAAATATATGCCTTAGCTACTTTGCTACTAGACATTCTTCTGTTTAATATCTTGTATACAAATATATGCCTTAGCTACTTTGCTACTAGACATTCTTCTGTTTAATATCTTGTATAAAAAATATATGCCTTAGCTACTTTGCTACTAGACATTCTTCTGTTTAATATCTTGTATACAAATATATGCCTTAGCTACTTTGCTACTAGACATTCTTCTGTTTAATATCTTGTATACAAATATATGCTTTAGCTACTTTGCTACTAGACATTCTTCTATTTAATATCTTGTATACAAAATATATGCCTTTGCTACTAGACATTCTTCTGTTTAATATCTTGTATACAAAATAAATGAAATCTTCTTCATAATTCGTTTATCGGAAATCGCCTGATTTGTGCTTAACCTTTTCCACTTCACTTGGTAGGTATCCACTGTCCTTAGGAACATATCGTGTTTTTTCCCTTATGACGTCTAACCACAGTCTTAAATTAGTTGCAAAGTTTCGTTCAGGGTCACCGTCCTGACAAGCCTTCTCTAACAATATACTCCATAGGCTTGTACATTTTGTGAAAGTTGTTTGTCACATAGTGAAAGTACGTTTCTCCATAAACTTTATTAGAAGGACGTTTTGTTACTGAATAGAAAAGAGCTATTATGTTATTATCAAATATTCTTAACACCCGACGATAATGTATTATGAAATTCAACACACATTTTAACATACAAGTAACAGAAATATATATTCCGAATATAATATGCAATGGCATGGCAATGTACAATATTTAACTTTCATGTTTAACTTAATTAAAATGTGGTAGAATATAATACATGATGTTTGTGCTTAAATTCGTGTCTGCTGTATTTCTATAATGGTTTGAATTATTATCTTTTAAAAGAGACAGTCCGACCGGAGCGACGTCCACTGCTGCACACAGGCCTCCCTCAATGACTTCGAAGAAGACCGGTTGGAAGTGGCCTGAATTCACCGACGACTCGCTCTCTTTACAAGGTCGTCTGTCCATATTGTTGTTGGACGTCCTGCGCTGCACTTCCCGAACCGTGGTCTCCATTCGAGAACTTTTCAACCCCATCGGCCATCTGTTCTGTTCTTCTGAATACAGATTTTTTATATTTATTCTTTTGCTTAAATTTTCTTTGCTTAAAAAAAGACAACTCCCGCATTAGGAATTACTCCTGTGTCGCGGGGGACTTTACAAACATACAAACAACGGACTTAAAGAACAGCCAGACTCAGGTGGGAATCGAAACCACGACCTCTGGCTCAGCAGTCAGGGTCACTAACCACTAGACCAACAGGCCAGTCGAATTCTATTGATAAACTTTACCAATATTTTAGATCAACACTTTTTTATAAATAAACTTTGATAGGGTAAAACCGGAATAGATGCCGCGGTGGGATAGGTGCCTCATTTCCGAAAACCTGGCTCCCTAAAGTCGCAACATTGACTTATAGCGTAAACGCCACATACCTCACTCCCCAGCAAACCGTTGTACAAAACAGTAATTTCTCGTTTGTGCGTGTGATTATCTGCATAGCGAACGCGAAAAATGCTTCAAAGTTTTAGAGATAAGTATTTACTGCTGCATAACTTTATAAGTATTCATAAATTTCTTTTGATTTTTTATTATACCAATACACTGGTTCATTAAGTACACATCAAGGTGTTAATAATCGCTCTTTCGTATTTATTTTAGTTAAAAAATAAAAAAAACCTGTATCCATATCAAGAAGGATCGTAGGGTGCCTTTGGGGCATCTATCCTCACACACTAATAGCTACATAATGTATGACAGTGTTATTTTGAAATTATTTTTTCTTTGAGGCGTTTAATATTGACAGGTTTTAATGTTCTACGGGATTTAAGTAAATTTGTTTTATGCATGTGACGTGTTGTTTTTGTTTAGATAATTGTGTATTTATCTTTCTGGGTGTTACGCGTGATGTGTTTCAATGATTTTGTTTGCATATTGTTTATTATTCAATTACTATAAGTGAGGACTTGTTATTGGCTCTCTGAAAACTAAATTCTGCATTTTTATTATATTGTTATATTGCTGTAAGTCTTCCATGCATTAAATAAATAAATAAATACCTTTATCCTGATAGTGTTAGCGTGTGTAAAATCCCGATGCCGTAGGATTATCGGAATAAAAAGTGGCCTATCCAGGTCTCCAGCTATCGACGTACCATGTTTCATCGCAATCGGTTCAGTAGTCTTTGCGTGAAAGATTAACAAACATACATCTATACATACACACATCCATACATACTCATAAACTTTCATGTTTATATTATTAGTAGGATAACGACTACTTAAATTAGTCCATGTTTTAAATGTTAATTTATTGTTGGAAAAATGCTGTTAATTATGGTTGTGATTAGAATTATCCCCTTAAAATTACAAATAAAACATTTTAAAACTATTTATTTTTTCCATAAGGCATCTATCCTTCTCATCATTTTCATGGTGGGGCACCAATCCATATATGTAGGTAGGCCTCTATCCTACCATCACAACTCAGTTATTGCTAGATAAACCAAAACAAGTTTTCATGTAACATAGATTAAAATAACTATTCATAAGAATTATTCATTGTGAATTAAAACTTTTAAAATTAGGGGGCCTTTTGAAAAAGTGGGGCATCTATCCAGGTTTTGCCCTAAGTACTATAGACGTAGCCATGCCGACGACACCTCATCGCGTTGGTGAACGTAGATTTTGTCATTTAATTTACTTTTTTTCCTCAACTGACTTTTTTCTGGATGAATATACTTTATGTCCCTTACTGTACCCCTGATTTTGAACTCAGTTTTTGCGAAAATCCATAAAAACTAAGTTAAAAAGTTTTTGCAGATAGTTCTTCAATAAAATTCCACCTTAAAGAAACGCGAGACACTCGGTTGGAACGAAGTTTCTTTCGCTATTTACAAATATATTTAATGGATAGAATCAATTGTTTCAAAATATAGTAAATATTGTAAAAACTCGAAGTTAAAATTCCATCTGTGAAAGTTTCCCGAACTAATATATGAATAATTAGTATACAACCAACATCAAAGTTACAGTAGCAGCGCGCAGAATCCACAGATGGCGTAAATAAAATAAATCCAGTTGGCTTCTCTAATAACAGTTAAAAAAAATACTTTAAATAATATAGTATGCCTGCGTGCTTATGTGTGTGTGTGTGTATGTGTGTTTGTGATCTGCAGGATACATTACACTTTTACGGATTTTAGCCAGGCAGATAAACCCATAAATTTATTATTATTGAAATTACTTTGAAAGTTTTGTTATATTTGTTATACACATGCCTATTCCACCCAATACCTGGCAATTCAGTGTCAAGTTCAGTAAGTGTTCCATTGTCATGTACACCCTGTAGATACGCAAAATGAAAGGTAGCACTCGGTAATCGTCTTATTTGTTGTCTTTAAGCAATTAAATGCCACGAATTTTTTATATGGTTGTGTTCTTTATTAATGATAATATTTTTATCACAGAATGCTTGTGCACAGTAAATTTTCTACGTCTACGACTGAAAATTCATAAATATTGTTCCGCTCATTTTCTCTTTACAATAAAGAACGGGATCAGCGTTGACCCGAACAAAACAGATACATAAGCCAAAGACTTCCCCTAACCCGTTCCTGAGATAAACGGTTGATTTATTTGTTTCTTAAACTAAATTATCCTCCATGAAAAATGTCTTTAGGTCAAGGTCACGGTCCGAACGGGCGAGAGATTCGCGCGACCTTCATGTACAGACAAACGGAAGTGGATACAAGATATTTCTGTGTGTGTCATTCAACAAATTTCGTATGAGTTTATGGAATTGTTAAAGCGTCAGATCTTTTTTTTTGAGGATTAGGTTTATGTTTGTATTACGTTATCGTGCTAATAAAATTAACATTTTTCCTTTACTGTCCTTCTGTTTTTTTGTATTATTTTGATTACTATTATATTATAGATATGTAAAGCAGTCAAAAAGTATAAAAAAAATCTTTCAAAGATTTGTTAAAATTTCGCTTAAGATTTTGTAACTGAGTTTTCCATTACAAAAAAAATCTAAGTAGTCTCTAGACCTCTCTCGCATTTTTAGATCTACGTCAACTCATGTCACAGCGGAGAAGTCTACTTTACTCCTGTTACATGTGTGATACCGATTACATCATTGTTTTAGTTCAATATTTGTAACAATGACGAAATATATTTATGTGTACAATTGATCGATTGATCTATAAACTTTTCTAGCTAGACCGTCCAAATTTATTCACTTGTTACGGCGAAGCCATAACCTAAATTACGTAAAATAACAAGGTTTTTTAACACAAAGTCTGAAAGAATTATCTAACTTATTTATTTGCATTTATTAATTGATTACAACGGTGGGAAAACTTCTATAACGTTGCGAAGATTAACAAAGTTTTCTTAGACACAAACATTAATATTTGCCTAAATCTATTGAATTATTTCTGTCTTTGCATCTAAGTAGTTTATTCAAAGAAGTGTGAAATATATAGAGGGAACCATTTGCATTGTAACTCATCGCTTAAATCGAACCATTTTACGTCTTGAACTAACACCACACATACAGTCATCACTACAGAAAAACAAATAAACTTGTAGCTTTATCACAGATATGCCAACTAATGTATACGTCGTAACATTTTATTCTGCGGTATATCGTCCAAAGGATATCATCAGTAGTAAATAAATGTGCGGCTAAGCGGCCGCTCTATGGCATCCGAGAAAACAAAACGTTGCCGAGAGCTTGCCACTGTCAGTCTGTAATATGTAATAGAATTTATTAATAAAAGGCGGAGTGTGACCCGAGCCGATCGTTGTTATTCAATGCGAACGATTATTGTATACGGAACCGGGTGACTTTTCCTATCGGTTCATGATAGTAAAGCCGTAAGGGAGCGTGCATATCAGCCACAGCAGGCAGGACGTAGAAGATAGGATTCTGTTCCGATACACAATAATGTTGGATACAAATAAAATACGAATGTTCGTTGTGCTAACTTGTTTTGAATGATAATTAGATTTTAGTAAGTGGCAAGTTTAATAAGTTAAACTTTGTTATTGGATACGTCAGTACTTTGTGCTATAACTGAACGAATTTGGATGAAATTTACAATTTTTTATATATATACTAGCAACCCGCCGCGGCTTCGCACGGGTAGCAGAGACATCTTAAACAATCATCAACATATTTCAATCGATTTAAAAAATTCATTTAAAAAATAAAAATTGTTATTATTTATACAGTACATTACAGAAAAGGCTTTTAAGCTAACTTCAACTGTTATATATAAAAAAAATGTATATTATTTTCTCTTTATATTGTATATTTTTACCTTGTATACCTAACACGATTTTTTATTTAAGTAATTTAGTGATTTAGGATTAGGGGGTAAGAAAATCTCTTACATTTCAACTCGCATTCTTAGCCGTAGTTAGTAGTAGCAGCATATAATAATAAAAAAAGTTTGTAAGTAGTCTAAAAAAATCGATAACCAGTAAAGTAAAACACCGCTGGGTTGAAATGTATGTACCCGTACGATATGACGAAGCTTGCTGCCAATTTATATTAATACACATCTCGAGTATTGAGGTTGATTGTACACAAGTAAACTGGATAAGACGTACGACCAGTGTGTAAAGTATCTAAGCACTGCGCGAGGAGGCTGCCCGGCGTAGGAGGCATAGGAATGATCTTATTATGCGCCGATAGCGAAACAATAGTCGCTCACGAGCGACTGGCGGCGAGCAGGACAGCTCACTGCTTCTAATATTATACCTAAATTGTTACAGTTACATTTTTTATGTAATATAGTATAGATTTTAGTCTCGTTTGGGTCTATCAGTAGTCACGATTTATTTTTAGACCAGAGATACTTTAATCGAAGCAAGTTTCCGACTTATTTTTCAATGAACTCAGATAGCCTACACCGTGTGTGACTAGTTTACACATGCTATGGTCACAAGTCAAATGGCCCACTGATGTTACTGTAAACAAGAATTATGTCTTACACAGAAAGAATAACCGGATCCACCTTCTTAACAAGGAAATAATAGTAGTGGAATAGCCAAGGCGTCAGACTTGCGATCAAGGTATCGTATATTTGCACTCCGCCTACTGCACTACAAACCTTTTTGCTATACAGCAAGTACTTTTCTTTAGTTGTAGGGGTAAACACGAATTCTAGTATTAAGTGACCCATGATACTTAAAATTCTTAATAAAAGGGATCCTCTCAAATAAAACATTAATGTTGGCATAAGGAAGTAAAATATCTTGAAAAATAAAAAAATATTAATCGGTGGTACATTTTAAGCTCCACAAACGTATTTTTTCAATAGGCCCAGGTAGCCGTGCCGTCTATTTTTATCCGGACACAAACCGGTCGATCAATCAATTGATCAACCGTAATTATATTAATGTCCGACCCGGGCGTGTTTTGGCTCCACTCTCGTAAAAACGTACCGAACGTTAGGGCACCACGGCTTCTAGAATTTTAGGTGTTTCTATGTTCTTGAGATATATATTGGATTTGATTGCTTAACGTATACTGTAACTTGTACTCGGCAAAAGCGCTAAATGCACACCGTGCTGAGTACATAATAAGGAAATTTCATTTCATTGCAGGTTTATTTCTTAAATTGCGAGGCTTTAAAAGTGATGAATGACAACGTATGAATAACTAAAACCGCCAATTTTCTACAATTGTAATTATTTTGGGATACAGAACTCTCAATGAGAATGTTATTTTGACATTAAGAGGCCTGTACACGTTACTAAACGTGAATGGTTGTTGACCGATAGATGGCGTTGTGCGTGTGACGTCATTTTCTGTAAGTCGATGTTAAGAGGTTCCGCGTACAACGTAAAGGGGTCAAAAATCTTTAAATAAAATGATCTACTCGGGAAGTGTGTTTTTAATTTGGTGCACCCAGAGTGAGGCAAACAAGCCCTCGTAGGAAAACGAGAAATCAGCTTGTACATGGTCCTTCGAGCCGGATCTGTCGTGTTGACGGGATCAGCTTTTTTTTGTCTTCGGAACTTGTGGGGCTGTGGATCGCAGCCGCAAACCACAAGTCGTTGAGGTTGGCCAGACCTCGCTGGTGTCAACGCAACACGAAGGAGTTGCTGCGCGTGCGTGCTAAGTGAGTTGGCAACTGCAGACCGCTCTTATTGAAGCCGGTCAGGTACGGAGGCAAGACGGCGCAGGAGTGACGCTGTCGAATTCCGGTGAGATCGAGGTTGGACGGCGCAGGCGTGACGCTGTCTATACTGTTCGTGAACATCGAAAAATACGAATATGGGGAGTGGCGATATAGTGAGTTGAGGTACAAGTGCGTGAAAAAACTGTGAGTACTCTTTCGATCACTTATATAACCAGAAGTATTTTAACTGTGACTTAATTTAATAGTGTTTTCTAATACAGTCCACAAATTGTTATCGTTATATATAACGAGTCAGTTCATATTGAATAAACTTGTAGAATTTTAAAGTTTTTCCCCCTTTTTTGGTCATGTTCTGTCCATCCCACTTACCTTGCACGCGGCTAAGAGACGTAGGATGGACAGAACTGCAAGAAATAACATTAGCTGATCCCTGTTATCACACACCAAATCGTATCGATATGTTGCTAGGTGCCGAAGTCTATGCTCAAGTATTAAGGTTTGGATTAAAAAGGAGTCCAAATAACTCGTTGGTTGCTCAGAACACATGTTTAGGGTGGGTGTTATCAGGAGGGATCGAGACAACGGATGATGTTACCTACAAATATAAAGTAATGCATACATTAGAATATAATAATTTATTAAAGAAGTTTTGGGAGCTCGAGGAGGATATACCTTTATCCAAAGAAAAACTGCTAACTGAAGAAGAAGAACTCTGTGAAAGGTCTTTTGACACTACTACGAAACGGGATGAAACAGGTAGATACATAGTGAGATTACCTTTGAAGAATCCAACTCCAGAAGTAGAGAATTCTTTACGTATTGCAGAAAGGAGGTTATATTCATTGGAGAAAAGACTGAAGCACGGAGACCTAAAAAATAAATATAAAGAGGTTATCGATGAGTATATTTTGCTTAATCACATGGAGCTGGTTCCGGAAAGAGAAATAGACAATCCAAAGGCTATTTACTTACCACATCACGCTGTGGTTCGTGATGATAAACAAACGACGAAGGTAAGAGCAGTGTTCGACGCTTCCTGCAAAGAGACTAACAACCAATCCTTAAATGATAATTTGCTTGTCGGTCCAACCCTGCAATCAGAGTTGAGACATTTAGTCATGCGCTGGAGAGTACTACGCGTCTGTTTGACTGCTGATATTGTCAAAATGTATAGGCAAATCAAAGTTACCGAAGAAGACATTGACCTGCAAAGAATATTATGGAGAGGTAATACTAATGAAGATATTAAACACTATCGGATGCTACGCGTTACGTTTGGAGTAGCATCTGCTCCTTATTTAGCGGTTAAGACTTTACAGCAACTTAGCAAGGATGAAGGGGATAGGTTTCCTTTAGCCAGGAAGGCCGTAGTAAGTCAGTTCTACATGGATGATCTATTGGCTTGCTGCGAAGACGTAAATCAAGGACTATCTTTATATCAGCAATTAAATGAGCTGCTAGCTAAAGGAGGTTTTAAACTACAGAAGTGGACAAGTAATAGCAATGAGTTAGTACAGAAAATGAAAGATAGTGAGAAGGAAAAAAGGGAGATCATTACAAGGGCAGAAGAAATCGACGAAGGATTGAAGATAAAGACAGATGATGTTATAAAAATAGTGGGACTCATCTGGAACCGCAGTGATGACTCTTTTAACTATAAGGTAGATGTGCCCGATGATCAAGGTCCTGCTACTAAAAGAAGTATAATATCAGAAATTCGTCGTTTCTACGATCCCCTTGGATGGGTAGCTCCAAGTATTATTAGTTCAAAAATCCTGATTCAAAAATTATGGCTAGCCGGAATAGATTGGGATGAAATGGTACCAGTTAACATTTTGAATGAATGGAAACATTATAAAAGGGAATTACAAACGTTAAGTAATATTTATGTACCTCGTTGGTTGGGGATCCGATCTGGTGATATTGTAGAATTGCATGGGTTTTGTGATGCGTCAAAAGATGCTTACGGGGCTGTAGTATATACTCGCGTCGATAATTCAGATGGGTATGTTCACGTATCATTGGTAACAGCAAAAACAAAGGTGGCTCCTGTTAAACAGATCTCCATCCCTCGACTGGAACTATGTGGCGCAGTTTTACTTACGCGATTAATGGTAGAAGTAGCATCAGTGATGGAAATAGATAAACCTTGTGTACATGCGTGGACTGATTCAAGCGTAGTCTTAGCTTGGTTAAATAGCCATCCGAGCCGCTGGAAAGTCTTTATCGCAAATCGGGTATCGGAAGTAATTCAAGGTTTGGAGTCTCATCATTGGTCATACGTGTCTTCGAAATGTAATCCAGCAGACGTGGCATCACGTGGACAATCTCCAGGCGAATTAGTGAAGAACACGATGTGGTTTAGAGGACCAGACTTTTTACATAAGAACGAAATTGAATATAAAAAACCGAAGGTGTTAGATACTGACGTGGAAGAAGTTAAAGTTAAAACAAAAACTTACTTTGCTGCTGCTGATTGTCCTATACTGGAAAGATTTTCGTCACTCACTAGAATGGTTAGAGTCATCGCTTATTGCAAACGCTTTATTTATAATCTGAAAGTAAAAAAGGGAGAACGTAGGTTAAATTTCCTTTCAGCTGAAGAATTGAACAATACCCTAAAGGATTGTATATTACAGAGCCAAAAGGAGAACTTTTCCGACGACATAAAAGTTATAAAAAGGGGGCAAAACTTACCAAAACGGAGTACATTGCGATCCCTCAATCCATTTCTTGACCAAGAAGGAATCTTACGCGTCGGTGGCAGATTGGAGCTGTCCCCGTTGACAGAAGAAAGGAAGCATCCTATTTTAATAGCCAAGGAGTCGCATATGGCTAACCTTTTGGTCCGTGACGCTCACGCACAGACTCTTCACGGTGGTCCTCAACTGATGCTCGGATATTTAAAGAGGAAGTATTGGATATTGAGTGCAGGACGTCTCGTAAAGACACATTTTCGGCGATGCGTCACGTGTGTTAAAAATATAGGAAAAACCCAAATACCATTGATGGGCCAGTTACCAGCAGTGCGTACAACCCCCTCCCGGCCTTTCAAATCAAGCGGTGTTGATTATGCAGGTCCAATTCAAATAAGAACTGCTAAGGGTCGTGGACATACGGCACACAAGGGTTACATTTGCCTATTTGTGTGCATGGTGACACGAGCCATACATTTGGAAGTGGTAACTGAACTCACCACGGAAGGATTTCTCCAGGCCTATAAAAGATTTGTGTCTAGACGAGGACCTTGTTCTGAAATTTGGAGTGACAATGCAACAAATTTTACAGGTGCAGCTAGTGAGCTGCATAGGCTTTTTAAAAATGAACGGGGTTCTATGATTCAGGAAGTTGCTGAATCGTTAGCAACGAACGGATGTACATGGCACTTCATACCAGCCCAGTCCCCCAACTTCGGTGGTCTTTGGGAAGCTGGAGTGAAGTCGGTAAAATATCACCTAAAACGAATGATTGGTACTTCTACGCTTACATTCGAGGAGATGACGACTGTGCTCGCGCAGATAGAGGCCTGCTTGAATTCTAGGCCTCTATCGGTGATAATTGAGGACAATTCGGAGGATTTTACGGTATTGACACCAGGCCATTTCTTAGTTGGCGAAGCTTTAATAACCCCCCCTGATTACAACTTTGAACTGTCAACCATAAGTTCACTTAGACGGTGGCAGTACACTCAAAGGATTACTCAAGATATCTGGCGCCTATGGTCACGCCAATATTTAAATAAGTTTTATAAAAGGTATCGCGGTGCAGAACAAATTCCGCAGCTTAAGGTCGGCGATGTAGTCACAGTGCGAGAGGACAATTTACCTGTTAGTAGATGGTTGTACGGTAGGGTGATTGCTACTCATCCTGGTCAGGACAATATAGTGCGAGTTGTAACTTTAAAGGTAAAAAATGGAACAATTAAACGCCCTGTTAATAAATTATGTGTTCTGCCCGTCACTGCTTGACACTCGGATTCGACTTTAGTTATGCAAGGTAATCTGCTAATTGATTTTAATAATATGTTTTATTCAGTTAAGGCTGAGAGTGCGATCTGTAGTAACCATGTCTTGTATAAATTTCATTGAGAATATTGAGTATAAAAATAATTTATTATTTTCCGCTATGACGGGATGTGTAAGTTAAATGAGATGTCTTTACTGGTTAAGCTGTTGTGTGGATTTTAATATTTTTAACTAAGTAAGCAACTTGTGTAATTACTGGTATTATACCAGGGTTATAATATGTGTTTTGTTTATTGTTTTTTAATTTGTTAAGGACTAAGCTATGCTTGTCCATGGGTGGCGGTATGTACACGTTACTAAACGTGAATGGTTGTTGACCGATAGATGGCGTTGTGCGTGTGACGTCATTTTCTGTAAGTCGATGTTAAGAGGTTCCGCGTACAACGTAAAGGGGTCAAAAATCTTTAAATAAAATGATCTACTCGGGAAGTGTGTTTTTAATTTGGTGCACCCAGAGTGAGGCAAACAAGCCCTCGTAGGAAAACGAGAAATCAGCTTGTACAAGGCTGTATACGAAATTTTGCCAATTTCGCTGATTTACGTGGTTTTACAGAAGTGATTTGACAGTTAAAATACTATATTTCTATAAGTTTTTATAAACAACATAAAAGATCATTTCAATTTAGATCTAATGTATGAGCCACTTTTTTACTTGCTGAAGCTGAAGCTGTAAAACAGCTCCCTATATTGACGGAGCTTGTTCGGGTGTTTGTGGTTCTCATTAGGTACCACTGAACGTCATTACTCTTATTTCGTGAGTACCTGATTCATAGTCATCGCTAAAATGATTAGCTTATATAATGTAAATTAGTTGATGATCTGTCTACAACTGTAGCGGTCATTTATCTTTGAAGTACCCTAATAAAATCCGGCTACTTTAAGCTATTTTTTTTTTTTTTTTGTATTGAGAGAGAACGCAGGTCGTTGGCTGTCAGATGTAATATGTTGACCCGCAGGTTTGCTCGCTGTTCTGGTCAAGTGAAAACCACCTTATTCAAAGCATATTGTCAATCGTTTTACGAATGCAGCCTATGGGTCAACTATACGTAGAGGGCATACAGTGACCTGCGCGTCCAATACAATAATGCATTTAGGGTGCTGATCGGGTTGCCACGATTTTGTAGTGCCTCAGGCATGTTCGCTGAGGCTACGGTGGACGGCTTTGCTGCGGTTATGCGAAAGCGGTGCGCTTCAATGCTGTCACGATTGCGCGGCAGCGCTAACAGCATCCTATGCGTATTGGCAGATCACTGTGACAACTGTTATGTTACCTTATGACGTCAATATCCACCGTTATAATTAATCTGTAATAAAAATCTGTACAAAAAATATCTGTGAGTAAAACAACAATATTGATAAAGTAATTTGAAGCGCTTCTAACGTCAATAATCTTTTTATAAATATTGAGATGTAATAATTGTTTTTAAACTATCGCAACTTTGATACATACCTACATAAACTATACTAAGGTGTATTTTCGTAATATTTAAGCTACAAGATATATTTATCATTTCAAAAATGATAATTAATATTTTAATTAATAATTATTACTTTATATATCTTAAAATAAACTCCCTTTTTTCGTTTGAAGGGGCCTATATACCTATCAATGCGGTAAAACGCGTGCTCTCGTTTTCGTGTATAGGTGAAGAATGTCTGACGGTCCATATTCAAGTGTATGCCATCATATTATTATCATCCTCTCTTCCATTGGATGATGACGGGATGCCAGGTTTGAAGACTGCAGCAACGCACGGTCGAGCGCCACCTTCATCCAACGGTCTCCCAATAATTTGACCACGCCATCGGTGTCTCCAGTGTAGTGACATTTTACGACAGTTAACTTGTATATCTACCTGTTACAATTTCATGATTGTAATTTTTTCATAATATTCGCAGTATAACCTGCTTTTAACTGCAAGTGATTTTTATTATATTTTTAGTATATTTGCCAGACCAGGTGTTCTTTGTAATTTGGCATTTATAAAATATTGGTCATACAGTTTTTGTTACCACATAGCATGTGTTATACAACACGATCATTAACGGTCATCAAAGCTGTATCTTTGCATTATTTAGTTTTGTTTCCCGTCCCCACCAGCGGTAATGGATGATCGCATTAATTTCCTAGTGCACAGGAAACGGTACCACGTAAGGAAGTCTTTAGTCATGTTATGTCAATCTGGTATTGAGTTGAAATTATGACGTCCATTCATCACTTTCGTTAAGTAAGTTTACCCATTCTACCTCAATCAAAATCTACATATTTCTCTTAAAGAAAATGAAAAATACTTTGTAAAGCATTTCATTAATTCTAAAGCGAATTAAATATTGACATTCCAACATTTTCTTCCATAGGTGCGAGAGTACTAACATCCAAAATCGAAATCATTTCGTTTCGTTCAGCGAGTCGACACGGCTCTCGCGTGCGCCGACAAATATTGGACTTCACTTTCGCTTTCGGTTAAGCTTTCATCGAACACATAACTTGTGCACTACGCTTGTAGAGACTCGTAGACGTGCTACGTCGTAGTACCACTACGACCGTCCCCTGGCTCCGTCCATTACATACAATCCGATTTGTTCTTTCAGACAACCCTTGCCTCATTCGAATGCAAATTGGCCTTTTCTAAATTGCTTTATTAAATCGAAACGTGTTCTCCAATAATTGGGGAGCGCCGGTGCGCCCCCGAAAAAAACGATACACTGCAAATTTACTGTTTTTATTAAACGACTTTTAATTAATTCGGGACTCGATTTCATGAATTAGGAGAGCGACCATGTTGTCTGACAGATATAAAGTGTTTCCAATATTGAGAACAACTTTATTACATCATGAATTATAAGAATTGCAGAAACGTAGGCACTATTTTATTTTCTATAATTAGCAGAATGAGTATGGATACTTTATTTTTTAAAATAAATGTCAAAGACGCTGTTCACAGCGTCTTTGATTTTTCAGAATCATAGCGTCTAGTTAGTTCAGGTACCGAGGATCCATTCTGCAGGATTCGGGCGATATTGACGACGACATCCGATTTGGTGCACATGAGCATGAGAGTCATAAATCGATAGATGGGCAGTTATAGATCGACACTAGTAGATAGGGAACGTAACTTTTTGCAACACGGTATTATGTGTATAATAAAATTAATTTTACTTCTGACACAGCAATTCTTTTTTGCAGTGAAATTGTGTTGATATATAATTCGTTTAAAAAAACGATTTCACGCAATTTCAAAGGAATTTTATGTAATAAAGATATTTGAGTTTGACTTTGAGCATACGGGTGTGTTGTGTGACACTCGAATGCTGCCTAGTGTAATAGTGGTCGTCTATAAGAATATCTTGCACCCCATACTCTGCAGTCAAGTGTGTGTGTGTGTGACTTTAGGGATGCCATTGAAATTAACAATTAAATTATGGCGATTAAAAAAAAACAGCCCCCTGACGTGTTCAATATACTCTTAGAACATCCGCTTCATCGTCATAAATACATTATAATTAAAATAATAATATAATATATTATGATGTGCAAACCAGTAAGAGTGTATTAGTTGAAAATGCTCTCATTGCGTGGCAGCAACTAAGCTCGCTTAACACATCAAATCAGTTAACAATTCATTTTCAAGAAGTTTGTTGTTTGTTGTTGTTAACTCTATAAAGTTTCTGGTATTAAAATGTTTTAAGTGCAGTTTTTTGCTGAGAGTACCTGGGGTACAACTACGGGACAGCGTTGCCTAAAGAGTCGACACTCAGTAACCTAGCCTAACTTACAAGCTTGAATTTAATTCTAGCTATTTTTTTTTTATTGGAAATACAACTCCCGCAATAGGAATGGAATTACTCCTGTGTTGCGGGGGACTTTACAAACATACAAACAACGGACACAAAGAACACCCAGACTGGGGTAGGAATCGAACCCACGACCTATGGCATAGCAGTCCGGGTCACTAACTAGGCCAACATTGCTAGTTATTAAAAAATAGTCTTCATTATTTTGAACACCGTAAATGTAAGCACTCTGGTGAACCACCTCGAACTATTCCTTGAATATAATCATTCACACACATGTTTGAGAATAATCAATACGGATACGGAGTGGAAGTCTTGAGAGGAACTAATTTTATCCAAAAGGTACCTTTAGATTTTTCTATTTATAATATAAAAAAATCTAAAATCTCTTATTCTATCATTTTTTATATCGGTATAGTTCTAGTGTAGATACGATATCTTACGAATGCGAACGCGCTGTAAAATTGATGACTGGTGGATGTCGCGCCCCACGCCGCCCGAGACCATCACACTCCATGACAAATGATGGAATAATCCTCGAAGGCCCCTTTTCAAATTGTTGATTTTTTGGTTATCGATGAATGATTTGCTGCGAAACTGTTGGAGTTGAAAGTTTTAAATCGTGAATATTCTAAGTGAAACATTTTATGGAAGGTACGGGCAATTTAGTATGTGGGCCATTTTCAGTTGGTTTCAATCATATTTTTTTATTCATAGACGACATGTCTCACGTATTTCATAAATTTTCTTACGTTTCTTCTTTCTTTCCGTCCGTTACGAACTCAATCACTTAGTTTTACACCTACATATTATGCAATATTCTGCGGATTCTACATACACGTACATTATAACAACTACGCAGTTATTTTCAAGACAAAGAAAAAACTCTTTAATAAATTATTCGTAAGTAATAGGAGCTCCTATTTGTTTATCTCAACAATAAACATATTAAAATAGCTCATGTTCGCTCACATTTAGCGATCATGTTACATGACGTACGCGGGAGATTGTCGCATTACACGCGGCCTCATCAGCTTCTTACATTCGCACAATTAATTAATTAAACGCAACATCGTACCTCATACCCTCATACATCCTTTACCTCCTTCCCTTACCCTCTGTACTGCACGAAACCTCGAGCTTGTTTGCTTTCAATCGATTGATCACTTTATCTTACGCAACATTCGCGTCCGTAATTGCTTTAATGACGCAGCTTGTTATTCCATTTGAATGTCAAAAGAAACCAATAGACGTCTTGATACTATTGAAAATAAATCAAATATCCTATCAGAAAGATTAGAAGCTATTTAATTTTGTTTTACTGTCCATAGAAGTGAGAGAAATATAATTTAATGGAGTTCTGAAGGGAAGAGTTATTGGTGTTTTAGAAGCTTTTTGTAAGATATCGTTTACCTTTCCAATAAGGTAGTATAATAAAAACGTTGAAAAATTCAAAATATCAGTCTTTTAATTTCACTTATTTTATGAAGACGGATAAGTTTAAATGGATACTTAAAGTATTGTTATGGTCACATATATGCACGTGAAATTTTGCTCTTACCTGGTAAAGTGAATATATTTAAACTAAGCATATCTATTAGTTTCGATAGACGGTAAAATCACCCCTATCTATGCGAATAGTCATAAGACATACGCTATTCAACTACAGCCTAATATATAATTTTTGGATATTGTATTTATTAGCAGTTACAACTTCTGCTACTACTTTTTAATTACATCACCAACTACTACTGTTTCTCTGAATCATTTTGATACATCCTATGGTTGCTTGGAAGAGATTGCATTTAGCAACTAGGCCGCCCTTTGTATAGTACCTGTTTGAAACATATGTAAACAAATTCTAGCCGATGCCCGCAACTTCGTTCGCATGGAAATTTTGGTGAAAACTGTCCGACAGGAAGCGTACATTCTTTCGAGATGTAAAGTACCTAGCCTGTGTGCTATTTCAGACTATAATTTTCCTGTGTCAAATTTCATTTAAAACCGTTCTGCCGTTTTTGCGTAAAAGAGTAACAAATATGCAACAATCCACCCATCTCACAAACTTTCGATTTTATATTTTTAGTAAGATAATTTGACTGTAACAAGTGACCTTGTTGCGGAGGTCAAACGTCAGACATCTCGCGATGAATCATGAATATGGCATACTATTACTACTACATACTTACTGTTAAACATGAGAGCTGTTTTCAAGATACTCGCAAATAATAAGGGTAGGAAGAAAGACTTCACGTAAACGTTATTGGCTATCGAACTTTATTGCTCAAAGAACCATTTTTTTACATTATCATAGAGATGGATTTAACTTTGCTCTAACTAGCATCGCTGAACCGTTGAATTGAGCGAGCGAATTAAGTCTAATATTGTTTGAACTTGCTCTTGTTCTGTTATGAACTTGTTTGAATATACATAGAATTATGTGACTACTTTCGACAAACGGTTAGTGCTGGACATTGCAAGATGAGTTTCTTATTTCGATTTCGCTTCCCTTGCTCAATCTGCAGAGGTCTGAATCCTTGAAATCCATAAGTTAGTCTTATATAAGGTCATTATATAACTAGAATTTTCAAGTAATTAAATATTTGTTTCGGGTTACAAATTAGGTTATCTTCGTAACTATAGATGATTTCGGATCCTAGAAATATCTAGGACTCCGATGTCATCGTCAATCGTCAGTCATAGCACTTATTCAAAAGGCATCAATTGTCGAAGCGTCGCGTCGTAACACACAAAACAACAAGACTCCGTTGACGGAGAGCTAATCTTTGTTGTATCTTTGTTGTTTTATTTACACACAAAATATATATACGACGACGATATAAAATATACAAGGAATTATACGACACTCATAATTTTAATTAAAAAAATTGTAAACATTAAAGGTATACTAATATTAAACATGGTAAAGTTAATTCCTTTTAAAGTAACCGTATACCGTATGTAAATGTGTAAATACCGGCGCCAGGGGTGTCCCAAGTCGTACCATTTGTAACACTAGCCGGTTGGAAGACTGGTGGACTGGCTAATTTTTAATAATTATTTTTATTTTTCATCATGGAACTAAAATCAAATGCACTAACTCATAGGTAAACAATCAAGAGGTTCCTTAGAGCGTTTTATGTGTACCAACAAAGGTTGTATTATTGACTTTTAAAGCAATTTTCCTCAATATTATCCCTTAAGTGGAATGTGTGTCTATTTACAAAATTCTCATCAAAATATTTTATATTGTTATATTAGAGCTTTTAAAACCGTCTTATTTGCGTTCGTATATACAATATTTATGTACTTACGTATACAAACATAAATATTTATAAATGTGCTAACAAGCCCATACCTCATTTGATGGCCATTAGTGCCTCTATTTAATGTTTCCCTCTTTCAAAGCGCTCAGGTGACGATACGATGAGATGATACTCGCCATCAAGAACACAGCAAAACGTGCTGTCTAACTACGGTCTTCCTTAAGCTGCACAAGATGCAGAAGGTACTACCCCAAACGGGTGGTTCGCATTGGACAAGAAATCGACTGTGCCCTACCTCCGCTGAAAGTAAGGAAAGTAATGGCTTTTTCTAAATCTAAAACTGAACGATATATATTTATATCGTTTAGTTTTTAGGTGACCTGTTTACTTGAGTAAGTCAAATAACACGTTCTGGAATACGTTCACAAGTCATTTATAGAAAAAAAAAAAGTTGATAAACACAAACAGACTGCATAGAAATAAGTAGCGTGCTGTCTTATTTTTTTTTTTCCCAACGAGAAACAGAGATAGAATTATTCTTAGTTAGAAGAACTCTCTTTGTGTACAGGTAAATCACTGTTACATTCGTGTCGGCGTCTTCAAACTTCGTTCACGTACAAGGGAATGATGACTTGTTAACGACAATACTTAGAAATGAAGCTTAATTTATATTCAGTAATGTTATTCTCTGTTGAAGGTTAAGACATGTTTAATGTTTATTGTCTCCGGCGTCACCTCTACGAACATACAGCCTACGGGCTATGTGGTAAGTTTATTATCATAAATACAAAATTAGTTACGTTCAGACAAGAGGTTTACTTGTGCCAATATAATAACAAGACTGAAAAGTAACATTCCCTCATCACTTTTGTTTTATTTTGACAGGCCTTCAGCCCTTATTTTGACAGGTTCGTCTAGTGAGGACGATCTCCACACGGACCTAATTCGCCGCCGGCGAACCGGGCGGCGGAGGCGCGCTTACCAGCGCCTCATGCCGCCCTGAGTGTGGCCGCGGGTGGATGGGACGGGTTTTCCCCTTCACCCGCTATAGTGGCCCGTCGTCGCCTAATTGAGAGGTTTTTCACCCGAAGGTGGTGCCCGCGCTTTTGCGGGCAGGCGCTAGGGGGGGTCCGGATGTCTTAATGAAAGCTGTTCCCGGATCCCTCCTTCTTGAGGCGCAGTACGGCACACCGTGTGGTTTTAGTCGGTTCGATTCCGACACAACGCCCCACCGAAAACCCCGGTGGGGTGACGGCCCGAGGGGGTTTCCACACGCACCAAAAAAAAAAAAAAAGTGGTTAGTGATCCTGACCACTGAGCCAAAGGTGGGTTCGATTCCCACCCAGGACAAGTAATTGTATGATGAGCATGATCGTTTGTTCTGTGTCTGGGTGTAATTTATCTATAATATGTATTTATTTAGAAATATATAAGTATGTTTATCAGCAGTCTAGTTACCATAGTACAGGCTCTGCCTAGTTTGGGATCAGACGGCTGTGTGTGAGATGTGTCAAGTTAATATTGTTATTTTGTTATGGCCTGGCGAAGCCGCGATAGAATATTCAATATACGACGAACTTTAGCGGTTGCAGATTCGAGTCCCGTTCAATGCAAAAATTATATACCTGAACATGGGTCTTTTTACGTATAATAATTATGTATGTACTTTCAATAAACAGTTTAAAGAAAAGTTAAACCGCCTTCAAAAAAGCACTGCGAAAGGGAACTGAATAGTGAAAAATAATCAAAATCAATGTTAATTGAAAAGGCTACATACATGTGACACTTTTAAATAATAAACAGGTAACATTATGATGATGATGATGGTTCCGACCGATTTCGGCCATGGCGACCACTTCGACCCCTAGTCGGAGAGATAGCGCTGGTGCGCTCGAAGATGGCTTATGTAGCCTATCTTCGCGGCGAAACACCGTGCACAGTGAGGACATGTGAGTACGCCATTCTCTTAGTGATATGTTATTGCAACAGGTGGCCGAGCCTTTAACCGGTCGCGTTTGGTATCAAGATCAGCTTTACGCAGAACTTCGAACTCGCGTACCTGGCTGTTCACCATCCTGCGCCATTCTGGCCGTTGTGCTGCCAAACGTTCCCAGCGAGATGGTTCTATGTTGCATCTCTTCATATGTCGCTTTTGGACATCCTTGTACCGGAGGAGGGGACAACCATGATTCCGCTTGCCCTCCACCAGTTCAGAGTAGAAGATGCGCTTCGCCACTCTTTCCTCTGCCATACGAGAAACGTGACCGCACCACCTAAGCTGTCGACGCATTAAATAGGCCTCAATGCTACCAACATTGGCTCGTCGCAGAACTTCAGTGTTTCGCACTCTATCGGACCATCTGATCTTCATGATGGTACGCAGGCATTTAAGGTGAAAGCGATCCAGAGTGCGAATGTGGCGACGGTATACACACCACGTCTCAGAGGAGTATAGGAGGTTTGGCAGCACAATTGCCATATACACCGATATCTTAGTCGACAGCTTAAGGTCATGTGAGAAGAAGACCTTGGAGCGTAGCTTACCGAATGCCGCAGCTGTGGCACCCACCCTGCTATTGATCTCAGCATCAAGGTCACACTTGGATTTTACAGTGTTCCCCAGATAGCGAAATTTTTTCACCTGCTTCAGCACATCCTCACCAAGTTTTATGGTCAGTGTCTCATGACCGTGTATGTCCAGGGACATCACCTCCGTCTTTTTGACACTGATCTTCAGGCCGAACTTACGGCAGGCTTGGTGGAGTGCGGACATCATCTGTTGCAGGCCGTCTGGGGATTCTGCTAGGAAGCACAAGTCATCTGCATACATGATCTCAGTGATCAGTGCATATGAGACTTTAGTGTGAGCCTTAAGTATAGCCAAATTGAAAAGGGTGCCGTCCGTGCGGAAGCGGATGCGGACTCCTTGAGAAACAGTGTGTGAGACTTCTCTAACTACCACCGCAAAGTATAAGGCGAACAGAATAGGCGCTAAGACGCATCCTTGCTTCACCTCACAGCTGACGGGGAAGAAGTCTGTCTGTTCACCGTCTACAGCAACGCAGCATTGCATGTCGTCATGCAGGAGTCTGAGGAATCTCAGAAACCTTTCCGTGCACCCGAGGTTGCTTAGCACCAACCATAGAGCTTCGCGAGGCACGCTATCGAAGGTTTTCTCCAGGTCAACAAAGCAAAGGTACAGCTGACAACCCTGTTCTCTGCTCTTTTCTTGCAGTTGACGCACAGAGAATATAGCTTCGCATGTGCCTCGGTCCGGTCGGAAGCCAAACTGGGTTTCAGGCAGAACCTTTTCAGACAATTTCATTAGGTGGTTTAAGAGAACTCTAGCAAAGACCTTTCCAGGGGCTGTAAGGAGTGAAATACCGCGGTAAGAGTTGCAGTCAGATCGGTCACCCTTGTTCTTGTAGAGAACACTTATGCGCGATACTTTAAAGGTGTCTGGAACGCGCTCCTCCTTCCACATGCCAACAAATAGTTCCCACACCAACGTGTGCAACTCCTCTCCGCCATATTTTATCAGCTCTCCCGGTAAGAGGTCAATGCCAGTCGCCCGTTTGTTTTGTTGCTGTCTGATGGCAGTAACAACCTCGTCACGCATTAGAGGCTCGTCCAGCTCAAAGGCAAGGGGGAGCTGAGGCATTAAACCGATTCTATACAGATCAGCTGACCGATCAACATTTAGCAGAGTATTGAAGTGCTCCGCCCAGCGCTTTAGTACATCCTCCTTGCTCGTCAACAGGTGACTACCGCCTAGAGACCTTAAGGGCACCCTTGCGTGATAGGATGTACCAATCAGCTGACGTACCTCACTGTAGAAGTCTCCCAGCTGGTTTGTGTCATTGAGCCACTGCATGTGACTAGCTTTGTCCTGCCTTACTTATCTTTCATGCGACGAGACAGCTTGCGCAAATCCAGGTCACTAGCTTTAACAACCGCAGTGCTTCTTTTTTGCCTTCTATGCTGTCGCAGGAGATCCCGGTGTTTGTCGAACGCTGCCCGCAGGATTCTATAATTTCCATCAAACCAGTTTTCGTTACGACGAAATTTTTCATCAAGTGCAGTTGAAGCGGTATCCATGATACAAGATGACAAAGTCCTCCAGGCAGCATCGACATCACCTAGCTCATTAGCTGGCAACAGCTTTTCAGACAGGGCTTCAGCATATTTCTCCTTGACCGCGAGATCTTTTAGCTTATCCACGTTTAAAGACGCAAGCTTTTTTACAGGAGATCTACGCGGGCGACGGAGGCGGATTCGCAGCTTAGTGATAATAAGTCGGTGGTCAGATCAGCAGTGTGCACCACGCATAACGCGGGTGACCTGTGCTTGGCTGAAATCTTTTTGCCTAACGATTTCAAGGTCAATCAAATGCCAATGCTTGGATCTTGGGTGCATCCATGTTGTCTTGTACTTGGCGGCGAGTCTAAACATAGTGTTTGTAATTGCCAGACCGTATTGAGCACAAAGACCGAGCAGCAACTGACCATTGCTGTTCATATTGCCAAGTCCATGTCTACCCAGAACTCCAGGCCAAGTCTCATAGTCCCGACCAACCCTGGCATTGAAATCGCCCAGCAATAGAACCTGCTCTCTGACGTTTATGTTATCGAGGCAATGAGTCACTTCCTCATAGAATTTGTACTTGATGTCATCAGACTTGTCTAGCGTTTTTTTAGAGCACCTTTTCTAGTCCCCTCCCCGGCTGAGCGGGGAAAGCAGTGCCTCCCTAAACCCGCCTGCCGCTGTCGCCCCAAATATGCAGCGCGGAAACGACCACGGCGTGTACTCACACCCCCGGGACCGCCTGCGTGCAAGTATCAGACAAAGCCTAGCTGCATCAGGCTAGACCTTTCTAAATTTACCCATCGCCACAGGACTTTAGGGTACTCGGAGTCCATAATCTGAAGCAGTCAGATTCGCAGAATATATTAAGGTGCACAAGTGTACGCGCGAAACACAGGTGCACATACTCATCTTTGTCCTACTGAACCCAGTGGAACGGGAACCGAAAGAAGAAAGCTACAAGGGGTCAGGACTTTCTCACACTCCTTTAATCGCCTTTTACGATACCCACGGGAAGATATGGGGTGGTGCTATTCTATCCGCCGGCACCACACGGCACAGGTAACATTATAAAGGCACCAGGTACCTACTGATCTGTTTGAAGTCGATGCCAAGCTAAATAGGTACTTGATAGATAGGCTAGGTCACCGTGGTGCACATTTGTATTCAAATAACAAAATATCCTGATATTTTATTCCGTTCTTAAGTAAGCTGTTTATATCTTTAAGTATTACTTATTGCATTTCGACCTTCGTCTTTAATTAAGTTTGATTTCGAATATGTTTCACTTTTCACTGCCCTTTCTTAGTGCTTTTTGAAGTCGGCTTAACATTTTTAGTGTAAGGTACGTACGTACTGAGTAGATACGGTATTTAGAATATTGCTTACTGTAATTTAAATTACCAAACTGTAGTTTGTCAGATTATATTAACTTTAGTTTAATAAGCCTGATACTTCACTGTGGTAAGATTTTTTGGTTTCTTAGCAACTTGCTGCACTTGATTGTATATTATATAAAAAAAACATACAAGCGAAACGTAAAACATACAAGCGAAACGTAAAACATACAAGCGAACCGTAAAACATACAAGCGAAACGTAAAACATACAAGCGAAACGTAAAACATACAAGCGAAACGTAAAACATACAAGCGAAACGTAAAACATACAAGCGAAACGTAAAACATACAAGCGAAACGTAAAACATACAAGCGAAACGTAAAACATACAAGCGAAACGTAAAACATACAAGCGAAACGTAAAACATACAAGCGAAACGTAAAACATACAAGCGAAACGTAAAACATACAAGCGAAACGTAAAACATACAAGCGAAACGTAAAACATACAAGCGAAACGTAAAACATACAAGCGAAACGTAAAACCTCCTCCTTTTTTCTAACAATAACTTTCATCACTTCGAACGTTAATGTTGCTTAATTTCAAGAAAAAATAACAAACACACTACAACTGTCATCAATTTCTGAGGGGTACCCTCGTTTTTCCTCAGATAACATCATCAGATCCGGACTTGGTGACAATGGAACTACCTGGGGAGTATAACCCTTTCAAACAAAACAAAATTTTGAAATCGGTTCATAGATGACGGAAATATCGGTGAATATACATAAAAAAATACAAACAGCCGAACATAGAACCTCCGCTTTTTTGAATTCTGTTAAAAATGTATATTTATATAAATATAGAATCCCACCAAAAACATTTTCATGTAAAATGTTGCCAAGACGAGACCATATCGCTCGCACTGCAAAAAAGTTATCAGATCTCAGGTAGAGCCAAGCTTCTAACTCTACAAGCCCTAACTTCACAAACTCTACACCTCCATTAGTCAAAATATGTGGTCTGGCCGTTTCGTTACTATAAGAACTATTGTATATCAGAAAAGTAATGAACAGTGAACACATTGTTCACCTCACGCCCATGCGATGTGACGGTTGGTGGTAGCTACAAAGTTTCATTATGTATATAACGAATATAATTCGTTATATACAAATTTTGCTATGTAAGGTTCCGTATGTTTGTGGCCAAATATCGGCAAGTATTTAAAGAATTGATACTTTTATTAATTTTTCCTCAACATTGCATTTAACAGACGAGTGTTTTTGTATCTTGTAATTTTTATTCAGAAGTTTCAACGGAACCAGTAAATTCGTATTATAATGAAACCGAAGATGTTAATAGTGACTACGAAATTATTACGATAATAATTACAATGACAAAGTCTTATAATTATCAATAGCGTGAGTTACATCAGTTACATTGGAGGTAACAACTGTGTTCAAGAATATATGTGAACACATTCTTACTTAATAGGGAAAAATCACTTTAAATCGATTTTAGTAACAAACGAAGTAAGTAAAAACATGATTTCCACACTTCGACATACGACTTCCACATACAACAAAAACATACTCCAACATCATCTAGCGAAGACAAGCTGAACTACGAAGAAACTACTCGCGTTCTCGCGCCGATTAGTATATATACAAGTTCCCAACATCAAACGTTGGGCCGCGGCCCGCCAGGCACGATCACCTCGCCTGGTCAGAGGATCCTCCCTTTATGTTGGAGGGACATAACACCCGTTCCTCCACAGTATGTAATTCTACCATCGTGGTTATCTACCATACAACAATTACAATGTTAGGTATCAACCAAAAGACATGTTTAAACAAAACCAGTTTTAATATTTATCGACAGTTTTAAATTGACTGTTATCAACGTCCTTAAACCTTTAAGTCTGTATATTCGCTCAGCTGACAAACGCTCGCAGTGCCACTCAATTGCATTTCCAGATTTTGCAGAAGCAGAAAGAATGGTGGAATTAGAAATCCTTAAAGCAAAGCGACAGTGTTGCATTAAATGGAATAAGAGTCGAGAGCTAATCCGATAGCAGTTCGCTACACTTTTTCCCTCTAAAAACTCTGAAATTTAGATTTTTATTGTGTATTTTAACTATGTTTTTGCTTCATCCTTTCGTTCATAACTGGGAAAGCTATTTTATTACTAACGAAGCTATATGAACAATGTGAATAGCTTTTACTTGGTTCCAAACAAAAGGTGCAAATATCTGAGTATTTTAGTTGAACGAGCTCACCGCAGCGAGCTCTCGAATATAAATAAATGATGAAATTCCGTAACTCATTTATACGTAACTAGTTTGATGTGTCTGAAGTGTATGTATGTATGTATGGGTGTATGTAATGTACGCTTTGATGGTGGGCTAGTTGTCAACGCGCTCCGTCTCCACCTCGGGGAGTATCCCGTTGGTGCTGCTCCACAAAGTTTCACGTTTGTCGCTGTGGCCGAATTGTATTGCTAGTTAGTAGATATAGCTGTCACCGTAAAGGACTCTCATCTTCAAACAGCAGTAGCAATGTTAGCTGACTTTGTTACCAACATTTTGTCATATATGTAGTGTAAGTACATCTAATTGAGCTATTAGAATGTAGTTCATCCGTTTAACTGTTAAACGGATGAACTTAATTTTAAAAAGTAAAAAATAAAATTGGTAGTTAAACTTTACCTCCCAACTGAGACCCTAAGAGTTGACTATGGCATTGTATCTCTATCACAGGTCATTTTCTTCGAGTCTCTTGAACGAAATTTGAAAATTTTAAGCACGTCATGTAAGAAATAAAGGCTATCTGACTTTTTTTATCCAATTTTTGGTCAAATATAACCTGAATCGATAAATGTATTTTGTGAAATAATAATCTTAAATAACCATAATATAGAAATAAAATAATTTGTTTATACTATAAATAGGTTCATCTCGTAAGATTCATATTCATTGATGAGATCTGCGTCTCAGGCCTCAGTATTAGTGAATATTTATGTATGAACTAACAACTTGTTACAATTATTCAAGTGCAGCTATAGCACCCGTTAACAGTTGCATCTTTGTGTTGTGTACACTTGTTAGTAAAGGCAACAAATATCCGCGAAACGTGAATAACTTATTATTTTTACAAACATGCAGTTGTTAAGCTCAACACGTAACGAATGTATCTTTGTTTTGTATACAATAATAGTAAATCTAACTACTCGTATATGGAGGAGTGCGAATCGGCGCGCAGACGAATACTGCATTCTGTTAACGGCACAACACAGAACCGTTCGCGTGGATTTATCGTCGCACTTAATTACCACCGTCGTCGTCGGACGGCGCGCGGCACCCCCTGCTGCCCGCACCGCTAACTCTCAACAAACGCCCGCTAGTATCACTCGTTCGCTTTACATTACCCGCTTTGTTCTATTTACTTTTGTCTCGCGCCTACTTCACTACCATTGTATTACACACGACACAGCCACACGTATCGGTCGAGTTTCAGTGTGCAGCGCGAATAATTGACATCAGTCTTTCGAACACATGTAGGTCAGTCACCGTTTGATGCAGGACAACTTTTTATGAGTTTTGTTTATGGGAGTTGTTGTTGGAACGTGTTTTGTGTAGTGTCGGCAATAGGCCGCTGTCGTGACGGTAAAGTTTAGCGGATCGTGTCCACCGCGTATTATTAAAATACTCGAACTTTGAAAATTTCTTGTTTATCATTTGTCTCGTGCGCAGTGAGATGAACTATAAGCAAATCTTGAAACCAATCAACTTGATTTTTTAACATTTCAAGCGTTTCAAGTGTGAAGTGAAAAGGTTTAAATTTTTTGTCATTGTGTTACACATAACCGTTTTTTTTTTTGGTTTAATTGTAATTGAAGAGAGAAACCGTTTTGACTCGTTAAGACCAACGATAGCAGAAACCAAGGATAAACCTTAACAAATGTCTGTGGTCAGGGAATGCAAACTGAACCCCCCTGAACCCCTGAACAAAGACTCAGCCTACTAGGTGTGCCGTGTGGTAGATACCTCCAAAGGTGAAATTTATTAGTACTTCTACACGTGTTTCATTTATACCCGAGGCATCCTCAACATCATTCGGCGCATGTGACAATTTCTTTTTATTGAAATGAAAATTCACGAACTTTTAACATAGTTTCGGAAAGTTTATCCTTGAGATAAGATTAGAAATGTTTTAATTTTTAAAACTCTTTTTGTATAACATTGGCTCTGTCAGTAAATTTCATTTCGGCGCTGAATAATGGACAACACACTGCTTTACACAACATAGTTTATTATACTAAAAAAACAAAGAGAAAAGCGCGGTTTGGCAAAAAAGGATTTTGTCCTTTTCATTCGTTTAATATATTTGTGGACATATAATAGAGTGCTGTCTAGACAAAACCAAGCATAGTTTATTAACTATGCTTGGTTTTGTCAAGCAAATCAAATTATACAAAATAGTATTTTTATTGCCGTTTACCTGCAAACATTTAGCGAGAATTTAAAGTGCCACTTCTGATGTTGTAGTCGTAGGGTACCTAACTACTTTACAGAGACTATTTAATACTGCTTGATTGTCAATGTTAAATATATGAAGAATATGTTCGTGTTTACTTTACGTACTTTTAATAAAAGAAAGAATACTAAAACATCCGATTTATTTAAAGTGCCGCCAAATTGATATCTATCCCTCGCACTCTTGGATAACGCGGGCGGCCATTTCCTCCGCATTGAGACATCCTCTGCATGGAGGACTGTCTATCACATTGATGGTGAATAGGTGCCGGTTTAGGGCCATGTGGCCCGTAATGTTTCCACAACTATTCTGATGTCGAGTCGGTTGAGACCGAGCAGTCTGCAAGTTAAACGTCTTGAGATCTCCATCAGCACCAGTTTAGACTGCCTGCAGCCAGGTATGTCAGCCCAGCGACCGTTGTGTGCTTCACGAGTCCTTTGCCTTACTCATGAGCGGAGTTGGTTAATAGGAAGTGGCAGCAGTATAGTTTGACCTGCCACTGACGTTACAGATCCCTTCCTTACCTGCTCATCGGTGGCGTCGTTCCCGAGTGAATCACTATGCCCTTTGATCCATTGAAGAGTTACCCCATTGGCAGATGCTAAACGCTCCAGCGTCTGGTGGCATTCATGAATGAAACCGGAGTTCATGGTGTTGTCCTCCAGGGCTTTTAAGATGGCCATACTGTCTGACAGTATACGGATGTTGTACTCCTTTATACCTTTTGACATGACCGCGGTAGTGGCGTAGGTTATCGCAAGACACTCACATTGAAATATGATATCTTTATATTTAAATCTTGTGAGGAATCGCCGGCTCCAGTCCCTGACCCCCCTTATAGTGGCATTGGTAATTTTCATATAGTTGCCTTCGGTATTTTCTTCCGAAAACGTGTTTTTTTGGGTTCCATAGTTTGTAATGGGGACCCTCTTGGTTGTACCATAGACTTATATATAATACCTATATATATATACCATACCTGGTATATAAGTTTGATGGCTGGCAAAGAGTTGTGTCGGGACACAACTACCCTACAGCACTATACCATAAAACATATATTGTAAACCGTAACAATTAGTATCACCGCCATTATTACGTCGCAAAAAAAACATTATTTTTATCGCGTAGATAGTTTCAATTGCACGTACATTTACAAAACATGATTGATACAACAAAACTGATTCATAAAACTTATTTGAAGTAGTACTAGCAGCGCCACGGCACGCCAATGGTTTCACCCGCGTAAGTCCCGATCCCGTGGGAGTATCAGTATAAAAATATATATGTAGATAGCATATATGCTAATCCAGGTCTCCAGCTATCTCCATACCAAGTTTCATCGCAATCGGTTCAGTAGTTTTGGCGTGAAAGAGTAACAAACATCCATCCATCCATCTATCCATCCATCCAAACTTTCACATTTATAATATTAGTGGGATTAGTGGGAAGTATACAGTATACTTTCAGTCATCACAATTTTAAATTTTACTGACAAAAAATCTGAATAAATAAATCCACACTCGGCAAGTATGCACTGGTTGCTTTTGTATAACCAACATTAATTACTTTTTCGATTTAAAAAATCTTATCATTTGCTTTAAATGTGTAGAAATACAAGAGTTTGCGAAAGTAAATAGACAAAAACACTTATGTCATAAACGCCAATAAATGTTGTAACTTATTGATGAAATATTACGTTTTCATTTTCTTTAATATAAAAAAAAAATGATTATTTTAAATCAAATTTGGTTCTGTACGAGCTTCAAGAAGTTAAAGCTACCATCCCAAAAAAGTAATCTCTTGTAATAGTCAAGTACCGTAATAATGTTGTACTTGTTTCGTAGCTCGCCGTAGCCTCGTAGCACTGCATAGCAATTCGTAGAGCCAATAACAGCTAACGGATAATTTTGGTTTGATGAGTTGTTGAGTGAAAAGTATGACTGAATAATTACCTAATTTAATTAATTGCTCATAATTAACTACACTACTTTCTATATTAGAATAATGACTTTTTTTTCTTTCGAGACTTCTTCTTCGATGACTAGTTCTTTCTTGACTTTCGAGAGTGATACTCATCATTATTATTAAAGATTAAGATTGCACCTTTTGAGTATTTTATTAACGCTCGATATATTGGCCTAACAGGTGCACCTTATCAAGAAGCGAAGCATCTTATTACGTTGATGTTAAGCGGTGCAGCGCCAATAGGCACATATTTTCTATATTTGTTTTGATTTTAATATTGTGAATTCTTGTATCATTAATATTATTATCTGTTGTGATTTATTGACACCAATAACCACTCAACATCATACAGGCAATGCACTTGCTTGCCCCCATAGTAGTAAAACAGTATAGTTTCTATGATTTCACACGGCTATCGATATCTTCTAATAAAAAGAAACTAAAGAGTGTTTTTCGTTCCTTTTCTAGTATTAAAGCGTGTGACATAGTTATTATTATATTTTATAATGTGTGACGTTAATCAACCGCCTAATAGGATGTGACGTAAGCGGGCCGTATAATATTGGACCACAATGATCGGTGGCGGGCGCTATGGCGCAGCGCCCCGCCGGTGAGCTGTTATAACTCCCGGATTAAGCGACGACGCACTATTGACACACCCGGGGTCACACCCGCACCCACACTCCAACACCATGATGTCTAGGTGGCCATTGACCACAACTGCTACTAATGTATTGAAACACCCATTATTGTTCACACAGAACTGATCACATCGGTATTCTTGCGAGTACTAAATCATCTATAAGGACGGTGCAGTGGTTTAAATGGACACTTCGTCATCGCTGCTTTGAGTGTTGTGAGTTCAGACTCCCTAAAAGTAATTAATTAATTTGTGTAAATTTAATAGACAATTTTCAAAGTTTCGGTGTAATTTGTATGATGCGGACATATGAGGACCAGGAATGACGAAAATGTAGTGCAGAGACTTGTTGACCTACGAGTATCAATAATCAGTAATCAGCTCCAAACAAAGTTTTAAGGTTAAATCCAAAGATTAACAGAATCAAATTTATCTTATTTGATTCAAACCATTAATTTCTATCATATTACTTTAAAAACAACTATTGATTACTTAAGTTGGCTAAAATATTATGAACTAAGTGTTGAACTTGAATAAGTGTTCAATTACAAAGATTGATGAATTGTTTTATTAAACTTTTAAATAACAAGTTAGTTACAAAAGGTCAAATCAAGGTTGTACTTGGAATCAATCATTGAAATTTATATACGTCATTTATTAACTTCGAAGAATAGGTATTTAATAGATAGAACTTGTAACGTAGTTTATTATCAATACAAATAAATAAAATGTAAGTGTCTGTTTGTAATGTCAAAATAATAGATTTTTTAATCTCATACAGTTATTTGAACGATACCTATGCATAAAAATCAGTTTTAAAAATGTTTGGCTGTTTGTTGGTTCCTTGGACTTTCACTGGCAGATACTGGCTCTGGATACTGGAAGGGAAGGAGTAACTTAGGCTACTTTTATTTTGGAAAAAGAAAGAATTAGGGCTCCGAGCAAAATAACGCGCGGGAACTGCTAGTATGTAATATGTATATACGTGTATATACCACCGACTACCATTTTCTCTTCCGATTTTTTTGATCCACCCTAAAGTTGCCTTTACGAAAAAAGAAAAACCCATTTAGCAATAACCCTTGTACGTTATCTAATCAACAAATACATATTAAAGACACGTCTGGCCATAAATACTGTTACATAAAAAAACTCTAAAACTGAATTTGTATTAGGAACCTGTCATTCTCATATGAATATTTATAGTGTTTTCTCATTTTGTTTTGTTAAATATTCTTGTGATATGAAATACAGTGGGATAATAAAGAGAAACGAATTGCTGAGATAGCATTACACAAAATACGTATGGAGCCAATTGCAATTATTGAAACTCTACTAAACTAGACGGTACGCAAAAGAAGGTCACAGAATAATTTTTAAATAAGAGAGTGACCGAATTTTTGGTCAAAGCTCTAGAGAAGCTTCTAAATTAGTCAGTAGGGTACAATGTGGATATTCTCTGACTTCAGTGATGGTTTGGTGGGGTATTAGCTATAGTGGAGTACCTCAGCCAAATTTTTGGGATTTTTTTTTGCGTGTTTCAATCGATAACTGACCACAAATGTTAAAGGATTGTGTCAAGCACAATGAATATTTGTATACATTTTGTATTCGATTTATATTTTTTAAATTATATTATATTAATTAACGCATAATAAATGAAAAATCCTTGTGACAATATTTAGGGCAAGGCTGTGTATACATATATATTCTGAACCCATTCTCATCCGGGGTAGGCAGTCACGATAGAACACCATTTTCCACGACCCTGAAAAACAGCGTCGGCCATCAACAAATCTATGAATGGTACTTATTTCAATTTTATAGTAATGGCGTACAAATAAACTTTTATTTTCATTTTTCTATTATTTAAAAAAAAAAACCGAGTTTGATAAACCACGCGCTAGGTACACGTTTGACCCGCAAATGTACAATAACATTATTGTCAGCTGTCTTGTTTAGACAGCAATTGGCTCAATCGCATGAGCTAAAACCATACGTCCCCGTAACTCACTGGAAGTACAAACACGCACACAAGAGAGCACAAACGAGACCGCGCTGTATGTTGCTCGCGGTAACAGCCGGCATTACTGTGCTAACCGATTGCACGGGTTAATCAATTGGGCACTTTGCTAATACCGTGCTAATCTCATCTGTCTGTTTATTAATGCAGGCTGCATCGACAGCCTTGACCTCGCTTGTATTGACTCGTGTTACTCGCAGAAACAGGCTGTATAGAACACCATGTTCGGAGTTAGAGGAACGAGAATCAATATGTGAGAACATACATATTATTAACTGATATGCTTGTGACCGTACATCAAGTTACATGTACCTACAATCTTGCTCAAATGTTTGTATTTTAAAAAATAATTTGATTTTATTTATTTTTATAACAGCTATTATCTGTACTCTTTATCGGTCTTCCAACATGTGGAGAGGACTATTAGTTAATTACAATATAAAATGTGAATTCAAAATATATAGAAGTGTTTCTGTGTATTTGAAGTTATTAATCTCCTTTAAAATATAAATAATTATAAAATAGTTTAAAATGTACGTTCTCAAAATACTCAAAAAACTACTAAAATGCGACGTCGGAGAGTATACCTAATACTTCCTCCTTACTTCTAGAAAAGACAGTGGGACCTAATCCAATGACTTGTTGACTCCTATGACTGTCGATTTAGGTAATTTTTATAAAGCCCTGTTGATAATCCCCTTTTTAGTGGAGACAATATATACGGGACATAAGCTTACGTTCAACATACTAAACTAAATTTCAAACTTCCGTTTTCTACAATTCACTTCTCACAGAAAAATCAAGCTTAACTTTTCAAACCCACTGCAGATGAGATGATAAACACAAAATGTAATAAAATTGTCCTCACAACAAAGTCAAGGTTAGGCAAGTAATTCTAGTTCACACTTGTCAAAACACTAAAGTAAATAAAACAAATCTAGCATAACTTTATTTACATGAATTAAAATCGGATCCAATAAAAGAATTAGTCGCGGCACTAAGACGAGCTGGTGGGTTAAGTTTGGCGCGGAGTGCGCTTGGAAGTGGGCCAGGCTCTCCGCCGGCGCGTCGGAAAAACCCACCATTTCCCTACATGATTTATGGAAGCTTCATCCACTTTAGTTCTCACTTAACTAGCTAAGGAAATGCAGATTTCGACGTAATGCCATTCCAATGGAAATAATCCAAAGGACATATAGACTCCTTTAGACTCTTTATTTTGTAAGAATTGAGTTATTTTTACAATGCACAATACATAGGTTAAAATAGCGAGAAAAGGCAAAAACAGGCCTCTCATTGTAAGAAACAGTACTCTTTATCTGCCTCTTTTTTAACCCACGATAAAAAAAGGAGGTTCTCAATTCCACCGTATGTATATAAATATAATTTTTTTATGTATGTTCAGCCTTCACTCCGTTATTTATGAACCGATTTTGATTATTCTTTTTTTGTTAGATAGTTTATACCTCAAGGGTGGTCCCATGTCAAAGAAGTCAGGATCTGATGATGATTGATGCTGATGAAATTGATAGAAAAGCTCGAAAATTGTAGGAACGAATAGTGTTTCTGTTTACTTTTGATTACTTTATCAGGTATTTGCGTTTAGAAATCATCACACCATGTAGCTGAGGTGATGATAAAAAAAAATCATAAAATAAAAAAAATTAACAAAAAATTAAACCAACGAAAAGAACTAAAAAGTAAGTTAATTATCAAAATTTTATATGTACGTAGAAATCGACATGGCTCCATAGGTAATTAATCATTTTATTATTTGGCGCCGACTCAAAATAAGTTTATATAAAATTTTATAGTTTTTGTAAATAAGCTCAATACTTAAGACGGAGAAGGTTTATTTATTTTTTGCTTTTTAGTTCTTTTTGTAGGTTTAAGTTTTTGTTAAAAGATTTTTATTTAAAAGACAACACCTCGGCACTGTGAATAATTGATGTGTCGCGGGGGACTTTACGAACATTAAAACAACAGACAATTTGTGGATCACACCATTTATTGTCTCGTCGGGAACCGAACCCTCAACACTCGACGTGGCGATGTAGCGAGGCGACCACTTTAATAATTACGCCATTCGTGCAGTCGTATGTTATCGATTTCTCAGCTGCGGATTTATAAAATTATAACCATTCAAATCAGAGTAATAAGAGTAATCGCTTACTACACTTAGTTCTTTGGCTTATAAGCCACGATCTTATAAAAATCTCACTATACAATAACTCGATCTATTCACAGTAACAAAATCTAGCACAGTCAAATAGCATAATATCTTCACGGAAATTACCCTTGTAACTTCATACTAGTCTGTTAATAAGAACCATAAATTTGTAATTTAGAAATCTCCCGCAGTTGTTGAATCTGTAAAAAAAATTTAAAAAGAGTGTATCGGAGGTACCAGTGATACAATCTAAGACAACAGTTCTCTGCTTTGAACTAATTTGTTTTAGAAGAGGAGACTATCATCAATACAGAATTCTATATAGCGTATTTAAGCCTTTACTTGAAGTTAATCCAACCAAAACGACTAAACTATAGAAAAATAAGTGAAAACACTGATATTGTGCATTTACATTAAACAACAATTGTGATCTATTTAAGGTAACTATTGCAAAAGATAATTGACCAACATGACCAGGTACTGTACCTACTCATCAGGTTTAGCCCGGTCAGGCGTTTATTTTTAATTCAGATTTATCAATATAATGGCAGCTGGTGTTCCTGTCCTAGTGCCCTACCCTTTCACAGGAAATACAGGACATTCGGGTGACAGTCCCTCTTCAATCCCTCTTAGTCAGCTTTGAAAATGTCTTTACCAAAAATCTATCATTCCCGATAACTTATTCTTGGTATTATTCAGTTTATGGGAAGTTATAAATTTTCAACTGAAACTGTGTAGTAGTGACACCTATTGCTCTCTATTTATTCCTGTACATTTCTGTGTTAATTTGTTGCAGACATGTACCCAGCGACGGAGAGAAATGGCCTCGCTCAGATAAAGCCCGCCATTAAGAGAATATTCTAAGGAATTTATAATGCTCAAGCTCCAAAATAAAAACATAACCCCGGGGATCCCGGCCGCATAATTAAGCAGTTAGTCCGTGCTCGCGGATTAACAGTTACCACGATAACCCATGCATGTGCTGACCACTCTGTAAGTGTACTACAAAGTCTATATTCGCGTGTGCAAGATGTTGGCAAAGTATGCGTATTAGTGTGTTTATATCTGTGTGCATGATGTGGTGGTGTCCGGTGCTTAGTGTCGTGTCGTGTCGCGCCGCAGTCGCGTGACAACTTGTACTGACTCGTATTATGTCGTATCTTTATGTGCTGTGGTATGTTGCATTGTTCTTTATTCCAGCGCTCAACACTTAAAGCCTCCTGACATTGAGAATACCTCATAAGTAAATTGCTGGTAGTAATGCTGTTGGTACAAAAAGTAATACACAAACACCCAAATAAAAATTCAATAAAATTGGGAACCAGGATAGCATCAATCCAAACACATTACACTACAGCCGTCTTAAATGGCATTAAGACGATTGTAGTGTAGTGTATTAATGTAGTATCTAGTTCATATGTTTATATTTGGTAACAACACATAACCATATACAATAGTATTTTTATTGCACCTACCTTAGTGTGCCCAATTACGTAATATTTCTGCGTCGCGCACTTGCAACATAATAATATGGATTGTCTCGTGTACGTTGCGAGCAAAAGGGAAATGCCCAATGTCCCTTAACTTAGTTACAAGTAACAGAAACTACTAAAAATGTTAAATATTATGTAGAACTAGCTTTTTCCCGCGGCTTCTCTCGCGTAAATGTAATTTTTCCATACCTCGGGAACATTTTTTCTTTCTGGATGGAATATATTTTGCTGTATCAGTTGCAACGTGTATGCAAAACTTCATGATCAATATTTCGTACCTTGAAATACGAACAAACAAACATTGATTTTTATTTATAAAATAGGAAGAAGAAGATTAAAGATGTATATTCTTAAGTTTTTCTAACTCGTCAAAATATATCGACTTATGGCTTATGACGATTATTATAATAGTAGAGATTGCCTGCTGGTGGAATTTCAACGATAATTCATTAAGTAATGTTTTGTTTTATTTCAATGACTTTCCGTACTATAACAGTTCAACATATAGGTATACTGGTCCCTTAGTACCTTCTGAGCGGAGCGAAGTTACTTCCAAATTGCACAGTACCCGGGTGTGTGAGATTGAACCCTCTCCTGCTAATCGCATGAGACAGTTCTTTACAACTTAGAGCATTATATAAGAGATAGATTCCCAATAGATAAGCACAATGTCTGGTAAATCTTAAAGATTCAATTCTGGTTTTGAGATTTTGTTGGACGCTTTTACTAACCCGTTAAGAAGCATTTAAAGATTGCAAGTAAACCTATTTCGTATACGTCAGCGATTTGCTATCAAACGCTGTTGGTATTTTCAGCCCTTAGCAGAGAGCGTCGACTCAATATAACTCAACTCCGACTTTTTTCTAGATTGTTCTGTAGAGTATTCGGGCGATCAATATTAGATTGGTAGCGTCTGTTTTGAGCACAATAGTATCACAAAGAATCGAATTTAAAATGATAAAACCTTATATCCTTTAGGAGAGGTGTAATATCTAATATAATATTATTTTTTCCTACAAAATAAAATACATTATTCTTTAATAGGAAAGTGTTACAAATAAGTAGAATTTCTCCGTTGTTAGGCTGACTTGGCACTAGGCACCGGCGGCGTGGCTCGCCGAACACTATACACCGGCTCATCTGATAACCGTATACTCTTTCCAACAAGAGCAATGTTGTAATGGATTCCTGATAAACACAATTGCGAAACAAATTCTCCGTTTGCTGACATAGTACTTAATCTCATATTCGTTCAAATATTGTTTTTAGAACACTTAATACGTAATAGTAATGTCCATGCTTTGCAAATTCTCAAAAGTTAACATGTTTATGTTTTATTGTTGTGAACCTTTATGTTTCAGCAATTTTCAAAAATAGGAAAGTAACTTTGTCTATTAATTTATTAGGATTCGCCATGGAATCCTTTTTTTTTTTTAATGTGTAGAACGGGTCGTCACCCACCCGGGCTAAGCGGTAGGGTGGTATGTCGGACTCGAACCGACTAAAACCACACGGTGTTCCGTCACAGTCCATATTCCCAGGACCACAGGTTTACCCTTACAACGAAATGCATGTGAACCCTGGCAGACTTGGCCGCCTGTTAAACAACAGGTGACCCCACTGTGTTGTGGGGGATTTTATCCCCTGTCTGTGCTTCTGTTAAGTCGCCGGATAACCCGGACAGGGTTCGCCCCCAGGCAAGCGCTCATGGAGGCCGGAGATCGACTTGCTCTCTCCGGCGCCTGGTGCGTCTTCTGCGGGATGGGAGAGGACTAGTTCTCTCCCGTTCCCTTTCCGCTGCCTTCTTGACATACATTACCTCCTCGCAAAATGAGGCGGCGGAACCCCACGCGCTCTCACTCTGGACCAAGGACATAATCAGCGAGAGGCTACCCATATCTATAGCTGTCGCGAGGTTAGTACGCTGCTGCGTCCATGCAGGGCACTCCACTAGAGGGTGGAGTGCGGTATCCTTGTGGGCCATGGAATCCTAGATGTGACAATTCAATTCAAAAAAATCTTTATTTCATAAAATTTACCATCAATTATTCGGAATCGTCGATTTAATAAATAATTATTATAATTAAAAATTATAGATCAACACACACAGAGTCACCGCAACAATAATTTGCTTCGTCAAATGTAAAATGATTAAAGAAAACAAAATGGATAACATAATATCACATCTGCCTGTTTCGATCTATAACCGCCCGTTTCCAAATGGTTAAGCCTTGTGAGAAGAAATCGGGCAAACAAACTCACGGCCACCCTTTTAAAAAAGAAAAACCAGACAGTTTCAACAATATTCAGTAAATATCACATCATTTTGTTGTGTGCTATTATGTTTTTAAAATTAAAAGTGAATAAACTAGAAAAAGAATATGACACTAGGAAAACTGAAAATTAAGGAAAAAAATAAAAAGAAGAAAAGAAAAACATGAGAGATGGAAAATAAGAAACATATTAGCTCACATTGGATTTCTATTACAATTCCATCCCAAGCGTTTTTATCCTGTATACGAGTATAATCGCCTACTGAGTAATAGCCCTTAAGGCATAGCTGTCGTTTTACTGTAGACTTAAACTTGTTTATACTTAAAATTTGAATATTATCTGGGATTTTATTATAATATCGCACACATTGACCTTGAAACGACTTGTAATTTTTTTGGAGCCTAGAGGCAGGTACAACAGGTTTATGTTTATTACGCGTGTTAAAAGAGTGTATATCACTTTTTTTACAGAAGTGATCTTTATTTTTATGAAGGTAAATTAGATTTTCATAAATATATTGGCACGCTACCGTCATTATGTAAATTTCTTTAAATTTCTGTGTCAGTGAATCACGATTTCCTAAGTTATAAATTGCTCGAATAGCCCTCTTCTGCAGCCAGCCAGTCGGCCAGTGTAACCTGGTTGAACCGTACGCCAGTTCAAACATTTATAAATATTTATATACTTAAAACATGATCATGTTCATTCTCGTTAACATAGCTTGTATAAATGATAAAGTTTAAGTTAACTCATACAACACGACACATCCATGCGTCCATCATTTAAGGCACTTCTTCTCTGTAGTTTTAAATTCTGTCTGTTCTTTCAATTCATCTATTCAGTTCTTCTTGGTTCTATATTCTATTATATCATAGCGTTAATCAAATACTGAACATAATTCTTCCTTCCGTACATAATAGCTAAATGAACGATATCACATTTGAATGGGGCACTACATCTCCAAGAATTGCAATACTTACACGATTGCTCGGAGATATAAAAGATTGGCACCACGTTGAAACTTTACTACCAAATACCCAATCACGCGCCGGTCAACTTACTGAAGTTCGTTAATGGTGCAAAAGATTATATAAGTCTAAGTGCATGTTTTTCACGTGCTGGTTGAAAGCTATCACGGCCTCTTCCGGCCCCGTAAATGTCATACCCCGCATCAAACCTTTAATTATTAGGAAAATAAAGAAATCGCATGGTGCCAGGTCTGGACTATGTGCGGGATGGGTCACTAGCTCTACCTTTTCAAAAACCAAAGATGACATGGTGCAATACGATGCCACTTCTTTGTCGTTTTTCCAAAGACTACTCCTACCTACTTTTTCAAAGACACTGGGCAAACAAATGGTGGTGTACTTCTCAGCATTAACTGTTTTTTTGTTCTTCAAGTGCGATCGTGCAGAAAAAAACTCAAGAATTTTTTTGGCCTACCTTTCTCTCCTGTCACAATTTTATTGGTTTGCTGTCGCCTTCGAACACCCATACAGAAGACTGTTGCTTTCTTTCCGGTATGTAACAATATATCCTTGTTTCATCTCATGTCACAATGTCATACACAGCATTCGAACGTCAGTGATCGTACTTTAACAACATTTTTTTACACCAATCAACACGAGTCGCGTTTTTGTTCTCGAGTGAGTTCACGAGGAATCCAGCGGCAACAACCCCAAATGTCCTCGAATCTCCTCATAGGTGATAAACGGTTTTTTTTCAGTTAGTTGTCTGACAGTAGATAGACATCGCAGTTGAGGGCCGACCTTTACGAATTTCATCATGGAGAAAAACACGCCTTATGGTGCTTCCCTCAAATGAGGTGCTTCCCTCCCAGAAGCATTTTGAAGACGAGCGGTGCAGTCTTGCGGAGTCAGTGAACTTTGAAAATCATAAAAAATTATTGCTAAGGACGACAAACTTCAACTCGTGATACAAAACAATTGAAACGCGAGTTCCCGCCAATTTTTTTTTAACAATGACTGAGTTTCTAATGTTAAACATTCGACATTCAAACATTTATAAGCTGCTAGGAGCGCAGAACTTTCAGTGTGCCCTATGTAAAGAAATACTGAACCATGCATCCAATCTGAATGAGGCGCTATTTTAGCTGTGACGTCACAACTGTCGCACAAATAAAAGCTTACAACTTAGCTGAGTGAAGTCGTTTTTGTGTCACACTTGGAGTAACTAATCGGTGAGGTAAAACGTTGTGTTGGCAGCGAGCGCTGGCGCGGCGCCAACTTGCCCGTCGTCGCCCGTCCTCGGCTACTGACGGGCCTCGGCGGTCGTTCGGCATTCGGTCCCGCAGTCACATCGGTTTTTATAAACCACATTGATTGTATCTGCAAGTCGCTTCGGTGAATTAGAAATGCCTTTAGATATCTACTCTATATCGACAAAGTAGTAAAAAGGACGAGAGAAGGTGCTTAAACTTTTGTAGTTACGCCAACCAGTACTATGCTAGTGGAGTGACCACGATCATAATTCCAATAGGTAAAAAGGGAAATTTCCTTATGCACTGAGACAACACCATAGAGATTTTTAATACTTTTGGCAGGGACTATCAGAATATTTTCTTAAATAACGTAGGTATTTCCTAAAAAAAAGCACCTTCATTCTTCAAGAAATTACAACCCAAATTAGCCCGTGTTAAATTTTTCCTAGCAGTCGGCAGGGACTTTATAATTCTGTCAAGGCCTCTTATGCTATACGAGAACCGCTGATAGTACACCGGAAAGCTAAAACATCCATAAATAAAATTAATAGAAAGCAGATGGTTCATCTCGCATATAAATCATATAATTATATTCAAACTGTACATACCTATTAAAACGTAACAAACACAACAGATTCTACTCGGCGGTCTAGAAACTAACAGTGTAATACAAAGACCGGATATTGACGCACACTACCCGCTCTCCGCTCACTGACTAAGGTAGTAATATATCATAACTATAACACAATTCTGCATTCAGGATGTATTATTGATGGTTTAAATAGCCAATAACTGCTCAAATAATATTCTGAAAAGACAAATTATTAAAGTAGGTGTAATCTTATGCTTCTATAGTATTGAGGCTCATTTGCATTAGCACTCAGTTACATTGTCATCGTCATCACAATAGAGTAAACCAACGGCTTCAAAACTTGTCCAAAAATCCGGTGCAAACACCAAAATATATTTAAACTAAGTTTGGAGTTTATCGTTCAAACAACAACAAACAAAAGCTATTGCTTAAACAGTAGTTTGCTAAGATATAGGTACTTTAGACAGCATTAACTATTCGTGTGTTCTAGCTCAGTAAAGGCAGATATGTAAAACAAACTGAGGCAAGAAAAAATCTCAAGAATTTAATGTTAAAGGAAAAATGTGAGTGAACAAATGTGAGTGAACCTTTTAGTACTTAACAGTTTTGTAATTTAACATCACAAATTAAAAATTTGTTAAGTAATAAAATCTGCATAGTTTATTGTTGTAATGCGATTCTCACTTAAACCTAACTAAACTCCTAGTGTGCAAGTGTACACATTTTGTATAAACTCTAGAGACAATTGGGAAGTATTATAATGAAGGCTAAATGGTGCAATTACACCGAGTTAGCAGCGAACCTCCGACTGGTTTCGTTTGCACTGAACTTCAGATACAGTTGCAAGTTTATCAGACACGCCATTAGCTGAATTCGTAGTTTGTACTCAAAACACTTCATTGCGGTCAGCTTTTAATTTGGAACGCTACTAGAAACTACTGATACAGTATCGCGTCCGCTGCATTCATTAACTGTGTTAAAGATAAGTTAAATTTCACCGTTTGTTATTGAACTTATAACAATAAATATTATTAGTGTTTGTTAAGACCCAATAGAATCGCTTCATTTACCTAGACGCACTCAGCGCAGCTTCTGTGGAAACGGCTTAGCGAAGCGAGGTTACGAACAAAACGCTTAAAAAGTGGTCAGTATTAGCGACTTAACGTTTGAATGGTTGGCTGAGTCCATAACAATCTTATGAAAGTTTCAAGATGAGTGTTATTTGGGGGCGCATATATATTCATCATTTGTTAGTAAAAAAAATTGTTGGTTATTCTCTCTAAAACAGAAATACGGCTGACCGATTCGAATACCTTTTTTCACTTTGTTCGCTTTTATACAAGGGTGCTCAAAAGAACAGCAAAAACTCAAAATATGTGTAGAATATTCAAAATCGATAATTCTGTATGGAAATCGCCCCTTCGGATTACATAGGTACGTCTAACTAACGTGCACAGAACAGTAATTTTTTTCTATCGCCACTTCGTATTACTTTTAATAGATGGCATTCGCATTCGTAGCTGACCTATAATCTAACTGTCATGACAGGTGAGTATTACATTTCAAATCGGTTTTCGTTTTTTCTTCAAAAGTTATGCATTTTAAGAAAAGCTTGGTTAAAGAAAATTTAGGTACACTTTGCGATTATTCATTTTGATCCGCCATTCCATTTACCTATTATTACTTTGTAGGTTTAGACTTACCCGGGTAGGAAGACTTAGTTTGTGGTTTCCGAATAAGTAGAATTGATTGACTGTGAAAACAAGCCCGTATGGTTTTATGGTGTTCATTATAATGCTGAATCAATCAAATGTGCAAACCGTACTGATAACCAGCGAGCGACAGATAATGATAATAAAATAAATAAATAAGCCCTTCATTACTACATAACTGTTTACAATAAAAAAAAATATATAAATATGCATGCAATTATCTATGCTAAGTTTTCATTTAGTTACAAATCCCTTCTTGGGTGAAGGCCTCCTCCAACTTTTTCCATATTTTCCCTTGTCTCCCTTTTCTCATTCATCCATTGCCAGCTACCTGAATAATATCATCGGTCCACCGTTTTAAAGGTCTATTCCTCTTTCCTTCTGGGCCTTTCCATTATTTAGTTTGTATGGTCCATCTTTTATCGCTTAAACGTGACACATGTCCTGCCCACTGCCACTTCATACTTAAGGCGTACTTTATCGTATCTGTGATTTTCGTTTTGCTACGTATTACGTCACTTCTAATTTTGTGGACTTTTCTTATTTTTCGAATGCTTCTCTCCATTGCCCTCTGACATGTGTTTACTCTAGTTTTAATTTTATTAGTGTAGATCCATGTTTGACAGGTATATGTCCAAGAAGACAGTAGACAAGTGTCCATTATAGTTTGTATTATATTAAGATTGTAGTCAGTCGCATTTTAACACTTCTTTATGTGTCCAGAATTTTTTCCATGTTACATTTTTTATTCGTCTTTCTACCTCCTCTTCATTATGTTACTTGATTCCCTAGATAGACATTTATTTATTTGTATAAGTAGATGACCTTTTTGAAAATAAAATTTAAATAATACAATGTCAACAATCGTGTCTCGCCCCGAATCTTGACCTGACAGTCTAGAGACCCATGACAACTAAATTTTGAGACGCGAGACGTCCCATGATGTGTGTGAACGTGATGTAAATAAGTCTTAATGCACGTCATTATGTGCATGTCACTTTCAAAGAGTATTCTGGTTTATCATATTTATTAGTGATTGAAATTGTAATCCAGAACACTCAACGTAACACGTAATTGTTTACCATCCACTTGAGTAGGGCGTAATTAACACGTTAGCTTCTTCTCTGTAAATAAAATTAAACATGAGTAAAACCGTATCAGTTAAGCACATGGTTTTGGATAACAATATACAAAAAAAAACGAAGTTTAGAGTAAAATATTATTTTTAGAGACAGAAACCCCTCACAGTACATGCTATATCGAGAAGGACTGCTTTTCTGCATCAGGCCCTTAATCCACTTTTAATATCTAGTTACTTATGAAGATGTGGAGATCCAAAGCGTAGTCATACCACTGATGGCCAACACTCCACTGCTATCGCACATATGCTGAATCACTTAGAACAGGACATATTGACGTTTCATTACTTAATTGAATTTCCAACAGCATATAGCTACCGTATAAACAAATCTAAAAATATTCATAGATTTGTATTCAGTCTTTTCATAGGTAATTCTTCCAGTCTTAGTTCATATTAACCAAAACCGCACAGCGCGTTCGTGAATCGAATGGCAGTTTTGCGTGCAACGTTATTTTGCTATTGTGAGCTGTCTCTGCTGCGTTATGTATTAGTCACGTAGAACATTGTTCTTGAAAATTGCTTGTTATTAAAAGTTTTTATTTAACTTGCAAAGTTTGTTAGTTTGGGTCAAATCATGATAGATAAATTAAAACCACTTGCTCCTATCCTATGGAGTTGAAATTATATTTCGTCATTGGTTCGGCAATGTTCGTTAATACTGGCCTTATCGATAAAATACATCTTTATTTCTTTAATATACATAGATAAGAACTTGGCCATCGCACGGCAACATAATCACTTATGAATAGTCTAGTGTTTTAAATTGTCCTTCTTGAACATATCGCTAGCGAACCAGATTTATGCAAACACAAACACAATTGGATAGATTTTGTTATATACAAATAATAATATGTAGATTATGCTGCTATAGCAGAGAAAATAAGATGTCATATATTAATAAGGCCAGTAGAAAATGTTAACTAATTAGGTAACAATTAGATCTCAAATCTTTTTTCGTTAGAATAACTGCGTTGCAAGACTTGCTTTTTTACATATAATGTTTTTGATGGAATTATCGCACTACTTTACAATATTTTGTTTTATCCTTCTACTCCCATCTATCTTAAAGAACGTTTCGAGTTCCTAAATGAAACACATGCGAGGCTCCTGCGGTCATCGGAAAACCAGCGCCTGAAAATACCACTGCACACCACGAATTTTCTCTACAAATCTTTTAAAGTCCATGCAGCTCGCCTGTGGAATGCATTGCCTGAAACTGTGAGACGTGCTCAATCACTGAACATTTTTAAAAAATTGGTAACTGATCACTATCTGTCCTCATAGTTAGTCACTGACAATGTTGATATATGTATATACATATTTATTTAATATTAGGATGTGTATATGTATGTATTTATAGCTATTTTATATTTATTTGTGTTTGAACCTATAAAATGTATTTAAGGTGTATATGATTATTATGTATCTATCTACTGAACTGATTTTGTACACCTGCAAACTGCCCTATGCACTAATTCATCACACTTGTCCATCCTAAGGTTGTCTGGAAGAAATCGCAACTAGCGATAAGACCGCCGATTGTACCATTATTTAATGTTTCTCATTTATGTTGTAACTTTTCTATGGTGTACAATAAAGAATATTGTATTGTATTGTATTGTATATTTAAAAATAAAAAATAAAGATAGGTGTGTCCTGGTGTGTCCCATCTTCAAGTGAGATAAAACACAATCGCCTATTCCAATTAATCAACAAAAAAATACCAATCGAATTGAGAACCTCCTCCGTTTTGAAGTCGGTTAACAAATAAAAAAAAACACAATAAGCTGTCAAATTATTACCCAACAGCTATGTGTTATCGCTTCCATTGCAATTCTCTTTAATGCAAAGCGAACACATATGTGAGTATTAGCCGCCGCAAGACAAGCGCGGGGAAGGCAGGCGGGTGTTAAATAGGCAATCTAACTTGTTGGTACTTAGTGCAGTTTGATGCGCGATCATACATACTCGTAGTACTCACGACAGCCGTGTTATTGTTACATTACATTATTGTAACTGTTATATGTTCAACAAGAGAGTGAATGTATAGAAATTCTCCCGGGTATTCTCCAGGGTTTTAATTCGTTGTGAGCATGTTATTTCTAACAAGTCTAAAACGGTAAGCGGTAGTTTATGGTTACATGCTGTTAGTTTTTCAGGTAAGAAAATTCTGTCAGATATACTCTCAGATAAAAAGTAGATAAATGTCATTTATACTTATTATGAGATTATGAGAGATTATGAGAACCACTTCATGTTATATTCTTTTTTTGACGTCGATTTCTTAGTAGCTTTTAATGAAACGCCTAGACGTCCCATTCAAAAGCATTTCAATATAGAAGCCGTTTGTTTGGTAAGGCACATAATGTAAATGGAAATGAGCTGTCAAGTAAAACATCTCAACTTGTTTTCTTTTACTTCAAGTAACCACATTAGCGTATTCCAACTGGTCTGACTGAGAAATAATGTGGTTAAAATGTGAGGTTGCGATTTTAAGGTAGCATTCACTTTCAATTAAAATTACCAACTATACCTACGTGGGACACTAAATAAATTAAAAAAAAAATTGTTCAATAGACCAAACTTTTTTCATTAATCTCTTCAAACAATTCTCCACCACTATTTATGCAAAGTTTCATGCATCTAAACCAACTTTCAAAACACTTTTTCTAATGCACCTCAGGCACTTCCTCCGAGGCCTATCCGAACGCAGCTAGCGTATTTTCCGGCGATAAGAATTTTTGTTGGACCCTTTAAGTTGATTTTTTAGGGAATAAAAAGCAGTCACACGCTGCATTAGGGCTGTAAGAAGGATGACACAGAAGTTTCACCGGTGTGCTGTCCTAGAAATCTCTCGTATTGAGCCCCGACTGAATGGGCGCGTTGTGGTAGCGAAGCAACAGCCCGCGTAGTCCCGTATTCAGTCACTTGCTGCTGACAACAATGAATACTTCTGGTGAAGCATAATAGAAGTGCTTCGTATAACCTCCTTCGTCCTAAGAGATACAGTAGGAAGCCAAAGCCAAAGTCTCAAAAGTTAATTCTTTCGGCATTACTCCTTCTTTGATCCAGTATAGTGTAAGGCTTCGCTTAGCTGGAGATGATTTTTGGAGTCGTGGTTTTCAAGAGTAAGGAGAGTGATTGATAGTCGACAAGACAACTGAAAGATAATATATTAAAACTGATCTAGCTACAACAATAATTTTGTAACTTTATAATGGCTTCATAGAAGTATCTCCGCAGCTTGACAGCTGTCCACTCTAACTGCTTGTTGCGGTGGTTCCTTTTCTAAAGAACCTTTACAATTCAAAATTCATAAACGAAAATATTCAAAAATTATGTTACCAGTCAGGCTTACTCTACACCTGAAAGAGGTTCAGGCGTCACAATAGGTATTGACACAAGATATCTGAATAAATATATTTGCTTTCTTTCTTTCTTATATCCTGTCGTAGTGGAAAACGAGCAATTAAAATCTTCCCTGAAAGAAAGAAAGAAAATATATTTATTTAGAACCTGCGATACACATAACGTAAATAAGAAAAAGAGCAAAAAGAGAAAAAAAAAACTATAAATCTAAAAGGATTTTTGCAAATTTGTGCGGGCCTGAAAAGGTCACCATCTCAGCATAATACTGCACCTAACAACGTGTGCAGAGCTGGTTTTCAAACGGCGCCTCTTAAAGGGACGTTACGTACGTTTAGACATAATTAAACATAAATTATGTAATACAAATAAACATAAATATAGTTAATAACAAACACGTAATAAAAACTGTTACATTTAAAATAAAAATGTACATACTAACTTTTAAACTTTCGCGTTCCATGATATAATATTATCTACGTTTTTACGGGAATTAACGCGATCACGACCAGTGCAACCTGGTCGAAACTTCAGGCAATTCAGAGGTATGTAATACCTTTTCGTAAATGTACATATACACATATATTATATATATATATAGCCACTATCACATATATACAAATCTACACACATACACATATGTGAGTGGTTGACCAAAAAGGAGTGATTGAAAACCGTTATTTATTTTTATTGAATTTTTTAATCTGTGATCTTTTAGCTTTGTTTTGGTCTAACCAGAATATTTTTAGGTGCCGTAGTTTTTTTTTTACGAATATTTTTGTGAGCCGAGGCAAAATTACACCTTAGAAACAGTGCACACTAGTGTTTGTGATGTCGGGTAAGGGTATACAATCAGTCATGTTTTATTTTAATTTTAAGGTTATCTCTAGTACAACGACGTCTCCTTATCTTGTGCAGGTACAAAAAGACGCTCGTACGTGACAGAAAGTGACGACGACGCTACTCAAATGGCCAATCCTAAAAGTTTAAAGGTCTCCAATGATGCCCAAGATAATATTTTGTTTGAAGAATACGGTCAAGGTTGGGATGACACAATAAATGATGAAATTTCGAAGACCAAAGTATTGAAGATGTTGGATGCTACCACTCAAACGGAAAAAGATGTTGAAGAAATTTTAAAAATAAAAGAGGCGTCTAATGAGGCTTTCGGAGTATTTGTCGGCAAGGAACTAACCACTGTTCCCGAAACAAAGAGGCGCTTCGTGATGTATGAAATAATAAAAATATTCGAGCACTGTAGTAAATAATGGACTATAGTAATCATTGACAATAGTATAATTAAATAATAAGTCTCATCAGAAACATTACAATCACCAATAAAAAATTATAATAATTAGTAGTCTTTACTTTTTGTATTGTTTGCATGAACGTATGGTGTGCCCTGGTTCTTTACAATGCCCACAGGTAGGAACTTTCCTGGGTTTTTTAGCAGAAGGACCTGGCTGATCTTCTTTAACCGTCTGTTTTTAGCAGAAGGTCCTGGCTGATCCACTTTAGTCATCTGGCTTGTAGGTTTCGCTTCTTGAGGTTGCGGGCATGTTAGGTTAGCTGCATCTTTCGAAGTGCAAAGAGGTGCTATTTCCTCGAATAAATACCATTGTCTTGCAAGTGAAAGCCCTGGTGGAACTAATACATTTGGCATACCAGTGATATCATCTAAAGTCACTCCCTTCTTAACAATGTTAAATTTTTGTACTGGACTGTTAGCCAAAACTTTACATTCCACAGTAAATGGATCATCTGATTTTATAGTGAAGTGGTGATATTGTGTTATTCCTGGAATAGTTGTGAAAAATTCGCTGAGGAAGGCGTTCCACTCATACCACTGAACATTTTTTATTCCGTTCACGTAGTCATTCGTACAGATAGCCTTATTTTTTCCCGAAACTGTCGAGTTAGCCACATCTTCTGCAATATCATGCAAAGTATCTACTGTTGATTTAGAAAACCTCTGTTTAAAAAGTCCAAACATTCTATCTGGGGAAAACTTAGTGTGGCCCACCAATAAGAAGTTAAGATGCACAGTCTTGTTTAAATTACTTGCTACCCTCCATGCACAATAATGCACAACAGCATTGTTTTTATTTTGACCCACGCAGTTATCGGCACAAATATGCTGAATATCTTGGTCACAATTATTGGATTCTAAATGATGATGAATGAGATTAATCACACTGTTTGCCGCTTTTCCTATGTTGTCACACATTCATCTATGAGATAATTCGTCTTTGTGTTGTCTGCTTCATCATTTATACCAAAAAGGCCAAATTTTCTTGCTGTTTTACAAAATGCTGGTCCAACTTGCATTTCAGATGAGGGATAATGAATATTCTGTGCATAATCGATACTGAAGACACGTATTCCAGGTTTCTGCTCCAGTTGTTTGGCTTGAGTTAGAGCTAAACTTGCACCTTTCCTTATATCACTGTAGAATTTTCTTTGCATATCAGCTTCTTCTAAATGTTTAATTGCTTGCTTCAGTTTTTCAGTCTTCGTCTCATCGGGCATGTTAATATTACGCATTATGGCTATATTATTATCTCGACACAGTGTACAGAGATCAGAGCTTGGTTTCATGGATGTTATATAAGGCACATACGTATTCCAACAATTTATGAATATCGTCCAGCTGACATGATCAATATTGCTATTATTGCATGACTCCACATAGTTTCCATACATACGCCTCTTTGTTAAATTAGCAGGCAATTTCATGACTCTAAAGTCCCAAAACTGTGGAAGTCGATCAGGTAGTGGAATAGATACTTTTTCAGCTGTATTTCTAATAAATGTAACTATTATATCCAAATGTTCTGTGGTAGTTGCATTATGAATAGGTTTGCCTTTTCGACCATGAACTTTATCAGCCACACCTTGTTCATCAACATGTTTGAGAATATTTTTGAAGGCCTTTATGCCTATTGCATGAAGAAATAAAAACGTTGACTGGCATATTTCTATATGAAAATATTTGTTCCGCAATATAGGTTTGGTGTTAGGAAAATTTTTGTACTTATCTCCCAGCTGTGTGCTTCTTCTGTGACACTCCAACTTACTCAAAATCGCTGTACACTTTGTAGATTTATCCATATCCATGTATTGCTGCCGAACACGTGATAGATATTGTTAAGAAAATGTATCTGAGCATGGGCCACCATTTCGGCCTTTACTACAATTACATGCATCTACCATGAATTTAGTAATTATTTCGACCTCTCGTATATATTCAGTGCTTCGCTCCATAATGTTGTCATTATCTCCTTCATTTACAGTTTTATCACCAGTATACATCTCCTCCAAACTTATTGCATCGAAATCTAAAATTTCCACTTCAAGGTCGTCCAATTCCAACTCATCATTTTCATTCATCCCATAATAAGCGTCCAACTGAAGTAATTTGTCCTCTAACAAAACAGACGTGGTTTTAGTCATAGTTTACACTTAGTTGCGCTCATAAAGACAAGAAACTAACACTAAATAAGTCGCCAATAACGTAGTAAAGGCAAACACGTGTTGACACTCACTAACGAAGTGGCTTACTGACAAAAAACATGCCGCGCCCCCCACCCGCGCACGAGTCGAAACTTGTTTCTACCCGAAACTTCAAACGCGATTTACTCGAAATCAACTTTTTTCACTTGAGGTCCCTTTTTGGTCAACCACTCACATATGTATAATAATTATATTCATACTCATGTTACTCAATGTCCTAGTTACGTATAAAATAATGGTAACAATAAAAAATAAATAAAAAATTGGATTCAGTTTCAACGTAGTGTTTGTATACTCTTTGGTTCTGTGGCTTATCTTAAATCCAAAGAGTAAAGTAATACTATTTAAATCATTATCTATGCTCCCGCGCAGATATGACGCCTGACGCCAGCCTAGTGACAGATAGCTGTCATACTATCATAAGAAAATGACAAGGATACATGCTATTTCCTCCTTCGCTGATGTCGATAAAATCATACTGCTAGGTGATTTCAACATTTATGTTCTGAATGTTAATGATAGTAAAACTATACTTCTAAACAATTTTATGCATTGCACTGGTCTTAACAATGTCATTGCGGTCCCTACACATTTCACTGAACACAGTGAAACACTGATTGACATTGTCTGCACGGATGCCCATACATGTGAAACCTCTGTGTTGCACATACCTGAGCTCGGTCAGCATGCAATGATAGCAGTTGCACTCAACTTTAAGGTTAAGAAACCCTCTCCCCGATGGATAAGTTACAGGCCTCTACGGGACATACTAGTTGACTTATTTAAAGATGAAGATTTAATTAAAATAGATTGGGATCACATTGCAACAATGAACAATGTCAATGATATGGTTGACACATTTAACAGATATATTTTTATATTATTTGACCTACATGCCCCACTCAAAAGAAATTTAATTAAAGACCAAAGATATCCCTGGATTACTGACACAATTAAGGAAATGGTCAAGCTAAGGGACAAATCTCAGCAGCGGTTTAAGTGCAGTCTGTCTGGAAACCACCTTAATACATATAAATCCCTTAAAAATATAGTCAAAGCAGCAATACATACTAAAAACAAGCTTATTTTAAGCCTAACATACATATGCACATTGGTAATCCAAAAAATTTTGTAAAAATATAAAATCTGTGTTATCATACAAAATCAATAAAGAACAAATTCTACCATCTTTCTGCAATGATCCTGATGCCATAAATAAGCATTTTTTAGAGGTACCTGGTAATAGTAGTATTAAATTATCAGAATTAACTTATTTTGAATATAACAGGTATGGCTCGGGCGTTTTTCAACTTCAACAAACCAATCAGGCTGAAGTTCTTAAGATTATACAAGGTCTGCAGTCTAATGCCTTAGGAGTAGACAATATATCACTTGATATGCTCATCATGACGCTTCCCCACACTCTCACTGCCATAATTGCCATTATAAACAGGTCAATAGCCTCATGTACATTCCCAGACCTTTGGAAAATTGCTATAGTCAAACCTATTCCCAAAAAGTCAAATCCTAGCTCTTATAAAGATCTTAGACCTATTAGCCTGTTACCTTGCTTGTCAAAAATTTCGGGGAAGGTGATCTCCAACCAACTTAGGAAGTACATAGAGAAAATGAATATTCTACCTCAAAAATAATCAGGTTTTCGCACAAGGCACAGTACTGTTACAGCTTTAATTGATGTAGTGGACAATATCTTGGAGACCAGGGATCAGGGCATGGGGACATTGCTTACCCTACTCGATTTTTCCCGTGCTTATGACTCCATCAATGTCACGCTTTTGCTATCCAAGCTAACATATTATGGATGTGACAAAGAAGCAGTGCGCTGGTTTTGACAGCTACCTGAGCAATCGTCACCAGTCTGTGCAATTGGTCAATACTAATGCTCGTACCAATGATATATCTCAACTCAGTCCAGTAACTAGGGGCATTCCGCAGGGTTCCATACTTGGCTCTCTTTTGTTTATTAATTATACTGCAGACATTACCAGCTCAATAAATAACTGTAATTATCATCTCTACGCTGATGACCTCCAATTGTACATTTCTTGTCATCCAAGTAGTTGCACTGAATCTGTAATAAAAATCAGTATCAGACTGGACAGGGAGGAATTCACTAGTCCTTAACCCCAGTAAATCAAAATTTATAATTATGGGCTTCCGAGACTCAATAGAAAAAATCAAAAGTAGTAAACCCGACATTAGGATTAATGGCTGTCACATAGAGCAGGTAAGTGAATGTCGTAACTTGGGAGTAATTTTCGATGGACTTCTTCAATTCGAAACACATATATTAGAAGCTGTTCGCAACTGTTTCTACCGTTTAAAACTGCTTTACTTATCAGGCCTTACATCAGCACAGACATTCGCATAATGCTCTGTGAATCATTAATTCTGTCAAAGCTGAACTATGCTGATACTGTTTACGGAGAATGCCTGCTAAGTAGAACTGAAAGGCTAATACAACGGGTACAGAATGCATGTGCCAGATTTTACTTTCATGTGCCACCACGCGGTCATATTACTCCTTTCCTTAACAATGGAAACATGATGAAAATGTCATCACGCAGAAGTCTTCATTTAGCATCACTGCTCTTTAGAGTGATTTTAACTAAGCGGCCCAAGTACTTGTACAAAAAACTCTCGTGGTCCAGTGACCATAACAAGCATAAAACTCGAGCTTCTTCATACCTACTGGTTACACCTAAGCATCGAACTACCGCTTTCCGTGGAAGTTTTAAATTAGCTAGCACTAGGTGCTGGAACGATCTCCCACCACCTATACGAACCTTAAACTCAGTTCCTAAGTTTACTACAAACCTTAAACAGCATCTACTTTATATACAAAAACAACTAAATTGAACTTACTTTTCACACCTATGCACACCTCCCTTGTGCCTCTGTGGCTTCTCTTTCTTTTAACTGCTCAGAGAACTGTGGTATTGGTATTGGTATTGGTATAGGGCTCTGTTTCCGCATTTAGACTCATAAGCGGTCCATTATGCGTACAGGTGGGCTGACTAGTTGAGCCAGCCTAGCTCCTTCCAGAAGCGCAGAAGCCTCCTGGGGCAATCACAGGCTTCTAGGAGCGACCTCGCTCCCGCGAGGATACTTGCCCGTTGTGTGGCCACTCCCTCGCACTCCAGGATAACGTGGGCGGCCGTTTCCTCCGCGTTGAGACAGCCTCTACATAGAGGACTGTTTGTCACATTGATGGTGAATAGGTGTCGGTTTAGGGCCAAATGGCCCGTAATAGTTCCTATCACTATTCTGATGTCAGGTCGGTTGAGACTGAGCAATCTGCAAGTCAAACGAGGTGAGACCTTCGTCAGCACCAGTTTGGATTGTCTACAGCCGGATGTGTCGGCCCAGCGGTTGTTGTGTGTTTCCCGAGTCCGTTGTCTTACCCATGAGCGAAGTTGACTAAAGGGAAGTGGCAACAGTGTAGTTGGACCTGCTACTGTCGTTGCAGATCCCCTCCTTGCCAGCTCATCGGCGACATCGTTCCCGAGTGAGTCACTATGCCCCTTGATCCATTGGAGGATTAGCCCGTTGTCGGAGGCTAGACGTTCCAGTGTCTGGTGGCATTCGTATATAAGACCGGAGTTCATGGTGTTGCCCTCCAGGGCTTTTAGAACGGCCATACTGTCTGACAGTATACGGATGTTATACTCCTTTATACATCTTGACATGACCGCAGTAGCGGCGTAGATTATCGCAACGCACTCGCATTGAAATATGGAACTGTGCTGCCCTAACGCCAGTGATATTGTTATGTTCAGGTCTTGTGAGAAAATTCCGGCTCCAGTCCCTGTCCCCATCTTAGAACCGTCCGTGTATATACGGACTTCATTTATGCCAGATTGATCTCGGTCGTTTTCATATAGCTGTATTCGGTATCTCCTTTCGAAGATGTGTTGTTTGGGGATCCTATCGCATGGGGCAGCTATCAGTGGTTGATAGTCCACTAATTCATTCCATAGTCTGGAATGGGAACCCTCTCGGTTGTACCACAGACCCAGGTGTTTGAGTCTGATGGCTGCCACAGCTGCTTCCTGCTGTATAAATAGGTCTAGTGGTGCTAGGTCTAGAGCTACTTCCAGGGCAGCTGTGGGAGTCGTGCGCATGCATCCAGTAGCGGCAGCACATGCGAGTCTCTGGAATTGCTGCAACTTGTTACTGACGGTGCTGAGTTCTGTTCTCTGCCACCAGGCAATAGCACCGTACGTGATGATAGGCCGTATGACCGTTTTGTACAGCCATAGGGTGATTTTTGGTGATAAGCCCCAGCTTTTGCCGAGGAGTCGCTTGCATTGGCAGAAAATAATGCTCGCTTTGTTCAGTTTCATGTCCAGGTGCCTGTTCCATAGGAGTTTGCTGTCAAGTATCACTCCTAGATACTTGACCTCCTTGGTAAGGACTAGGCGGGTGTCGAGTAGTTTAGGTAGTCTTAATTCTCCTAAACTACGTTTATTTGTGAACATAATCAGTTCCGTCTTTGCCGGGTTCACTGTTAAGTCGTGTTTCTCACACCACTGTTCGACGACCTTCAGTGCGGTTCTCATTAGGTCGCATACCACTCCCTCAAAGGGGCCACTGATGAGTATGGTCAGGTCGTCTGCATAGCCTACTGTGAGGAACTTGTGGTCATTGAGCTGAGTAATGAGCTCATTGATCACAATGTTCCACAGGAGAGGTGAGAGAACTCCGCCTTGCGGACACCCTCTGGCCACCACCCCTCTCGTTGTATTATTCACAGTAAATTGTATGGCCCTGTGTCTGAGCATGCTGTCGATCCACCCGGCAATTGTGGGATCGACCCCATGTCTTGACAGAGCCTGGCTGATGCTGGTGAAGTTAGTTTTGTCGAAGGCACCCTCGATATCGATGAAGGTTCCTAAGGTAGACAACTTGTTTTTTAGATTGCCCTCTATGTATGAAACTACTTGATGAAGGGCAGATTCTGTTGATTTGCCCATTGAATAAGCATGTTGGTTGGGGTTCAGAGGGTAGTTGACTAGTGCAGTACTCCTGATTTCCCTGTCTATTAGTCTCTCCAGTACTTTAAGTAGGAATGATGTGAGACTGATGGGTCTAAATGATTTCGGTTGTGTGTAATCTCCTTTGCCGGGTTTGGGGATGAAGACTACTTTGACCTCTCTCCATTTTAGGGGGACATAGCGATGTGCCAGGCAGCCTTCGTAGATGATCCGAAGATGATCTATGAGTGCCCCATCACACCATTTTAGCAGGCCTGGGAAAATGCCATCTAGTCCTGCCGCTTTGTATGGAAGAAAGCTGTTGATCGCCCAATGCACTTTAGCATGATCAACGATTTTGCGGGCAGTTAACCAGTCAGAATCGGCTGGTGTATACCCCTGGTTAACCTCCCATGTGTCTTCCATATTTGATATGCGACATCCTGGGAAGTGAGTTGTCATTAACAGTTCTGAAGTCTCTGAATCTGTTTTTGTGTAAGTCCCATCTGGTTTTTTCAAGAAGCCAAGATTGTGCTCTCGTTCACCACACATGATGTTTTTGACTCTGTTTGCCTTATCGTTATTCTCTATGTTAGTACAGAAGCTTCTCCAGCATTCAGTTTTATTGATTCTGATCCGCTTCTTGTAGTGATTTAGGGCCTGCTTATATGCTTCCCAATGATGGTCTAGTCGGGAATTTTTTGCTTTATTGAACCACTTTCTAACCTTGCGCCTTTGTTTCTCCAGTTCCGGTCCCCACCAGTGTTGTTTACTGCGTGGTCCAGTTCTGGGTACCGAAAGTGGGCATGTCTGTTCGAAGCAGGTAATTAAGGTGGTTGTAAGGTTATCTACATGTTTATCAATATCCGCTGTGGTCCCATGAGCAGTCGGCATATCGGTATTTTTCAACCTTTCCGCAGTGACTAGCCCATACTTACGAACGTCTATCTTACGAGGATTCCGTCGGGGTTCAGGCGGTATGAGAGTCATCTTCAGGTCAAATTTGATCCACCGGTGATCCGAGCACGACGCCTCATCCGAAACATGCCAGTCCGAGATATGTGTCGACGCGTGCTCACTGGCTAATGTTAGATCTATGATTGTTTGGGCTCTCGATGTGACGAATGTCGGTTCGGAGCCAGTGTTAATTACGTTTAGCTTAGTAGTGAGTAGAAAAGAAACAAGTTCCTTACCTCGTTGGTTATTGTTCTTATTACCCCATAGCACGTGGTGCGCGTTGGTGTCAGCGGCGACGATCAGCTCTAGCCTCTCTCGCTCGCAGTAGCTTGCAAGCGCGGCCAGTTCCGGGGTGGGGATGTCTGCGTCGCCCGGCAGGTATGCGGACGCCATCACCACTTCTGGTAGGCCTGAAGAGGGTTCTTTGAGTCTGATGGTAGTCAAGTCTCTGGAACAGAACTCGGTCATTAAGGTGGATTTCGCGTGTTTCGGTGTAAAAATACATGTACGCGGTTTATCAATGGTCGTGTTGAGAAGTAGTTTACCTCCAATGTTGTTTAGACCGCAAATCCTGCCCTTCCTAATCCACGGCTCCTGGATTAGGGCTACGGTCGTGGTGTTGACCTCCAGCATTCTGCGAAGGCTAGCCGTTGCAGTTTGGCTGTGCTGGAGGTTGATTTGTATGGCTTTGAGGTTAGGGGGAGCTGGCAGCGTCATCGTCGCTATCCAGCATCGTCTCGTCCAGATCGCTGTCAGCCTCTCCGGAGAGGCATTTCTCGGGCGAGACTGCTTTCGCCGGGCTGATCTGGACGCCTGGCCCCTTGCTGGGGTCAGGTTGAGCTTCCCCTTGAGTTTCGCTGCTTGGGTCTCCGGAGACCTCCTGGGACGCAGCTTCTAAGTTCGTCGGCGGTGGTTGAGGACGGTCGTCAAGGAAACGGATGTAGAGGTTTCCAAGTCCGTAGTGGACCCTACGCTCGCTCTCCCTGAGCCTAGACACGTCCTCTTCTGGGATGCCGAGCACCAGAAAGAGAGCCTTTTTCTCTTCTTGGGGCTCGGCATGGTAGAGTGCCCAGTTGGACACCTTGTAGTCACAATTTTGACACGTTAGCCGCCTACGGATGTGGTCTAACGTGTCCTCAGGGCCTTCCTGTGGCACCAGGAGTCCCGCCTTGATACGTTTGGGAATCTCAGATTGGCGTTTGACTACCAGTCTGGTTCCCAAACATGGTGCTTCAATTTTGACCACGGCCTGGCGCAGCCACTGAAGGGCAAAGTCATCGCGGCACCACATCTTAAGGACCCCTTCGCTATGGAAGGGCTTTCCCTTAAAACGCGGCGCCACGAAGGGGACGCAGGACGTGCTGGGCGCAAAAATTTCAGCGTCCAACACGCCAAGCAGCCGAACCTCAATGTCCTGCGCCTGCTCCTTGGTCAGGTCGTGGTAAGGCTCCTGCATTACTGCGACGCAGTAGTCATTCGACTTTAAAGCGTCGGAGTAGCTCGTGGAGCCAGTGGTGGTGGGCTGGGGTTTAGGGCGCTTACCGCCGCCCTGTGGAGTCAAAGACTCATCCGGCCGGTTTCTTTTTGCGGGTTTAGACGGGCCCGAGGGCCTGCCCGCCTGCTTCGCAGTCCCCGCTTTATTGCCCCGTCTTGTGTGACCCTGCCGTGGGGTCGCTTTCACAGCAGCAGGCCCCTTAGCGTCTAGTGGTGTCCCCATAGGAGCTGCTGTTCCCTCGGCTAGACTATTGTCTTTGCCGTGGGTTGGCGCATCGCTAATAGGGACGACGTGAGTCTTTGCAGACCCTTCAGCAGCTTCACGCTGCTTACTTCCACCTGACGCCAGAGGTCGCGCTTGTTCAGCTTCCGCCCGGGCTTTCGCCCTTTTGGTCCTACGGTTCACCCTGGACGGTTTCGGTTTTGTCCCCTCTTCTTCTTTATACCCACCAGGTTCCAACAGGGTTCAACCTGGCTGGAGCCTGCGGGCATAGGCATTGCTGCCTTCAGAGAAGAAAGGTCGATATTTGACTGTGGCGCATCACTCTGGTTATGCACCTGAGGAGCTGCCGGTGTCTTAGGTGGCGCTACACTCGGGTTGTCCACCCGAGGAGCTGCTAGTAGTTTAGGTGGTGCTCCTCTCGGGTTATCCCCTCGAGGAGCTGCCAGCTTGGGGGACGACGCTGCACTCGGGTTGTTCACCCGAGGAGCTGTCGATTTGGGGGGTGTCGCTGCACTCGGGTTATCCACCCGAGGAGCTGTTGGTGTATTGCACAGGGCGCCGCCTGGGTTATTCACCCGGGGTGCCGCCTGTGCAGGTTTCCTGAAAGGAGAAAAGTTTTTATTAAGTTTAGAATCCATAAGTGTTAGTTATTGAATTCATCCCTCTGTTCTTCCACCCTCCTTGGAGCCCTCAAGTGGGGACGTCGCGGCAAAAGGCACGCAGACGCCAGAAGTAACAGAGGGATATAGAGCTCCTACCCTGGCAGAGAACAGGCCGAACTAGGCAGAAAGACATAGTCGTCCCGCCCGTCGTCTGCCCCCACCAGGAAAGAGTTCTCGCCTGACTGCCCTCTGACGGGTCGTCACAGCCGATTGACAGAGGGTGGCTAGCCTCCTGCCTCCCGTGTCAGGAGAAATCAGGGCCAAAGCAGTGTGTTGCCTTTCGGCTCAACTACCAGAACACCTTCATCCCCCCATACGGGTCCCCGCACACGGCACAAACATGCGGGTGGTTGACCCGCCCCCCCCTCACCATCAGTCATAGTTGATGATGAGTCCGCAAGTATCAACCACGTACTACCCGCAGTAGGTTTTTGGGAAGGAAAAGTGGGATAGGTGCAATAGGTAAGGGATAGAATTGCGACTGGATGTTTCTGTTATCTCTGTTTCGTAGGGAACCAGATCAAAAACAGGCGGCAACCACGGGAAGGATAACTCTCCAGACTTGACATGGGGATCTACACGACCTGCGCTCGCTCCCATGGCCGTTAGCCGTGCACATCCTCCGGACAGGAGGGCATGCCAGGGCTGTATCTGTTCCAGGCGATCGAGGCCTCTTGGAACAAACCCAGCCCCGCCCTCAGAGAACTGTGTTTTGGGACTATTTTTTTTTTTAATTACAATTGACACAAAACAATTTATATTTCTAAATAAAAAAATAAAAAAAACTTAACTATTACTACATTAATTGCACGTCAGTCATTAAACGTTCTCTTTACTTGCAAACGAATTAACTTAATACTCATTACAAAATAACCTCAGTAAACTAAGCGTCATTATTCAAAACTAATGAAAACCCCGCGTAAGGAAGCAAGCACAGATTAAATCAGAATGGCGAACCGATGCGTTTAGTCTCTGCATAATATATACATATTTTTATCATGTTCTTTTATTTAAGTAGTATATTGTAATTATCTAATATTGTTTAATGTGTGCATATTTTATTTTATTTTTATTTTATACTATTTATCAAATTATTTAAATAGTTTTAATTGCATAATATATATGTTTTATGTCATTATATATTATAATATATATGTCTGTCAGGTTATAGATTTTAATTTTTTCTTTTTCTCTCACTGTCATAGCCTGGCTGCTCTCCGTCCGTGTATATCACTAGGAGTTAGCAGAATACCAGCGCTACTTCCCCGAGGTAGCATTAAGCTGAGCTAACGACCATTTTTGTCTCATGCAGGGGTATTGTTTGAAATTGAGAAATTGTAACTTTAACTGTTTAAACCCATATGTATGAGAACAAAATAAATTTGTTTCTTTCTTTCTTTCTATTTCGCAACATATCTGATTGTAGTGATTATGTAACGTATGTTTTTGTACCAGAGAGTAATTGTAAAATTAAGTGTATAGTTCATGTAGTGTTTGTTTTGTACTTTTGTATGTTTGTTTTGGGTGTGTGTGTATAATAAAGTTCACAGAAAATAACGACCGGCCGGTGTATCCTCATCGCATCATAGCCTTGTATCCAGTGCGCATCCTATAGTATGTCTATAAATTTTTTGTTTGTTCAACAGGTGTATTCTGTATTTATTTCTAAAAGAATCTATTTAATTTAGCTTTACGATCGCTTTACTTTGTACGTCTTGGCTCATTTTAAAATGTTGACTGGCGCTTAGTTCCTGGGTCGGATTGATACATCCAAGATTTGTAACTGTCATAATGTGGTAAACGCGTTAAAACAAGCCTGCACCATTATGGCACCATTCCACGTGAGTCTGCTTCTGAGCGTTGGTGAGGTGTATTGCCATCGAAACTGATCCAATACATATATATCTTCAAAATCATTTAGAAATCCGATAAAAACCTTGTTATCGTCCTCCACAGTCGTCTGACTGGCAATTCATTCTATTTCGCACCTAATATATCGCATGGATCCATCAAACACAAATCTATGAGCATTTCTATTGATCTACTGACATAGTAGTAATATGATTTGGAAACTCAATTAAATAATGAAACGTTAATATGTGATGTTCTAAGTGATTCACAATATGATAATTTGTGCGAGAACAGTGGAGTGTTGGTCATCAGTGGTGTGACTACGCTGCCCATTTAGGAAACCACTTTCAACCTGGCAACACTTTCGTATAAAAAAAAACTATTAAAAAATATGCCAAATAAAGACAGCCATAGGTTGATGTTAACTTTAAACTTTGTAAAAACGCTGAATATCGGTAAATATTTTATAGCTAACTAATCCAAACTTCAAAATCATGGTTCACTTTTGGTTATTCTCACTATCCATTCAATAATACACCTAAATCTTTTAATAGAAAGTTCATCTTTATAGATATTGAACAATCCTCAACCATTTCCCAAGTATTCGTCAAGTTCTCTACGACAGGGTATTTAGTCCGCTCTTTATGAGACAAGTCCGAACTGCTATGTCCAACGGGTCGAGGGGAGGTGAGCTTTGTACTGAGAGGGGGGGGGGGGAGTAGGTCGACGGACAAACGGGTAGGTGTGAAGTAAGAGGTGGGGGTTTGATAGTAAGTTTTAATCAAGGACATTAATTAAGTGAACTTTCACGCTTGTTAATTGAAGCTGGGATCAGCAGCGACTTTGCGTTCGGTGGGTGAAGTGTCCACTTTGGGCCGGCGGGATATGAACAATAACTTTGATAAGTAGGTCTCGTCTCAGTTACACAAGTGTTTAGGGAACAAAATACTTAAGTGTATTACACCAAGTGGCAGCTAACAAAGGCTCAGGGGTAAGTTTCGGTAATAATTGAATAGGTTCCATGTTTATTTAAAATCAATTAATATGTCAATTCTGACCAAGGAGTACGGGGCCACAACTCACAACGTCTCATCAGTCGTGATGCTTGAATAACTTACATAATTCAAACGGTCACGTTTTATATTATTGTGCAAACATTTTGTTTTCTTTTAGTTATTTATTTTATCAATTTTCTACTTATCTGATTATCATATTGTTCATACATGTACAACAACAATAACAATATCATATACATACATGTATGCGTGTTCCTTGCTTTTATAAATAACTAGCAGCGCCTCGTGGTTTCACCCGCGTAAGTCCTGATGCCGTGGTAATATCGGGATAAAAAGTAACCTATGCGTTAATCCAGGTCTTCAGCTATCTACATACCAAGTTTCATCGCAATCGGTTCAGTGGTTTTTGCGTGAAAGAGTAACAAACATCCATCCATCCATCCAAACTTTCACATTTATAGCCAATTAGAGCGACAGGTATGCCCTAAACCCTCACTCACCTGCTCGAGCTCTTGCTCACACACGCCAATCTATACGCATAAGCAATATCCCATTCCGTCCCCTCTTTCCGACCATTCGCTTTTAATATACTCCCGATTTTCCCATCTGTAATTCTTGAAGAGCCCGGTTGACGGCAATAGTCTTGCCTCCTTTTATGTGAGCGAATGTGGGTATTTAATGCGCCTCTGCCTACCCCTTCGTGTATATAGGCGTGAGTGTATGTGTGTAAATAGTTTTACATTACATTTTTATATACATTACGTTACCGTGTTATTCACCCAATGTATAATGTTTGTATGCGCATTTGTATGCGCACATGCGCGTATTCATACATACAAGTGACGCCTTTGTAAATATCATCAGAATTTTGTGAAACCCATAAATAATAAAAATCCAGGTGAGATAGTAAACTGGTGAAATATTGTGCAATATACATAGTGTAGGAGGTAAGGCAGATTGTTGCTCGAACAGGAGCTGCCGATCTGTAAACGGAAGTGGTACTAGAAACATGATATAAGAAAACGAAGATCCTTTTACAGAGTAATAATACATACTATAAAGTATTGGGGTGTTACGAATTCAACTTACAAATCGATCAGTGATTTTATCATTGTCTCATCAGACAATTAGCTTAGTCACGCGCGGAACAAGGTGCCATATTAAATTCCATTCTAACATTGCTCAAATTCAGTGTACCGAGTCGTGTCAAGTTAGTACAAGTATCGAACAAGTAATATGTAGTAAAAGTGAGTGTGTAGCCGGCGGTCGGCGGTCGGCTCTAAGTACCGTCTTCAACTAAATCTGGGTTTACATTTATGACACGGTAGTGTTACGGAGTAGTTTAAGAATCGTCGACACACTGTATGCGCAAGTACTTTTTATGTACAAGACACTTTTACATCCCAGTCCACGGAAAACACACGATATGTTTTTCGAGGATGACAAGGGACAAGGTTGGAGTGGTGAACTAAAATCGAACCACCAAGTTTTGATATCGAATCCCTATGTATAAACTAAGAAATAAATCCCCAGGAGCACCGGTAACGCTTACGACACTAGGGGCTAATTAAATTAGCATTTTAGAACATACAATTTATTTAAAACTTCTCTTTACGTGTTCACTACGTTGTTTACAATACCGTAATTATATTCTTTTTATTTACTTCATAGTTATTATAGTATATATTTATAGTATAACACTCTCATGCAATTAATTTTTAGGTATTTTATATCGCTTCCCGTCTTTATTGATTAGAACTTTTTGAAGCAATCATGTATTGTTGAACGTAGAACGAACCAAAGGACAGTCATCTACAATAGCATAATATATAGCGCTTTTCACGCTTGTTTGTTTTTCTTTTCGTAGATTATCTTCGAAAACAGATGAGATGCCAAAATGGTTTGAAATTACAAGATTATTGTAATGGTATTTATAATGTTACGAAATTAATTTTACCTAACCAGTACCAAAATACGAGTAGATGTGTATGCAAATAAGATGGCACAATGGTAGTCAGCCTCCGTCGCATAAAACCGGAACTATGATACGAACATAGACGAAAATGTTTAGAGGTGTCACGACTCTAGTGGTCATCTCGACTGTGAACCAGTCAACGTCCTTTTTAAAATACTGTGAAACGCCGGAACGAACACACCATTGGCAGGGCAATAAGTTGTATTGGATCAATTTTTTGACTGACCTATTGGTCTAGTAGTTAGGGACCCTGACTGCTGGGCCAGAGGTCGTGGTTTCGATTCCCACCCAGGACAAATAATTGTGTGATGAGTATGATCCTTTGTTCTGTGTCGGGGTGTAATTTATCTATAATATGTATGTATTTAGAAATATATACCTGTCTGCGCATCGATGCACAACACTAGCTGGCGGGGGGAAGCGGGGGCGGGGGACGCGACCGCTGGAGCCGGCCGATGGGCGCGCGGCGAGCCACTGCGACCAACCCAAGCGCAACGTAACCTACGCCCGTGGATCCATGTATTACAACATAATTATATCATAGTAATACAGTGCAATACCGGAAGACCAATAAACCAGTGTATACAGTCCACTCGTCATCATTACAGTCCGACATATAAGGACTCAACATATGGTCCTCCGACGGAGTAAATCAACGAAACGAACGCTTAACACTTCAAAGCTTAACATTTCAAAAATCTCGAGGAATTACCGTACGTCGGGACAAGGCCGTCGACGCATAATATATCAAGAAATATACTATTTTAGTGAGAGACGCATTTATCAATGGGCAAGGACTGGTGAGTTCGTTCCAATTATTTCCTTTCATAATCCTACCACCAGAAACCGCCATATTGGTTTAAAATCCAATTGTCTTTATTGCTCCTATACTAATTTCACTTTATTTGAGCCATTGCAACAATCTAGCTACTACATTTCTCTATAAGCTTCGAAGCATCTTATGTACCTGCAATTATTGCTATGAGAATTGTGCATCGCATGAAACGTACCTACGGCTTACACCTACGTCGCCATTGCATTGCACGCCATATTTTTTTTTCTTTTCAATTACTTCGCACGACGCTAACAATAATTTATAATTTGTTGCTAGCAGCTCAAGCATACAAACGAATTCGAAAACCTTGAAATACGATTCTTGTTTCTATTAGAGAATACGTATATATTAAATACATACGTTATAATTTTAGTTGAACGGTTTGAGAACGTTCGGCATTTTATATATACATAGCGATGGGTACTTACCTCCCTCGCAAAATAAACCCATTATTGAACTTTCATTGAGTTTTTAAAATTATAACTGCTTGGTTACATGCATATTTCTACTCTACTGTAAACATTTGTTTACCACAATTTATAAAATACACAATATACTTTATCAAACGTTGGTACAAAGTACCACGTTAAAGAAATTACATCATGGATAATCTAATTAAAAAGCGTAGTGCCTTGAAAGCTAAATTAACTAACTTTAACAACTACATCACTGTAATTCAAACCTGTAAATCTCTGTCTGCCTTACAAAGCAACGAACTACGTGGTCGTTTTTCAAAAGTCGATGCTATATATGACAAATTCGACGAATTACAGCTGGAGATTGAAGTCCTGTCAGAGCAGCCAGAGGAGGAATATGCAGAGCGAGCCAAGTTCGAGGAGAGATTCCATTTATTGGCTGCTCAAGCTCGTGCCTTACTGTCTCCAGTCGCTGACAAATGTGATGAGGAGTCTGTAACGAGTTCACAAAATCAATCAGGTGGTTCTAAAAATTTTAAGATCAATCTTCCAACCTTTTGCGGTGGCCTTGAGTCCTGGTTAGAATACAAAGACACATCCTTGTCGTTGATCCATAATAGCTCTTGCATAGGTAATATAAGCAAATTTCATTACCTCCGTGCATCTTTTAAGGGAAATGCACAACAAGTTATAGCAAACATAGACTTTAAGGCAACAAATTATGAAAGTGCATGGAACTTGTTGTGTCAACGGTATGACAACAATAGGCTTTTAATAAATAATCATTTACAAGCATTGTTCAATGCTCAAACACTTACAAAAGAATCCTGTACTGCACTATGCTGTATGATTGATATGATTAATAAAAACACCCGAGCATTAAAAACTTTAAATGAACCTGTTGACTACTGGGACACAATGATTATTTATATGATGTCAAACAAATTAGACTCTACTACCAATAGGGACTGGGAAGAGTATCGAAGCTCCCTAGAAAGGTCACCAACTCTGTCACAATTTTGCTCCTTTCTTAATAATAAGGCAGATTTATTAGAAACGATAGAAGATAAACCATATAAACAGTCAAAGGACAATCACAAAGGTTATTTTATCCCCAAAGAAAACAATCGGCAGGCTCAACAATTCAATGAATCAAATTTTAACAAGGTATTGCAATGTCCAATGTGTTGAAAGTCACATCTATTATATTCTTTTTCGTAGTCTACCAGTCACAACACGAATTAACAAGGCCAAAGAATTTGGGGTATGTCTAAATTGTTTACGCTGTGCTAATCATACTGCCAATCGATGTAAGCTGTCCCATTGTAAATACTGCAAGTTTAAACACAATACTTTATTGCATATTGATCAGCAGAAAAATACAACTGATCCAATACCAAATGTAGCCCTTCCTGTTGATATGTCTAATAATACATCAATTGTCAATAGTGCACCAGAAGGTATCGCTCACCCAGGCAAAATTTATCAACAGATTTCTACTTCTTTGAATCTTGTACTGTCCACAGCTTTGGTGAAGGCAATCAATGATAAGGGCGAGAAGTTTGAAGCCAGACTTTTGCTGGACAACTGTACTTCATTCAATTACACCTCATATGCATTTTGTGAAAAGCTGGGTTTGTCAAAGTCACACACTAATTCAACAGTATCAGGTATTAACAATCAATTATCTTCTTGTACGCAGACTTGCAATCTCACCATAGAATCAAATACAAGCTCTTTTAAAGCAAACATAACTTGCTACATTTTGCCACAACTCACACAGAAAAAACCCTCTGCATTGATTGACATCGGTAAAATTCCATTTCCCACAGATTTGCAATATGCAGATCCATTCTTCTATGAACCATCAGATGTTGATATTTTGGTAGGTTCTAAAATATTCTGGTCAGTACTAGGAAACGCAACAATCAAATTAGGCAAAAATTACCCAGAAATTCGTGACACAAAGCTAGGATGGTTAGTCACCCGTCCAGTCTTGGACTATTCATCTCCGGCACATTCTCCAGTTCAGTCACATACTTGTTATCACACCATGAAACAATTAGATTCAACTGTAAGCAAATTTTGGGAGCTAGACTCTATTCTATCAAAATACATTCTATCTCAAGAAGAGTGTGCTTGTGAAGAGAGTTTTGCTCAAAATACCTATCGTAACGAAAATGGTTAATTTGTTGTCACAATGCCTCTTAAAGATGATCCTAACACCCTAGGAAACTCTTACAATGTTGCTAAAGCTCGCTTCTTATCACTCGAACGTAGATTTCAGCGTGATCCAAACTTTAAGAAAGTGTATGTAAATTTTATGCTTGAATACGAAAGCCTAGTCACATGACAGAAAATACCATCACAAACAAACCTCACACAGGTGAAATACCTGAATATTTTCTTCCTCATCACGGCGTTATTAAAGAAACACGCACAACCAAAAGTTCAGAACTGTCTTTGACGGGTCAATGAACTCTAGTTCAGGCAAGTCCCTCAATGATTTGCAAATGATCGGGCCTACAGTGCAAAACGATTTGCTATCTGTCTTACTTCGATTCCGTCAGCATAAGTATATAATATCCGCTGATGTTGAAAAGATGTATAGAGCCATATTACTTAACCCTTTGCAACGCCAGTTGCAACAAATAATTTTTAGAGACGACCCCAAATTACCTCTAAAAACATACTGCTTAAATACAGTTACTTATGGCACAGCCTCATCACTTTCCTTTGCCACCAAATGCTTGGTCACTCTTGCAGATACAACTTCCGAAGACCGAGTTAAGAAGTCCATCCAAAATGACTTCTACGTGGATGATTATTTGAGTGGTTGTGATTCTATACCAAATTCGGTAGACCTAGCAAAATCTGTCGCCTCCATTCTGGCTACTGCCAAATTTGTTCTTCGTAAATGGAAGTCTAACAACATTCATATTTTGTCTCAAATTCCAGGAGCGTCGACGCAGCCACAAACGTTAGGGATTGCTGAGGGACAAAATATTTCATCTTAGACGTTAGGGTTGCAGTGGCTTTGTGAGCCCGACGTTTTGGGCTTCTCAATAGACATCGAATGCAATAAAAAGGTCACAAGGAGACACATATTATCCATTATTAGTCAGATCTTCGATCCTCTTGGCTTAGTTGGTCCGTGTGTAATAGAAGCTAAAACAATCATGCAACAATTGTGGATTTCTAATTGTGATTGGGACGTTGAAGTACCAAAACAGCTACGTGACGATTGGTTATCTATTGCAAGTACCTTGTCATGTCTAAATAATTTAAAAATTCCTCGCCGTGTTTTTGTAGATTCCACGATGCACGAACTTCACATTTTACTGATGCCAGCGAACGATCGTATGGCGCGGCAATTTATGCTAGATCGATAGACGATAAAGGTGAATACCATGTTCAATTATTGGTTTCCAAAAGCAGAATAGCTCCAATCAAAAATATAACTATTCCTCGTCTTGAATTAGCTGGCGCATTATTGGGCTCCAGGCTGCACACTAAAGTTCTAAGTTCTCTTACCCTTCCAATCACTAGATGTCGCTTTTGGTGTGATTCAACCATCATCTTGTGTTGGTTAAAGTCGAAACCGAGTCCCTTAAAACCTTTAGTTCGTAATCGGGTGAGCGAAATACAAGAAACAACTGCAGGTCACACTTGGGGATACACTGATACCAAACAAAATCCAGCTGACATAATTTCGCGTGGCTTGAGAGCTGATCTCATTGGTGATAGCTCATTGTGGTGGTCTGGACCAAAATTTTTATTTAAAGATGAAAGCTATTGACCAAAAATGTCCATTGATGTTAAACAAGACCTTTCAGAAGTTGTAGTCAAAGATCAACCTCAAGTTAGTTATCATACACAGGTCAATAACAACTCAATCGCAAATTTAATTCACAAACACTCTAATATTAATCGCCTACAGAGAATTTTAGCCTATATTTACAGATTTATACACAATTTTAAAAATCAAACCAACAAAAAGCCGGGACATTTACAACCATCAGAGCTATCTAGTTCATTAATTTCGATTACTAAACACGCCCAACAGGAAATGTTTCCCAATGAATATATTCTACTGTGTACAGGAAAAACATTGCCCCGCAGAAATAGATTAGTGGCTTTGTGGTGTCATTCGCTTAGGCGGCAGACTTGACAATGCTCCTTACGATTACAATGTCAAGCATCCCATCTTAATATGTAGTAAGCATCATTTTACCAAGTGTTTGTTTGAAAGGGAGCATGTCAAGCTACTGCATGCCAGGCCACAACTGCTACTAGCAAACATACGAAAAGCGTACTGGCCCTTAGGTGGTAGGAACTTATCCAAATGTATTGTCAGACAATGTGTTAAATGCTTTAGATATAAATGTCAAACAGTGCAACCTATAATGGGTCAACTGCCAAGCACTAGAACTATGTTAGAATTCCCGTTCTTGCATTGTAACGTAGATTATGCCGGACCTGTACTCCTGGCAGACCGCAAGGGTAGGGGATGTAAGCTTACAAAAGCCTATATATGTATCTTCATATGCCAGGCCGTAAAATGTACTCACATTGAACTCGTTACAGAACTCACCAAGGAGGCGTATATGGCGGCCATAAATAGATTCGTCTCTCGTCGTGGAAAACCTATAAGCATCGTGTCCGACAATGCCAGTACTTTCATAGGTACATGTAATGAATTGCAACGATTCCTACAAGAATCTGACATTTCGTACGATGTCGCTCAAAAGGGCATCGAGTTCTCATTTGTACCGCCATACACTCCTCATTTTAACGGTTTAGCTGAGGCAGCTGTACGTTCAACTAAAAATCACCTCAAAAGGTTACTTCAGATTACACACTTTACTTACGAAGAATTAGCCACCTGCTTGGCTCAAATAGAGGCAGTTCTAAATTCGCGTCCCTTGACCCCTATGTCCTCTGATCCTCTAGATTTAACAGCCCTAACTCCTGCTCACTTTCACTTTTTTTCGGTCTTGTCTGTCCCGCACCCACAGCTTGACAATGCACCCATCAGCATACGGCAACGATACCAACGAGTGGAACATATAAGGCAACACTTTTGGAACCGTTTTAATATGGAATATGTGTCTCTCCTGCAGACCAAAACAAAATGGACGCACCCTTCACTACAACAACTAACCATTGGCAGCCTAGTTATCATCAAAAACAAAAATCAACCACCACTGCTATGGCCTTTGGAGCGTGTCACAAAGGTTTATCCCGGCAGTGATGGAGCGGCACGAGTTGCAGAGCTGAGGACTGCGAAGGGAATCACAACTCGAGCCTTCAACAACATCTGCCCACTTCCAACTTCATAATTCAACCTGGGGGGGGAGGATGTCTGCGCATCGATGCACAACACTAGCTGGCGGGGGGAGGCGGGGGACGCGACCGCTGGAGCCGGCTGATGGGCGCGCGGCGAGCCACTACGACCAACGCAAGCGCAACGTAACCTACGCCCGTGGATCCATGTATTACAACATAATTATATCATAGTAATACAGTGCAATACCGGAAGACCGATAAACCAGTGTATACAGTCCACTCGTCATCATTACAGTCCGACATATAAGGACTCAACATACCTATGTTTATCAGCAGTCTGGTTACCACAGCTTTGCCGAGTTTGGGACCAAATGGCCGTGTGTGAGATGTGTGAAGTTAAAAAAAAATTGTTGAAACTGAACTAAATATGATGGTTCAAGTTCAAGCTGAAGAGGAAGGAGCAATCCAAGTCGGAGAAATTCCGATTGGTGTAAGTCTTAATGGAGTCGTTAACACATAAAATAATACATTACATAATTAAACAAAATAAGTTTTAAAAATGAGAGTTTCAAACATGTGTGTAACTTTAAGTATGAAAACCATTACAAGAATTTATTCACTGCATCAATTAAACCTAAACAGCGTCCGGTTTCTGACAGACTGATCAACGCAAAAATTAATTAATCGTATGTCTTTTCTGTAATAAGGCTCCAAATCCTACCCCTCGGATGTTTACACATATGCTAAGAACAAAAGTATTTTGATATTCCTGATTACGTGATTTAGATATTCTAGTTTTGTTATATATAACATTGCAGTTCGGTTACTGATTAGTCGTCTTCCACAGTGACATATGTAGCAGCAAGTCATCGTCAGCACTGCCGTTAGATAATAGTACCGAACCGAGACTAATGCGTATTATAATTGTTCCTTTATTATCCACAGTTCGACTCATTACGCAGAACATTCCTGAACAATTCCGGTGCTGTAATGAGCGCCCCGTTTAAATGTTCAGATATCGACTGACAAACGATTCGTATATGTCACTTAGTGTCTGTAAATATAACTAGTGGGTATTAGGACACGAACATGTTCATAGGTACTGGATCACCGGTAACGACTTACCGTCCGATAGGGCGTGTATGTAGGTGTCATTCTACTGTTTTAGCAAGGCGCATTTGCAGGGGGCACGCGCTACAACCTCTTTTTTTAGCGGGGTTTCACTATCCTGTCGCCATTTTATGTTCAGTTTTATATTTTATTAAATGTCACAATAAGTCCAGTTATTGATATTGGCCTTATTGTGCCATTTATGAAAGGACTATATTTAGGAAATGATTCACAGAAAACATATTGTCAAGAAAAACTTCCAACGACCCAAGTTACGCCCACAGTATTTTATTTTTACAAACGATAAAAGAATAAAGTATGGCTATACTGCTGCTATTGCAATATTACGAGGCAAGTTACAATGTTTTTTGTTTTTTTCTAACGACACAGCATAAGGGTTAACACGAAATTTGTGTTCGATAAAATCGCAAGAATAAAATCCCACTGCATAGCCTGGAGCTCTGGAACGAATAAGCTAAAGAAGAAGCTCTTAATCCAACGAATAAAAACAATTTTATTCCTTCTAATCTGCCTACTACACAGCTGCCGGAATGGAGCGCGCCCGACGCTGCCCGAGGTGGATCCTTTAAAGTCCACGTGTACGTAATTGCCTATACTTAACTTTTTTAAAATCAATTTTCCAACAGAACTGGAAGCAATTCCATAAACTTACCTACCTAATCTGATAATCTTGGAAAAAGCGAGCGAAATTTGGTGAAGTGCAATGCGCGATGTCTCACTATGCCTACCTATATGTACAGGTATATTATAGAATGGAATCACATTTATTTATACTTAGAACCCATAAGCAATATTTAAGTTTCTGAGCCATTCTTTTCATTATCATTTTAACTATTATTTCCGTACATTTGTCCCTTGTATTGGCTGGTGAAACAATTCTTTGAAAATTCCAAGACAGTTTGACTTGCTTCACTTTACTTAAGAGAGTACACGCGAATAAAACGTTTGCTTTTTACTGCTACCCGCATGAGGTATTATTGGTTGAGTCCGAAGTATAGATACACATATGTGCTTAGGTATTCTTACTGAAAAAGAAGGGGCTTATGAAGTTGCGCTACTAGTAAGGGACACCGAAAATTGGTTATTTCGAAGCATATATTGGCGTTTTTTTTTATTAAATGGCAAATCAAACGTTCCTTAGCTAGGTGTTACGCGTACCTAGATTACAACAAATTACGTCGATGTGAGGCTTGATTTCAAACGGTTATCCTTAAAAAGGATTGGAGCCGCTTGGATAGTAACTCCACCCCACCGAAGGCCGCTTGTAAGCTGATACATAAGATCGTCACTCCACAGTTTCAAGATTTTTTAAGCACCGGTAACCACTTAACACCGATTTGGGCATGTTCTTGTTTGCCATCTTCACTACATATTAGAAAACAAAGTCCCCCGCCGCGTCTATCTGTCTGTTCGCGATAAACTGAAAAACTACTGAACGGATTTTCATGCGGTTTTCACTAATAGACAGCGTGATTCATGAGGAAGGTTTAGGTGTATAATTTGTTAACGTTTTGTGTAAAGTGGTTGAAATACGATGATGATTGTTAAAGATGTCTCTACTTTGTATGTTGCTGGTAGTTGTATAATTACTTTAAAACTACCTGATGAGGTATTTCATTCGTTCAAAAACGTTCCATACGCAATCACATTTTATCAGTGTTCTGCTGAAAAAACGAGAAATAAAGTCGGGCGTTTGTTATTATTGCTTATTTTTTACTGCTATGCCAATTTTGTTTAACAACTTTTTGTATGAATAACTCAACATTCGAAACGAGAGTCGATTCCGGAACTTTACGATAAAGCCAGGACTCTGTTATAATCTAACTAGACTACGTGATAATTATGATGACGCATGAAGCCATCTACCGGAATCCTTGACAAATATTTTTGCTAAGGTCGTTTGTGTCACGTCTGAGCGTTAACATTCTTCGGCAAAGATTAGTAAATTGATAAATTACAAGTTCACAAAAGATTTAAATAAAAGTAAGTTTCTAATTATGACTACGTCCTAGTAGTTCTTTCTGAAATGTGTAACACTGACAACTTGACTTGACGTGATCAGTACATGTATCTGCGCATACATAGATAGATGGTGTTCTTAATAATTACCTTCTTTTAATGATACTGACCTTCATGCGTCCAAACCATGGTCAATTGTAATAAGCTGTAATCTTCATCCCTTAATTTTCCACCTTTAGAGATGGAATACTTTAACGGTATCGTAGTTAGACTGAAAGCCGACCCCTACTTAGCTGGGAAAAGGCACGGAGGATGATGAGAGATGGAATACTTTCTTCAAATTTCAATTGAACCAATCTTGATTACAACCAGTTCAATTAAAAAAATAATTAGGTATTGAAATCGGTTCACAAGTGGCACATCCTTTTGAGATCGATTAAAAACAGACGTGTCGCCCGTCCCATATGAAAACAGACGTGTCGCCCGTCCCATATGAAAAATATGAGTAAGATATAACAGAGTACGTGACAAAAACTGCCATATACATGTAACGAGATGAGACACCACGACGTATGTAGACAACATTACAGCTATTAAATACTGCTACCATTTCACTTCTCTACATGTACCTCTGAAGCTAAAACAGACAGGCTAAGTACGATTACCAAGAGAATTGTCCTTCATATACGTTCGTAATACGAATGAATCGCGCGAGCTTTTTACGTACCTATTTGCTTATCAATATGAAGAACAACCGCCAGACAGATCAGACAGATGTGTATTTGAACCTGTTAGTAGGCCGTTGGAATCATGATGGATGAATTATTTACCCCCACCGGCCCTCTAATTTCAAGGGTAATGTATACCAGGCCGGTAGGTATGGCCAGGCCAGGTTTCTTTGTGTCAATGACACTAAAACAAGGTCAGCATACAAGTTGCCATTATTATTTTTATGGACCTTCGACCTAAGGGCACTTGTAAATGTGATCAAGAACGTATTGCGGCAATTTTAAATATCTGTGGAGAAATATAGGTCGCAATCTTGCAGATCCGAGAGGTACTGTAACGACTTGGGCTTCTGCCATTTTAAATCCGTTCATCTGATGTATGTGGTTTTAAGCGATATCATTTCGCGTCAGCGCTACCTAATGTCTCGATATGAACGAGAAACGAGTGAGTTTTATCCGCTAGCGTATTCTTAGTGACATAGAATTTGCTTTTCAACTTAGAAGTGTTATTACATATACATTTTATTTTTGAATGTTTTATGAGGATTTGTTGAAAAACTTCAAATTTTTTATTCAATCAAAAAACCATCTCGATTAGTCATCTGTCATATTGAAGGCGTCGACATAACGATATGCCGAAGGAAAAGTCCTTTTTCTTTAAACACACGTGAAAGAAGTAGAAAAAAATCACGGTTCGCTCTTAGTGAAAATCTAATCAATCGTCATATTTGGTTATTCTGTATAAGTTATCAGACTCAGAGACACCAAAGGTAGGGTTTAAATTCAAAGACCAACGTCTACTACTTTGATTTTAAATTCATTACCGGGGTGTTTACATTTCAATTGTGAAAACCTAAGTGAGTTCGACAATTGTTTCACTAGTACTTCTAGTTTTTGTATAATATCAAGTAAGCGTTACGAACGGTGGCTCGATTTACGCGAGTGTCTCCCTCCCTCAGTTCTTAGGTGACGTCACAGCTAGACGGGTATCGTCGTCTTATTGACAAGCTTATTTCCGTCGCCGTAGACGTTTTAAACGTAGACTCGAAATGTTTAACTTTGAAAGGGTACGCTGCGTGCTCCCTTACATCCGGATCACACCGTGAATGTACTGACAGTAAGATTTTAAAAATATATGTACATCTGTCAAATAGACTTACATTTCCATTTTAGCTTGATACAGCTCTAAATAAATAAACAAGTAAGGTTTTAAGAAATATCTACCATTGGAATACGAATTCAAAATGTGCGTCAGGATTAGCAAAATTCTGTTACGTTTTACGGGTTGTGTACATTGCAGTTCGTTTCGTTTGGAGTTACCCTTTACGTATAGCTCTGAAAACCAACTGAATTCTCCAATTAGCATTTGCCAAACGTAATGAACTTAAACCATTTCACACTACGTGAGGTAATCAGTTCCTAGGAAGTAAAATATTTAATTAAACCAAAACCCAACACAAATCTCTGGTCACTATCAGAAATATGAACTACCGATACGATACCGAAGTATGAACGGGTAAGATTCTGATGGTGGATGCACTAAATAATAGTAAGTAAGAAAGGTCGGTAGTGGTAGTATATCATAAGAAGTACACCAGCTACGCTTCAACAATAATAATTGAGTTATAGTCAATAGACTACCAAACTTTTTACGTTTACATGGGAGAGCCATGCTTAGGCACGTATGGGCCGGCTCGACTCCGCTTGATACCACGGCCTCACAGAAAACCGGCAGTGAAACAATGCTTGCATTGCTTTTTGCCGCGTGAATGAGGTTACCGGAGGCCCTAGCCCTTCCCTCTCCCCTATTCCCGTCCTTCCCCTCTCCCCCCTCTTCCCGCTCTTCCCCCCTCTCCCCTCTTCCCACTTTAAAAGGCGGCAACGCACTCGTGACTCTTGAGTTACAGGTGCCCATGGGCGGCGGTAGTCATTTACCATCAGGTGACCCGTCTGCTCGTTTGCCCCTTATACCATAAAAAAAAAAACTTAGGTGCAGCAGTTTTGTAGATTTTGAAAATTTTCTTATTTTCAAAATCTACTAATCTCTCCTCCTACTATAAGACACTTACTATGGCTATTATAAGCGGTGGTTTTTAAATCTTTAACTAAATCAAACTTTAACAAATACAATCTTAGCTTATTTAAATCTATAAAAAGTCTCTAACTGAAAATTTGGTCTAAAATCCAGGTACAAAGTTAGCCTGCAGACATTTCGCGTGGCCCAAATTATCTGCTAATACTGAGAAAATGTTCTTATGATCTGTTCACCTGGTGCCGCAAATTGGATCTATGCTATTTTGGGACTTAACTCGAGCCAAGGTCGAACACGGTAATTCTTTTAAAATTACCTCGCCTTATGAAATACTTTTGCAGACTTTAGGAGATAAATTAAATTTATAGCTAAATGTAGATTTAGGTTTTAAATCTGTACGTAGTTGACGTTAACAAACCGAAAAATGTAAACGTTCGTGCAATGAGTATGCTGTCGAAAAGTTTACAAAAGACTGCAAGCATTTCACAACGGTCGTATGTACATTACATATACATATATCTACCCAATTGAATCCATTGATTAAATTGAGTATATAGATATCTTAAAAGGACAGTTTTTGTTTTCGAATAAAAATTTGGCAAGCTGGTCCACATAATGGTGTCATTTTCACCTCAAGAGCCATGTGTGGATAACACGGGAGTGTTCTGTAGGGTGGTAACAATACAGAATATCTTCTTCTTCTTTTCTTCTTTTAAAAAGACAACTCCCGCATTAGGAATTACTCCTGTGTCGCGGGGGACTTTACAAACATACAAGCAACGGACACAAAGAACACCCAGACTTAGGTGGGAATCGAACCCACGACCTCTGGCTCAGTAGTCAGGGTCACTAACCACTAGACCAACAGGCCAGCCAATCTACTAGGTTCAAAGGTCAAAGGTATCAATATCTACTAGGTTCGTCCCAGCCCTAGTTAGCCGCAGTAGTCTCTACAGGTTCTTATCCAATATGGTGACTCAGAAACATTATTTTATACTACATCATTATACAGAATCTTGTCAGTTATGTGGTAGGTACACTCTAATCTATCCTGTGTAGCGGGTAGTGTGCGAGCAAACAGCAGGAAGCAATACAAGCAACAGCGGCAACGGACGTCGAGTGCTCTTTATTATGCTAATTACGAGGTGTAGTGGAATGAACGCCGGACAAACCGCTGCCAGTGCTCCAATCAATTAATTGCTCTAGACCGTGTAGTGTTGTGCAGTAGACCGCGCTCCCCAGCTCTAAATGCACCAGGCGCCGCGGCCTTTACACGACGGTTTCTTGCCATCTCTTCCAAGAATTCGTCTTAATTATCAAAGAAGTAATAGATAAAGGCCGTTCGTTGAACGCATTTATTCCGTTAATGTCGACTTCTCACAATTGTAAACTGTTCATTGCGAGATTCACTATTATCCTAATAAAACAAACATTTCAGTAGAGATATAAATACAACGTTAATTACGCATTGACTCATTGAGTCCATTAAACAAATACGTAATTTTGAGCTTTAGCAGTTATAGGCCAATTCCAAACCTAACCATTTCCTTTGTAATTAAAAATCTAACCAAAACATATCACTGGCATGCACATGGCTTAGCTTAATTAAATAAAAAACTAATGATAGACAATTTTTTGGCACCCATTGAATAATGTTATTCGTAGGACGAGTCCCAAAAATATAAATAAATGTTTTAGAGAATGTGGAACAAATAGATTACACGGAAGGCACAGACAACTGTAATGTCGGCCTTATTTAATAATGAGTGCAATTTGGTCGCCAAACCGGTCGGTTCGGCGCGGGCGGTCGACGGCGGGGCGAGGGGCGGTGGTTTTGGCGCTGCCTAAAACAATCACAAGGTAATTACCACATGTACAACTCAACGTACAACACGGACACGTGAGCGCGCACGTACAGGGTTGCCACGCACTACCATAGACTCAACAATTTGTGTTCAAATAATATGTGCCATAGGTTTGGTTAAATATACATTAAAGTCTAACAATAAAAATGATATCACCCTTGAAATTGCAATCAAAAACCATATTCAAAATAAGCAGCTCTTACATAAAAATTAAAGTTTAAAGTCTACAAGTACGTGTCTTCAACCAACATACATAGTACTTCAGTTTAATTGTAATGCTTTATTATATATAACTACGTTGTCGTACAAGCACACGGCCCGACTGATGTTAATGAAATACTGAATAACAACTAATAATTTGCTATTAGTGCTAGTTAATCTTCTTGTTAGTTCTTATTATGTATTGTATATGTATATCTCTCTCACTCACTTTGCTTTCTTCTAATAATTTAAATGGACTTGAGACTGGAAATATGAATGACAATAAATTATAACTTGCAGGGTTGCCACCCTAACGCTCTTTCACACATACAAGTATATGAATCCCCTCTGTCCCCACACACACATGAATCATGGTTAACACTAAGCTGCGCGACGCCACCATCTGATTTACTACAAATTATTCACAGTTTTAGCCTTTAGAGGGTTAATTGGTAAACAATTGTGATGCTTTGCTATAGATTTATGAAACTATGAAACTTGTGAAATGAAAGTTATGACACAATAGCCTCTGATTTAGTTAATGAATTACTGCAACGGTTTCTGTTAATTCATGAATTATGTCAACACAAGCTTCTTTTTAACAGACACGCTATATCAATGCTAAATTACTCGGGTAAAATAACAGTGAGAATGATTTGATTAAAACTGAGTTGTAAAAACATATATAGTTTTGTTAGGCTTAATATTAGCTTGGCCTCTTTATAATAGAATATTACAACACGACATTATTACTAAAATTCTTTATTGTTTAATTTGGCATGGGGTAACCAGAGGCGTGCATTGCATATAAACAATGAAGTAGTGCCTGTTTCAGGTGAGATACTCGGTGTCGTCTATTAAATTAATTACTTAATGAGTTGTGGTTTGTAATTTCAGCCAATTAAACGGTGCCCGATCCTAGACAGAGGAGTGCAATGCGCACCACTACTGAAATTACAAATGTAACGTTAACGATAAAATATAGATAATGTAACAGAAGGAACCAATGGATGATTAATATAAACTATTATAGACTATTGGTATTGGTGAAGGGCTCTGTTTCCGCATTTAGACTCATAGATGGTCCATTATGCGTTCAGATAAGCTGACTAGTTGAGCCAGCCTAGCTCCTTCCAGAAGCACAGAAGCCTCCTGGGGCGTTCGCAGGCTTCTAGGAGCGATCTCGCACCTGCGAGGATGTTTGCCCGTTGTGTGGCCACTCCCTCGCACTCCAGGATAACGTGGGCGGCCGTTTCCTCCGCGTCGAGACATCCTCTGCATAGAGGACTGTCTGTCGCACCGATGGTGAATAGGTGCCGGTTTAGGGCTAAGTGGCCCGTAATAGTCCCTACAACTATTCTGATGTCGAGTCGGTTAAGACTGAGCAGTCTGCAAGTTAAACGTGGTGAGACCTCCGTCAGCACCAGTTTAGATTGCCTACAGCCCGGTGTGACGACCCAACGGCCGTTGTGCGCTTCACGAGTCCGTTGTCTTACCCATGAGCGAAGTTGATTAAAGGGAAGTGGCAGTAATATAGTTGGGCCTGCCACTGACGTTGCGGATCCCTTCCTTGCCAGCTCATCGGCGGCGTCGTTCCCTAATGAATTGCCATGCCCTCTGATCCATTGCAGAATCACCCCATTGGCAGAGGCTAAACGCTCTAGCGTCTGGTGGCATTCATAAATGAGACCGGAGTTAATGGTGTTGCCCTCCAGGGCTCTTAAGACGGCCATACTGTCTGACAGTATTCGGATGTTGTACTCCTTTATACCTTTTGACATGACCGCAGTCGCGGCGTAGGTTATTGCAACACACTCGCATTGAAATATGGAGCTGTGTTGACCGAGCGCCAGTGATATTTTTATATTTAAATCTTGTGAGAAAACTCCGGCTCCAGTCCCTGACCCCATCTTGGAACCATCCGTGTATATTCGCACTTCATGTATGCCAGATTGATCTCGGTCGTTTTCAAGTAGTTGTATTTGATACTTCCTCTCAAAGATATGTTGTTTCGGGATCCTGTCGCATGGGGCAGCGATTAGTGGTTGATATTCCACTACTTGATTCCATAATTTTATATGGGGACCCTCTCGGTTATACCACAGACCCAACAGTTTAAGTCTGATGGCTGCCACAGCTGCCTCCTGTTGTATGAACAGGTCCAGTGGGGCTAGATCAAGAGCCACCTCAAGGGCAGTTGTGGGAGTTGTGCGCATGCAACTAGTGACGGCAGTACATGCTAGTCTCTGGAATTGCTGTAGTTTGTTTCTGACAGTGCTTAGCTCCGTTCTCTGCCACCAGGCAATAGCACCGTATGTGATGATTGGCCGTATAACCGTTTTGTACAGCCATAGTGTGATTTTCGGTGATAGCCCCCAGCTTCTGCCGAGGAGTCGCTTGCATTGGCAGAAAATAATGCAGGCCTTATTTAGTTTTGCGTCCAGGTGTCTGTTCCATAGGAGTTTACTGTCCAGTATCACTCCTAGATACTTGACCTCCTTGGTAAGGGCTAGACGGGTGTCGAATAGTTTAGGTAGCCTCAGTGCTCCTAAACTTCGTTTATTTGTGAACATAATCATCTCCGTCTTTGTCGGGTTCACTGTTAGGTTGTGTTTTTCGCACCACTGTTCTACGACCTTCAAAGCCGACCTCATTTGGTCGCATACCACACTCTCAAAGCGGCCACTGATGAGGATGGTCAGGTCGTCCGCATAGCCCACTGTGAAGAACTTGCGGTCATTGAGCTGGATAATGAGCTCATCGACCACAATGTTCCATAAGAGAGGTGAGAGGACTCCACCTTGCGGACATCCTCTGGCCACCACCCCTCTCGATGTGTTATTTACAGTAAATTGTATAGCTCTGTATCTAAGCATGCTGTCGATCCACCCAGCAATTGTGGAATCGACCCCATGTCTTGACAGAGCCTGGCTTATGCTGGTGAAGCTGGTTTTGTCAAAGGCACCTTCGATGTCGATGAAGGTTCCTAGGGTTGATATTTTGTTTTTTAGATTGCCCTCTATATATGAAACGACTCGATGTAGGGCAGATTCTGTTGATTTGCCCATCGAATAAGCATGTTGGTTGGGGTTCAAAGGGTAGCTGACTAGTGCAGTGCTCCTGATTTCCCTGTCTATTAGTCTCTCCAGCACTTTAAGTAAGAATGATGTGAGACTGATGGGTCTAAATGATTTCGGTTGTGTGTAATCTCCTTTGCCGGGTTTGGGGATGAAGACTACTTTGACTTCTCTCCATTTCAAGGGGATGTAGCGGTGAGCCAAGCAGCTTACGTAGATGATCTGGAGATGATCTATTAAAGACCCATCACACCATCTTAGCAGGCCTGGGAAAATACCGTCCAATCCTGCCGCTTTATATGGAAGGAAGCTATTGATCGCCCAATTTAATTTTTCATGATTCACGATTTTATGGGCAGTGGTCCAGTCTGAATCATCTGGTGTATTTTCCCCACTGTCTTCCCATGTGTCCTTCTCATTTGATATTCGACATCCTGGGAAGTGAGTTGTCATTAACAGTTCTGAGGTCTCTGAATCTGTTTTTGTATAAGTCCCATCAGGTTTTTTCAAGAAGCCAAGGCTGTGACCTCTTTCACAGCTCAAAATGTTTTTGACTCTGTTAGCCTGATTGTTGTTATCTATGTTAGTACAGAAGCTTCTCCAACATTCACTTTTTTCTGGTTCTGATCCGCTTCTTGTAGTGATGTCGGGCCTGCTTATATGCTTCCCAATGTTGGTCAAGTCGAGAGTTCTTTGCTTTATTAAACAACTTTCTAACCTTGCGGCGTAGTTTCTCGAGTTCCGGTCCCCACCAGTAGTGTTTACTGCATGGTCCAGTTCTGGGGGTCGAAAGTGGGCATGTCTGTTCAAAGCAAGTGATCAACGCAGTAGTAAGGTTGTCTACATGGTTATCAATATCCGCTGTAGTCCCGTAAGCATTTGGCAGTTCGATGTTTTTTAAACAATCTGCGGTAACTTGCTCATACTTACGTACCTCCATCTTGCGAGGATTTCGTCTGGGTTCGGGCGGTGTGAGAGTCATCTTTAGGTTAAATTTGATCCAACGATGATCCGAGCACGACGCCTCATCCGAAACATGCCAATCCGAAATATGTGTTGACGCGTGCTCACTGGCTAGTGTTAGATCTATAATTGTTTGGGCTCTCGATGTGACGAATGTTGGTTCTGAGCCGTTGTTGATTATGTTTAGTTTAGTGGTAAGTAAGAAAGAAACAAATTCCTCACCTCGTTTATTGTTGGTCTGGCTGCCCCATAGCACGTGATGTGCATTGGTGTCAGCAGCGATGATCAGCTCTAGTCCCTCCCGCTCGCAGTTACTTACTAGCGCGGCCAGTTCAGGGGTGGGGATGTCTGCGTCGCCCGGCAAGTAGGCCGACGCCATCACCACATCGGGTAGGCCTGAGGAAGGTTCCCTGATTCTGATGGTAGTTAGGTCTCTAGAACAGAACTCGGTCATTAGGGTTGTGTTCGCATGTTTCGGTGTGAAAATACATGTACGCGGGTTATCAATAGTAGTGTCAAGAAGTAATTTACCTCCAATGTTGCTTAGACCGCAAATCCTGCCCTTCCTAATCCACGGCTCCTGGATTAGGGCTACGGTCATGGTGTTGACCTCCAGCATTCTGCGCAGGTTAGCCGTTGCAATCTGGCTATGCTGGAGGTTGGTTTGAAGAGCGAAAAGGTTATGGATGAGGGGAGCTGGCAGCACCATCATCGCTGTCCAGTAATTCCTCATCCAGATCGCTCTCTTCCTCCTTAGAGAGACTCTTTGTTGGCGAGTCCTCCTTCGGTGGGCTGATCTGGACGCTTGACCCTTTGCTGGGGCCAGGTTGGTCTTCACCTTGCGCGCCGCTGCCTAGGTCTCCAGAGACCTCCTGGGACTTAGCCTCAAGGTTCGGCTGCGGTTGAGGGCGGTCATCAAGGAAGCGAACGTAGAGATTACCGAATTTATAGTAAACTCTACGCTCGCTAGCCCTGAGTTTTGACGCGTCCTCTTCCGGTATGCCGAGCACCAGGAACAGACTCTTCTTCTCCTCCTGGGGCTCGGCATGGTAGAGTGCCCAATTGGACACGTTATATTGGCTGTTTTGACACGTCAGCCGCCTGCGGATGCGGTCCAACGTGTCCTCGGGACCCACCTGTGGCACCAGGAGTCCCGCCTTGATGCGCTTCGGAATCTCGGACTGTCGTTTGACGATCAGTCTGGTTCCGTCGCGCGGTGCTGGTACCTTGACCACGGCTTGTCGAAGCCACTGAAGGGCATAGTCATCATTGCACCACATCTTGAGGACGCCCTCACTATGGAAGGCCTTCCCCCTGAATTGTGGCGCAACGAAGTGGCCGCCGGATGCACCGGGCGCGAAGATATCGTCGTCCAGTACATCCTGCAGCCGACCCTCAACGGCTTCGGCCTGCTCTTTGGTCAGGTCGTGGTACGGCTCCATCATTACGGCGACGCAGTAATCGTTTGACTTTAAGGCATCGGAGTAGCTGGTGGAGCCTTTGGTGGTGAGCTGGGATTTTTGACGCTTGCCATTGTCCGGTGGAGTAAAGGAATCGTCTGGACGATTCCTTTTGGTGGGTTTCGACTGGCCTGAAGGCTTACCCGCTTGGTTAGCGTTCCCAGCTTGTTTGGCCCGTCCAGACCGATCCTGCCGTGGGGATGCATTCGCGGCAGCAGGCTTCGTGGCAGTCGGTGGCGTCCCCGTAGGAGCAGCTTTTCCCTCGGCTAGGCTACTGCCTTTGCCATGGGTTGGCGCATCACTAACGTGAACATCGTGGGGCCTTGCGGTCCCTTCAGCAGCTTCAAGCTGCTTACTACCACCTTCTGCCAGACGCCGCGTTCGCTTTGCTTCCGCCCGGGTTTTCGCCCTTCTGGCCTTATGGGTCTGGTTGGACGGGGTCTGTTTTTTGGGGACCCTCTTCTTCTTCACGCCCACAAGGTTCCAGCAGGGTTCATCCTGGTTGGATCCTATGGACATGGGCATTGCTGCCTTCAGAGATGAGAGGTCGATGGTTGACCTTGGCATTTCACTCTGGTTGTTCACCTGAGGAATTACCGGTGTTTTGGATGGCGCTGCATTCGGGTTATCCGCCCGAGAAGCTGCCGTTTTGGAGGATGACGCTGCATTCGGCTTATTCACCCGAGAAGCTGCTGGTTGGCTATTCGGCGCACCACCTGGGTTATTCACCCGGGATGCAGCCTTGAAAGGTTTCCTGGAAGGAGAATTAATATTAGTTTTATTATCCATTAGTGATTGGTTTTAGATTCGTCTCTTCGTTCTTCCACCCTCCTTGGAGCCCTCAAGTGGGGACGTCGCGGCAAAAGGCACGCGGGCGCCAGAAGTAACGAAGAGATATAGAGCTCCTACCCTAGCAGAAAACAGGCCGAACTAGGCAGAATGACACATGGTCGTCCCGCCCGTCGTCTGCCCCCACCAGGAAAGAGCTCTCGCCTGGCGGCCCTCTGACGGGTCGTCGCAGCCGATTGACTAAAGGTGGCTAGCCTCCAGCCTCCCGTGTCAGGAGAAATCCGGGCCAAAGCAGTGTGTTGCCTTTCAGCTCAACTACCAGGACACCTTCTTCCCCCCATACGGGTCCCCGCATACGGCACAAACATGCGGGTGGTTGCCCCTCCCCCCCCCCTCACCATCAGTCTTAGTTGATGATGAGTCCGCAGGTATCAACCACTTACTACCCGCAGAGGGTTTGCGGAAGGAACTGTAGGATGGGTAAGGTATGTAGAGGATGGAATTGCGACTGGATGTTTCGGTTACTTCTGTTTCATAGGGAACCAGATCAAAAACAGGCGGCAACCACGGGAAGGAAAACTCTCCAGACTTGACATGGGGATCTACACGACCTGCGCTCGCTCCCATGGCCATTCGCCGTGCACATCCTCCGGACAGGAGGGCATGCCAGGGCTGTATCTGTTCCAGGCGATCGAGGCCTTTTGGAACAAACCCAACCCCGCCCACTATTATAGACTAAAATAACTTCTGTTATGATACACGTCAGACAATATTGTTGTACCTATCACAAACACCTGTATATTAGATGGCTAATCAAATGTTATCTATCAAATCAGCTCAGATACTCGTCCTAAGATTCTACATTGTCATCCCAGAGAGACTGTAGTTAAGCTCTTGAAGCTGTGAAATGCTCCCTAATTCAGTGATTTTCTTAAGTTCACATGACACTCTGCTTTGGCTTTATATTGAGTAGTTCGTTTATCTATTGTCCAGATCGGGATATCTCTTATATATTTATTTTATTTAATCGCATACATTTTGTTTGTCATACTAAGCGCTTCGTTCCACATACTATCACTAATATCACTGATAAATTATCTATATCTATTAATGCGTATATTGTCTGCACGCCGTGAATACCTAGAGAATTTTTATTAAAAAAAAAAACCTTTTCGGCGGGCTGTGCTGGCTGCTGGGCATGTATATTGCAGTGTATAGTTGTCATATCAAGTATATGTAAATGTGTGTATTAGCGTGTCGCTTAAATAAACACATTTCATTATAATATATGTAGTCCCAAGCACATATTATATATTTACGCCATGAGTGTACAATAAAATCTTTTCTGGAAGTAGCTGAAAATATCACGTAAATATCCCGGCGAGACTCAGATAATAAAGAGGTACGGCTCGCTACTTGTATACTACAATATTGTATCAGACATAGTGATCTCTCGCGTTTACTTTAATCCTCATATTCAATAATTCAACACACACCCAGAGATTCAGCGTTAGTGACGACAAATATTATATCAAAAGAAAAATGTGGCTTTGAATGCAAATTCTTTTAATATACAATATTTTCTTTGCAGCGATTTGATCTCATTACTGAGCGACTTTTGATGTAGGTACATGAATTACACATGATTATAATATGTGTGTTAATATATTTTTTTTGAAAAAATAATCGGCGGGAAATCGCTTGTCAATTGTTTTTTGTCACAAGTTGAAGTTCGTTGTCCGTAGCAAAAATGAAATTAACGCGAAAAGATTATAGGGCGATGATTTTTTATGGTTTTAAAAGTTCACTGACTCCCCAATACTGCACTGCTCGTCTTCAATATGCTTTTGCGATGGAAGCACCTCATTTGAGCACCGTAAGGCGTTGGTACGCAGAATTTCATGGCCGTGTTTCTCTCTATGATGAAATTCGTGAAGGTCAACTGAGAGCACTGAGGAAAATGTGGCTACTGTCAGGAAACTAATTGAAGAAAACCGGCGTATCACCTATGAGGAGATTCGAGGACATTTTGGGGATTGGTACGAACCAAATTCAAAAAATCTTACATCCACATTTAAAAGTTAGAAAACTTTGATGCCGTTGGATTCAACCCGGTGTAAAAAAATGTTGTTGAAGTACGGTCACGGACGTTGATGAAACATGGATATACCATTACATGCCGGAAAGAAAGAAAGCAACAGTCTTCTGTATGGGTGTTCTTAGGTGACAGCAAACCAACAAAATTGAGGCAGGCGAGAAACGTAGGGAAAAAAATTTTTGCCACTTGAAGAACCAAAGACACTTAATGCTAAGTGAAAGAAAAAAAAACGTTTATTGGCACACATATTATAAAATACAAAATATACCTTTTTATTAATTACCTATGTGAATAGAGTGCCAAAGGGCCAGCAACTCAACATAATGTTGGGTTAGACCCAACGCTGAAACGGCAAAAATAAGAAATTAAGAAGAATTAGAAAAAAGTTAAATATTGATATTACATGCAAAGAGGCGGCAATAAAATGCTACAAAAAGTTTTTGTTTTATAATATAATGTTAAATATAAATTCAATAAATGTATATAATATAAATTTAACCGAATATTAAATTAAAAGACATATTACAATGAACTTAAATAGCAACTAGATTCACGACTGACTTAGTCTGACTGACTCCTACTCCTAACAATTAAAAAGTTTATAAAAGAAATTGCAACCATTTGCAAGCACCATTTCCAAGCAGCCGGAAGAGGCCGTGATAGCTTTCAACCAGCACGTGAAAAACATGCCCCTAGTGGTCTAATGATCCTCATGATTTCAAAAATGGTTTGACCCTTATTAGTAGGATTACTGCATACTTCACATCAGATACAATCACGTCGTGTTCCCGAATGGGTAGGCAGAGACGCATTAAAAACACCCAAATTTGGCCAACTGTAATTTGGTCCCAGTCACGTAATAGGGGGCAATCCTATTAGCACCCAGGCACTTTGGAAATTAAAGATGGGAAAATTTTTCAGTATATTAAAAGAGAAAGGTAAACAAGAAGCGGAGGCAGTGGTAGAAAAGTATATTGCTTATACGGATGAATAGAGGAGTGTAATCAATAGCTCAAGCAGGTCACGGTCGCAATCCTGGAATTCGAGCTGGCTGCAAGTCCAAGCCCTCTCACTTACTGAAGTACTACTTGTTATATTGAACAAATAGGTAGTCTTATTGACTTCGTGTTTAATATAATGTACTAAATAAAAAATTAATAGATTCTAGATGCTATAATATCTAGTGATATTCACATGAATAACGTAAAAGTATATAGATACCGTAATAATTTTGTATTTAGATAACATAGAAGTATATAAACAAAAAAACCTTATGAATAATAATAAGTAAGGTAAGATAAGATAAGGAATATAAAATAAGCATAATTGTATAGCTTACTGCAGGTGTTAGGAGTTTTTGGTTTGAGTTTAGAACACTTTTTTATTTGTTTCTTTTTACCAGAGTTATTTGCGTTATCTAGTCGAGAAGGTACTTTGGACGCATATTTAAATCATCACTCATACATTAGCTACATTTTTTTCAATGGCACGTTAGAGATCTCTACCACTTTTTAACTAAGTAGAAAATTGTCGCCTTTTTTTGTTTTGTTTTAAATTAGTAGCATTATTGTTATATAATATTTATTTTTAGATAGCTTTCCACTCTTTATTTTATCTGTGGTCAACGTCAAAGGCCTTTGACACTGTCTCTGTTCCCATCATTCTAAATAAACTAGAAGCAGTAGGAGTACGTGGTAAAACTCATACTTTATTTGAAAGCTTTCTTTCCAAAAGAACGCAATGTGTTAAGGTGGGAAACTACATTAGCACTGAAGTACAAATGGAATACGGGGTGCCGCAAGGTAGTCTACTCAGTCCTCTTCTCTTCTCCATCTATGTCAATGATCTCTGTAGCCTTAACTTATCCTCTACCCATATAATAACGTACGCTGATGAGACAGCATTGATAACATATGGACATGATTGGCACATGACAAAGAATGCCGCAGAATCTGCACTAAGGCAGGTGGGAGTTTGGTTGGCCAGAAATAGTTTGACGTTAAATGTGGAGAAAACGAAATTCGTCACTTTCGGACTGCGTCTCTCTACTCTACCACTGGAGTCTTCTTTTATTATTAAAGCCCATGAATGTTATACTCAAATTCATAATGGTTCATGTCCCACCGTGGCCAGAGCTCCGGTGGTGAGATATTTAGGACTGCAACTGGACTCCTGCCTGTCCTCGAAATACCATATACAGTCGTTGTCTTCGCGCATTAGGAAACTTATGTACATCTTTAAAAAGTTGAGAACATCGGCTAATGTTAATATAATGAATATGGTGTATAGTGCCCTATGTGAATCAATTATAGGCTACTGTATAACTGCATGGGGAGGAGCAGCAAAAACTGTCATCATAGAAGCTGAAAGAGCACAACGAGCTGTAATAAAAGTACTCCTTAACAAGCCGTTCCGTTATCCTACCAAGCAGCTGTACTCGTACATGGACTATGGAGTGCTCACGGTCAGACAGCTTTTTATTCATCGCACCACCTTGCGCAAGCACGCTACCCTCCCCTTAAACACTAATAGCCCAAGTAGAAGAAGGAGACCAAATCCGGCATTTCCTAAAATTCACACATACACAACATTCGCACGTAGACATTACCTATACCTAAGCACGCTCATATATAACCAACTAAACATCAAAGTTAACATACACTCTTTAAATACACACCACTGCAAAGATCAAATCAAACAATACCTCCTAACACTAAATTATGATGAAATAGAAGATCCGATTAAATTACCAGCTATTTTACTTTCAAACTTACAATTTAACCACCAAACCACAGGAACATAGTTATACACTTATTTCAACTAATATTCTCATTTGTTTACAGTCTAATATAATACAAGGCATATTCTATTACGCTAACGGTATTATAAGTTCATAACCTTACACATGCACCCTCACACACACACTCACATTACCTATCACACATCTACTCTTACCTACCCACCCTCAAACACACACACACATATATATAATTATATATAATGTGTATATATAAGTGTATGTATATGTGTATGTGTATGTATATGTATATGTGCACATTCTTCTCTCTTACTTTATCTCCATGGTTTCAAACATTGTTAAACAACAACCACTTTTACAAACATACATGAACACATTACAGACGGATTTATGACTCCCATAACACAGGATATTCCTAGCATGGGGGTCATTGGTCAATCATTATTGAGTACGTGCTGTTTTTAAGTGCATTAATTAATGTGACAACTGTATGCATGTTTAAAGGAAAAAAATAAAGTTATAAAGTTAAAAATAAAGTTATTTTTTTAATTTTATTCCAAATTTCACATTGCTGTATGGATATGTTATCTCTTCACGAATTGATATATAGAAAATATAAATATCCTGGGACATATTACACGTCGCTGTCTAGGCCCAAACTAAGCAGAGCTTGTACCCTTTGTCGGTACTAGAACACGGATAAACATGCATAGATATTTACTAATTTTATTTCAAATAATTCTAAAGTAAGCTCATTTATTATATACTACTATAACATCTTATTTGAATGTGAAGAAATAAATAATGTTACTTATTTGTGGATGCCTCTCATTAAGATAAAAACCTTACAAGTCTAAAAATGTGATGGGCACCAGGGATTGACTCTAAGTCCGTATCTCTTCATGTTCATAGTGAATGTTCCGACATGGGACATACAGGAACAGACACCTTGGCGCCTACTGTTTGCAGACAACATTATGGTAATTGGTGAGAGGTGCGAGGTCCAGAAAGGCTGAAGTGAAAAATTGGTACAACATACACTAGAGAATGTTGTCTTCAAAATCAGAACCATGTTTTGTGAATTTAGTGGTCTCTCTAGGCCTAAAACCATTCCACACTCCAATGAAATAGCGATACTACGTAGTCGACTCTAACTCCGACAGCATTATAATAGTATTTTATAATTATTTTGTAACATTCATTGTTCAAAATTGCATCTTATTCAGTTACAAAAAAGCGCAACTAATTCAAAACTTCGTTACAAATAAATTTAATTTAATGAAATTGAATATTAATAAAAACATCTTAGTCATGTATTCACCGCCCGAATTTCTCGTGGTATGACTGCTGATTTGTGGAACATTTGCCTCGTTCACACTACCAATGGCATTGAGATGTCGCCCAAAGAGTTAGTGCCGTGTGCACAAAGCAACCAGCGTCCTCATTATTCAAAAGTTGTGGGGCGATTATCTAGAGACACGAAAGTCCTGTAAATCGCTCATATAGCATCGACTTTTGATATGACCAGTGACCCGGAGATATCGCAGGCGACGTTGCTTGCAACTTGACGCGACACGTTTATTTTAATTTGGGCGACAAAGTCGCAGGACAAATGTTCTCTAGTGAAAGCGGGGCTTTTAGAATACATGTGTGTGAAGCGAGGCGCTAGGACGCGGTGCGATTCGATCGCGCTAGTGCCTAGTTGTGATTATGTAAATCAAACCGATAATATAATTACTTCCGTGAGAGCGAGCGACGCGCGACGCATCGCACTTTATACACGGTGTGCTACGTTCCGGAACGGAGCGGTAAGGTGCGACTCCGTGCGTAAATAATTACCTGGCCACAGAGTTGTGTGTGTACACACATTTATTGTGAGGACATTACTCTCTGAGTATGTACGAGTATAAGCAACTCGTAAGCATTTTGATTATGTGAACATTAAGAATACATGATATTGGTACGCAAAAGGTCACGAGTTGCCTTAGCAAACTACACTTAGTTTTGGACTGGGGACTATTTCTATTGTAAATTTTTTTTTATTATGACACGTCAGAATGACCTCAAACCGATGGAAAGCTTGAGTGAGGTCTAAAGACTGAGGTAAACTCTTTTATAAACTCTACAGTGTTAAACTGATATTATAGACCACCTATAAGCTAAAACATTGATGACCAAACGATTCTCAAGTCTTTTAATTGTATAATACAGTAAAACTAACAATCCCATTGAAAACATCATCTTCCGCGCCTTTTTCCCAACTAAGTTGGGGTCGACTTTCAGTCTAACCAGGATACGGCTGAACATCGATATTTTACGTGAAGCGACTGCCATCAGAACGAGATGGAGATTTGAGTTATCAACCCATATCGTGCGGTGTTACGCAGGGGTCTGTTCTTGGACTACTCCTGTAATACATGGGATACGACTGGGCCCTTCGGGATGACTTCCCCCCTTGGCTGGGCGTAATCTGTTATGCCAACGACACTTTCAGGGGGGAGCCTTTCTGTTGGTTTTAACTTACACCACATCAAATACCTGGGCCTGATCCTTGACGGGAGATGGCGCTTCGACGAGCACTTTCGACAGCTTGCTCCAAAGCTGATGGCGCTGCGTCCGCTCGGTCCAGATGTCTTATAATAAAAGCTGTTCCCATATGGGAAATGGGAATGGGAAATTTATATGGGAAATAATAGGAGGGCCTATTTTAGGCGCAGTACGGCGCACCGTGTGGTTTTAGTAATAATAATAATAACTTCACATCTTACATGCAGCCATCTAATCCCAAACTAGGCAGAACCTGTACTATGGGAACCAGACCGCTGAAAAACATACTTATTTATTTCTAAATACATACATATTATAGATAAATTACACCCAGACACAGAACAAATTTTAATGATCATGCTCATCACACAATTATTTGTCCTGAGTAGGAATCGAACCCACGACCTGTGGCTCAGCAATTAGGGTCACTAACCACTAGACCAATAGGTTAGTCAAGTTAGTCAGTTCGATTCTGACACACCGCCCCACCGAAAACCCCGGTGGAGTGACGATCCGAGGGGGCTCCCACACGATGACATAGATATTCGTTGGCAACCGGAACCGACGGCTTAACGTGGTCTCCGAGGCACGGAGGGGTCTCAATGTATTAAGAATGGTCACCCATCCTAAGGCTGATCTGGGTAGTATTACTTAACCTTGTAATGTGCTAACCTACACGGTAACCATGAGTCCCTCAAAATAACTATCGTAATCATAACCCAAAATACTTAAGAATTTAGCTATAAAGTTCATGAATGAATAAAAACAATATTCAATACTGTCATTTTACACATCAGTTTTGATTAATGAATTGCATTGGTATTAGCATTGTTACAAAGAAAAATAGATTCCTAAGGTCTGGGACCGCAGGGGTATTTATATTATTAAATGAAGTAAAAAGCAAAGTACACGGAAAAGGATCTTTAGGTTAACTTTGTAATGTGCTAATCTACTTCGTTACCACTTAGTCACGGGCCCCATCCCATCAAAAACATAACATGTAAAAAATGCAAGTCTTGCAACGCAGTTTTTCTACGTGATCGTTTTAATATTAGACATTTTTATTTCTGAAATAAATAGAATGACTTGGCAATCGCACACGGCAATAGCATCTTCATACACCAAAACCTATTTAATAGTAAGTGAGTCAGTGAAAAAATGAAAAAACTTTGACGTGCACTAGTTTTTAAACTACAGGTTCAAATTGAATGTAATTTGGGAAAAGGCCCTGTCAGGCGTCGAGCTTTATTCACAACGAAGATCGAAAACGTCCTGAATGACTTCGAGAAAAGGATGGTTTGCTTTTTGTTTTTTACGCTACTTGGCGGGGGAAACTAGCTTGTGGTTTAGTGTCTGATTTTCGTCAGTCTAAGAATCACAAGTTTTAAAGCTAGGTACACTTATGATCATTTTTTGCTTCTTTAATAACAATGGTTCCCATAACAGACGTTTTTGCTGTAATAGTTACACTCTTTTGTCATATCCTAAAGTACTGTTACGAATATCCCGCCATCTATTGGCGACTGTGGGAAGTCGTATAGAGCTACAAAATAAAGATACACGCCATCTGTTGAGACAACACAGAACTAAGTAGTTAGTAACCCATTAATGGAATATTCTACGATGTATTAGCGGATTCTATTGTTGTGTAGAATTTACCAGAGGTGTCGCGATTTTTCTGGAAGTACCGTTTTGCTATATAAAGCGTGGCATTGCGGAGTAGTTAGTTAGTTTTCAAGTGAGTGTCAAGTGAGTTTAGTTTCAAGTGAGTGTCAAGTGAATTAACAGCGACTAAAGTGTAAGTGAATTAAGAAGTTTAGTGTAATAGTGATAATAAATTATTGTAATTGTGTTGTTGCTAGTTTCCCTGTGTATTTTGTGATCTATTTAAATAAATTGTGTCTATTTCGGTAACAACCTGGTATAATTCTCTAATCCCGAACCTCAGCTCGTACAGTACTATATCGTCACTATTTCATTCCTCTATTAGCATCCAGATTTCTCTGGTGAATAGATGGTGTCATTAAGAAGCTGCCTTGAATTAACTTGAATCAACGTCCGCCTGTTGAGCCAGAAGCAACGGTTTGGCACGTGTCTTGTGGCACAAGACATAGCATCTATTAAGCATTAAATGAAGTCGAACATTCTACCATCGTGATTCTGAATTAGTCTACTCATAGCCTCAGGACGCAACAGCTTAATAGCTCACAAGTTTATTTAAACAATTGATCTTCACCTTATTTTCATATCGCTAAGGTTTACATTACTAACGATTTAATATATAGATAGTTTGTCAGGATTATCTTGAGTGGGACGTCATAGCAGAAGTTAGGTTTAATTAAAGTTGCCACTGAGAGCCGGTCGCCACTTAAAGTCTCCGATTTCTAGTTTAGAATTGCAGTTCGGTAACTATTTGCATTTTGTACTATTCTCATTAATCGTCCGGGCGCTTGTTTACTTCTCAAATATTGGTCACGTCCGACCTTCGGCTCAGTCAGCTTGCTGGCGTACGACGCCGACGCGGACGCGACGCCCTCATCTGTGGTTAGTTCACTTTAATTCGTACGCTCATAACACCAAGTAACGTAACGTTCTTTAAGCTATCGTTAGAACTCTTCAACTACTATGTTATCAATAAAGTTGTGAATAACAAGCACAATTCTGTTCTGGAAGCCATTAAAAAGTTCACAACGACATGAAACTTCTTATTAGGAGTGTCAAACTTAACATTATGCCGATGCTTCGCTACAGTCATTTATAACCAGGTAGATACTGTACTCGTGGAACAACTAGTACCTGCACTACTTAGGTCTAACTCGCATGTGCAACTTGCCTAACTTACAACTTTGACCAATTATTAAAAATACTACAATAGAATACTACGATAATTGCGCATGTCAACGCAATAAAGAGAAATTGTCAAACGGAATGTATGGTGTCATCAAAAGTTATTTTTTGCAGAATAATCTGTGGCGATACTTGACACCCACATGCAGCAAAAAATAAGAGAGCGTCATCTAGCCAAGACAAACCGAACTATAGTAGCTGCTGCTCCTGCATCGCCCAAAGTAAGTTCTCGCGTAGATTTATAAATATCATGCGTTCATAATGTCGATAGTTTGAAAAATGGGCAAATTTGCTTATTTTAGTTTCTCTTATTATTTTGGGCAGAGTAATAAAAATATGTGTTTTATTCAATTATTTTGATGATAACATACCGTACATTATTGTACAATCAATATAGTAGGTAAGAACGAATACTGGTTAGTCATATTCCTGAGAAACCTGAACACTTGTGACGGAGCACTGCATCGTGTGGTTTTAGTTAGTTCGAGGCCAACATACTAGTGTACCGTTAGGTCCGGCGAGGTGATGACACGCCGTAATGCTATTTTGGGTTGTACAATTTTTTGATAAACATATGTACTTATATATTACTAAATACATAGATATTTTAGATAAATTACACCCAGTCATAGAACAAAGGACCGTGCTCATCACACAGTTATTTTTCCTGGGTGGGAATCGAATCCACAACTTGGCTTAGGAGTCAGGATCACTAACCACTAAACCAACAGGCTAGACAAATTCAAAGTCAAGCCATTGTCTGCAAATAATATATGATAGGGATTATCATTATACTAAATACTGGTGTCATTGCCTAGCTCAATAAAACGTTTTCGCTAACGAACATTCACTGCAACGGTCAATGTGAGTAAGTCTTTAAAGTAACTATGTAGCAGTTTTCAATTATGGTCGGATGGGAATGAATGAGGAGCTGTTGTTCAAATAAAAAGTGTAATAAATCACCTGGCGGAGAGACACGCCGTGCAGCGATGTATGGGAGGCGCGCGCCTTATACTCTAGCGGTAAGACACGACACGATATACCACCACATGGAGGCACAGTGTCGTAATATTATTTTATATATTCTACATACAAATAAAGTGACGAGCTACCTACCCGAGCAACAACCAAAAATTGTGATTTGACAAATTCGATTCACACTTGCGAATACGTTTGGCGTTTGTGAAATTAACTTTAATCCTTAAATTAAATCATTAAAATAAAACAATGTGGAAACATACTGGCTCGATCAATTTGAGACTCTAGAACGACATCATAATTTAAAATGTTTCATTCCTAGAAAGTATGATACCGTTATACATATAACATAACATATCGTCCTCTACATAACAAAAAAGTGTTGTACGTGGAACAACAACAAACAAAAACGTTTTGACACACACACACACACACCGTTTAACTTTTCAACAATAATTCAGGGATGGATTTCCTTTGGGTATACATGGGCGTTACATCTACAAATCAAAAAACTTATTGGTGCCGTTACATTTCCGGACATGAAAAACTACTGATAAACCGAGCGCTAGAACTGCACTCACGAACAACTTCAACACGACCCCACAATAATCGAAAAGATTCAGAAGTAAATATTTCCTAATTTTCCTTTTATAAATTATATTAAAGTTGAAAAGGCGTACCTATTAACATTTTAGAAACACAATGTGACAATAATGTATGAGTATCAATTGATTTAGGAACATGATAAATAAAGTTGACTGGCTTGTTGGCCTAATGGTTAGTGATCCTGACTGCTATACTACAGGTCGTCCGTTGTTTGTATGTTTGTGAAGTCCCCCGTGACACAGGAGTAATTCCTAATGCGGGAGTTGTCTTTTTAAATAAAAAAATAAAAAAGTACTTAGAAATTAATCATAAAGACGAAATATCTTAAGTTGTAATGACTACTTAGCAATTACAAGTCGTGGAAATAGTTTTTGTATCGTGGTAAACTCACCAATGGAGACATTTAAATAAATAGACCAATGTGGTTAAAATTAGGCGTGTATTTTGTTTTAAACATGTTTATTCAAATTGTTGACAGGGGTTGTCCAGAGAAGGAAAAGCGGTTAACGATAAACATCCGCAACGGAGGTGGTGTCACCTGTCCGATGCATGGCCAACCCTCTCACTCCTCAACATTCGACAAAACCACTTCACTGTGTGCGTCATTGCACACTCGTGAACTTGTGTCCATAAAAAAGAAAGTAATTAATAACCTGTATAGTGAAAACTACTGTGGCGTGTTCAGATACTCCTTTATTACTCTTCTTATTAGTAAATTGTGTAAGTATTTATAGTATAATATTAATTGTCTGTGAGCTAACATCTATACACACATTCAAACAGAGATTTAGCCGACTATTAAAAGTATTAAGTAAATCTGGGGTCACTGTAGTGACCCCGCCAAGACGAGCCTAGCGAAGCGCAAGGGCACTACCTACCTTTTGTCGAAGAGCTTCGTCGTTTTTTTGAACCCCCATAACTTGGGTTTGGATTATAAGAGATACACAAAATTCTCAGGATATTATAATAGTGGATTTATTAAATATGTAAAGTTTCAATTGCAAATAATACTATCTTCGCATCAACGGGAATTAACGCGATCACGAACAGTATTAGATCATGGAAAGTTTAAAAGTTAGTATTTCAATTGCATAGCTCTTATACTTTACATTTTATTGATATCTAAAAAACTCCGATTTCGTCACCGACTCACTGATGATCATCAAAATTCTTAGGGTATTTTCGGAAATCCTACAAAGCTGAAATTGGGTATGTAAGCTAGTATTAGTATACAAACAACAAAAAAAACTTGAAACTTTTACCCCCCAACCCTTTAAACTAGGGGATGGAAGTACGTATGAGACTTAAACAAATTTTGATGCTAGAGGTCGGAAATTTGCTGATATAGGGACTCCTTGTTACCTATCTATACTTATCTATACTTATAATAAATCTGTAGCGGGATGAATTCTGTACATTTAATATATTTAAAAAAATCGACTGAGGGGTATTAAGATATCGATAATGACGCCGAATATGCAATTCAAACAATTTTTGTCTGTCTGTCTGTCTGTCTGTTTGTATGTTCACGATAAACTCAGAAGTTACTGAAGGGATATGCTTGAAACTTAGTATGATAATAGTTTGAGTGCCTGCGCAGGTTATAGGGTACTTTTTATCCCGGGTCAAACTTTGGTTCCCACAGGAAAATCAATGAAAGCTGTAATAACATTGTACGTTAGTAGAATGTATTTACTTATTTCGAACTACATTACAGCGAGCGTTTAGCTTATCTGGTGTAGAGTACGATTTAAATTTAGAACAGTAATTACAAGAAGTGCAACCGGGCACCGCCACTAGTCTAGCTCTCCGCGTCATTAGGTGCGTGAACACGTGAGCGACACTTAAACTCGTATTATCAGATATAACGGCGCGCTAATGTCACCGCCCGGCGCACCCCACCCCCTGCGTACACAGATTTACATATAATTGCACACACCAAAAGACTTTACAGACTGTGTACACTAGGCACTTTTAGCTGCCTGAAATGACTGACGAGGAACTTTTTCAAAGCAAAGTTAAAACCTGAAATTTTAGACGCCAGCATGAAGAATACTGAAATATGTAGGTACAGTAAATTACACGCACATTGAGTAACGTTTGCAGCTATAGGTAATCAATCAATTTTGATTAATTTTCTCAGTGACAACTGACGTGATGACTGGCAGCTTCTCGGGTGGATAACCTGGATGTAGCGCCGTCGTCCAAACCGGCATCTTTTCAGGTGGAAAACCTGAATGTAGCGCCATCCAAAACTCCGGCAGCTCGTCAGGTGCATAACCAGAGTGAAACACCAGGGTCGACCATCAAACTCTCCTCCCTGAAGGCAGTGGCCATTCCCATAGGTAGCATAAAACCCTGCTGGAACCTTGTGGCGTGAAGAAGAAGAAGATCTCAACAGCACCGAATCCTTCCAACCAACCCCATAAGGTCAGGCGAAAGTCCGAGTGGAAGCCAAGCGAGTGCGGCGTCTAGAATGGGTGCTAGTAAATAGCTTCAAGCTGCTGAAGGGACCGCAAGGCCCCGCGATCTTCCCGTTAGCGATGCGCCGACCCATGACAAAGGCAAAATACATTCTCTTCAGAAAACAGATTCTATTCCGCCTTGCCTCACGATTGCATTTGAAATACCGATTATACATATATCTATTATGATATTTATGATTATTATACAAATAAATAAAAGTGTATGCTTGTGATGTCACAACAGCTTTTTAATATAAAAATATTTCTTTTTTATTTTTTCTGTCTGTTTGTTCCGGATAATCCCCAGATTGGGTGGACTGATTTCTATGGGACTTTCACTGGCCGATAGCCGATGTTATATAATGGTAACTAACTACTTTTGGAAAAGAATTAGAGTGCCGCGCAAAATATATAAATATGTACACGCGAGCGAAGCCGCGCGGGAACTGCTAATAGCTAATAAAATTAAACATCGTTTCTGCTAAAAACCTACAACTAAAAAAGCATAATATTTAAAGTTACATAGTTGCCACTACGTTATCAATCTGTTGAATCTCACTCCACTTGCCAGCAACAAAACGTGGTGAGTCTGTGCGTTCGGTTCCACTAGAGTGTGTAGTTCGCTACATGTCACACAATAAAGTTGTGTAGGCTCGCTTTACGCGATTATCATTGCGCTGTAGAAATATGTCGCGCAGTGTGCGGTTTACAACTGTCGTGTTCTGGTTAACTTTATGCTAACTGACATTTAACAGTTATTTCGTGTAAAGTAACGCACTACTGCAATATTTTAGAATAGGGTTTGTTGCTTCATACTCTTGAGTAGTTAGCAACAAACCCGATAACATTATTCTATCAGTGCTGTTACGTGGCGAAGTCTAGACATTCGTGACATGCCCTGTCGTAAATTCAATAGCTTTGTATAAATTAGACAGTTTTATATGTATAAGAAGTTCTACAGCAAAAAGTGACTTATTCTTAACTAAGTAACTTTTATCCGTACGTCAACATTACAAAAGGAACGGGGCAAAACTATCGACCATGCACCACTTTAACCAATGGCCCTGTGGCCCTGATTAAGATACTACTGGAGTATTTACACATACTGTCAAAATAAATTAAATATAGTTAAGTCATGTCGGTTGTTTTGTTTTGTTTGAATTAGTTATTAGGGTACGTATGTATAAGCTAAAGATCTGAATAAACGGCTATATTATTATTATTATTATATTATTAAGTCATGTCGGGCTCCATGTAATGCTCTAATCATAGAATTTACATTTGCAATTAATATCTCGTTCAAATCGCCGAATAAATGTTTTTAAATATTTTTTTTTATTATCTTTTTTTGTCATTTATTCATATATTTAATTATTGTTTAGTGGTTAGAGTACTATATATAATGATTTAAAGTTTATTATAAATAATCATATAAAGACTAAGAATTATAATTCTATTATAATATATACACAGTTTATACATTAATTTTATCTATTTCTATATATAAGCTATTTACATGATATATATTATATTATATTTTTTTAATTAGATAACTTAAAATTAAAATATTTTAAAGCTTTAGTAACCTAGTAATAAAATAATCTGTTGACGTTAATCAAATTTCACTTAAGTGGTGTAATGGAAAAATCTAGATACGAATCGGTTCAGTAAAACGTGGTCAATTTAGTTAGGAATGTTAAAGTAAATTCAGTAAATGTTTAATACTCCCATAATAACCGCCATTTATACTGTACGCGAAAACTATTATATTCAAAGTCTTTCTATTTCATTCAATGTCAATTATTTTTATTTCAGAACATTCAAAGAAACGCCTTTTATTAAACAAAATTTAAATTACTTTCTGGGCACAATTAATCTTTCACACTCAAAATAGTTTTCCTGTGCTCAGCTGTTCCAAAGAATGTTATGAATTTAGATGAATATAGCAAAATGATACGCATTGATTTGAAATCCAGTGAGCTGTTTCGTGAGAGTTAGTAGTTAAAGTATCACAACTTGCTGCTTAGTGTCGCGCTCGTCCGGTTATCCTCCGCGTGTAGCGCTCGCTGACAAATGGTGCGCGCCAATTACTGGCGCTTTATCGACACCACCATTACCGGCGCACCGCTCGTTTAGTTACAACTTTATACTGCTATTTAATGTTGTCTCTGCTTCATTAGTTATTGTGCAATGCACATAGTTTTGTATTAGCCACACCACATGACTGGGCGTAACATGTTGAACTTCCCTCTTTTAACTCCCGACGCAAAAAGCTCTGATAAATCTAAGTTTAACGTGGATCTTTGAATCTCGTTGTCTATCTGTGGCATCATATCTCCCAAACGGATGGACGGATATCGATTTCGTTTTTTAGGGTTCCGTTCCTCAAAAGAAAAAAAGGAACCCTTAGAAGATTACTTTGTTGTCCGTCTGTATGTCTGTCTGTCGAGACCCTTTTTCTCAAGAACCCGTGGACGCATCAAGTTGAAATTAATACCAAATACTTATTTCTGCGGTCCCCTGAAGCTATAAAAAAAACAAGCTTCTATGTCAACGCAATCAATACGTAGTATATATACGATGCGGCCATTTAAGCCTTAGATTTGACCAAATTTGAACAATAAAATTCGCAGGTAAATCAAAACCTTTAAGACACTTTCCATTGACCTAGAATCACGAAATTTGGCAAGAAGCAAGGTCTCACAGCACAAGTATGAGAAAAAACGAAAATTGTTAATTGTAATATATACAGCGTATAAGTTTGAGCTACGCGAAAAACTTACAAAAACGTCTTTTTGCTCATACTTATCATAATACAAAAGTCAGTTTATCATACAAAATCGAGATTAAGGATTTATAGTCTAGTCTAGTAAAACTTCTTTAGGCACGTTGGACATTTTTGGTATGGAAAAAAGCATAATTCGCATGACCGTTACGCTTAGATACATATATACAGATATGTGAGTGTTCTCACTTCTGACTTGCAGTCCTACGTTCCGTCCTACTACGTCCTACTTATCTGTTCAACCGTTTGAAGATCGTCCGGTCTTTTCTAATTATATTTTTGTTCATCGTCACTGTATAAATCGCGGTTTTCTATTCTAATTACAATAGATTTATGACACGGCATAATTTCGGATATACACGATAAATTACCTACGGTTCTGAATATCTCCAATGTGTAAGTGGAATACAATAATTCTACTGTTAATATAAGTGGCGGCAAATTGTGCGGTACTTGTAATGCCTATCTCCGGTGTAATGCTAAGTGCATTGACTTATCAAGTTAAACGTTCATTACGTTATGTGTAAGTAATGCTTATTATATAGTATATGTAGTCAGCATCAGTGCCGTGCTCTCGAAGTGATTTTCAATTTAACTGTAGTGATGCAGAGCGAAGGGCAGTTCTGTTGATTGGATTAAGATGAATTGGATGTTGTAAAAACTGGAGTAGGTACATGCTCTGCGGTGTACGTCACTACATCCAGTTTTACTTTTCGCTTTGCGCCATTAAGCTGATCCTCGTTTCTACAACGAGTTTATCCAAAATGGTGGGAAAGCATTACTTGCTTGTGATAGAAACCTCAATAACAAAGTGGAGCGGAATATCAAGAAACTGAGATTGGTGCGCAATGTTGACGACTTTGTTGTGTATTGTATTCGAAACTCGCTAAAGTCATTCGAAATGTAATCTTCAACCAAACTTATTATTAAGATTTTAACCGTCCCAAATTCCAAGAGAGTGTCCAATATTTTGTAACAAAAAAATAATTTTATGTTGCCCTACTACTCATTTCACACTACGACTACTGTACCTTACCAAAAAAAAATTGTCGGTCAATAATGAAAAAATAAATTGGACTACCCTGTAAAAATCTATGCGATGTCAAACATAAAAAAAATATAGGGGTCGACTTGAAAACCTCCTCCATTTTTTCGTCAGTTAAAAATATACTTATATAAATTGGGTAGAGGCAAGGTACAGAAGATTTCGGATCGAATCCTTCCGACTCGCTTGTAAATCACCATTTTACAATAGATCACTTTTTCTGCTGGTGATCATCAGGGCAACCCTTTCTCCCCTCCCACATAGCTCGACGCACGAGTTCCGCTAGTTTTCCGAGTTTATATAGGCATTGCTAAGAGCTTACTATGAGGTGGGCCGTGTGCATGTTACTAATTATAAAAACCTAATTACAATATAAATGGGTGCATTGCATACATGCGTGATACATGCACACATAATCAGTACTGAGGTGGCATTTGTCCATCGCAGTGTATACTGAGGGTCCACCTATTTTCTAGGGCACGGTGTACAACCCTCAGTAACATGAAAAGTTCTTTTTTTGTAAGTAACATTCAAAGAAACGTGGTCGGATACGTGGCATTGACGCGGCATGTGGCATGTCAGTGTCATGTAACAAATGACACGTCAAAAAATGTTACATGTTATTAAAATTTTAATTGTTTTTTTATATTCTTTTGTATGTTATTATTTTTATTTGTTGCATGCTGTGTTTTACAAAATAAATATTTTTTTCTTTCTTCTTTCTTTCTTTCATATACTCACGCTTACATCTCTAATTTTCCTTACGCCTATATCCCTGCAGAGGCGGGTCAATTTGGTCCCACTCACGTAAAAGGGAAGCCTGTCGCCATCAACCATGCGCTGTGGGAACTGGGACTATATTCAAAGGGAAAGGTAGTAAGAAGGGAAGGCTATAGAAGAAAAGGGGTATTACTTCTACGGATGGATTGGGGAGGGTTCCTTTGGCTCGAACTGGGCGTTGCCCTCGGAGTCTCGTCGGAGCCCTCTAACTTGCCTTAACTACAAATAATAACTAAAGTTCCTGTTCGCATGGGAATTGACGTTTCCGGAAATTGGAGTTCTACTCGTAAATTAGAGGAATCCGATACGATGGGAACAATCAGGGGAATTTGCATTATAAAGGCGCGAGCCCCCGGCCCGCACTCCGATACAATCGCGCGGGAATTTTTCTTACCTATTTTACCTTCGCTGAGTTTTTTAAATCTCACTTTCATCCACGCAATGAGTTCGCAAATTACGTGGATATTCTATGAATACGAATCAGTTTGAAGCAGGAGCTCGCACTAAGCGAGAAAATTAACGTCGCACACTGTTATACGCACTGCAGACTATCGGTGGAATAGCTAGTCACTAAAGAGGTTATGTGAGGTTATTTTATTTAATTAAGATGAATGGAATTCTTATGATTAGAAAATTATCCGAAAAAAAATTAATAGCACTAAATTTAAGCTCTTAATATCCAACCCATTACTACTGGTAGGTTCGGTAATAGGTTTATTTAATTTGTTAATATTTTGTGTAAATTGGTTGAAATATGATGATGATTGTTGAAGATGTCTCTGCTACCCGTGCACTACACTACACTAGTCCCCCCCTACGCATCCGGCGGCCGCTTCGTTGCACCGCAGTTCAGGGGGAAAGCCTTCTACAGTGAGGGCGTCCTAAAGATGTGGTGCAACGTTGATTATGCCCTCCGATGGCTTCGGCAAGCCGTGGTCAAGGTGCAAGCACCGCGTGACGGATCTAGACTGATCGTCAAACGTCAGTCGGAGATTCCGAAGCGCATCAAGGCGGGACTCCTGGTGCCACAGGTAGGTCCCGAGGACACGTTGGACCGCATCCGCATGCGGCTGACGTGTCAAAACAGCCAGTACAAAGTGTCCACTTGGACACTCTACCATGCGGAGCCCCAGGAAGAGAAGAAAAGCCTGTTCCTGGTACTCGGCATACCGAAAGAGGACGCGTCGAAACTCAGGGATAGCGAGCGTAGGGTTCACTACAAATTCGGTAATCTCTACGTTCGCTTCCTTGACGACCGTCCTCAACCGAACCTTGAGGCTGAGTCCCAGGAGACCTAGGCAGTGGCGTACAAGGGGAAAGCCAACCTGGCCCCAGCAAGGGGTCAAGCGTCCGGACCGACCCGCCGAAGGAGGACTTGCCAGAAGTGAGTCTCTCCGAGGAGGGGAGCGATTTGGACGAGGAGATGCTAGTCAGCGATGATGGCGCTGTCAGCCCCCCGCCCCCCCACCGTTAACCTCACCATTCTACAAACTAACATCCAGCACAGCAAGACCGCAACGGCTAACCTGCGCAGAAAGCTGGAGGTCGGTCAACACCAAGACCGTAGCCCTAATGCAGGAGCCGTGGATTAGGAAGGGCAGGTTTGCGATCTAAGCAACATTGGAGGTAAATTACTAGTTGACACTACCATTGATAACCCGCGTACATGTATTTTCACACCGAAACACGCGAACATAACCTTAATGACCGAGTTCTGTTCTAGAGACCTTACTACCATCAGGCTCAAGGAACCCTCCTCAGGCCTAAACGACGTGGTGATGGCGTCTGCCTACTTGCCGGGCGACGCGGACATCCCCACCCCCGACCTGGCCGCGCTCGTAAGTAATTGTGAGCGGGAGAGACTGGAGCTGATCATCGCTGCTGACACCAATGCACATCACGTGCTGCGGGGCAGTCAGACCAACAATAAACGAGGTAAGGAATTTGTTTCTTTCTTACTTACCACTAAGCTAAACGTAATCAACAACGGCTCGGAACCAACATTCGTTACATCGAGAGCCCAAACAATAATAGATCTAACACTCGCCAGTGAGCACGCGTCATCACATATTTCGGACTGGCGTGTTTCGGATGAGGCGTCGTGCTCGGATCACCGTTGGATCAAATTTGACCTGAAGGTAACTCTCACACCGTCAAAACCCCGACGAAATTCTCGCAAGATGGATGTATGTAAGTATGAGCAAGCTACTGCAGAAAGTTTAAAAAACATAGATCTGCCAAATGCTCACGGGACCACAGCGGACATTGATAACCATGTAGACAACTACGTTGATCACTTGCTTTGAACAAACATGCCCACTTTTGACACTCAGAACTGGACCCTGCAGTAAACACTACTGGTGGGGACCGGAACTGGAGAAACTATGCCGCAAGGTTAGAAAGCTTTTCAATAAGGCAAAGACCTCGCGACTAGACCAACATTGGGAAGCATATAAGCAGGCAAGACAGCACTACAAGAAGCGGATTAGAACCAGAAAAACTGAATGTTGGAGAAGCTTCTGTACTAACATAGATAACAACAATCAGGCCAACAGAGGGCCAACACAACGAGAGGGGTGGTCAGAGGGTGTCCGCAAGGCGGAGTTCTCTCTCCTCTCCTGTGGAATATTGTGGTTAATGAGCTTATTACTCAGCTCAATGACCACAAGTTCCTCACAGTGGGCTATGCAGACGGCCTGACCATCCTCATAAGCGACCCCTTTGAGAGTGTGATATGTGACCGAATGAGGTCTTTATTGAAGGTCGTTGAACAGTGGTGTGACAAACACGACCTAACAGTGAACCCGACGAAGACAGAGTTGATTATGTTCACAAACAAACGTAGTTTAGGGGAACTGAGACTACCTAAATTATTTGGTGCCCGTCTAGCCCTAACCAAGGAGGTCAAGTATCTAGGAGTTATACTTGACTGCAAACTCCTATTGAACAAGCTCCTGGACGCAAAACTGAACAAGGCTTGCATTATTTTCTGCCAATGCAAGCGACTACTCGGTAAAAGCGGGGACTATCACCAAAAATCACACTATGGCTGTACAAAACGGTCATACGGCCAATCATCACATATGGTGCTATTGCCTGGTGGCAGAGAACAGAACTAAGCACTGTCAGAAATAAACTGCAGCAATTCCAAAGACTCGCATGTACTGCCGTCACCGGTTGCATGCGCACTACTCCCACGGCTGCCCTTGAAGTGGTACTTGATCTAGCACCACTAGACCTGTATATACAACAGGAAGCAGCTGTGGCAGCCATCAGACTTAAACACCTGGGTCTGTGGTACAACGGAGAGGGTCCCTATTCCAAACTATGGAATCAATTAGTGGAATATCAACCACTAATAGCTGCCGCATGCGACAGGATCCCTAAACAACAAAGAAAGTACCGAATACAACTATACGAAAACGACCGAGATCAGTCTGGCATAAAAAAAAATATCACCGGCGTTAGGCCAACACAGTTCCATATTTCAATGTGAGTGTGTTGCGATAACCTACGCCGCCACCGTGGTCATGTCAAAAAGTATAAAGGAGTACAACATCCGTATACTGTCAGACAGTATGGCCATCCTGAAGGCCCTGGAAGGCAACACCATGAACTCCGGTCTCATTTATGAATGCCACCAGACGCTAAAGCGCTTAGCCTCTGCCAATGGGGTAATTCTTCAATGGATCAAAGGGCATAGTAATTCACTCGGGAACGACGTCACCGATGAGCTGGCAAGAAAGAGATCTGTAACGTCAGTGGCAGGTCCAACTATGCTGCTGCCACTTCCCTTTAATCAATTTCGCTCATGGGTAAGGCAACGCCCCAGGAGGCTTCTGTGCTTCTGGAAGGAGCTAGGCTGGCTCAACTAGTCAGCTTATTCGAACGCATAACGGACCGCCTATGAGTCTAAATGCGGAAACAGAGCCCTATACCAATACCAATACCAATACCAATACCCCCTCTACACTAGCAACCCGACCCAAAGCCGGGTCAGGTTGCTAGTGAAGGATAAAACTATAGATCAAAATTCATCCACGGCTTCTAGGTAATTTCTCTAACTATACAAAAATTTTATAGCGACGCAATAAGTATAATGTATTCTTTAAATTAATGTGTATGGCAAATGTGTGGCGTCGGGTGTGTCGGCGCAGTAGAGACTGCTTGTAGGTATGTAGATTGTAGAGTAATGAAATTGATATTATGTTTATAATGTAATTTCTAATTCCACGTTCACTACTTAACGCTCAAATTTACTCAAGAAATCTCCAAAATTTAAATTAGCGTGTATTTTACATGTACAAACCTTTCGTAAAAAAAATATACAAATGATAGTGAAAACGATATCAATCCATAATGAGGGTGAGAAGCAGTACATAAGCGCAGAAACAAACAAACGTGACCAGCTACTCTTATTTTATACTATTCAGAGACAGTTCTACTAAAATTTAAGTTGGTCTCAACGTAGTAGGTACTTACGCGAAGTTTCCCTATGAGGTAATATACTCTTACTACCTAACTCACCGGGCGCCGGCATTATAGAGGAAGTCCTCAAATATCGGAACCTTTGATAGATCAGCCCTAAGTTACTTGTCAGTATTCATTATAGTAAACACTTCACTTTCTACTCGACGTCAATCTAAATTAATAGAGGATATAGCCTCGCAAAATATGTTGATATTAGGGGTTCAAGTATTGGGCGTAATTAGATTAACAAATTCAAATACCTTTTTAAAGGAACAATGTTTACGTAACATGCATAACCGGAAGCTCAAGGGATAAAACTTTAAGGATTTGAACTTTGCCCTCAACAAACTCACGCAGGATCAATTATGTAATAATAATAATAATAACCGTCCTTTGCTATCCAGAATGTCGGTGGTCTCAGGGTGATGGCGAGTATATAAAGATCAGGCTTGTGGTTCTGCTTAGCTTTGAATCTTCTTAGCACTTTGTGCTCAGGACTAGGCTATTGTTTGCGGAGAGGAGGTCAGGTTATATCCCATCACCTTTACCATCGAGCGGTGCGTCTTGCGATGCATCCTGCGCATTGGCGTCGCGATGCCACGATCCGCCACAGTAGCGGCGGCGTATGCGACCGGCGTCGGACGTATTTAGAATGTCTTTATCAAAGCTGGCACGATCCTGCCTAGAATCAATTTCCTTTTTTGCTGAAGATATTTTAAAGGCAAGGCAAAGAATAAATCCCGTTCATAAAAAGAGAAACAAATCTGGCGAATTTAAGTCTACATTTAATTTTTTTTTGATTATACAAGAATGATCGTTTATACTTTTGATTATATACTATTGTATATAGAAGAAAATATAAAAGCATAACTTAAATGCAAAAAACTGTATCACCGCGCAGCGGAAAGAACAAAATTATTTAATCAAGACCCTTGACGCTGAATTCGTCCGTCGCAGTCGCCGGTCGCGCGCTCTGACTCGTGGCTGCCACGCTGATATCTAGTACTTTTGTTCTCATCGCACGCCGCCCCGCTCGTCACCGAGAGGGGGTCGTGGTTTTTTAAATGCCACGACCCTCCATAACCGCGAGGAATGCAACCTTAGAGATTACTTCTTCTCCGTTGACATGGATGTGTATCGGGATGTGGTTGACAACGGACTCACTCCGCTTGCTCTAGGAAAAGAGAATTGGCGCAAACCAGCAGTACTTACTATTATAGATCGCAGGGAGATATGGAAGAGCAAGGAGTTATGTAGATTTATGGAGATGTAGATTTATTAGCGTATCTTAGATACGGTTTGGTGACCTCTTCGGAGAAACTAAAGGTTTTGTCTGTGCAATTACAGATGAAGTTGTTATGATGAATAACTATCGGAGGTATATCTTGAAGGAGGGCACAATAGACATTTGTCGGACGTGTTATCTTCCCGAAGAAACCCTCAGGCATATAATTTCTGTTCTAGTTTTTCTCGTCTTGCCAACGGCGAGTACTTGCATAGACATAACCAAGTGGCCAGGATAGTCTATCAGCAACTTGCTCTTACATATAACCTTGTGGCTGTCGAGTTACCATACTACAGGTATGTGCCCGATCCAGTTATCGAAAATTGCCGTGCAACATTGTACTGGAATCGATCTATCATCACTGACAGAACAGAGCTTATTATTGACATCATCATTCCCCATAACGATAATCTTCTAAAGGCCGAAAAAGATAAAGAAATAAAATATTTGGACTTAGTCACCGACGTTGTCGAAATGTGGGATGTGGATTCAGCAATCATTGTGCCGATAGTTATTTCGGCTCATGGGTTAATTGCTAAGAGCCTCGAGCAACACTTTCAGAGGCTCACGTTAGGTAGCTGGATTAAGAGCCTGATGCAGAAGGCAGTCCTCCTCGATACGGCACGCATAGTGAGGAGGTTTCTGTCTCTGGAGCCCTAACCACCGGTAGCTTAGTCCCTATACCCGACACCGGCGGGACACTATTTTTATATTTTTAAATATAAAAGTAAGTATTTAAAGTATTTAAAAATGTAAGTTATAGGTAGGTATATATTTAATAAATAAAGAGAATAACAATAATATTTATATATTTTTTAATGTACATTTTCTTTTTTGGGACATTTATCCAATAAGGACATGTCAGCCCCATCATACCTTATTACATTTTTATACTTATTTAATTTAAATTAAACAACTTTCAGGATCGGTGCTGAGCGATTTTAGCAAGATGTCATTTTTTTTAATTTATAATAATAATAATAATAATAATAATCCTTCTTGATACGGCACGTATTGTGAGGAGGTTTCTGTTTCAGGAAGCCTAACTACCGGTAGCTTGGTCCCTGTATCCAATGCCGGTGGGGCAATTTAACTTTAAAGAGTCTTGAATGTATATGTATGTTCTTAATAACTATAATTACTAAACAAGGTGCAGTGAAACTTTAAAAAGGATCCCTCCCCTTACCTTTCGTTAGAAGAAGTCTCCCAAAACGGGTGTCAGGGAGACCATATACCCCTAAATAAAAAAACTCCTTCTTACGACATCCTAAGCTGATGATTAAATTGATCTTAGCAGGAGTGAGTATACTTGAAGGAAGGAGAAGTGAAGTCAGAAGGGTATGGGACCTTATTGAGACAAAGAGTCGTTAATTGGCCCTCCGTAAATAAAAAGTAAGCGTTGAGTTCTAGGGTGTTTAAAATGACTAGTGGTAATATTTTGTTATGTGGGTGTAGGTGTAGTGCAGCATTATTGAGAACTGTTTCTTTGCTACTTTAGAATGACACCCTATTCTCAAAACGGTCTTCAAGTTTTACTCAAATACTGGTTGTAAAACTCTTTACTCAAACATTGAAAGTCATTTCATAGAATGTGTCATTTTATATATTTATTTATTTATTATATTTATAATTTTTGCCAAGCAAAATTAAGTTTACTTTTAATTTACTATTACTACTACAAAACTTAAAGGCTTTAAAGGTGCTTGCGCGTCGCTCGCCGTCAGTAGTACATGAGTCCTCCAATCCGGCTCTGTAACCTCTCAACTGAAAATCCAACGCCTTAACTATTACGCTGCTTCTCCAAACGTTTCTAAGTAAATTCTTTTATTCTTTGTACATCGGTTAGTTTATTTAATGACCAATTTGCATTTAATACTAGAAGTTCATGCTACGCGAGAATATATCGCTCACGCTAGACCAATCCCGGACGGTGCCCAAAGAGAGGCATTGTTATGCTTGTTTTGTAAACTTACATTAATATGTTAGGGGATCTAACAGGGAGTGGTGGGAAGTGGGAGATGTCTCGTTTGTACTAATTGGTTGATAATTGCTAGACGGTGAGATAGCGCTGCGGGCGATGCGACGGCGGCGCGGCGACGATGTGGACCTAATCGCGTCAACGCTATTGTAATAAGTGAACGTTCGCAATTATACCGAACTGTGACGTCATTTGTAAATTGCTACAAACGCCAACGCAATTTCTGACATTTATAAATATTAATAACATTTTATTTCATAATTATACTTGATAAGAGAAAAGAGTGCCGCAAAATCACTCTTTGCTAATGATATGACATTAATCTATTTATTGGAATTTCGAGTCTTGGTTTACAGATTTTGTATTCCTATTATACTAAACGCTTTTAATATCAGATTGTATTTACATTCTACTTTTTAATCTTGACACTGATCCATATTCTACATCGTGTATATTTCACGAGCTACCTAAAACGTTCCAGGCCTTTTATCGTTGTCTAATGAACTATATTGCACAATATGAGAATATTTCCATGATAAGACTCAATACGTCACTTACCCTTTCTTGCAAAGCACAACAATCTCCCACTAGACGATGTGTCGCAAGGGATCTAACCGTCATGGCAGTTGGCGAGGCGATTACTTAAACCATCATTACTCTACTTATTTTTTAAGCACATTCATTTTAACTCACGTGTGTCGTATAGACGGTGTGTGGCGCTGCAGGCCTTGATAAAGGTCCCCCGTCGGGCATCCCCGAAATACAGTATACATACCCTCAGTAAACCCGTATATCCTTAATAAATATGAACACCACTCACAAAAGTTTTTATTTTAATATTACTCTCCTTAATATAGATTTAGAACGTGTTAGTGAAACAATTCTAAATCTATGCCGTTTACACTTAAATTTACATATTTTGTTAATCTACGAATTCGGTAGTATACCTATGCGGGACGGATATGCTGTGCAAATTGTAGCACCGCCTTTTTTAAGATAATTGCCAATGTCTACTTTTATTTCAAAAGACAAAATATTTGGAGCATCACCTATTTTTTTCATTTTAAATTAATTTAGTTTCTCGTATCGTACGTACAATAGTACCTAAATATCGTATAGGATATATTAAAGGACTTAAGTAGTGAGAGGAATAGTATGCATTGGCATATTACCGGTACGGCTCTTATAAGTTGATTCAAAATACACGATATACTATTTAGAAATAGAGAAAAGTATTATTGCGTTGACCGGTACGCACAGCTTACACTCTCACTGCGCCCACTTGAGAGTCGACCTCAACGTATCTCGCCTTACTTATACTATATAGTGTTAAAGACAAGGCGCATGGCATAAAAGACAGCAGACCCGGTGCGAGCGCGGCGCGACGTCTCGCGATGTCGGTCCGACGTCGGTGCGGCAGCGGTGCGGCGCCACGCCGGTGCCCGAGCGAATATAAATCACGCCACTTTATCGTCTTATATTTTTATGATATTTCGCCACAAACAAAGCCACTTCGCATTTGTCTTCCACGCGTATCTTTGCTCTGTTATTTTTCGCGAACAATGCCCGCGTAGAAATCAAATGATAATTTAAAATTTGAGCGAGATGGCGTCGGGTCGCGGGGCCGGGACGCGAGGCAAGGGGGCGGCACCTAAATAAATTGTTTAAGATACAACATGAAGTCGTTCGCTTTGAGTTATGGCGGCCGGTGGCATTGTGCGCTGTGCGCCTATGTGTGCGCTATACAATGAAATAACTTTCGAGACATTACACTAAACATTAATGAGATTTATATTTGCTCAGTCTTTACATCGGAACTCTCGTATAAGTGCGATTGTCCCACTTCGTAACTTTCGAAAGCTCTCTTAAATAGGACAGGCAGGGTATAGGAGCCAAGTATGCAGACAGTTCACCGACAAGTATATTAAGATGTAATCCAGGAGCGCGCTAGCGGTAGGCATCTATTGTTGCCGGACGCAGTTGTGACGCAGTGAAAGTTCCAGTGTTCAAGCAAACAAAGTTGGCCGTACTTTTACATGATGTCACAAACTCGCTGTAACCGTGACCAATGGGTATATTTGTTGGTGACTTTATTATACAACTTTAAAGAAGTTAGCTTTAAATGGTCCTATGTACTACATTCCTCACAGCGTGTTTTTACACACAAAATTGTATGCATACATAATTATGTTGTGTTGGAACATTCCATTGTCACAATTTTTTGGGTTACGTAAGTACTTAAGTAAGTTGGTATTTGTATAATTATGTCTTAACCTCGTTGCGGAAGAATGCAATAGCGATTCTCGCTCCCCCTATCATAGGCAATTAGCGGAACACCGGGGTGGTTTTTAATCGGTAAGAGTCCGATAGACCCCTTCGCCTGGAGAAAGGGCACGGAGTCTTCACCTTCCGGATGACGCAGGTGCTTTCCGGACACGGTTGCTTCGGAAAGTACCTATGTCGGATCGGCCGGGAGCTGACGTCTCGGTGCCATCATTGTGGTGACTGCCCCGAGGACATGGCGCTTCACACGCTGGCGGAATGCCCGGCCTGGGCTAGCCTTGATCTCGTCGTGGCAGTTGGTGCTGCGGGTAGTCTCTCGCTCCCAACCGTCTTTCTGGCCATGGTTCGGAGCGAGAGCGTCTAGGGTGAGACGGGTCATTGCCTAACCAGGGTTGCGGAAAAATGCAATGGTGATTCTCGCTCCCCCCATTATAGGCAAGTAGCGGAACACCGGGGTGGTTTTTAGTTGGTAAGAGTCTGACAGACCCCTTCTATCCCCAAGGGCGGAGGACATCCATGCGGATCTTCCACCTCGTCACCAAACAAAAAATGTCTTAACCTCAAAGATTAAGGTTTTTATGGGAGATCTATTTATTATTCTTACTAGTGCGAATTGACAAGCAAGAAAAATATTCGTTATAGGTAACAAAAATGAACTACATGAAATAAGGCAAGAAAAATCGGTGAAACATTAGTATGGCAAGGTAGAATTTATGGACAAAATAAGAAAACACCGTGCAGTAATTATTATCTGTGACCGTGCTCAGGCGTGGCCTTAGAGCTACGCAAGTGCTTACATATGCTATTTAATATATAAATTTTGATTCGCAAAACTCTTTTTTTGTTTTTGCGTGTGGAAACCACCTCGGGCCGTCACCAAACCGGGCGGTGTGTCAGAATCGAACCGACTAAAACCACACGGTGTGCCGTACTGCGCCTTAAGTAGGAGGGATCTGGGAACAGCTTTTATTAAGACATCCCGAACCCTCCTAGCGCCTGCCCGCAAAAGCGCGGGCACCACTTTCGGGTAAAAAAACCCGTCCCGTCCACCCGCGACCACACTCAGGGCGGCATGAGGCGCTGGTAAGCGCGCCTCCACCACCCGGTTCGCTGGCGGCGAATTAAGTCCGAGTGGAGGTCATCCTCCCGGACCCTTTCCGCTGCCTCCTTCTGCGAGATGACATCCTCACCGAAGGTCGCGACTGCGGTAAAATTCCTGTCGCTACCGGCCATGAAGCGTATGACGGCCGGTAGCGAGAGATCCCTTCCGATGACTGCAGTGAGGGCCCAGCATTGCCTTGCCCAAGTAGAGCAGACCGCTAGCGTGTGCTGAGCCGAGTCCTCACTGCAGTCGCAGTGGTGACAGGCGGGACTCAATTCCCTCCTAGCTACCGAGTGCAGGTACTTCCCGAAGCAGCCGTGCCCGGAAAGAACCTGCGTCAGTCGGAAGGAAAGGGTCCCGTGCTGCCGCCCTGCCCACTCGACGATGACCGGCTGGAGCGCCTCCACGGTGGCAAAGCCAGCACGTGGAGCGTCCAGCCGGGACGACCAACGAGCCATGGTCGGTCATGGCCGAGCCTCACGCCATTCCCGCACCTCTTCGGGCAGGGGCTGACTGCCACTTCCCGCCCGGAACTCAGCCGTTCGCCGATATAGTTCGGCGAGCACTTCCGCCTCCAAATCCCACGGGGGAGTCCTGGCCAACGCGCACGCCACCTCCGTTGACATGATGCGGTATCCGCGTATGGCTCTAACCACCATAACCCTCTGATGACGCCAGAGGCGAGCCCTATTCTGGGTGATCAGAGCCTCCGCCCATACCGGTGCATCGTAAAGTGCCGTTGACCGGACAACCCCCGTTTAGAGCCTTCTCAGCTCAGCGCCGTGCAGCCTGGGAGCAAGCTGCCGGAAGTGCTCGTCGAAGCGCCACCTTCCGTCAGGGGGTGGACCACGACACGACGGAGCCCATGAAATAAAAGGGCCTCCGTCTTATCCAGGGCCACCCGCAAGCCCAGCGCCTCAATGCGCCCGACCACCAGAGAGACTCCCCTGGTGGCCAGGCGCGCCTCCTCCTGAAAGTTCACTCCCCGGGCTGTGACCTCCGTGTCATCGGCGTAACTGATTACGCCGAGCCCTGGTGGAAAGTCGCCTCGGAGGGCCCAGTCGTACCCCATATTCCACAGGAGTGATCCAAGGACAGACCCCTGCGACAGAACACCGCATGCCATGGGCCGACGACTCAAAACTTCATCTCGGTCCTCGTACATGACGGTACGCTCCTCTAGATAGTCTGCCATTGATTCGCAAAACTAGCCCAAGTTTAGTAGCGTAATGGTTAATTAGTTGGACTCTCGATCCGACCGGTTCCGGGATAGAAACCCATCCAATACTCTACCGACATGAATTATTTTTAACACAATTATTTAACTTAAGGGGTTGATAAGAATACTAGCAATGTGTGGCAAAAACATGGCAGATGATGACTGTGGAAACAAATAGCGTAGGTATTCTTCAAATAATATTACATACGTATATGTATCACTAATAAATAAATTAATATGAAACATTGCACTGACTTGTGATAGCAAGTTTACCAGTAAATATCAATTACGCCACAAGCATGTTTCGATTTTCTTAGGCACAAAAGGCAGTAGGTTTATAATGAAAGCGCACAAATAACCCACCACGTAGTAATTAGTGGCACGTCTGGGACTTCGCTGCAAGGTCCCCGTATGACTCACGTTGATTTCACGTGTCTCTTCGACACACTATATTACCCAAGCGCACAAGTAACTTATAACTTGTATCCACCTCATAAAGTTTATATCGCCGTAACAGTGATCAGATAGTTGAGTCATTATATTATCGTATAAACAGTTCGGGGCTTCCGATCCGTTGTCGGCGCAACCTCCCTGATGCATTGTCACTTGTCACACGTTATTACATTACTGCGCGACACTTAAGCGGTTTGCCGCCCGCCACACTCTCTTACTAACGCAATGTTTCTACGAAAGAAGATAATGCCTTCAAACCTTCAAAAGTCAACCGATAAAGGTTGAAGCAATTAGTTGGTAAGTCATAGCGATACAAAACTTGCCCTCTGCTCTTTGCTGTCAAAATTTTCGACCCTTGACACATCAGTAGATAGAGATACAAAGATCGGAAGGTCTCATTTAAAGCTGTTGATAATGTAATTTATGACCTTAGTATTTTACAAAGTACAGCAAAGTACTTTGGAAAATAAGTTACAACTTATTTTTATTTTCGTAGATCTATTTTATCATGAAGTTTGTTACATTCGTCATAAGAAATTGTCAAAAAAGTAAAAGTTTCAAATGTAATACAACGAAAAACTTAAAATATAGGTAAACAAGTATACATAACACACTCATCCTTTCGTTTTCTTCTTATAATCTCATAAATAACTGTATGAGTGAAGATAAGAAAAAAGTAAGATTAAAGTCCCTTGCTTTAAATCTCCATGCACTTGCTATAGCGAGGACTACTGACGCGTCCACATAATGTATAGTTCATTAATACTTTACCAATAAGATCTCAGTGAAACTCTTAAGATTTACTAAAAACCTCACAACTGTGGAAGGCATTTAGCATTCTTACGTTAACGTTAAGTACCTTTGATTTGTATGGAATTAATGCACGGTATCTAATGTCACTCCATTCCTTAAAAATCTTTTTAAAAGTTAACACAATACAACATATAAAAAAACCTGTGGGTATTTCTTCTTTTTCTTTGGGTGCATCTTTTTTTTCATTGTATAGGCGGCAAACGAGCAGACGGGTCACCTGATGTTAAGTGACCTCCAATTAATGGAGGTTGGCAGGTAGAATTGCTAAATGTTATTTTTCATTAAAATGTATTAAAATAAATCACTGTTTATATTTTTAACACAGTTTTAAATTTGGAGCGAAAAAAATACAACGTATTTTGAGCAACTACCCTCGAATTTTTTGGTGATTTGGTTTCATTGGTGACTTTTTGAGTTCGGGATATGCGCATCATGCGTCTATACATTTTTTTTATGGTATAGGGGGCAAAGGAGCAGACGGGTCACCTGATGGTAAATGACTGCCGCCGCCCATGGGCACCTGCAACTCAAGAGTCACAAGTGGCTGCCAGCCTTTAAGGTGAGAGTAGAGGAAGGGCGGCAAGAGGGAGAGAGGGAAGGGTTAGGGCCTCCGGTAATCTCATTCACGCGGCGAAAAGCAATGCAAGCATTGCTTCACTGCTGGTTTTCTGTGAGGCCGTGGTATCACTCCGGTCGAACCGGCCCATACGTGCCGAAGCATGGCTCTCCCATGAACACATTTCCTGAGATCTTCCTTTAATAGGCACTCCGATCAACTTGGATACGCGTTGTAATCTTGTGTCAGGTTCCCAGATCCTGAGACCTGTTTCTATTTCTCGCATTTCTCTATACCATAGTTAGGAAAACCACACGTAGAATATAAAGAAAAAAAATAATGTAACAAATCGGAAGACAAGGTGATATGTAGCTATGGAAAATATTGATTCCGTAGCTACATATTGTCCTATCTGCGTTAGCCTTTACTTTGCGTTTTACGGATACAATGAGCTCGATGTACGATACAATTATTAGTTGTCTGCTGATTAAGGAATCTGTCCAGTTAGGTCCCGTATTAAACGTAATTGCAATCCAGCGCTGTAGTGATCACTTCATTGTTGCGTGTGTTGCACATAATATTTATGCAAACTAGCAAATTTTGCGCTTGTTAGGGACCGTAGCATCCTGAATACTGCGAATTATTGATTTGGTGAATTATCTTGAATGTGAACATTTGTTTGATTGGGCTTATTGTGCTACCTAATCTAATTACAACTACCTACTCTGGGCCATTGGCTTTTATTATAGGGGGTTATATATATATTTTTTATTGAGTTAAGTTAAATTTGAAACAATATTTCAAAAATTGTCTCTCACTACAACGGAGCAATATACATATCGGGTATATGTATATTGCTCCGTTCAGTGGTCCAACATCTGATTTTCTTAACTCTTACTTTAATTAATGGAAATTTAAATTGTTATTTATCAGTAGGAGTATATTAAAAGAAATGCAAAAATCTGCATTGAAAGCCTATTGCCAGTAAATAGTATGCGTTAAGTATGTAATATGCGTAGCGTTGCGGGGCTACGCATATCACATAACCGTAGAACCCCTAAGCATAAGTATGTAATATGCGTAGCGTTGTGGGGCTACGCAATTTACGTAACCGTAGAACCCCTAAGCATAAGTATGTAATATGCGTAGCTTTGGGGGGGCTACGCATATTACATAACCGTATAACCCCCAAGCATTAGTATGTAATATGCGTAGCGTTGTGGGGCTACGCATATTACATAACCGTAGAACCCCCAAGCATAAGTATGTAATATGCGTAGCGTTGTGGGGCTACGCATATTACATAACCGTAGAACCCCCAAGCATAAGTATGTAATATGCGTAGCGTTGTGGGGCTACGCATATTACATAACCGTAGAACCCCCAAGCATAAGTATGTAATATGCGTAGCGTTGTGGGGCTACGCATATTACATAACCGTAGAACCCCTAAGCATAAGTATGTAATATGCGTAGCGTTGTGGGGCTACGCATATTACATAACCGTATAACCCCCAAGCATTAGTATGTAATATGCGTAGCGTTGTGGGGCTACGCATATTACATAACCGTAGAACCCCCAAGCCTAAGTATGTAATATGCGTAGCGTTGTGGGGCTACGCATATTACATAACCGTAGAACCCCTAAGCATAAGCTTTACAATATTAATAACTAGTGACCCGCCCCGGCTTAGCACAGGTGCAATGTAGATACTAATGTGGTGAACAATTTCACCATTCCCTCCCCCTCTTACCCCTTCCGTCCCCCCTTCCCTAGTCCCACCTTAAAGGCCGGCAACGCACTTACAACTTTTGAGTTGCAGGTGTCCATAGGCGGCGGTAGTGATTTACCATCAGGTGACTCGTCTGCTCGTTTACCCACTACATCATAAAAAAAAACATAAAACAATATGATAACCGAAATAAAATCCGTTGCGTAGTTTAAAAGATTTAATCGTACAGATGGCGGAAGCGACTTTGTTTCGTAATATGTAGAGATATTAACAACCTAAACACCTCACACACGGCCCCAAATCCAGAAAAAATTATCCCATACTTGACAACGCCTGTATTAAAGCTGTGTATTACTAAATACGTACATCTATACATATAAGAATGACTCCCTATTTCCCTTGGTCGCGCCATAACTTGAGAACGACAAAAAATTTAGAAAATTACGCAGGAAATTGGAAAATTTCAGAAAACTCAACGACTATTTTAACTTCGCGCGTTTGACAGTTCGAATTGAATATTCATAGCTAAGACAGGACAACGCCTGCCGGTCAGCTACTTGTAGATAAATTACACCTAGACACAGAACAAATGATCGTGCTCATAACACAATTATTTATCCTGGGTGGGAATCGAACCGACCGGACGACCTTTGACTCAGCAGTCAGGATCACTAACCACCTGACCAATATGGGTCTAGATCACTATACATGACTTTTTTTGAAAATACAAACATACTTATACATAAACACCCAAACATTGCGGAAGCCTTCAATATAGAAGAACTATAATTTTCTGCTAACAAAACCAAAATGTAATAATGTATGTAAAAGCAAAACGTATCTGACTAGTGTAATGAATAATTTGCTCTTCACGCAGTTTTAGTAAAATCGATTCTTAAGCACTTTCAACACTACATTTGGTACAATAATTTTCTCTCTTTGATTTCTACTTTAGCAGGTTATAATGCTAGCCGCGCATTAGTCTATTTAGAACCCCGTACATCATAAGTCCAACCCTGCCGAGTTCTTGAAATATCGATATAGGTCACGACTTAAAATTCCGTTTACATTATTCAAAGGCAAGGGCAGAACATTTTATGAGTTTATCTCGAAGTTTTAAAGAGATAACTTGGCGAACAAATCTATCGCGAGGCGTGCCAACAATGCACCAAGAAGTTACGTGGAGGCCGTGAAGGGGTGCCGCAATATGTAACATGCCATCCCTCTAACCTTCCACTAACTCAATCATAAAAGAAAGTATATAGTAGGTATACACGGTTATACAAGCCATTGTGGGGTAAGTGTAAGTAACTAGTAAGTTGAGTTCAGAAATTGACAAAATAGGGTAGTTAAATTAAATATAAAAAAAAATTATTTCACAACAGCGAGGTATGACGCCTTAAACCCTTATTTCATATGTGTTTCTACAGAATGTTACGTTTTGTCGTTTAATAAAGAGGAACCGTTTTTTTTTGCTTGATAGTTTATCTTATGTTGCCCCTTTGCATAAAGGTCGCATGCTAGTTCTACGGTCCGTGATATTACAGACAGACACGGATCACCTCGCACAGTGGAAAGAGTAACGACTGTGAAAGCACCGATGCAACCGTAGAGGTGCGTCGGATTCGCCGCAAGTTGGTAACTTCAAAGGTGCGGTGTGTGTTCGTACGCTGCGATCCGTAGTCGTCCATATAAACACAGACGAGCATGGCAAAACTTTAACTAAATATACCACAAGAGCCGTAGCTGCAGTGATACGTTCTCTTTCACTTTGCATTTTGGAATGACAAAATGGGTTCGAACGAATCAAGCCCGACAGGGACCGACACGCACCGTTGCGTTGGTACAGCCTTGTTACAGTGTGCGGCCATTCGTGTTGCCCGCCGTCCGTAATGAATTCAAATATTCAAACACTATAAAACAAGATTTGAAACTGTTAATAGCTAGGGCACCACAGATTTCTCCTGAAATTAAAGCTTAAGTACGTAGGTACTATTAAGATGGGACACCATACCTATATTAATAGGTGATCGCATGGCTTAGCAACCAATCACAATATTTATTTATTAAGCTAGTAAGACCAGCCCATCTGATGGGAAGCGGTCACCGTAACTTTGGATGCTTGCGGCACGAGCTGTGACACTTGTGCGTAGCCGATCTTCTAAAAGCTTTTTAATGGAGTTATCGAGGAACCCTGTACCATATTTCTTAGGGAAAACCAACGCTGGAAGGTACAATTTGCATCATAAGCAACCGAACCCGCTTTTAAGTGGGATGAGCCCCCAGCTGGTAGCGAGTGGTATAGTCGCGGATATCATAGAAAACAATGGCTTTTAACACAACACATTATACAAAAACAAGAAACACAATAAGGATAGACGGCACGGTCAGTCGGTCAATATGACAGTGAACCTATTAGATGAAGCTGGCGCATGATGATTACGGAAGTCTGCGGTAATGAGGTTTTTTGACGATAATTAGCAATATTGAACATCAAAGAGAACAGGCGGGATATATGGTGTCAACATAGTACAGAAACACCAAAATTGACTAAAAATTAACCCAGTCAAAACAACATCTACATTGAGCACATTGTCCGCATATTATCAGATAAGTGAGCAATCAATCTTAAAAAATTCAAAATATTCTCTAGCAGTCCTAGCGGCGGCAACTCTAGCAGTCATTTAATTATGTTTCAAGAACGAAAATAAATAACAAAATCGTCGGTAGATTCTTAGAGAGATTCTTAAAAAAAATAAGTTGGCAAAAGTCAGTGTTCAGTCCTTGGAACAACATAAAACACTAAATCTTTCAAGTAGCCGCTTACCGTTAGCAAGCAGGACACGCGTGACATATGACTCGCCTAAATATATAGAATTTATTCATGAGAGAGAGCGAGCGAACCAGCGAGCCACAATGATTCTCCGAACTTTTCTCATCGACACCCTCTAACTAGTCCATACATTATGAAGCGTTTTTCCAGCAGACCCCTAAGAGCCGATGAACCGTGTAAATTGAGGATGTAACTCACAAAGCGCCAGTTAGTATAAATCAAGTGGCTCCAAAACTCCCCCGGATTAATATTAATTTATCGGTAAAATTTTCAATCTTCAGTTGTGGCGTTGATTATGCGTTGGTGAAATAAATTGGTGTCGGCCACAGCTAAAGCCCGGGTAATAACACAATGAATAGTACCTAATGGCATTGCACTAACCCCCAACACGAACTGTTTTTGCTAACTGTAGTCGGTACCTAATGATCAATATTGAGTGAAATAGCAAAAAAATCTCAAAATTGAAAAACCCTAAATAAAAACGTTTTAAAATAAGCTATACGAGTCATAATTAATGATTAAAACATTTACATAATCTACACATAAACTATCATGAATAATCTACATTTGTATATATAAACCATATATCCAGCAATGTAGGCAGGGTTTGGCTGAGAGGGGGTCTCCATCCATGTATATTTTAGATTGGAGATAACTAAACTCTGGACAGTTTCTATGCACTTTTCTGCACCCGGAGACTCGACGAAAAAGTAAATGATAGCAAGTAACCTCCACGTCCCAGTCATTGCGCATGCGCCATGCGACATAATTCTGTCGAAGCTCGCCATCCGCTTCCATTTCGTTGTTCACAAACATCCCGTAATAATGACCGTTCCAACATATCTATATAGATAAAGCCGTACAAGTGCAAGTCTGACTCCCGCAGACGACGAACCGACGTGCGACGGTTCCGTGATTCGAGAATTCATTCCCGAGATGAACGTACTACCTACATACAAGTTTGTTTGCTTACGGAAACGGTTTTTACTTCAGTTTCTAGGGACCGCAGACATAAGTATCTGGTTCTGATGTTAATTTCAACTTAATATCTCCACGTGCTCCTGAGAAATAGGTTTTGACAGACACACAGACGAACAACAAAGTGATCCCAACATTTTTGCCTTTGTGGAAAATCAAAAGGATACTCATTCACTCATTTATCTATTGTCTAATCACGAAATCTGGAAATCTACTTGACCTACAACTATGAATTTTGATACCGTTTCGGGATCGCGTTAATTCTAATATATATATAATAAATAATTATATGAATTTTGACTTTGTAGATAATGAATGGTAACTCGGTTCAGTTATTCTGGTTCACAACGCAGAGTTATTAATAGGGCATTAAGATTTTTCTTCACAGGGACGGCTTACAGTGGTCAAAGAATATTTTGTTTTTTTAATCAAAATCTGGTATTTGGCAACCACATAGTTTATAGCTAGGAGCGTTAAAGCTAGGAGAAGTTAGCTAAGAACGGATGCTAAGCTAAAAACAGTTAGGTTGCTTTAGACCGAATGCAGAAACCTTTGTTTTTTTTGGCTGCGTTTACTATTTTGGTGTTTAAGTATTTAATAGGTTAGGTGTTTCCATATCTAACAATAGACTAATACACAAATGTCAGCACATGTCAGCTGTCAATTTACGAATGGCATTAAAATTTTAAAATGCAATTTCTTCAAAAACATGTTCTAAAATAAAAGGTTTTATGTTAGTGAGTATTTTAAGCATACAAAGTCGCGGGTAGCACCTAGTAACATTAATGTGACAGTCTATAAAACATAATTCATAATTACGCCATATAATAGAGTTCAGCCTGAAATACATGGCTCAGCCTGGCACTTGTATCACTAATATTGTATATACCTATGTATATACAATATTAGTGAATATAACATTGCAGAGCCTAGCGCCGGGTGCGTCGCCGCCGACGCCGCCGCCGCCGCCGCCGCCGCCGAGATAACGCGCATGAATCACCGCCATTACTGCCATTACCCGCTCGTTAACTAATTAATAAGTTACGGCGTTGATAACAAACGGGCCCACCCTGAAGCGCACCAACAATGTGCTATCTTCGCACCGTCAGTACTACAGCAATAATATTATGCTCGTTGAGGGTTGCGGCAATATGCCGCTTGAAGATTTATTTAATGTCCAAATTGTGGCGAAATGGTATACAGCAGTAGAGTGTTACATGGGCGCAAAAGGCTTTTAGTAATCCAAAGTGGACAAATTACACTTTCAACAACTGAGCAATCCCTGTGCCTAAACACTATATGCTTAAGATATTAAGAGAACACTGTCCCTTAGATTGCGTTGTTAAGGTATTGTTTCACTTCGCTTTTAGCTTGTCCTTTTTAGATTATAATTATCTTTACATAATATAAAAAGTACTAACTTTTAAACTTTCGCGTTTCATGATATAATATTATCTACGTATTAACGGGAATTAACGCGATCACGAAAAGGTATTACATACCTCTGAATTGCCTGACGTTTCGACCAGGTTGCACTGGCCGTGGTCACAGGCTGACTGGCTTAGCGGTGCACGCCCTCCGTCGTCGACATCGTGAGGTAGAAGGTTCTTCATCCACCTCCACTTTTTTGATATTTTTGTTTCGCCATGTACCGTCACATACTATACTAACAGTGTCCCTATTCTGTAAGCAAACCGATGTGGCCCTATTCTGGTGTTCACCCGACTGCGCATAAAAGCGAGGTGGCATGTTTTTTATCACTGGATTCCACGCTGTAGATAATTTGAAACCATCTTCCCGATTGAAAGTTTTGTGTTTTTTAATTTCAATCGCTTCAAGTACAACTCTTGAGTAAAAGTGACGTTCCGTGGAGAGGAATTGCGTACGGTGAAATTGAATCCAGTGATTGGTGCCCGCTTCGAGTGCATGTTCTGCAATCGCTGATTTGCTAATCTGTCGGTTCGTCACAGCAGCGATGTGTTCTTTGACCCTTTCAGCAATAGTCCGCTTTGTTTGGCCTATGTAGGAACTACCACAGCTGCAGTTTATTTTGTAGACACCTGGAGTTTGTAACGGCAAGACATCCTTCGGTGTACCCACCATGTTTTGAACCTTTATGCCTGGTGTGTCGGAATGGAGTATTTCTTTAATACGGAGCCGATCTTATCCGTTACTCCTTTGACATATGGTATGTAGGCTGGTTGTCTGTTCACCTCCGGATGCTTGTGTCTCATTTTCGGTTGCTTCCGTGTTCCATTCACCTGATATCCGTTACTTTTAAGTACCTCCTGAACATGATCCAGCTCTCGCTCCAAATGTTCAGGGTCACAAACGTCAGGCAATTCAGAGGTATGTAATACCTTTTTGTGATTGCGTTAATTCCCGTTAATACGTAGATAATATTATATCATGGAACGCGAAAGTTTAAAAGTTAGTATAGCAAACCGTTACGGGTCGGAAATTGCAAAACAAGTGCGTCAACTAGAATATTTACGTAAAAAACGTGCGCGAGTTGAAACATCGTTGATATTTCTAGTGAAGTGTCGCGATTGGGACTTATTACCTTCGTGTGTTCGAATAAAACCACGTAGTGATATCGCATTTTCACTTAAAATTCTAACAAACGCGAGTGTGCGCCTCCTGAGACAATTAATTCGCAATAAACACAGTGATTTGGAGTGTATACAGAGAGAGTTATATGCGTTACATTTGAAGTGTAGTGTTAATCTATCTCAAACGGACTATGATTTGTGTGATCGGGTTACGTTTCTACAAGCGAGCCGTACCTTCGAATTGTGTAGTGAGAACTTTGAGCGTAAGTTCTCGAAGGAATATAATCGACGGTATGCAAAAAATAAGACGTCACCCGTGGTACCCGATTGATCGAAGGACACCGTCATTAACTTATCACACGTGAGTTTAGATGATACTACCATAAACATCTTGGCTAAAGGTATAAATTTCGCTCCAACACCTAAACAAATACCGTTCGAGAAAGTAATCAGTAGCGTTGAGGAATCTATTGCACGTAACAAGGTACCCCCCGGCGATGCCGATATCCTTAGATAGGATGTCGCGGTAATATTACGAAAATCAAAGCTTCCGGCTAGTAATATCACTATGGGAGAGCGTCAAGCATTGAAAAACATTAGGGATAACTGGAATATTTTAGTGCTTAAGGCCGACAAGGGAAACGCCACTGTAGTGATGAGTACAACTAATTACCAACGTAAAATACTTGAACTTTTGGATGACGATAAGGTTTATACACCGGTATCATATAACCCCACGGCCAGAGTAACGCGTAGAATACGATCTCTTATCCAGGATAACGAGGACCTATTTTCAGAAGACGAGTACAACAGACTTTATGCACCAAAGTCACATCAGCCACTGAAATTATATGGTCTGCCCAAAATACACAAGCCCAACGTGCCGCTGCGGCCTATTGTAAGTCAAATTGCCTCTCCTACTTACGATCTCGCGAAGCATGTTGCGTCAGTATTGCAACCACTTGTAGGCAAAACACCGTCTTTTGTGAAAGACTCGCGGCACTTCATACAAATTATAAAAGATCTCAAGTTGGAACCTGATGACGTCAGGGTGAGCTTTGATGTGGAAGCACTTTACACCAATGCTCCAATAAAAGAATGTTTGGACGTCGTAAAAGACCTGCTGAGAGACCACGAGTTCTCGTTCAATTATATTGATCTACTTGAACATTGTCTAGAGGGCAACTATTTCCTTTTCCAAGGTCAACATTACCTTCAGATTGATGGTGTCGCAATGGGTAGTCCTGTAGTACTAGCCAACATCTGGATGGAGCATTTTGAAGAGAAGGCGCTGAGTCTCGGCCCAAAGACCGTTAGGCTTTGGAAGCGATTTGTGGATGACATCTTTAGTATCGTCAAAGGAAATAAACAGGAAGTAGATCAATATTTACAACACCTCAACTCTATTCACCCCAAGATAAGGTTCACATATGAGGTGGAGGCGGATAGGTCATTGTCATTTTTAGATGTCAAAGTAACCGCGAGATCAGATGGGTCTTTGTCGCACTGTGTGTACCGCAACCCTACTCATACGGATAGGTACCTACAAGCCACGTCTCATCATCATCCCCGACACCTGCAGTCTGTTATGACTTCACTCAAGAACAGAGCATACGATCTTTGTGACCCTGAACATTTGGAGCGAGAGCTGGATCATGTTCAGGAGGTACCTAAAAGTAACGGATATCAGATGAATGGAACACGGAAGCAACCGAAAATGAGACACAAGCATCCGGAGGTGACCAGACAACCAGCCTACATGCCATACGAGTATGTCAAAGGAGTAACGGATAAGATCGGCTCCGTATTAAAGAAATACTCCATTCCGACAGTGTACACACCAGGCATAAAGGTTCAAAACACCGTGGGTACACCGAAGGATGTCTTGCCGTTACAAACTCCAGGTGTCTACAAAATAAACTGCAGCTGTGGTAGTTCCTACATAGGCCAAACAAAGCGGACTATTTCTGAAAGGGTCAAAGAACACATCGCTGCTGTGAAGAACCGACAGATTAGCAAATCAGCGATTGCAGAACATGCACTCGAAGCGGGCACCAATCACTAGATTGAATTTCACCGTACGCAAGTCCTCTCCACGGAACGTCACTTTTACTCAAGAGTTGTACGTGAAGCGATTGAAATTAAAAAACACAAAACTTTCAATCGGGAAGATGGTTTCAAATTATCTACTGCGTGGAATCCAGTGACAAAAAACATGCCACCTCGCTTTTATGCGCAGTCGGGTGAACACCAGAATAGGGCCACATCGGTTTGCTTACAGAATAGGGACACTGTTAGTATAGTATGTGACGGTACATGTCGAAACAAAAATATCAAAAAAGTGGAGGTGGATGAAGAACCTTCTACGTCACTATGTCGACGACGGAGGGCGTGCACCGCTAAGCCAGTCAGCCTGTGACCACGGCCAGTGCAACCTGGTCGAAACGTCAGGTAATTCTGAGGTATGTAATACCTTTTCGTGATCGCGTTAATTCCCGTTAATACGTAGATAATATTATATAAAAAGTACTTCTGTATGTTCCCGATAAACATGACTATATTATACTACAACTATATAAATAGCAAATAATATAATAATAAATGTTATTCTGTAATTGTCTGTGTAAAATTCTACACAGACAATTAGATATATTTGTTCTAGGTAGTTATGATCTTCTGTCAAGTGAAGTACACAATAAATGTCCCGATAAATGTCCTGTAAGTGGTAATTTAAGTATTACTTTAATGAACAACTAACTTCCCCGAGTGCTATTCATATTTCTTAAATATATGGGGTTGATTTCACGCGTGTCTATTTCGGGTTTTTCTAACAGGTTTCAGTCCCCCGACAAAGATCATTTATCAAAGGATAAAGCAAGCTGCCGCGTCGATGTCAGGCTCCCGTGCAAAACTATTCGGTCATCCCAAAAACACCGTGTATCTCTGTATATGTAAAAACTAATAACTAATCGTAAAATACCACAGATCAAGTAGGCGTGGCGCGTGCGCCTGTATCTGGTAAATTGTGCTGGTTATTCATTTCTGTCTTTAATCGAGAGTCAACCAGCGATCGCGTCGTTTCTCTAACATTATGTCAATACTACGAAATGCCGCGTTGTTCAATGGTTGTTTGCGGAAAAAATCAGCTTAAAAGTGAATTATATAAAAGATGACATCTTATTTTATACATAACTGCAATAATTAAACTGTATTTTGGCACAATAATCAATTAGCAAAGATAGGACACTGATATTTATGATGCTGAAATATTAAATTCACCATATTATTAAAACGAAAACCATTGCTGACCTAGTACGGTTTACATAATAAATCATACTGTTAGCAACGCAATGTATAGGTTTGTTTACCGATTCTCTCACTAGCACGATAAGCTCGTAATCCCGCCGCAGCTGGCAAACTAGGGATGTGCACCTGATACGTCGCTTTCGTTTCTTACAATTTTTTTTTATGCCTAAAATAATAATAATAATAAAATTGTATTGGGATCGATCTATCATCACTGACAGAACTATTGTTACCAATAAACCTGACGTTGTGGTGATAGATCGATTAGAGCGCCACGCAATGATTATCGATATTGCTGTTCCTCATGACGACAACCTCGTGAAAGTTGAAAAAGAAAAACAAATCAAATATTTGGATTTGTCTCACGAGATTGTCGATATGTGGAATGTCGATTCGGCGATCATTGTTCCGATTGTCGTATCTGCTCATGGATTGACAGCCAAAAGCCTAGACCAACAGCTTAAGAGGCTCGCGTTAGACGGCTGGATCAAGGGACTGATGCAGAAGGCGTATCAGTACGTATTTAAAAATGTAATTAATAAGTTTTATGTTGAATAAAGAGAATAATAATAATAACGTTTATTTCTCACCATACATGTTACATAACAAATCTCAAATAAAATACAGTAGAATGTAATTTTAAAATTAGTACTAGAATCAAACAGAATTATGGCGTTTTGGTACCTGAACTAGGAGAATCCTGTGTCTCAGGTTACCAACCCTCCACCCCTGGCCCGTATCTAATATAATTTATAAATCGGGATGTGTGAATATACGTGGTGTGAGTTGTGGACACATGTGTGTGTTGCGACTAAGTGAGTGTTAGGCGTTTGCGGCTGTATGTATGTCGTGTGTGTGAGTGTATGCAAAGGTGCGTGTGGATATGGAAGGATTCAGGTTCCTAAAAGTCGAGTCAATTACACATTTTAGCTAATGCCTATCTAATGAACTTTAAAATCATCATCCTCCGCGCCTTTTCCCAACTAAGTTGGGGTCGGCTTTCAGTCTAACTACGATAGGACCGAACTTTGATATTTTACGTGGCGCGACTGCCATCAGACCTCCACAACCCAAGTACTAGGCGATATCGAAGTTCTGTAGTTAGACAGGTTGTCGTACTTTTTAGGGCTACTACCCGTAACGAAATGCCACAGATGTTTGTATGGCACCCGGGACCGACGGTTTAACGTGCTCTCCGAGGCACGGACGGGTCTCGATGTGTTAAGAATTTTCACCCATCCTAGACTGACCTGGCTAGTATTACTTAACTTTGTAATATGCTAACCTACTCGGTTACCACTCGGTTACCACTTAGTCACGTGCCAAGACCTTTATAATATAGGAATATAAATGTAGAATATGTATGTAGAGTGTCAAATTATGCAGATATACTTTTAGTGTTGTGTTATTTTTATTTTAGATTCCCAAAAGATCCAAAAAAAAGGAAAGTGGATAAATGCTACAGGCCAGGGCTGAAACTAGTCTCCGAACAAAAAAGCAATGTCTAATGAAGACCCTTTTAATATTGCTGCGGTAATGAAAAAATATATTGGATGCATTATTTATCAAAAAAAAATTCAAGCGGCATAATATATGTTAAACAAGTATTAGCATTTTGGGGTACGCTGCTATAGCGGGGGGTACGCTGCTATACCGGCGGTAAGACCCGTCCTACAAGAGTGGCTGGAGAGAGGACATGGAGCCCTCACCTTCCGAATGACGCAGGTGCTTTCCGGACACGGTTGTTTCGGAAAGTACCTGTGTCGGATCGGCCGGGAGCCGACGTCTCGGTGCCACCATTGTGGTGACTACCCCGAGGCGCTTCACACGCTGGCGGAATGCCCAGCCTGGGCTAGTCAGCGCTGTGATCTCGTCGTGGTAGTTGGTGCTGCGGGTAGTCTCTCGCTCCCAACCGTGTTTCTGGCCAAGGTTCGGAGCGAGAGTGCATGGAACGCCGTCGCCTCTTTTTGCGAGGAAGTGATGTCCGCAAAGGAGGCGGCGGAACGGGAGAGAGAGCGGAATACGACTATCTCTACTCGCAGCAGACGCACCGGGCGCCGGAGGGCGTTTAATGATCTCCGGCCACCCTAGGAAGCGGCCTGCGGACGGCGAAGTTTTGGAGAAGTCGTCGTCCGAACAGATATAGGCCCGAGAGGCAGCGCGCAGTGTTCCGCGCGCGCTCTCAGAGGAATGCGGCCGACGGGTGATGGTCGCACCGGGTAACGGGATCCGTCTAGGGTGAGACGGGTCACCCGATCATAGGCAAGTAGCGGAACACCGGGGTGGTTTTTAGTCGGTAAGAGTCCGACAGACCCCTTCGTCCCCCCAGGGCGGAGGACATCCATGAGGATCTTCCACCTCGTCACCAAAAAAAAAAAAAAAAGTATTAGCATTTTACTGGTAATTAAAATCATTTGCTTACTAGTAGGTTTCCCTAAACGGTACTAGCGCTGATTTATCTCAAACATTTTTAGGCAGACGGTAACTCTAAATAAACGCAATTTCTTACACGCTAATGTGTTTATTCGATTGTCAAGCACTCATTGACTTGTTGATATCGTATACACTGAAGTGCGTGTGAGTCTACGCATCTATTGGTTTTGTGGAACTTTGTTGAACAGCGGTTTTCATACATTTCGATCTAAAAGGCAAATCTATTTGTTTATATGATCTGAGTAAAATACTTTACTGCATGAGGTATAAACTTGCAATATCACGCATGCACTACAGTTTTGACTGTTAAAAGTTTAAATGAACAGATTTGTTTACAGAGTGCAGTGTGAACGGTCGGAGGTGTACTACGAGGAGTCTGTCATGCCCAGAGAGGGCTCATCAAAGGCAAACAATACAAAGTTGATACAAACTAGCTTATCAGTGAAGCCGCTCAACTACTCTCCAATGTACGATAAAGGGTGGAGGGGCATGGGGAGAGGGGAGGTGGAGGGGTAGGTAACTCTCAAGCGATAGGTGAGAGCAATAAATACTCAACGCAATATAAGTTGGACATGGCAGTGGAAAACGTTTGGGTCCACTATCGAAGTGCCCGCGATCATAACACAATGTCCAAACAGCATTTATATCCTTTACATTTAAAGGTTGGGGTCTCGGTGACATCGTGTAAAATATATACCTACACAGCTACTCTACCGAGGACCAATTTTCAGGTACCAGGCACGTTGGGGTTTGCCTGGGTTCTTCGGTCAAGAAATAATCAGTTCCAGTTCCTCGCAGTTCGAAATTGTATCTTAAAACCTAACAGAAATAAGCAATCTTTAGATTCATACATTTCTGCCTATCTGATATTTAAAAGTTGACAATCAATTATCGTATCGTATATGATTGTGTTTCCGTGCGCGGTAAGACGCCATGTCTAAAGTTAGTTTTTGGCGTAAATCTGCACTCACTACCGGTTACGACACGACCTCTGCGACTGATTCTGTATCACACCGAATTATCTAACCTACTAACAAATACAAAAAATACAAAAAGTTATATGTTGTTCAGAGTAATTTTGGCTGACGACTTGCGTGACGTGTTCTATTAGGTGTACTTAAAAAGGTTTGTCAATAACAGGTTCGAAACTAAACTATCAAGAAGCATATAAGCAAAAGTTTAATTAGCCCATGTACGAAAAAAATAAAAAATATGTAATGGATTTGCCTATCTGGCCATAAAAGTTTTGATTGTGCACTATATAAGAATTATTTCGGTGTGAGAGTGAGCGTGGATTTGTTCTTGAGTACTGTAAAGGCTGAAGTGTTGAGAGGCAGAGAGCGCGCGTGGCCGCCGACACGGCTCTTGCGTTTCTTTCTCTAGTGTTTCAAAGTTTCCTTTAACGGTCTTTAGTCTTACATTTTTCGTTTTCCTGCTTTCACACTTTTAATTTGATGTCATTCTCTAATTGGTCGGTCTCATCTGCCAAGGGTAAGAAGAGATAGAAACAGTTCTCCAAGCTGGCCTAGTTTGGATTAACTGATTGTACACTTTACGGCTATTAAACCGCGGGCATTATGATCTGTCAAATATTCAACTCTTCTCGATATTTTTTTACCATAGCAAGTTAAGCTCATTAACTTCTAAAGTGATATTTGTAACTTGCTGCCCAAACTCTGACCCTACGCTTTCTACGCTTTTTGCCACCTCAATCGAATAAAAAGCTATCATAGTAAGACACTAAATGTATCTTTCATATTAAGTTTACGTGAAAAAAATTTTTTGTAAGCTTTTTAAGCAAATGACGAAAGAGTGTGTTTACAGATACGTAGAAGAAGCGCAGAAAACTAAAATTGTAATCAATGTGTCATAGAGCTAAACAGAATGTGACAACGGCTACAAAAAGCTACAGGGGTCCTATAAACATGTTGACCTGCCATGTTTATGAAAGTCAATAACAACAACAGTTTAAGTTATACCTACTGGTCAATAAAATAAAACAAATCATTCAAAACTTCATTAATCATGGTAGAAATTCGGCCACACCGTTTTGTTAGATGTAAAATTCGGTCGATACATGAGTTTTGACACGTCTCCATTTAGATAATATACTTGCATCATTCACTATAACATTGTGTTCAGAGTCCAGATATGAATAAGCATTACTTCAGAGATACGCTCATGAGCAGCTTGCATTGGCAGTGACACGCCGCGCGTTGAAGCAACTCGCTGAAACTGTTCAACTTAACACAACTGCTGTATGTCAGTACGTTTTACACTTAACTTACGTTTATCACATATAATTTTAGTCGTATTTCGTTCTAGTTTGCCTGCCTAATGAAACGGTAGCTTATGGACGGACAAGTGATAATTGTATAAAACAAGCGACCCACCCCGGTTTCGTACGGGTAACACTAATTTAAAAAAAAAAACATAAAAATACATGTTGATCCGATCGCTACCAAACTTTACAGGATCACCCGCTGAGCTAAGCTGAAGATTGTCTGAAAATTTCATCCAAAATCGGACTGAGCTGGAGTGGCTTTGGAGTGGATAAAGAACACACACACACATCCATTTATATATATGTATAGACTACGGTATGACAAATTTATTTCAATCAATACAAAACACGTCTGTAGGTAACTACATAATTTTTAAATACATTACTAAACACATCTTATCGAAAGACATTATCTAATTCAGTTGTACTCATATGCTTTCAAGCGTTTTATTCATTGTTAGATACAGTTTCGGACGCTAATCTATGGCCAGCTCATTTTTGTTTATGTATTAAATGTAATAGCAATCCCATTTTTAATAATCACTTCAATTGAGCCTCGCGTATACCGCCCGTCTGAAATAGGACTCTTTTTGCTAAGGATTTGTGGTCAATAAATATATGTTAGTTACTCCGCTCAACCCATGGCACTCATCTTACTGTGAGACCTGATAGATACTGAAGACATACGTCCAGTCGGCACTCTCCAGAATTCGACGCACGTAAGATCATTGCGTGTGGCAGGTTGGCAGGACGGCCAAACTGTCCAAAGTAGCTAAGCTAAGCTTTATTCATAAATCTATGTGGTCTTCCCGCTTTGTGCTCTATATGGGTAGCTAGATATTTGGTAGTTAAATGTTTTTTGCTCATGTGAATTTGCAGCATTTGAAAATACACAAAGTGAGTATTGTTGATCATAATGAAATTCTAAACCGTTACCGCTAAACTATTTATAGTACGGGTACAGAACTCTCACTCCGCCAAATTATTTAAAGAAATAGCGACTCTTGCTCCGACACAATAAAGTCGCAATTGAGATCGCACAGTGCTAAATACCTACAGTTATATTCACCTAAAAGTTGCCTCTCTTTCTATCGCATAACATTTATCTGTTCTGACGAAACAGCCACGTTAGGGTTATCTTTTTTTAAACAATTAATTGTCTTAAAATTTAATTACCAGTATATTATGTACCTATTACTCTATTTTTGTGAACAAATAAATCTAGGCTAGGTACTTATAATTCTATTGTCTAAATACGAACGAATGTCGCAACGCAGCGCGTGAGTGAGCTCACTGAATGTTGGCGCGATTAGTCGACCTCGCCGAGTAAGACAGATACGCTCAACTGCTTACTTCACACGCAGCACGCAAGCGCTACAGACACTTGTGATGATATTGCTTACCTATACCCACGTCACTAACTTGCGCTAATAAGTTTACATGCTTGTCGTGACGTCAGGAACACTGTCTCTAACTAATTTATTGCGTTCGTTACACAACTGCACAAAATGTAGTAGAAGTTTAGAGTTCACCAATTAACTATGTAAGCTTAGTTATTTCCTTGTTACAAATAAACATCTCGACGAATTATTACCAGTGAGAAAAACAGACCACTTGCAGTTTGCTAATGGGTAAACAAATGAGTTTAACTAACATTGACCGTTTTTAATTTCACAGAAATCTACCTTATTTAGATTTATGTGATAAATATAGTTATGTCAATTATGTAATATGCAATGATAAGGTAAATTAAGTAAATCATTAATCCTGATGCAAAACGTTTCAAGTTAACCAAAGCAAAGAACACATTTAGGATACCAATATAACAAAAGAAAACAGAGAGTACGTATTGATCGCGTTATTTCCCGTATCAATAATGATATATCACTGAACGCGAAATTCTAAAGGTTAGTAAACAAAGAGTTAATGAAAAGTTGTATCATAAGTATTTGCTTATTTTCTTTTGAGATGTGGAGCCCTAAAATGACAAAGATTTTTAGGTGAGAGGTTGCCAGCAACTCGGAATAGACCTAATTCAAAGAATTCCCTCGAGTGTCTCCCTTGCCTGGTGTACAAGAGACTGCAATATAAAATAGCACTGAAATAAAAATACACTCATCGAAGGACGAGAGCGCGGTGCAGCGGCAAACAGTAGCGCCTCGCTGGGCAAGGCAAGGCTAGCCGAGTCAAACACCTCGCGTTACAGTGCTTGTTAGTCTTAGGGCAAACAATTTAGTATGTGTTGCTTTATTTCAGGGTTTAATTAATGTTTTCAAAACAACTTATCATTACTTAACCGCAATTGTGGTTGTTTTAAAAAAGAATTCCCAATGTCAACCGGAAAATGAACATCCCTAAATATATGGTGCACTGCAGGGCCCTTTTTCATAAAGCTGACAATCTGACATAATATATATTCGACAAGTTTGTCTCCTAAAACTTTTGGTCGCACTTGACGCTCGGACGAGGTGTTCGGGCGAGCTACCGTCCACACGCTCGTCACCGCTCGTGTAGTTCAGTCGCCAGTGTTGCCACGAAACCTTGGAGAACGCAGTAAAAAATCTCCGCTTCAATAGTGGAGGGCGATTGTGAAACATACTAATGGAATAATAAGATTATGAAGATGTCTCGAGATATTTCGATTATAACCGTTAGTAATAAGTGTAATAACTAAATAATTCGTTCGTGTCCGTCGTGGGGATGCGATGAAATGTGAAAAAACACGTGCCCCATACAATAGTAGTACACGCCCTTGATAAATAAAGATTTCTTTCAAATGCATTTCTTATTATTACGTCATTATTTTTTTTAAAACATAAATAGTTTTATATCTAAAACTTTAATGGTCCTGAGTCAACACGATATAAACATATGGGCAAGTTTAGATTTTCGCAAAAAACTTGTAAGTACCAAAATTTACCTTAATTTTCAACTTTTCGGATTTTTCCCTTTAGGTACTTGTGCTGTAAGACCTTACTTTTAACCGAAATTGACAATTCTAGGTCAACCGGAAGCACCCTGCGTCCGGTTTACCTAGAATTGTCAATTTCATGATTTCATTAGAATCATGAAATTTGATAAGAAGCAAGGTCTGACAGCAGTAGTAAAGGAAAAAATCCGAAAGCCGTTAATTTCTTGTGTAAAAAAAGTTTTCGTGATTACAAACTTATATTTTTCGAACAAGACGATCAAAAGTCTTCGAGTATTGATTCCCGAGATGGACGTATACAAGTTTGTTTGCTTACGGAACCGTCGGTGCGCGAGTCAGACTCGCACTTGTCCGGTTTTCTTAATCAATCGTCTGTCCGATATACCTACCTGTTGCATTGTTGTGCCTAGTTGTTTTGTTTTAATTTTTGCGGTTGTTGCCTAATCATTAATAGAGCCACAAATTAAGAGAAGGTTGTTGACCATTTAAGTAATATATAATTTTTATAATAGAAACAAAAATATTCTCATCTAAATTATTATTGTGATAAAAATATCAACAGCCAGATTCAGAAATACGAATATACGAAATAATAACGAATGGGTGTATAATACTCTCATGTATAATAAGATTTGCATCTCTTATATCTAAATCTATACATAGATGTATGAAGACGTGTAGATCGGTAGTGCAAGCGGGCGACGTGATGGCAAGACGTGTTGGTTAATTTCCTGCCAAGTTCCGCGACACGAAACTGCGACGCGACGGTGACGGTGCGACAATCGAGAGCGACACGATGTTATCACTTAGCCTTGAGAGTTGGGAGTTGAGAACACACCGGATATTGTGATGCTGTTGCAGGTCATACCACACGATACAGCTCATACGGACCATCATATAGTTGCGTAATAATAGGTTTCCGGTGACTGTGATTGAATTTTTTTAACAATATTAGTAACGTGGGTCCCACATTAGTGCTTACTAATGTTATGTTGTTACTTTTGCCAAGACATTGTATTATGTACCTAATGGTTTGGCAACGTAAGAGTGACATCTCGGTATAACTGGGCCACAGCACACGAAAGTAGCCTGGAGTGACGCGATAACAAGTTGTAAGTGATATTAGTACATTACGTACTAGAATTCTTGAGGAATTGAATTCATTAAATTTACACACACAAAATGTAATAGCGTAAAAAGTGAGACACACTAGAAATAATAACGAAAATATCAACATAATTACAATTATTAACGTTACAAGACTGGCAACATGTGTTTGACGTTTAACATTTGGGACCTGATTCGTTGTGGGAGGGAGTGGACAAACTATAAAATGAGACAAATGAGTGAAAAGCACATAATTTTGGGCGCTTGTTCACACCAGCGCCAGCGCTGTAATTAATTCACAACGTTTCAGATAGTAGTCGATCAGAGCGGTCAGATTGTTGTTGATCCACATATTGTTTATTGAGGAAAACACATCATACATCTAGAAATAAGTTTTACTTGGTTCTCCATCAAACAATAAAAATCAGCATTCTTCTTTCGTTATATGCCTATTTATCTAAGTCTTAAGTAGCAGTTGGAATTATACAAGTTTTATTGCCATGGTCGATTCGGGTCTTTGGCAGAGCTAGTTCGTTATGGTTCGAAACCATAACGAACGGTTTGTACATTTACAAATTAACTCGCCGTACCAATCCGATTCTTAGCTGGAAAAACAAATGATCGCAGAGGAAGAAGAAAGAAAATAAGTTTATTTCGTAAAACAAGGCATACGACTTATTTATACAAAAAAAAACACTTAGGCTAAAATACTGGATTCCATACGCCACTCAAACTTGATGAAAGCCGAGGGTGACATAATCTGTCGTATGACGTGGCGTGATGATGTAGCACCGGACCACGTTTAATAAATAGGTTAAAACAATATTTTACTTAACTTATGCTTTATTGTCTAACATAGTACAATACTGCGATGGACGTCGCCCACCCCAGTACTGAATTAGACCTCTTAGAGTTAGACAAAATTCGAGACTGGGAACGCTTCTAGCGATAGTGTGCTAGAGGCCTTCCCAGTCTCGAATAGTTCTGCAACAAACTTACGATCCATCACCTTTGTAATAACATGCGGTAACTACTTAAGAAGGCAATAAAGCCAAACCAGTGAATATGTTTATTGGATTAGAGTTTTTTTCTAGCATATTATGTTGTGTGTGCAAAACTACATACGCAGTGTAAAAGCCAAGAACTTAAAACATTATTTACTACAGCAAAATTATTTTATAAATTAATGTAAGGTCGGGGAAATAGTTTCTCCGTATTTAATATACAAAATAAAAATTCAAGCCATTTGTTTTCAAAGTTTAATTATAATTATAATAACTCCACACATCTCACACACGGCCGTTTGATCCCAAACTAGGCAGAGCCTGTACTATGGTAACCAGACTGCGGATAAACATACTTATATATTTCTAAATACATACATATTATAGATACATTACACAATTAAGCAGCTCTAGCTGCGACAAGGCTAAGGTCGCTGCACCTGTGGAGGGACAACGGGAGCCCGCATACGGTGATTTTGGAAGAAATATCCAAGGACATACCGATTGTGATGGCCATAAACGACCGGATCCCTAAACGGTTCGTATTTTCGTACAAAAAATATAGAATTCAATTACACGAGGACCAACGAATCGAGGGTCTAGACCCTCGAGAACTCAGGATCTTCACTGACGGCTCCAAAACAAGGTATGGCACTGGCTCTGGGGTCTTCTCAGAGGACTTAAATATAAAAACAATAGCCACTCTAGGAACCCATAACACAGTATTCCAGGCCGAATGTATGGGTATTTCTATGGCTGCTGCAGCTGTCACTGCAAGGAAGGTAAAGGATCAGTCGATATGGATACTGTCCGATAGCATGGCAGTGTTACAAGCCCTCGACCTACGAGTGCTACCAGCGTCTTAATGAGGTATGTGGACTCAACAAAGTAACCCTCCAATGGAAAAAAGGGTCACAGTGGCTCTAGAGGCAACGATGCAGCGGACGAACTAGCAAGGAGGACATCGGAGATGTGCAGCATGGGCACAGAACCCATAGTGCCTCTACCCTTCGGGCAAATTCGGAAATTGGTAAGGATGCGCACTAGAGACCAACACAATCTCATATGGGCAAGCCATAAAGACTGCGGGCAGTCGAGGGCGGCACTTCCCGCCATAAACAGCTGGCTGTCGAGGAAGCTACTCCTACTGAACAAGCGTCAGCTGCGAGTGGCAACCGGAGTTATCACCGGGCATGCCTCTTTTAACAAACGTCTTTCTGCTATAGGTGCTACGGACAGCCCACTGTGTAGAGCTTGCATGGAGGCAGAGGAAACAGCAACCCATGTACTTCTGGACTGTAAGGGGGTTGCAGAATACCGGGCTAAGTACCTTGGCTCGCCAGGGTCACTCTCCGAGATCGTCGGTAACGTTAAGGGGTTACTGGGATTCTTCGGGGAGTTAGGGTGGCTCGAATAGCTTCTATTCCCACCAACGCAAAATACGCGCTTTGTCGTGGAGTTGTGGAAACCAGCCCGTGTAAACCTAACCTTTTTTTTTTTTTTTTGTGCGTGTGGAAACCCCCTCGGGCCGTCACCCCACCGGGGTTTTCAGTGGGGCGGTGTGTCGGAATCGAACCGACTAAAACCACACGGTGTGCCGCACTGCGCCTTAAGTAGGAGGGATCAGGGAACAGCTTTTATTAAGACATCCGGACCCCCCCTAGCGCCTGCCCGCAAAAGCGCGGGCATCACCTTTGGGTGAAAACCTCTCAATTAGGCGACGTCCAAGCACACGCGGACGCCGCCTCCTCGCAGGGGGCCACTATAGCGGGTGAAGGGGAAAAAACCCGTCCCGTCCACCCGCGGCCACACTCAGGGCGGCATGAGGCGCTGGTAAGCGCGCCTCCGCCGCCAGGTTCGCCGGCGGCGAATTAGGTCCGAGTGGAGATCGTCCTCCCGGACCCTTTCCGCCGCCTCCTTCTGCGAGATGACGTCCTCACAGAAGGTCGCGACCGCGGTAAAATTCCTGTCGCTACCGGCCATGGAGCGTATGACGGCCGGTAGCGAGAGATCCCCTCCGATGACTGCAGTAAGGACCCGACGCTGCGTCGCCCAGGCGGAGCAAACCGCCAGCGTGTGCTGAGCCGAGCAATCACTACAGTCGCAGTGGTGACAGGCGGGACTCAGTTCCCTCCTAGCGACCGAGTGCAGGTACTTCCCGAAGCAGCCATGCCCGGAAAGAACCTGCGTCAGTCGGAAGGAAAGGGTCCTGTGCTGCCGCCCTGCCCACTCGACGATGACCGGCTGGAGCGCCTCCACGGCGGCAAAGCCAGCACGTGGAGCCTCCAGCCGGGACGACCAACGAGCCATGGTGGCTCGGCGAGCGGCCTCACGCCATTCGCGTACCTCTTCGGGCGGGGGCCAACTGCCGCTTCCCGCCCGGAGTGTAAACCTAACCTAACCTAACCTACATTACACAATTAATTATAATATTTATATATATGTGCCATTTAGTTCGATAACTTGTTGCCATCTTGTAGATGTAAGATAGTGACATAATCCCGTTACTGTAGGAATCTTGGGGTTTTTGATCAAAAAACTAACACCACCCAACGAATTCTGAAGAAACCTAAACAATTGAAACCCTGAGAGTGCAAGTTCAGGACTATAATATGGTGGATGTACTAACACTTCCCAACCAAGCTTTTCAATTTTTAGGGTTCCTCACCGGATAGTTTGCGGTTGGATTGTTCACTTTGTCGTACATCGCAACCGCAAAGTTAAGTTTGTCTTTCGAACAAGACGGGCAAAAGTCTTTGAAAATCGTTTCCCTAGATACACGTATACAAGATTTTTTACTTGGCCGGTTTTTTTTCTTAATTTCTTGCTTGAGTCTCATTAGTTGTTGGCAATAGAGATCCTAATCGATGATTTTGCAAGGTGGTAAAAGCTCATAATGAACGATGCCCTTCCAATACCACTATACACACAGCATCACCTTATTGCGTGCTAACCCGGGTTTCAATACAGTCTGTGAAGCTTGACTACCCCTTGACCATGATCTTCTTCGTACGTTTTTGTCGTAGGTGATCCACTTGTCAACACCAGTGATCAATCTTAAAAAAAATGGTTCGGTTTCATTACGTTTTAATAGAAAATCGCAAATAAGTAATAAGTACACGTTCATTAGATTTCTTTCAGTGACCTCGTGTGGCACCCAAATTTCCAGCTTTTTTGTATAGCCTTTTCTCTTTTTTTTTCCAACTGGGTCATAACTGTGTGGTCAGTCCTCAGTTCCTCGGCTACGTCATAACTACTAATATGCCGACCCTGCTTCAATTTTTCAAAAATGGCATCGACTGTATCCGTGTGAGAGCGACCAGAGCGAGCTGCATATTTGACATCAAAATTCCCGGACTGAAAACGATTGAACCAACTTTGTGCTACTCTTACTGACACTGCATTATATATTTTTTATTTATTTATATATTAGGTCAATTTTTTTTGTAGCTTGAATCGCATTTTTCCCTTTTTTGTAATAAAACTTCAGAATGTATCGAATTTCTTCGTTAGATTCACTCATTTTAGCTGAAATAAAAATAATTAAAAAAAAATGGCTAGAAAGTGTTTTCTACTTTTTATATTTCTCTTTCGTAGTGTCCTATATTTATTAATATTAAAACCAGCCAGATACAAACAGTACAACCAAAATAATTTTTCTTCCATTTTATACATACATAATACGAAAAGACTTTTTCTCCGACCTATTATAACATACATATTGCCAATATTATAACATACATATTGCCAATATTATAACATACATATTGCCAATATTATAACATACATATTGCCAATATTATAACATACATATTGCCAATATTATAACATACATATTGCCAATATTATAACATACATATTGCCAATATTATAACATACATATTGCCAATATTATAACATACATATTGCCAATATTATAACATACATATTGCCAATATTATAACATACATATTGCCAATATTATAACATACATATTGCCAATATTATAACATACATATTGCCAATATTCATGACGCTTAGTGTTGTGATTTTGTGCCGTTCCCCGAGCGCCGGGCCCCAGGCTTCGGCGCGGCGGCGCGGAGGCGCGGGCGGGCGACTGGTAATAACGGCCCGCTACATTTCACGCACCCCATATTGCACTCGCATACCGCACTTATACGACACCTCGCACTTTATTACAGCTCCTTATTTACATGACGCGTAATATTACAACACTACTCTACGTAATGCTTTCATCAGTTTATAAAGAACTTAATAAAAATCTATTGATATGTAACAGTTACCCTTTTAAATTTGACAACGCCTATTATACTCGTTTCTGCTTCATTTGTGAGTAACATTGCCGAGAATAATTTTGACTACTTTGACCCAGGTCTCAAACCGATACTTCGCAAGTGTAGAAAAATAGAAGAAGGTGAAGTTGCCACAATTGTATGTAACATGTAATTCATGGTACACGTCAATCCAATGATGAACCATTTAATTAATTGAATGTAATACACAATAATGTTGGTATCTATTAAAGTGTCAAAGAAACGAACTAAATATAAAACTAATAACTTTTGAAATAAAATGCAGATCAAAAGAGTAATCTATATTTTAAAAATGCAGAGAAAATATATTTTTAAATACTACTAGCGGACCCGACAGACGTTGTCCTGCCGAAACGTAAAAAATATTATTCCTGTAACCCTATCGCAACGACATCTGCCGGGTCCAATTGTAAATCTAAACCATTCTCGAATCCACCTGAAGCCACACAAAAAAATTAATTAAAATCGGTCCTGCCGTTTAGGAGGAGTTCAATGATATACACACGTACAAAAGAAAAATACACATATTAAGATTAGAGTACACATAATGAGGCCCAACACAATGAGTCTACGTGCAAAAACGCAGTTGAAGAATGGTGATGGAAATTTGTTGTCTGCAGTTATCGTAGCCTCAGAGTATTTTGTACGAGAGGTGTTTGTCGTCGCCCAAAGCAGTTCTTTGTGACTAATTGTCTCAGAGGTGCTGATAAACTACTACAGTACCTCGCTGTGTCCATCGTCCTCACTTGCTGAACATCGACTGCAGAATGCTTGTTTAAAAATTATTTTACACAAGTAGAAGATCCTTTTAGCTTTTAGCTATGCATGGTGGCGAACGTAACAAGAATCGGCCTGTGATGTTCTTTATCACTATCTGAATTCGGGGCCACATCTTCATGGAACTTGCAGGGATCTTCTTAAGGCCGTTTTATTTTCGGACACAGTTTTATTGGACTTTGTAATGAAGCTGTAGATGATTCCTCTGAACGTTCAAATCGGTAATCCAACCCAAGACCTTAGTATGCTTCAGTATCATCGCATAGTACACTGACGACAAGGTAAGTTTTATAAATTCAAAGAATAATTTTGAAATTGTTTCACTGTTGTCGCATCGTAGATGTTTTGAAATCTTTATCTTCTTAAAAAATAAACAGTTTAATAAATAAACAAAAATACATTTTAAATTCGGCCGATTCTTTACGTCGAGATACAAATGACACATCGAGTAATTATTAATAACAGCGGCAGGGTGCTGCTATTCATAGCGATAATGAGTGCGTTTGTGTAGAGTGGATTAGAGTACTGTAGCAGAAACAAATTCCTGTTAAAGTTTCCTGCTATTAAAATTTCATTCACTTCTGGATCTTCTGATTTACAAATTCGGTCCAACATGGCTAGAATGTCGACTATACTATTGCATAGACTATACTGATTGCATAATTGTTAGTGAATACTAACAATTATGCAATCAGTATACGTCTCTTTTCAGCATTTTGGTAAGAAGTCAGAACGTGATTTTTCTAGACCGGTACTTTGAAACTCCAGCGTTTTCTTAAGAACAGACCAATCGCTGCTTACACATGCAAAACATATTTATTATCTACTACAATCTTCTTGCATAACACTGTACATACGCGCACTAAGGAATGCTCTATCAGTCAAGCCTAAGATCGTGCAATGAAAGGTGGGTGTAACATTGTTCATTATAAACTATCATTTCTTATCCCCTCTCATACGGATGAATGATTTCGCTATTTCGCTATTGCCACTGAAGTAAACACTTTGCTTTGAGAAACTAAACGGCGGTTTTTTGACAAAGAAAATGATTGAAATATCAGGTAAGCCTATTATCCCACCAAAAACATTTTCATATAAAATGTTGCCAAGTCGAGACCATACGGCTCGCACTGCAAAAAGTTATGAGATCTCATGTAGAGCCAAGCTTCTAACTCTACACGCCCTAACTCTACAAACCCTAACTTCGCAAACTCTACACCTTAGTCAAAATATGTGCTAATGAAAACCGTGCCCCCAGATACGTAGTATCATCGTTGGTTTATAAACAACCTCGCGATATTATATATATATATATATATAAACTGACGATAAATTATGAATTGCAACCACCATTTATAATTTGACGTTTTATTTCTCGATAGTTTATAATCTATTAATCTGATCTTTAACCGCCCTAACCGGCACGTGACGGAACGCACCTTGCCCACTGATTAGTGATGTTAGATTAAGTTCGGATATTTTTATTTTTATTTTGTTACTACACAATCTACACATGACATACTTTTTAATCTAAAAAATAAATGACATTCCTGATATCAAATAATTAATTTTGAATTTTCTTTGTTAAACAACACCTATGTTTGTTTTCTAACTACCTATATGGATAGAGAACGAGATACCACCAATACCGAACAATCAGGGACGCGGTTTATAATTTTAAGGATAAAACCGGACAGATTAAGAATCTGCAAGTTCGTTGATAATTTGACGATTTGGCATTAATACATTATAACTGTCGAAAAAAAAACGGATGGTTTATAAACTAACAATGTTCTCAACCTTACGGTGACATAATTATACAAACTGCCGACAACAATTGTCACAGAGACTCGGCAGCAAATGCAACACTTTCCTATACAAGACACGAAGCTGCATAGACAACAAACAGTTAGGCACATGTCAAATCACGGCACCCAATCGGTCCAATCTGCGGTTGCATGACACGCTGTATTAAGTATCATGATTGGACGGTTCAATGTGCGACTCCCACGGCGACTGTGCAATTGTATGAACTGCTAACAAGCCGCAAGCCACGAAGGCGCGGCGCGGGCGAATCGCGTCTCGCTATATTTCACCTTTAAATTCAACTATCTGACATTTAGTTATGAATTCGAGCGAGATTCACAAATTAAATACAAAGAGTGAATCACAAAACAAACAGTGAGCCGACGCTACTCTACGAATTGAATATATTTTTTGGTTTTCGCGTTTCAACAAGTCATAAATACATTACTCGTTTGTTAGTATATGTAGTTGCTATTAAATAGGTTTTTGAAGTGAAACTTCTTTGGAATCGTTGTGATTTGAAATTCGATGAAACGAAAAGCATCACAATAAAGTTCCCATAATTTTTGTCTTTGCGCCTGCGTACTACCAAGCCTTCAGAAAATATGTCAATGTCAACGTGGTGTAATTTTTGTGTATTAGCGTATTAAATTTCTTTTAGTTCTTTTTTCTTCATATTTCACTTATACTTAATTAATTCTTTACAAACTTACATTTAAATCTAACCTTAACTTATATTGAAAACGAAGTATTGTTTGTTTTGAAAGTTGTGTACAGTTGTAACTGGACTTCAGGTTTGCTTACTGTTTATTATTAAGGCCATTCATTGTATATCTTGATGTGTTGTCTGTATCTGTAAGTCAGTACAAAAACTTATTATCCAATCATAGATGTCAGACAACTCTAGTTGAAAAGAGTGTTTTAGAAATGGGACCACGTATATTTTATAAACTACCGGATACTATAAAAAATGAAACTATTTATAGATTTAAGAAACAGTTAAGATTGCTATTGATTGACAAATGTTACTATACCGTAGAAGAAATCCTTAATGATAATTTTATATAATGTACATGACTGATAACTTTGATATTGATCTTACACTTACTTTAATACTCAATACTCAATACATTTATTGCGTTCCATAATGTGATACAGATGTCAAGCTTATAATTAGGTTACAATTATGGACCCTGTCGGGCACAGCACAATGTTAGGAGAGCGGAAGAGTTTGTTACAATTATTATTATTAGTGCCTAGACAAAGTTTATCTGATATATTATTGCACACATGTTATATTATATTATATTATTTATATTAAATTTCATTCACACAGGTATATATAAATTCAAAGATCTTCTTAATTTGATTTTTAATAGTATTTTTAATTTAGTCAATATTATAATAAGTATTTGTATTAAATGTCATTTACATATTTATGCACAAAAATAAGTTGGTTTTTTTAACCATTAATAACATTAGAAAAATAGTGACGTTTATAGGATCTTCTTAATAGATTAGATGACAGCCGTTTAAAATTTGTTACTTTAGTAGTAAAAGTAATTGAATTATTGTTTATTAAATATTTAGTAATTATTCTTAATTATTGCACTATGATTATATCGAATTTGGTTATATTTATAATATAGGGTAATATTATAGTATTATGTACATTTTATTGTAAAGGTAATTATTTAATTTATTACTATTAGGTAGGTCATATTTTATTTGTTTATTTACTTATTGCACTTGATTTAGGTTAGGCTTGACTATGTTATCTTATATATATTTTTTTTTTTTTTTTCTTTTTTTTTTTTTATAATGTGAAGATTTAATACTATTTAAGCTACCTTAGGTTATTTTTCCTTTTCTTCCATATATTTTTTTAGAGTGTAGTAACTTTTTTGTAACAGGAAAAGTTTCAGCTTATTAATAAAAATAATATGTTTTTTTTTCGTTTTTAATTGGTTCTGGTAATTTGTTATATATTTTTATTGACATAACCAAGGGGCTTGTAGAATGCATTGTTAGTTGGGAAGTTGGAAGGTTAAGCCTATTTCTATGCCTAAGTATAAATTTGGTTTGTTTGTCTTCTCTTGTACTATAGTATTCCGGATGATTTCGAACAAATTTACAAATTTCCAAGATATATATATGCATGGTAGATTTTGAAAGTGGGGTTTGCAGGAGTCTGTTTCTTCTATATTAGTTAGTATTCTGATTTTTTTTTTTTGTAGGGTGAAGATAGTGTGTGCCTCTGTACTATATCCCCAAAGGATTATGCCATAGCTTAAGCAAGAGTAAGCCTATGCGTAGTATGAGACAAGAGCAGTGGAAAGGCCTGTGCTCTTCTTAATTTCGCGTAGAGCGTATGTAAATGCTGATATTTTTGCCCGAACTTTTTTTACGTGTGGTTTCCAATTTATATGAGTATCTATAATTAATCCTAATAAGTTAAATTCCTTAACGACTTCCAATTGAAGCCCTTTGAAACTGAAGTTTATATTTAATGGTTTCTTTTGATATGGATGAAAAGGTATTATTTTAGTTTTTGAATAATTTATTTGTAAGTTATGTTCTGCCATCCAGTCTGTTGTTTTACTGAGTATTGTATTTATATTGTCATTTAAATTTGAATTGATTTTAGAAGAAACTAGTAGGGAGATGTCGTCTGCAAACATGACACATGATTCTTTTATGCATTTTGGTAGGTCATTGATGTAGACTAGAAATAGCAAGCATCCTATCACACTGCCCTGATTAATTGAGGCGTTTATGTCTTTATTGTTTGAATGAATTTTTTCTATTTCATTTTTATTTTGATTGAAGTATTCTAATTCTACAAGTTGTTTTCGATCTGTTAAGTATGAGGTAAGCCATTCGTGAGCTTTTCCACGTTTACCTATATTATATAATTTATTTAATAACATTTTGAACTGCACTTTGTCATAGGCCTTGGTCATATCAAGTAAAATACCTACAGCATATTGTCTGTTGTTTATGATATTGAGGGCTTCTTGAATATATTTATAGATAGCCAATGTTGTTGACTTATTTTTTCGAAAGCCGTTTTGGCATTCGTCGAGTATATTATATTTTTCACAGAACGCATATATTCTATTGGTTATGGCTTTTTCAAAAATAATTGAAGCCGTGGGTAAAAATGCTATTGGGCGATAGTTGTTAGGGTCTGTTTTTGATTTATTTTTATGGATAGGTTTTATTATTGCTTGCTTTAACTGGTTAGGGACTGTTCCTTCTTCAAAAGATTGATTAATTAGTAGGTAAAGTGGTAAGGTTAATTCATCCGCACAGTGTTTGAATAAAACAGGTGGGAATTCATCAATTCCGTGACTGTGCTTGCTTTTTAGATTTTTTAACATTTTATTTACTTCAAACAGGTCAACAGGGGTGAGAAACATGGTATTTTCTATTACATTGTGTAGTGGGGCGCTGCTTGGTTGTGTATCATATTTTTGTGTGGTCTTCTCCCCAATAGACGCAAAAAAATCATTGAGATAATTAGCTACCTGTGTGGGTTCTGTTATGAGGTCATTGTTAATTTACAATTTCATATTTTGTTTATCTTTTTTTTGATTTTTATTTGTCCGCTCATTTATGATACTAAACATAGTTTTAGTTTTGTTATTTGATTTTATTAATTTATTTTTATAGTGCAGTTTTTTTGCTGTTGTTATTGTCTTTTTTAATATTTTTTCATATTTTTTGTAATAATTAGTTAATATCGGGTTGTTTGCTTTTTGTGTAAATATTTTCAACAGCCTTTTATTTCTGCATGATACTTTAATACCTACGGTTAACCAATACTTTTTAAAATGTGTTTTAGTTTTATTTTTTGTTTTGGTATGCACTCGTTTAGAATAGTTCTTAATGTGTTGTAGTTTTCGTGTACATTTTGATTTGATGGTAGAATGTGTAACCAATTTATGGTTTGCAGTTTAGATTTGAAATGTTTCATGTTTATTTGGCTGTATATTCTTTTTCTTGTAAACCAGGTAATTTGTTTTATTTATTGTTCAGGTTCTGTCATAATAACTTTTATAGAAATTATCTAAAATTTAATTTATTAACATTAGTAAATTATTTGTGTTGATTTTACTTTTTATTTCTCATTGTCTCGTAGGCTACTTTTCTGAAGTTTCACTTCTGCCGTGTATGAGTTGCACACACCAAAACTTTTACAATTCTTATTATTTTAAAATACTAAGCCACTCGCTTAAACCACGTAGGATTTATGATGGATATTTTTATGGGGACTCTCGGTGCGTGGCAATTATACGGCATTTGAATAAATGGGGACTCTCGGTGCGTGGCAATTATACGGCATTTGAATAAATAGGGACTCTCGCTGCGTGGCAATAATATTGAGTTTACACTGACAGATTTGAGTGAATTTTGGTTAGTTCTGCGAAATAGATGTCAGTAACAAATAGAACTTGTTTCGAACAAGACAAAGTTGATTTCATATGAAGAAATTTAGTCAGATTATAGTTTAGTGAGTGTGTCATAGAATCACATTGCTCGTATAACAACAAACCGCTCTGCCATCCTATTATTAAGCCACTGACCTGGAGGCTTGTTGACTGGTTTGATTAATATTTCAAGCGTCACTTTTCTAAGCATTTAGATAGTATATAAGTAGTGAACATATACTTAACGCATTGTACATGTTGACCGAGACACATAATATTATAATTAATGTCTGATAAGTTTACGAAAGCAGGTCAGTAGATAGTTTGGTAAAGTAATGTTTAGTTCTTATGCAGGCGCAGAGGACGTGTGGCAAGCCGGCAGGAGTTGGTGTAGGTAATACGCAGTAGTGCCGGTAAACGAGAGAAGCCATTGCCTTATACAAGGAAGTAATAAAATTGTGTTAGCTGTTTCGTACCATCTTTAGAGCTGATTTAAAAACACAACCTACTAGAGTTAGAAGCTGTTCTAGGTACCTACTAAATCTAGAACCTACTAAACTTTTAGAATATACTATGTAATCTCTACTAAATAGCTATATAATTAAACTGGATTATATACGTATTTATGTCTGTGTATGTTAATACGTGTAAGTACTATATAGTACGCCATCAACTATTGTTTTTGTTTAATACTTCTATTATTATCTCCATCTAAAGGTTGTCTGCTAGAGATCGCTATTAGCAATAAGACCGCCCATTGTACTCTTTTTTTTTAACCTATGATCTATTTCAAATAATTTAAATTAATGATTTACAATAAAGAATTCCATCTAAATAGTAATAATAAATAAAATGTTTGGTGTTTATTAATTATAAGGACATGTACACATATTATGGAAAAAATAAAAACCTAACAAAATATTTCAATCCCACGTGAATAATACGTTTTACAAAGTTATAATAAATAGTCGAATGACGTGATCATAAAATATCTCTGATTACTTTTCCTGTACCTTATAAGTAAATTCAAAAAATTGCATACCCAAGAACAAGTTTAAAATAATAAAAACAATTTTCTCCATGAGGGACTCGTGGCTAACAAGCAAGCTAACTTTGGTTAGCTTAGCTGGTGGTTAGCACATTACAACGTTAAATAATACTATCCATTTCATCCTAGGATTAACACATTGAGACCCCTTTTTGCCCCGGAGAGCACGCTAAACGTTCAGGTCGTCGGTCAATCTGGCTGGGGGGCGTTCGTTTACCGATTCGCGGTCTTCACTCTAGGACCCGTCTGCTACAACAGCCATCGGTCCTTCGGCATAGGTGGCCAGCCCATTACCACTTCAGCATGCTTATTCTGCGAGCTATGTCGGTAACTTTGGTTCTTTGTTGGATGACCTCATTGCGAATTTCATTCTTCAAGAGACTCCAAGCATAGCTCGCTCTACAGCCCGCTGCGTGACTTTTAATTTGTGGACTAGTCCCACCGTTAGAGTCCACGTCTCGGCACTGTATGTCATAGTAGGAAGCACGTACTGATTGTACACTTTCGTTTTTTTTTTAAGGTATAAGGGGCAAACGAGCAGATGGGTCACCTGATGGTAAATGACTACCGCCGCCCATGGACACCTGTTACTCAAGAGTCACAAGTGCGTTGCCGCCGTATAAAGTGTGAATAGGAGAAGAGGGGGAGAGGAGGGAAGAGCAGGAAGACGGGGGAAGGGGATTAGATTGGAGGAGAGGGGGAGAGGGGAAGGACGGGAATAGGGGATAGGGAAGGGTTAGTGCCTCCGGTAACCTCACTCACGTGGCGAAAAGCAATGCAAGCATTGTTTCACTGCCGTATCGACACCGTGGTCTCGTGCGGAGTCGAGCCGGCCCATACGTGCCGAAGCATGGCTCTCTCATGTCAAGCATGGCATTGCGGTAAATGCGAAGAAAAAACTCGACATAGTTTGCCGAATGCTTCCCAACCTAATTGGATCCTTCTGGTGACTTCTTCCTCAAAGTTGTTTCTACCGAGCTGAATAACCTGCCCCAGATAGACATGTTCTTGAACAACTTCGATCGTCGAACCTTCGATATCAATAGGTCTGGGTATGACATGTTCATTGAACATAACCTTGGTTTTGTCCAAGTTCATACCAAGACTGTGTAGCATCTCGTCCAGCTGCTCCAGCGACTCTGCTAATAAGAAGATGTCATCGCCAAACCGAAGGTGTGACATGAACGCACGTTATATTGATTCCCCGACCAGTTCAATCCAGTGTCTTGAAGGTGTCCTCAAGCATTGGTGATTTAACATCACCCTGTCTAACTTTACCACCGGTTTATAGGCTTCGTCTTCTGGTCTTGGAGCTGGACGGTCATAGTTGCGGTATCATATAATCATCTCAAAACCTCGATATATTGCCAGTCGACATCGTTGCAGAGCATTCAGAACTGACCAGGTCTCGATGGAGTGTAAGGCTGTCTTTTGTACTATTTGCCGAACAGTATGAGTGTGGTCCATGGTGCTAAACCCTTTTCGAAACCCGGCTTGTTTAAGTGGCTGGAATTCGTCAAGCTTTCAAGCGAGACGGTTTCTGATGACTCTCGATAACAACTTTTAGATATGGCTTAGGAGTGAGATAGGTCTGTAGTTTTTCAACATGGTCCTAACGCCTTTTTGAAGAACAATATCACCGCACTCCCGCTCCATGCCCTAGGTGTTAAACCTAGTGTTGGATGATGGAATAAAAGAGACTCGCCACTTTGCACTTAGATTTTATGTAAATATTTACTAGAACAGTTTATGCCATACAGTTTACAGCTTGAGTCAAATTTATCAGCAATGTATATTCATAGTGTATGAACAGATACAACTGGGGATTAAGGTCTCCTCTAAATCTTAGTTCGATTGATATTTAGTCGGCAGTCGACACTGCATCGGTATCCCTAGAGTATTTTTGTAGAACCGGAGGCGCGTAGGGAGAGCGGCCTCCGCCAGCTGTAACAAATCGTAGTCGAAGCCGAAGGCGACCAACAAGCCGAAGCTGCGTAGGCGAGGATGGATGCCTGCGATCTGTTATGCAAGGGCGTAGAGGTCGCTCGTCCCGCAGCGCCGGAGACGTTGCAGTCCGATAAATAGATACAGAAATCCCTCTTAATCAGTCCCGCTATTTTTTCACCCCCTTCCCCTTTAAGGGGTTTCCCCTTGTTTTTTACACTTATTATTAATTTTAATCCCTAAAATGAGGAAAATTTCCTCAGAATTAAAAATCTTGAAAAGGGGGGGCTCCGCCATTTTTCCCGCCCCTCAAATCGAAAGTCGTACCTAATAATGGAGTCCATGAGACGGTCATTAATATTAGTTTAAACTTTAACGTATTTATGTTTACTAATAATTATCGAATATAACACCATACACTCCAACGAGAGCGTTTATCCATTTTTGCTTTATTTTTATGAATTTTAAGTGTTACAACAAACTATCGTGAAAGTAAAGGAACATGGTAAAGAGTCTTCAGTTCTAATAGAGTGTAAACGAAGCTTATGCCCACGCGTAGGTATTGCTAATCAAAGTACGCAGCCTAGTCCCTCGCATTTCGTATATCGATTCAGTACTAACCATTAATGCTGCAAAATCCTTTCGCATTACGAGAACAACCACGTCTTAAAATTAGGTATATTTATTATATTATATATATATTCATATTATTAATTATACATATATTTTGGTTATAATTCCAATACATATACTACAAAACGCAAATGTAGTATAGCGAAGCAATTTTTTTTTAATTTAACTCAATAAAAGACCATTAGATAAGGTAACAGTAGAGGAGCGCTGCAATAAGTGTGATAGTGGCACCAGCGGGACACATCGCGACCTCGCGTCTACACATAAAAGTGGGTACATATAAATAAACTGGCGTCGTACGTCGCCCTTGTACAACATAGGTTTAATTTAAGTACGTACATTTGCTGAAACCTCTCTTAATAACATGTGGCGGCAGCTCCAACTGATCTTTTTTTTTACCATGAATAATTAAAATTCTGTTCCTCTTAACTGTACTCCATCCCCCTTGCGTCTGAAGCCCGACACATTGGAATTTTAATGTAGCCAGTGAAAAGAACTAATATTGGAAGTTAGGCGAGTAGCGGTGGCAGCGTGCTGCTCCTAACTAAGTTTCCACATGTGAAGCTGTATAATGACTGCGCCACAGATACCCTCTGCGGCTTATGTGTATTTACGTATAAAATAATAATTATGAGAACTTTTATACTTATTTACACATGACCTGTTCTTCGTATTTTTTGGTGTCGTTATTAAATGCGTTATATTTTCACATTGTTCGCCATTATGTATTACATTGACATCTCAAGATTTAATTATTTTTCAACTTTCACTATTTTCATTTTTTTTCTCAGTTTAAACTTTCCAACAGCTATCATAAGTTCGCAGGATCACTACGCTCACACTGGGCTAGACTCTTCTCCTGGTTAAAGCGAGATGTAACATTGGTTTTGTGGATGGAATCCTGGTGTTTTATCGAATAAAACTAACTCGCCGATACTTTACAGGCCAGCTAAAAGTGGGCTCGGTCAAAGAGTTCTAATTATATTCACAGCACTGTGCAGACGAGTTAAATCAACAATGACATGCACAGCCCCTTGATTCGCTGTTGCGCAAAACGCTGTCTGTTAAACAAATTGGATTGAATGCGACAAAGGCTAAATCGTCTTATCGGAGAATCACAATTTGTTTACCCTCTTATAGATTATTATTGGCATCGGTCTTATGTGAACAGCTGATCAGTACGCCAAAGCTCATCGCCCCGGGCGACATCTTCCGGTGTATCCAGAATCCGTACTCGCCATCTGTCTTGAGACGTCAGCAACTGTTTCGTACTTGTCAATACTATAACAGCAACAATGCCTATGACCAAGTGCGGAGGGTGTGGTAAATTCACTTCACCGGCAGATGCCGCTAAGTGCACGAAATGCAATGCATACTATCATCGGGTGTGTGTTGGTCTAGCGGGTAAAGGCACCGTATCATCGTTCTGGCAGTGTCCAGAGTGCAGAAAAAATGTCCGCAGGGACAACAAAACAGAGACGCCTGTTAGAAGCTATCATGCGGATGTTCAAACTGGGGCGCCTCCTTCGGTGTCAGCAGAGTCACCTGTACTGGAGTCCACGTACTCAGAAGAGTCTACGGAAGAAGAGCCGGCTATCAGTGTGACCGCAGAACGAATGGAGCACGGCCAGCAAATGGATGTTCCTTCCCAGCTACGAGTGATCATGGAGGAGTTGCGTAGCTTACGACTTGAGGTCCTGGAGCTAAGGAAAGAACTCAAATCTTCAAGCGACACGTGTAACGGTCGGATGGACACTATCGAGACCAGGCTGCAGGCCCTGGAGGAGCGGCATGCCGACGTACCGGTGGATGCAGCTGCGGTGGGGGGAGTTGTGGAGCAGCTGAAGCGGGAGCTCAATGATAGGGACCAGGAGCTCTTGGCTAACGATCTGGTGATAGCTAATGTGCCAGAATCACAAGCTGAAAACCCACTGCATGTGGTCAAGGTCATCGCCTCCAAGCTGGGTGTCCAAGTGGATGATCGGGACATAGTGTATGCGGAGAGGGTCGGAGGGCGGCACCTCAAGCCGACGAGCCCAACAAAATCAGCAGAAGTCCGTCCTCGCGCCGTCATGGTACGTCTGGCGCGCCGTGACCTACGTGACGCCATTCTGGACAACGCGCGTGTGCGACGGGGGGCCACAACAGAAGATCTGGGTTTCACTGCGCCAGCTCGTCGTTTCTATGTCAACGAAAGACTAACCAAGGCTAACCAGGACTTATTTCGCAAGACACGTGCGGCCGCTAGTGCCCATGGCTGGCGTTTCGTCTGGACGAAGCGTGGACGAATTTTGGCCCGCAACAAGGCTGGAGACCTGGCCCGTAGAATTGCAACTGAGCAGGATATTCAGGAGATTATTGGACAGTACACAGTTTATAAATAATAATATAGCTATGCAGTTTAGAATTTTAAGCTTTATTTTATTTAAACATCATTACATGGAGCTAGTGCGTCATGTCTGTTATAACAGGGTGCAACCCATAGGAAAGAGCAGGAGTTACAGGGCAACTGTTTACATAATTAATACAAAATTGATGGCAATACACATACTAAGTAAACTTATAATTACACTTACAAAATTACTAACTAAGCATATGTACAAAACAACAATTATTATAAACAAAATCTATTTACATACACCTCACCCGCATTCATCCTTTTACAACTATTACTATAAACATACTGTACAGTATACACATACTATATACACACAAGAATTTAACAAACAGAAAATATACATAAATGACTAAATCTAAGTGCTTAAAGTTCGGTTTGTTGAACGCGGGATCACTGGGAACCAACCATGACGAATTTCGTATTGCCATGTCTGATCACTTCGTGGACATCATGGCGATCAATGAGACCTGGCTGAGGCAGAGTGAAGAAGGGCGTGCGCCTAGTGTCCCCGGTTATAGGTTGAAGCACGTACCGCGATCGACGTCTATACGGGGAGGGCGAGGAGGAGGAGTCGGGTTTTACATTAAAACGGAAATTAGGGCACGAGTGATGCAACATCCAGAACAGCTGGATGTTGAGCAGATGTGGCTGAACCTAAGCATCAATGGGAGAAAGATTTTAGTAGGCACCGCGTATAGACCGCCATGGTTCGACTTATCTAGATTCTTGGACGGTATAACTGACAGCATTACTGCATTATCCCCTTACGACAATGTTATTTTATTAGGGGATTTCAATGTTAATTTATTAAATAAAGATCACTATAATACGGCTACCTTAAATGATTTCATCAATTACACCCAGATGAATCAAGTAGTACAGTCACCAACGCACTTCGTGGGAGGAAGTGGTACTCTAATAGATATTATTTGCACAGATATAAAGGTGCGGAATGTTGTAGTGAATCACATCAGTGAGCTTGGAGGTCACTCATTCATAACTTGTGAGACAGTGATTGGGAAGGAGAAGACTAAACCAAGAACTGTTGTTTATAGACCACTAAAGGATATATTAGTAGAAAACTTCACAACAGACTTGGAATCTGTACCATGGCTGCAGATAAGTAGTTTATATGATGTCAACAGCATAGTTGAACAGTTCATATACGCTACCAATCAGCTATTTGACCTCCATGCTCCCATAAAAACTAAAACTTTTAAAGACCACCCCACTCCATGGATTACAGACAATATAAAGCGGATGTTTAAACTAAGAGATGAGGCAAGAGCAAAATATCGTTCCTTAAAGACACCCACAAGTGAGGAAGATAGAGTTGACGCTGCCCGGAGATATTATATGGACCTCAAAAACTATGCGACGTTCGCTCTGGCCCAAGAAAAACAAGTATACTTCTCCAGGGATATTAATAAAAATCTAAACAATCCTAAAGTATTATGGAGGAACCTAAAAACACAAGTCTTGCCTAATCATAAGGACCGCATGCTCCCGGGCCACTTTGACGACCCAAATAATATAAATAGAGCTTTCCTTAGTGTCCCGGGGTCATGTAGCGTGTCAATGTCTCAGCTGACATTCTTTGAGTTTAACAGATATAGGACTCCACAAAGTCAGTTTGTGCTCAGGACTGTCAGCCAGGCAGATGTGTTCAAAATTTTGCAGGACCTCGGATCAAATGCAACTGGCACTGATGGCCCAAGTCTGGCAATGCTTAAACTCTCATTGCCATCCACGCTTCAGACTATCACTTCCATGATAAACAGATCAATTGAGACCAATACTTTCCCTGATGCCTGGAAATGTGCCATCGTGCGACCCATCCCAAAGAACAGCAACCCGAATTCTGTCAAGGACCTTCGCCCTATTAGTATACTGCCATGTTTGTCGAAAGTCTTAGAGAAGGTAGTATATAACCAAATGTTGACATATTTGGAGGACAACAATATGCTACCAGATTTACAGTCTGGTTTCAGAAAGGGTCGTGGTACGGCAACTGCCCTAGCGGATGTAATAGGAAATATCCTTGAGGCTCGTGATAGGGGTGAGGGGACGATACTGGCTCTCCTAGATTTCTCCCGGGCGTTTGACGCCATTAACACCACATTATTGCTCTCCAAAATGGCTTACTATGGATTTGCAACGGAAACAATAAAGTGGTTTGGAAGCTACTTAGAAAATAGGTCTCAATTTGTTGAAATCCGGAAGGAAGACGGGACAGTCTTGTCGTCTCCTCCACTACCTGTCTCACGCGGGGTACCTCAGGGTTCAATTTTGGGGCCTCTTCTTTACATCTTGTACAGTGCTGATATTACAGAGTCATTCAAACACTGCAAATATCATATGTATGCAGATGATATTCAACTGTACATATCTTGTAAGGCTGCAGAGGTGTTGACGGCTGTACAAAAAATGAATGCTGACTTGCAGAGAGTTGTCACTTGGTCTGAGCATAACTCCCTGGTTCTGAATCCGGTGAAGTCTAAATATATGGTTCTGGGTAGTAAGAAGGCAATCAGTACCATGCTGTCAGTTGGAACAGATGTAACAATTAAAGGTGAAAAGATAGAAAGAGTAGACACAGCAGTTAACTTAGGGCTGACAATGGACCCAGAACTACACTTTGAGAAGCACATAGTTAATTGTATGAGGAACTGTTTTTATAGACTAAAAACTCTATACGTAATCAGAAAACACTTGAGTGTAGCTCTGCGCAAACAGCTTGTTGACACCCTGGTACTAGCAAAGTTAAACTACTGCGATACAGTTTATGGTCCATGCCTACTAGCGAGAACCAATAGATTGATTCAGCGGACACAAAATGCATGCATAAGGTTCTGTGTGGACATACCACGAAGAAGCCATGTCACCCCTTTTGCAAATCAAAACAACATATTAAAAATGGAAGCTAGAAGGCGTTTACACATGGCTGGTCTATTGTTTGGTGTCATCGCTACACAAAAACCGATGTATCTGTATGAGAAATTGAGTTGGAGGGAACATCAAAACAAAAACCACATACGCTTTGCCACAAAACCATTGTCGATTCCTCAACACAAAACTGCAGCTTTCAGGGGGAGTTTCAAATATGCAGCGACTCACTGTTGGAATGACCTGCCACCACCCATGCGAGGCCTGAAATCAAAACGAAACTTTGTAAAACATTTAAAGTTACATTATCTGGCAACACAGAAATCCACATAGTACTCATAACAAGTACAATAATTAGAATGGAATATAAATACTGACTCCAATATATATAATAGATATTGTGTTTGTGGTGGATATTGTGTGGATAAATAGATATGTATATGTGTATGTGTGTGTATATGTGTATGTATATATGTATACTTGTAACAACTCTTCCAAATTACATTCACAAATATATAAACATATAGTTATTACATAACTTTTGTTATTGATTCTAACCTTAAGGGCCATGGCCTCAGAAACGGTTCAGTGATCTAGGTCTCCAACAGGTACTGGCAGTAATTACATCCTTTCCCCCGCATGTTTGACTAGCACATGTGCATCTGGAGTGAACAATGCTGGCTATTTGCTGAAAACATGACACTCAGTTCAACGATACACACACACTTCTTACTACACTCACGATATACATTACTACATTTTTATGAAACGCGCCAAAAATTCAATAAATAGCATTCAACTGCACTTACATAACTTATGTTTGGGTTTGTTGGTGGGACGCCATTACGTCACCCAAGGTTGTGCTGAAAATCAGCGCTGTGGCACCAATTCCTTTGAGGTTGAGGCTACAGTAATGCTGAGCATATACCTGATTTTGCACATGCGTGACGCACATAGCAACATGTAAATTGAAAAACGACAAACAAAATTTATAAGGTAATGTTTTTTTCCATACTTTTTGACAGTTGTATTACAGAGAATCCACAGACAGATTAGCACAGACTACCAATTTTTATCCGACCATAGATAAGGCTAATTTCGTTTTTTTTATTTTGTTTTATTTTTGTCATTTCCTTCTTTTCCTAATATACATGTTCTTTGTTTAAATATGCCTTGTGTGCGTCAAATGTTTGTGCAAAATAAAATGATTTTCTTTCTTTCTTCTTCTCGTTAGCGATTATTTAATTGATCCGAATGTGATCCTCTTACATTAGCGAGTTGAGAATGTATTATATATCCTCACTATGAATACGAGTACTTTAGGGAGTTCAAGCGATTCAACTAAAGAGATGTCGTCACTTACATTTTGGATGTGAGCAAAATAATTCATGATTTATTTTACATTAAAATTCTTGTATGGAATAGATAAAGTATGACGACATATCGTTTTTCCTTATTTTTTTAGTAAAGAACCACCAAAGTCTAGATATTGTGCAAGTGTTGCCCATTCTAGTAATCCGCTAGAGATATTGCCTTCCTAAAAAGACCTTAAAATTTTTGAATTTTGTATCAAAATGTAAGAAAACTTAGCTTTAGAATTATTCGAAATTAACTTAACAAAAGAAAAGTAACAACAGAAAGTATAGTTAGCGCCTAATCCCAGGGACTGAAAACTCTAATATCTGCTTGATACTCTCGAACGTTACAGGAGGTATCTGTGGTTTGTATCAGAACTATACCTAACGGGCCTGCTCCATTGAAGCTCACTCCATGGAATGGTAGAAATAAATATTCCCGATATGTAACAATGAATAGACCAAAAGTTACATAGTATATATTGTGTACGCAGTGTATGTCGCCACTCGCAACCGCTCTGCCGCCTGTTCTGTCGCATGACAAAAACGTCTGGAGTCGCCGACGCGTAAACAACATTTACACTTGACTTGCTTCTACCAAACATGGCCAATAAAAACATCACACAATATATTATGTTTAAGTAAATAGTTCAGTCGGCACCAGCTGGATAGCAACAGCCACAAAATATAACTCCATAATATATTTTTAACACATGCACAATAATCCTGCAATTGTCAAGCTGTAATTATTACAGTAAGCCCTGTAAATTTGATAGTACGAGCATAATTACTATTAATCATTTGTTTTACACAAATCCTGAAGTTATAAATATTATGTGCGATTGCCGATCGGACTGATAGACCTCATATACAGAATTTGATGATTCGCACCAAATCAGCCATCAGACTTAAACTCTTGGGTCTGTGGTGTAACCGAGAGGGTCCCCATATCAAATTATCGAATCAATTAGTGGAATAATACTATCTACGCATCAACGGGATTTAACGCGATCACGAAAAGGTATTATATACCTCTGAATTGTGTGACCACGACCAGTGCAACCTGGTCGAAACGTCAGGCAATTCAGAGGTATGTAATACCTTTTCGTGATCGCGTTAATTCCCGTTGATGCGTAGATAGTATTATATCATGGAACGCGAAAGTTTAAAAGTTAATTAGTGGAATGTCAACCACTAATCGCTGCCCCATGCGACAGAATCCCGAAACAACACATCTTCGAGAGGAAATATCAAATACAACCATTCGAAAACGACCGAGATCATTCTGGCATACATGAAGTACGAATCTACACGGACGGTTCCAAGATGGGGTCAGGGACAGGAGCCGGAGTTTTCTCACAAGACTTAAATATAAAGATTGGCGCTTGGCCAACACTGTTCCATATTTCAATGCGACTGTGTTGCAATAACCGACGCCGCGACTGCGGTCATGTCAAAAGGTATAGAGGAGTACAACATCCGTATACTGTCAGACAGTATGGCCGTCCTATGGGCCCTGGAGGGCACCACCATGAACTCCGGTCTCACATATTAATGCCACCAGACGCTGACGCGTTTAGCCTCCGCCAATGGGGTCATTCTTCAATGGATCAAAGGGCGTAGCGATTCACTCGCTAACAACGCCGCCGATGAGCTGTCAAGAAAAAGTTCTACAACATCAGCGGCAGGTTCAACTATACTGATGTCACTTCCCTTCAACCAATTTCGCTCATGGGTAAGGCAACGGAGTCGTGAAGCGCACAACGGTCGCTGGGCCAACACATCTGGCTGCAGGCCGTCTAAACTGGTGCTGACGAAAATCTCACCACGTTTGACTTGCAGACTGCTCAGTCTCAACCGACTCGACATCAGAATAGTTGTATTAACCATTACGGGACATTTGGCCTGAATCTATTCACCATTAATGCGACAGAGAGCACCATTAATGTGACGGCCATTCATTAATGGCTAATAGACAACCTCTATACAGAGGAAACAGTCGCCCACGTTATCCTGGAATGCGAGGAAGTGGCCACACAACGGGCAAATATCCTTGCGGATACAAGGTCGCTCCTATAAGCCTGTGAATGCCCCAGGAGGCCAAGTCTGAACGCATAATGGACCTTTTTTACTTTTTTTTATTTTAAAACACTGCAGATACATTGCATGAGGCGAACTTAAATTTAAAATCAATTGTTAATAACACAATGGAGCTTTTTGTAGGCTGTATGATTAATTTAAGTAAATAAACGAAGTAAATTCCAAATTAAATATTCAATTTAAAAAATACAAAATAAAATCCTCCTCGGCCTGTATCATTTATGCATGTTCCTAATTTTCAACGTGTAACAAATAGTCACAAGTAATTTTCTCAATGTGTTCCTTGAACGGATTCTGAAAGTGAAACGTAATCTATCAATGGGAACTTGTCAACTGTAAACTACATTGTTACCTATGCTGTAGCAGAGTAGTGTGGTCACTATTATCTTATCTGTGGTGTGGTGTGCAATGGTTAATGGGACTTGCGATTTAAAGAATAAATTGTGGATTTCCAGTGAATGGGAATTCCCAATTGATTTTGGTGCAATACTCGGTTTACTTTCCAACATATTATTCATCATAGAGAATTGGACAAATTAATTAAAAACAAGTGCAAGTCTGATTCACTACCGAGGGTTCCATAACACACTTGCATGTAGATAGTACGTCCATCTCGGGAATCAATTCTCGAAGGTTGTTGCTCGTCTTTTCCGAAAGACAAAGTTAACTTTGCAGTTCTAAAAGTAGTCTTCCAAACATCGATTGATCAACTTTACAACCGCAAAATACAAGTTTGTAATCACAAAAACTATATTTTTATGTGATATAACAACAAATTAACGACTTTCGGATTTTTTTCGCACCGATCAAACCTTGCTTCTTACCACATTGCATGATTCTAGGTCAATGGGAAGTATCTTATAGGTTTTGATTTACAATGTTCCAATTTGTTAAAATCTAAGGCTTAATGGCCGTATCTTTTAATTGCGTTGACTTAGAAGCTTGATTTCTTTACAGCTTCAAGAGACCGCACTCATAAGTATTTTGTGTTAATTTCAACTTGATGCCTTCACGGGTTCAAGGAAAAAATAAGGAAAAAATCAAGCTTAGAAGCTTGATTTTTTACAGCTTCGAGGGACCACAGACTTATGTATGTGGTATTAATTTCAACTTGACATCAAGTTGAAATTAATACCACATACATAAGTCTCAGATTTCTGAGAGAAAGATCTTGACAGACAGACAGACAGACGGACAACAAAATGATCCTTTTTTTCCTTTTGAGGAACCGAACCCTAAAAACAATACACTAAATTAAAATAATAGCAATAAATGAATATGTCAAGTGTGGAGATAAAGAGAGATAGAAATAATGGCATTTACCATCAGGTGAGCTGCAGGTCAGTGTATCACCCGACGGCAGTAAGACTAACGGCAGTAAGTATTCATGCTTGTAATGTTACATTTGATCCAATTTATCAGATAGTATAATAACTCCCTTTATTCCCGAAATACTTATCTGATCAAAGTACCTAGTGGTATAAAAAACTAATGATACACAAGTTACTAAGGCACTGCTCACTGCTCATGTGTAGATCAGCAACACTATACAGGTAAAAGAATGGGTTTTAAAAAAAAATAAGTTGATAAAACATGAATTTAATTTTTAGTGTAGATTTACATTTATATTTCTAAACAACGCATTATAAATTTTCAAGTCAATTTCAATTATTTGGTTTTTTTATGCAGACATTTTCAGAAAAAAAATCTGGACATTGCATCAACATCGTTGGAATTAAATACCTAGTTTCATTCACGTCAGCCCTCTCACGTACGAAACATTCGCTTTATCGGTCAATTCTAAAGTTTAATTATTTAGTTTTAAAATAAGATTTCTGATTTCTATTATCACGAATTTCCAATAAATAGTTAGCGCTTTACGTTATTCACGGGGTCTACTGTGCGACCCTCACGTATGACCACACCTTTCATTAACATCCTGTATATATCGAATAAAAGATATAAAAAAATGTATTTTATTATCCTTCGATAAATATTTAGAAGCGTCAGGTACGAAAACAATTGCCTCCTTATAAGTATAAAAAGCTTAATGAGACGAGATTGCTAAAGAGTCATAAAAACTTAAACATTGACAAATGCGTAATGTTACTTTTTTGCAGTGGCGCTTGCCCTTTTAGAATACAGTTCATGATCTAGGGTTAGTCTTCAATCAAGGTTAGAGTTCATTTATACGGGGACGTGCACAAGGCTCTGCCGCCTGGTGGCGCAAATCCGAATATTTTACGTAAATAAACGACGTAATATTCACATTAAAAAAAGTGAAAAATGACCTTTAACCAAGTGAACATGCATTAGCATTTCTGGATGTTCGAACACTTAAAAAAAATAAAAATAAGACAAATGGTATAAAATTCTATAACTTTCCCACGAATAGTACCTACTCACTTTCCATGGATAAACGACATAAGTGGATAAATGCGGTAAAAAAAACATTTGTTACTTACAAAGTTCCACTAACTACTGAGTTCCAAACACATTTAGAAATGAATAGCAGCGCCTCCCGATCCCGTGGGAATGGCGGGATACAAAGTAGCCGATGCGTTAATCCAGGTCTCCAGCTATCTACATACCAAGTTTCATCGCAATCGGTTTTTGTGTGAAAACATTACAAACATACACACAAATGTTTCCTCTTTATAATATTAGTTTAGACTAATAATTTTATTTGTAAAAATAACTAAGTTTTGTATTTAGTAGCACTATTTAAAACAAACAAATCTGTAAGTAAACATAACTTCAAATAATTTTGTTTCAGTAAACATCAAAATACCTGGCTCCCATCTAAACATTCTACAATATGCAGCGCTATTATTTCAAATAGGCCTGCCCAATGATATTGTATAAAAACTGCCTTACATTTAAAATTTACTTTTCTAACGTTTCTATTGCAATCAAGCTGAAAAGAAGGCGACATGGACATAAATAATAATATAGACAACATATTTACCTAAAAACCGGGTTCAGAAAATACTTTACAGTTATTTTGACATCATAAACGTTAGAAATTTTAGTTTGTGTTACAATTTTGCCAGTTATTACTGCGTTTTCATTATTCCTAGCTGTTTCATCTAATTCTAAGATATGCCCGGATTCGAATAGTTTTTGGCCTTTTGACATATTCTGGCCACGCTGACGATCATTTCTAATTGGCAGAAACCCATATTTTATAATTTTAATCATAATAATAATAAAAATGATTTAAATATAATTTAAACATTAACGACAACACGATAAAAAGACTAAAAGGTTTCTTTAGTTAACCACACTGTAGCTCTCGTGTCGATTTGTGCTGCCCCCTATAGTTTGTTAGTAATCTGTGCATATAGCTATCTTCAGTTCTCATTATCGCCATCTAGCAGTGAACGGCCGTACTCGTACTGCGTTAGGAGTTTAAGCTATTCAATGATCATCATGAATTTTTACATACACATAAAAGGATACAGAAAAGGACGTAGGGTAGCTCGGTAGGTACCTTGATTTTATTGACAAAAGATACATTCACGCGAGCGTGTTTTGGTGCAGGTGTGAGAGTAGTGCAGTAAAAGCATGTCGCAGTATATTATATAAATATATATAGAATGTAATGTATATTTTTTTTATATTTTCTTGTACCCAATTAAAATAAATGAAATACAAAATTAACAACCCTAGATTCATAATGAACTGGATATTCACAACACATGGCTAATTATAACAACCTACAATACAATGGTTAATGGGTTTACATCTGGATTTGTGACCATATTTTACTGTACAGAATCATTGATCAGAATACATCTTAATCAATTTTATTTGCATAATATATATTACAGTTCGAAATTATGATTAAATTGAAGTTAATAAATACAAACTTAAATCTTACCAGTACCATCTTTACTTCAATTTTTTTTGTAATGAAAAGTATTAAAGGTTTCATCAAACATTAAAGTTAAATCTCTAATTTATTATGTTCGTAATAAATAAATTATGACTTGTTGTCGTTTGTCGGATAAAAATTTGTGAACTTTTAAAAATGAATATCATGTCATATTGTTGCAAGTTTTGGTGTAGCATTCCAGGAACAGTTTATCAAAGGTATGACGTTCGAACGGTAGATGGCGCTGTATCTAAATTTTTAAAATCCATCCAATTCCATGCATTTCTGCATCATTCATGAATACATTTGATAACAAAATAATAAACGAAAAAATATTATTATTACATTTGTTCTATCTTTATCTCTCTGTTAAAGATAAAGAGTATAAAGACATTGGTTCAAAAAAATATTGTCTGTCTATCTATCAGTACCTACTATTTAAAGATCGCCTGGTGATCGAGGTTCGACCATAATTTTAGTTTTTTTTTTTGGTTTATTTCATTGGTCAGTATATCTTGAACTGTCACTGTATATAAATACGTATAGTACCATGACAGGTCAACACACATACTAGATACGTAAAACATGATGTGTGATTGTAACACATTTTGTTTAATAAGATGGGTTACTGCACTTCTATTACAATATATTCTATACATAAACTTTATCTATTCCAAATTTCTCGTTCCCGCGTACGCCAAAATGTTTTAAAAATGCGTACAAAGAATTCTGTTCAGGTTTCAATATACTTATACTTATAGATATAGATATCCTACGTTCGGTCGTGATTTAATGTTAACGTTAGTTCGTTTCTTTGTTTGTAGTTTCACGCCCTAACTGCTCAACCGTATGAACCTTTCATTAAAGAAAACCGACAAGTGCGAGTCCGACTCACGCACTGAGGGTTCCGTACAAACTTGTCATTATAGATACTAGTTCGTCCATCTCGGGGACCGATTCTCAACGGTTTTTTTTGTTATTGCAAGGCAAACTTAATTTTGCCGTTCCTATAAATCCCGTTCCTCCCTCGATATACGACACAGTTAATTATCTAAGCGCAAAATATAATAGTTTGTAATAGCAAAAAAAATATTGTTATATTTGTAATATAACAACAAATTAGCGACTTTCGGATATTTTCCTTTACTTCTGTGTTGAGATCTTACTTCTTTGTAACTTATGTTTGTAACTGAATTGGACAGATCTGCAGAGGTAAACTCATATCTACGGTAACGGTAACGTTAAATATTATTTAGTACTTTCAAAACATGAAGTCTGCTTTGAAATAGATGTATTGTCTTTATGTATGTCTCTCTTACGTCTACACATAGAAGAACTAAACCACCGACTACTTTAACCTAATTATTGATGTTAAAAAACATTCTAGTAAAGTAGATACAACGCCAACAACACGTGGGTTTAAGTGACTCAAGGGACACCCAGTTACCCCTCCCCGTCATCACCTTCTCTCTAGAGCGACTAGTGCCATTCTGAAGTGGGTAAGGTACTATAAAGCTACTATACTTATAGGGTCTTTCCGATACAAGTAAGTACTCGATACTCTGTTTTCACTTACACGGTATCGAATCAAATCAGACTGAACGAATGTTACTTTGCAATATCTGAACGCATCCTAGTCAACAAATCAGACAGAGTGAAATCCCTCTCTCTATTTCGGTCCTGTTTAAAGTTATTGAAACGGGCAAACAAAAATCGAGCAGAGTTACCACTATACACTTTAATCTCAATCAAAAATAAATGACAAAAATGGCTGGCTATTGCTTATATTAAAACATCCCCACTACTAGGCTGGCGCACATTGACTTGGCTGGTGGGAAGAGTCAATATGGCGGCTTGGCTTTGGCGGGCTGGCGCGCTCGCTTACGTCACGTCCGTTACATTATATTAAAACCTCTCACTCGTACGCATCAGGGCGATAAAGTCTATCTATCGGATCTGGTAGTATCCTTAAAAGCAACCCGTTTGCGATGTGAAATTTGTATTTCCGTGCTTCCCTAAAATATTTAATTGCCGGAGCAACGATATCGCAAGCAAGGAACAGATTGACCCCAGAATACCTGGAGCAGTTACTGTTTTTGGGCAATCTGGATGCAACAGAGTTCTTAGTTTAACTGTTTTGTGTTTTTGTTCTTTGTTTATAATCACTTCTAAATTAATAAAAGATGATTCATTTAATACCTTTCTTACGTTTAATTATTAAATTTGTGGCTATTATTATATTTCATTTTACTAAAAATAAACAGAAAAACAACCACTCTCACGAATACTTTCCTATTAAATCGATCCCATAAAATCAATCTAAAAAGTATCGATATGAGTAAGTATCGATACCCTAGTAGAGGTACAATTGAAAGGCCTGTAATACATATTACGTGATCGCGTTAATTCCCCTACGTGTACATAATCATAATATCAACTCTTGGATACGTCGCGTCGCTACTCGCGCTCATCGAAACCGCACCCTTTCTTTTAATTTCACGTATTTTTTCCAACCTTAACCACTATTATGTATTCTGTACCTTAACCATCTCTTGTCAGTAATCATATCACCCTTGAGTTAATAAATGTAATAACTTAATACCGGGAAATCAAGGAATAAATATAAAAAAGTTTTAGTGGATATTATATTTATTGTTTGTTAGTTATGTGTGTTCAGGCTTATATACTGAACAACTACATTTATATCTATATTATGTCGTTTTCTCATTATCAGTGTTTAGCTACTTAAGTAGTTGAGAGAAGTTCAAACAGAACGTATCGGTTGTTTAATATCTCTAGAAATTTTATTCGCGATGCGATAATAGACTACATCAAAAAAACTTATACCATAAGCCGTGTACCTGCAACGGATAGTTTAACTTTTATACCACTACGCACACAAGCAAATACGGAAACAAAAACACATCGTTCCACTTGCAGCGTTAAGAAAACAAACAGTACAGCTCATCCTTATGGACCTCTAAAGAACCCAATCCCTATGACATCGTCCACGGCTCGGTCAATAACGGTGTTCCACTATCATGTTTCACTTCCCTTTAAGGAGGTTAGACTATGCATTTATAATTACAAAAGAGTTGGAATATATCTTCTCATTTAATACATTTGGAAAAATTGGAATATATATCATCATTTTATAATAGGAGACAATATATTACTGTACCCAACGATATTACTGTGCCCATACATCACCTGTGCGAACCGTACACATTGCGTATAATAAACCATAAACTCATTTACAAACATGCAGAATGTCTTTCAATAAACGTAAGTGGTAATCCACCTTTAATTCCTTGTACTATGTCCGATTTGGGTTCGACGACAGGTTCACGTACAGTAGTCTCCGCTGGCGTCACCGAAAAGTGCGAAAGGACTGCCGCAAGCCCCGCCAGGGACTGCATCATGCCTAACCGTTCACCTGCACAGTAATACTTTTATTGAAAAAATAAAACCAAAGTTATTTAGGACAATGGCATAAAAATCAACTATAAATACCTATGCAGGCGCGAGGTCCATCTCCAAACGGTAGGTACACATATTTGTTCTTGACGTCGACAGCGCCTGGCCCAAATCTCTCCGGACGGAACTCGTGCGGCTCCGCAAAGTACTGTGGGTCGTTGTGAAGAGCCTGCAGCGGAATGACGATACCCACACCCTCGTCAATGGTCACCTCCAATTCGGGAATGGTGTAAGTGCGCGCACACTCCCTGACCAAATAGCCGAGTGAGGGAAACATCCTCATACCCTCCTTGAACACACACTCCAGGTACGTCATCTCCCTGATAGCATCGTAACTGAGCTTATTATTGTGTCTGGAGAGCACTTTGTCAATTTCATGCTGCACTTTCTGCTGTACTTCTGGGTGGTAGGCGAGTTGGTGGAGCGTAAAGCTGGTCGCGGACGAAGATGTCTCGAAACCCGCTGCAAAGAACACAAATACCTGCGCCGCCACCAGCTCATCTGTCAACTCTATGGACGCGATTTCGGGCGTTCCGTCTGATTTTACCTTCTCTAAAGATTCCGCAACCATTTTGCCCCTTTTCTGACACTCCAACATCAAGTCAATAAAATCATTTCTCTTCGAAGGTTCATAATTCCGTTGTTTTAAAATGGCTGACACTAAATTAAACATCGGTTTTTCAGCCCTCCCTAAATACCTTAAATGTTTTAATAAGTCCGGGAAAATTTCTTTTAAGACTGCTATTATAGCATCTTTAAGGCCGATGTTAAATATGGTGACGCCGAGTTTTCTAAAGGCTGAATCCTCATCGTTTAGAGAGTCAGCATCCAGGCCAAAACCGCAGGCGCCTATAAAGTCCGTAGTGTAGCGTGCCATAAGGTCGCGCGCGTCGATCGGTCGCCCAGTGGCGGCGGCGGTGAGAGCACGCAACTGCAAGCGCTCGGCGCGTTCCACGATCAACGGGAACATCGCCTTCAGCTTGCCGCTCGTGAACGCCGGCGTCATTCGTTGACGCAGGAGTCGCCACAGGTCGCCGTCGGCGAAGAACAAGTTCCGCAACAATGGCTCGATCACAGTCTTGTGGGGGTTTAGGCCGCGGGGATAGAAGTACGCGAAGTCCGTCAAAAGTATACGTTTAATGATGGCGGGATCTCTAATCACTAGTTCCGGTCGCGTGGACCGAAAAAATCCTACAACCCTCTCATTTGGATACTTCCAGTAAGTATCAACGCTAACCTGTGTAATACTCTTTTGGAGAAGGTAACATTTCGAATTGTTTCCAAAAAGCAGCACCGGCTTATCGTGTTTGATTCCTCTTTTCTTCCAGTACTTAAAGGTTCTGGTGCCGTACAAGTAGAGCGCGATCAGCGCGAACAGTGCTACTACTAATGTGATCATCGTGAGGAAGTAACCGAACCACTTACGTTCTAAATACGAAATACTTCTAGCGGTACTGTTTAGAGTAGCGAAGTAGTAGTAGCTCACTTAGTGAACAACTGAGAGGGTCCGACGCGAGATCTCGCCGCCGCGCGCCTCACCGCCCGCCGCGCCCCGCCCGCACCGCTATCACTGAACTTGATATGGACGCAATGATAATAAACAAACAGGATTGACCTGTTTGTTTATTAACCATTTCGTTTTATTTCAACGATTAGTATAATTTATTTATAGAACGCACACAGCACACTTTAGGATAACCACAAACAGATGAGATCAGCTTCAGATGAAACTCGTTTAATTCGCTCGATTCGTATAAAACTCTAATTCCACGCTAGTGCTAGCCTACAATGGCCTAGTCAATTAGACAATGAACTTGACTTGATCCTGTCGACGCGGGTTGACGCGACGTTACAAAATATGACCTTGCCGTGTGGCAGGCTGGCAGCTTTAGTCGTCGTTTAAAACGGTATAGGTACTTACATACGATGACACGATACAATTTTACTACTTGATCAGATTCGTGATTGAATTGGCTTAAATGCTATAATAAACTATAAACTATTTCTTATTTCTAAATGCCGTAAACACGGAACGATTTCACGCTCAATTTGACTAGTTTTCAATCGAATCGTTTCCTGTGAACGAAAATCGTCGAATTCAAGGTCATTAACCGAATTTGAGCAGAATGATAAATTCATTGATATAATCTGTGTAACTGAACATAATATGATAGGCGGTGATAACTTACTTTTACATATCCCTTACTATAAGCTAGCCACTTATTCCTGCAGAAAAAACCGTCGTGGAGGATCATGTATACTGGTAAGCAACAAACACGAGTTTAAAACCATTGACTTGACTAAGTACCTACTGTTGTTCTAATGTTGTGGAATGCTGGGGATTTGAGTTAATATAACAATTCACCAAATAATTATAGTATGTGTATATCGACCTCCTACAAATAACTCGAGCTCTTATGCTGTATTTTTTGAGAATTTGGAAGGTATACACATAAAATAAACGCGAAAAAATCTCTGCTTTGTGGTGATTTCAATATAGATACACTGAAGCGTAGCTTGGTTTCTTCTCAGTTTAAAAGCCTATTGCTTAGTTACAATTACAAACTTAGTATTCACCAGCCAAATAGATTAATCTCCGGAAAAGGTCTCAACAATATAATTCACAATATACGCGGCTGTAAAAACTGAGCTGGCCGTTTCTGACCACAAAGCCCAAGTTCTGAACTGTCCGGTTAAAAAGACGTACAATATTACCCACTGGTTTCAACTAAGACGAAATTACTGTGGGACTAATATGGACAAATTTAAACATGTCATACAAAGGCTCAGCTTTAATAGTGTTATGAGTTATGACTGACTGCGATGATCCTAATGATGCTTTTAACGAATCATTTGGTGGTCACGACCGCCTGACTTGATCGCGTCACATCAAATCGGTTCGAGTGTACGCTAATCGTCCAATTTTATCATTTAGTCTGCCTGCAGGCGGCATACTGAGCTCGAGGACACGGTATCATCAGAATAGAAAGTATCGATATGTACTCATGAGTAGTATAAAAAAAAGTATCAATACTTCAAAGTATCGATACTCTGAAGTATCACATACGTCATAAACTCATAACGTCAATGTTAGTCAATGACGTCAGTATAAGGTACACCATAAGAAATGGCTCATTTCATTTTTATTTTCAAACTGTAATGAATAACTCGTTTTTTCGTAAGAGCCAACTTCTTATGGTGACTCCAGAAATCGTATGTTGTTTCGAGAGTAGGATCACTATCAGTTACTTTAAAAGGTTCGACATGATTGAACTAGGAAAAGTACTCGATGGCACAAAGTATCGATACTTTTTTGTTCGTGTCCCTATACTGATCGGATGTGTTATGAATGTTATGAAATGATTGTTTTTTAGAGGATGTTTACGCATTATTAAGGCGTTTTTTTAGTTTTAGCTTCATAAGATGATTTATATTATTACCTTTCTTACCTACGTCCGTCTGGCACAGAAAATAAAATGAAATTAAAATTGGCGATTTCGTCGTTACCTGTGGACGCAAAATTTGTTCGTAAGCCATCATTCAATCATGAATCTGATCAAGTAGGTAGTAAAATTGTATCGCGTGTATGCCGTTTAATGAACAAATTGTGCGTCCCACACAGGCTAAAATTAAGTAAAAGTTGGTGTACGGGCCAACGGCCGTACATTTTGCCGCGGTCAGCATTTTACGCTGACAGCGATGATTTTGTTACAAATGCAATTCAGTTCACCTTCAGCAAGCGTATCGTGTGCTCATTAGCATATATCATATCATTTTAGTGCGTGAATCAATAAAATTGTTTACAAGAAAAATATCTATCCTTTCGTTCATCTTTCAAGAAGTGTACGTGACCCGTACATTTATGGTCCTTCGACGCCTTCACTTGTGAGATTAGGGCAGTGTTTAGTCAGATATTGTTCCGTGTTTCGCGAGTGAAGAGAACTAGCAGTGTGGAGGTTTGTACTGCCAGCAAGCGTGCAGTATAAAGTAGAAGCAGCAGCAATCATCAAGGATCAACAAGGATCCCCTGTTGGTGAGCAACAAGGCTCTCCGTGTGGAAGTTCAAGTAAGATCTTTCCATTTATTTTATTAGCAATATGTCGTCTTTGGAGGACATTTTAGCAAATCAGCAACAGCTACTCGGTGCGATAGAACAGATTTACACAAATTTTAAGAAGGATAGCTCGGATCGTAAAACTTCGGACTACATACGCCGAAGATTGGACACGTTGGATGCATACTGGCAAGATTATCAATCAAATCATATGCGATTACGCAGCATAGAATATGCCGAATCTCATACTTATTTCACTTCAAAACAATACGACATTGTGAAAGAGAAATATGAAAAAGTTCGAGGACTTATTCAACAATATCAACGACCTGACGACAGACCGTCAACACCATTATTAAAACCTGCAACTTCTCTTGGAACGTCTGGTTCCACCCAGCAATCAACACCCTCCTCAAGGACACAGGGTTCCAATAGCAAGACTGATGAAATGATAAGAAAACAATTAAGTAATTTCAAGGCTTTTGAACATTCAGTTTCCAAGATTAACCTAGACGTTGTCACGGAGAAATGGGAATTTGAACATCTATTGAAGACAGTACAGGATCGCTGGTCTAGAATAGATACTCAGCACTGGGAATTAGACAGTGAGTTAGGAGACAGAAACCAAGAGTACTACAGCACGTACCTCAAATATGAGAATACATATAACGACGCAATAAAGGCAATTAACAAGAAAATGTGGTCAGTGTCACATAGGGAACAAGCTACTCCAAAAATAGAGATTCCAACGTTCGGAGGCAGCTATCACCAGTGGACGTCCTTCAAGGACCTCTTCACTGAATCAATTCATAACAATCCAGGACTCTCCGGCGCTCAGAAGATGCAATTCCTTAAGACGAAGGTCAAAGGGGAAGCTGAACGTGTTATACAACATCTTCCAATCACCTCTGATAATTACATAATTAGCTGGGATATTTTAAATTACAGATACGACAACAAAAGAATGATTTTTACATCCCATATTAATATCCTATTAAACTTGCCAATTTCACAGCAAGCATCCATCAACCACATAAAGCGTATACATGATACCGCACAGGAAGCGCTGAATGCCATCAAGAACCTTGGCGTAGATGTTACATCCTGGGATCCGTTAGTGGTACATCTTTTATGTCAAAAACTAGGTTCAGATACTTTTTCGGAATATAATATATCTATAAAACAACCCCGAGAGTTACCTGATTTGGAAGAATTTTTAATGTTTTTAGAAAATAAATTCACTAGCATGGAGGTGAGCAGGCGAAAACAAGAGAATTTCATTCAAAAACCGATTACTTCGAATAACAAATCGATGGGAAATAGCCATACAAACCCTTCAAAATCATATAATTATAAACAGACGTATTCTAGTAACAAGCATATTTCACAATTGCGAAGCGACAAAAAGTCGGACTTTAGTACATATCATTGCCCAATGTGCAATGACACACATGCATTATATTTTTGCAAACAATTCTTAGAAATGGGGCCATATAAGAAAAAGCAAATTGTTTCAAACCTAAATTTATGTCTAAACTGCTTATATGACCATAACGGAAAAGCATGTTTATCAAAAAAGCGTTGTCGTGAATGCAATGAATTTCACAATACATTATTACACGAATCGTATCATCAGCAAAATAGTATTGCAAAACCGTCTACGAGCACGCAGCTAGACGATGCGCGTTCGAATCACGACCGTATGCAAAAAGGTAACACTCACGTAGCGCAACAACACATGATTTCAGAGATATTGTTGTCAACCGCACTTTTAACAGTTCAAAAGGCAGACGGAACTTATCAAACAATGCGGGCTCTTATTGATCAGGGATCCCAAACATCCCTTATCACGGAGAACGGTGCACAGTTGCTAGGTTTGCCTCGACATAAAAGCAATAACATTATTACCGGTATTGGACACACTGAAAACGTTTGCAAAGGGATAATGACATTAAACTGTATGTCAACAGTCTCCCCTTATTCGTTCAATATTGATGTGTACATCATGAAGAATCTCACAAAATACTTACCAACTTATACCTTCCCTAAGATGGCATGTCCATTCTTAGATAATCTAGAATTGGCAGACCCTGATTACAACATCAGTCGCCCCATAGACATACTGCTGGGTGCTGATGTATACTCCAATATCATCTTAGCAGGGATGTGTAGACTTAGTGAGTCGCTTCCCATTGCACAACAAACTCGTCTGGGTTGGATATTATGCGGTGGTATGAAATCGCTCTCGTGTAACGTCATACAAATAAATCTAGACGAAATCCAGCAATTTTGGGAGTTAGAAGACGTTACAGAAGATAGAACATTATCTTCTGAAGACATGTCATGCATCCAGTCCTATAAGTCAAGTACGATACGTTTAGAAGACGGAAGGTACCAAGTAAGACTGCCATTAAAACCAGGTTTTCAAGAAAATTTAGGCAAGTCAAAAAATAAAGCTATAGCTCAATTCTTACAGTTAGAGAAAAAGTTACACAATAATATATCTATTTTTAGCGAAACAAAACTACAAAAAAACTACAAAAAACTACAAACAATTAGGTCACATGAAACCGGCAGTGAGTAATCAGACTCTTGAATGCTTTTTGCCACATCACTGCGTTTTACGCAAGGACTCTACTACTACGGCACTACGAGTTGTTTACAATGCATCATCAAAAACTTCGACTAATAACACTTTGAATGATTTAATGTATAGTGGACCGAACTTGCAGCAAGATCTTCAATCTTTAATCTTGAAATTTAGACAATATCGATATGCATTTACAGCAGATATTGAGAAGATGTTCAGGCAAATATGGGTCCTCCCTGAAGACCAACTTCTGCAGAAAGTAGTATGGCGAGACGATCCACACAAAAAATTAAACCAATATCAATTTACAACCGTGACGTACGGGACAAAGGCCGCGCCATTCCTCGCCATGATGACTTTAAGACAATTAGCAAAGGACGAAGGATACAAGTTCCCGGAAGCAGCTAAGGTCATCGAGGATTCATTTTATATGGATGACGCCGTTCATGGCAGCCACTCTCTATCATCCGCTAAGAAATTACAAGAGGATTTATTCAATTTACTCAAGTTAGGAGGCTTTAACTTACGAAAATGGACCTCAAATGATAGCCGATTACTACAACAACAAAATCAAAATTATCAGGATCAGGAAGGTTTGTGCTTTAAACAAGTAGGCTCAACTAAAACCTTAGGTCTCCGTTGGAATCCCACTGAAGACAATTTAACATTTTCTCCCCAAATTTATTCACAAAAATCCAAGATCACTAAAAGGATTATTTTGTCCGACATGTCAAAGGTATTTGACCTACTAGGATGGATTGTACCTATAACTACAAAACTAAAAATACTCTTTCAACAAACATGGTTATTAAAAATTCAATGGGATGAACAGGTTCCAGAAAACTTTAGTAAGGAGTGGACAAAGCTCAAGGCCGATCTAGAAAACATCAATCAGTTTGACATACCACGATGGTACGGTACTCAATCAACAAGTGAAGTCGAATTACATGGGTTTTGTGATGCCTCAACTAAATCTTAAGCCTGTGTTATATACTGTAGAGTGAAAAATTCAGAAAAATCAATAGTTTTGGTTGCCGGAAAATCCAAACTAGTTCCTACTAGCAAATAATTATCATTGCCCAGATTGGAGTTGTGTGGGGCAGAACTACTTGCCAAACTAATGGCAAAGGTACAACACTGCTTGGCCGGTTACAACAAAAGTATATTTGGATGGTGCGATTCCACGGCGGTGCTGGGGTGGCTCCATGGTGAGCCTAGCCGGTGGAAATTGTTTGTAGCGAATAGAACGAAGCAAATTACGGAGGTTATGCCACCACATTGCTGGCGATATGTTAAGTCACATGAAAATCCCGCTGATTGTGCAAGCAGAGGATTGACCGTATATCAGTTAAAGAATCACACTTTATGGTGGTGTGGGCCTTCTTGGTTGAAGTCGTTTGACGCCAAGAAGGAAAACCATATAAAATATACTACAGAAGAAGACATAAATAGCAAAAAACTACCTAAACAAGTACATAGCATTATCAAACAAGAATCGAGCATTGTCACTAACTTACTAGAACAGTTTAACTCTATCAATAAGATTTCACGTATACTAGCATGGATTTTAAGGTTTATTACTATAAGGCAAGATAGAAAACATTATCAATATTTAACATTAGCAGAAATTAATAAAGCAAAGCAGAAAATAATTATGCAAGTTCAGCATGAGGAATTTTGGAAAGATATATGTGAACTAAAGCAACATGGCAAACTAAACTCTAAGAGTAAACTGTTAAATCTAAACCCATTCCTAGATAAAAAAGATATCTTGAGAGTTGGGGGCAGATTACGTAAAGAAAACATGAGCCTTGACATGCAACATCCCATTATCCTTCCCCACAACGGACGGTTGACTGAATTACTAATACAAAATGCACACCAAACAATGCTTCACGCCGGAGCTTGATTAACACTGAGTTTTATTCGCCGAAGGTATTGGATTTTAGGCGGTAACACAGCTACAAAAATGCAGATAAGACGATGTGTAGTCTGTAGAAAACAAAATCCGTATTTTCAACCCAAATAATGGGAGACTTGCCCGAATCAAGGACAAATCCATCACGACCTTTTACCCATACAGGCATAGATTTTACCGGCCACATTTACGTTAAGGCCAGTAAAGGCCAGAAGGGTATGTCGCTGTCTTCGTTTGTATGGTTACGAAGGCAGTTCACTTCGAACTCGTAAGTGACTTAAGCACCTCGACTTTTCTCGCAGCATTAAAAAGGATGGCCGCTCGCAGAGGAACGCCCCGTGAAATCTACAGTGATAATGGACGTAACTTTGTCGGCGCTAACAAAATCTTACAACAAGAGTACCAAGACCTTCTTCATATCATGCAAAGCAAGGAGTTATCTTCAGAAGTTTTAAACATGGAAATAAAATGGAATTTCAATGCACCATCATGGCCTTCTGCAGGTGGTTTATGGGAAGCAGCTGTAAAAAGCTTTAAGTACCACTTTAAAAGGGTCATTGGCGAACAAATTTTAACCTACGAAGAGATGTACACCGTACTCACTCAAATAGAAGCCTGTCTGAATGCGAGACCATTATGCCCTATATCAGAAGATCCCGACGATTTAGATTTCTTAACACCAGCTCATTTTCTCACAGGTGGTTCGAACGTCAATTTACACGATACAGAAACAGATTTAAGAACTCGGTGGCAGCTGACGCAAAGAATAGTCCAAGATCTCTGGAAGCGATGGAGACATGAGTATTTAGTACAATTAACGGCACGGAGTAAGTGGCGACAAACAAAAAAATAACGTTCAACTGAATGACGTAGTTATGATTCACGATGATAACCTTCCTCCAGGAAAATGGTTGATGGGCAGAATCGTCGAATTATATCCCGGAACCGACGGGCGGGTCCGTGTGGTAATGCTGAAAACCAAAAACGGTACCTTGAAACGTCCTGTAACAAAGTTATCTATATTACCTATTAACGAGAATCTCCAAACAGCAGAAAACTAGCATTGTTTCAAACGCTTGCATCGCTAAAACAAATCCTACGACGTGTAAAACAAATCGATTTAACATCGCCTCTAGTTTACATACATCATGTTGTTTTTAACTATGATAACAACATGTCAAGGTGCTCTTAATATTACAAAATTCAGAAATAATCAACATTTTTAATTCGACAAATTATCAAACATGAAAATCATAAGAACTGGTTGGAAATTAATTATATATTACAACATGGAACCTTATTGGGAAGGTATCAGAGCTCTAAACAAAGTATTCAATGCATTGAAAAATCATGTGTTATGATACCGGAGCATTCACCTTGTGACATAATATTATTACAATTACGTCACGGATACGATGAACTTGAGGACAATAACCACAGGTTACTCAGTCAGCACTTTGACACGCAACCAAACAGGTGGCGACGCGGTCTTATTGACGGTGTCGGTTACATTGCAAACTGCCTGTTCGGCGTATGGACAGTAGATTCGCGGAACAATACGAGAAAGATATTACGCTCCTTCATAACAATCAAAAACATATATAACTATTTCATTCATAACAAAATTCGTGTTTTGAAAGAAAATCAACTCCAAATCGAGAGCATCTCACATAATCACGACGTCCATCACTATACAGCAATATACACAGTGGCGGGTATTGTAGTCATACTCGTTGGGATCGTCGGGTGGAAGGCGAGGTGCGGACGCGCAGGGCCCCCACGAAGCAAGGAAGAAACGGCCCCTTCGCCACCGTTGGAACTGGTCAATGTGGCCTCCGCCAGTACTAGTGATCGGTGTTTAAACAAAGTGCAAGGTTTTCGTAGTTCGGGTAGTGAGTGTAAAAATAAACGTGATTAAGGCACGTCGCCTTTTGTGAAAAAAAAACAGTTTTTAAAGTGTGTGAGCAAACAGTGTAGTTGTGTAGATTAAAATTATTAGAGACAATAAGAATATCATTCCTAGCATTTAAGGACCAAGTGGCTCACCTTGTTAATCATATATCATTCACTTCCCATTTCACTTTACCTTCTCATTTTTTTGCCCCCGGGAACATGTACGGGCCAACGACCGTACATTTTGCCGCGGTCAGCATTTTACGCTGACAGCGATGATTTTGTTACAAATGCAATTCAGTTCACCTTCAGCAAGCGTATCGTGTACTCATTAGCATATATCATATCATTTTAGTGCGTGAATCAATAAAATTGTTTACAAGAAAAATATCTATCCTTTCTATCATCTTTCAAGAAGTGTTCGTGACCCGTACAGTTGGCATAAACTTAAAATCCAAAAGTGTCCTAAAACCGGTCTTTTTTGTATCCTACTCATCAATAAAACTATCTAGCTACCTGTGCCCGCGCCACCCGGCTAGGAGTCACTGAACGGACTACAGATTTCTAATTACCTTATTTTGATTTCTGTGGAACGGGCACTATCTTAGTTCAAAGTTTGAATTTGTATACTCTTTGGTTTGAATTGTTAAACGGCGGAAGTGTTTTATTCAGTTTTTGAGTTTTTGTGCTAGTTCAAGTCAAAAACATATTTTGAGTAAAATTATTGGTGTTTAAACTATAGAAACCCTTCCAGGGGGTAATAATTGTAAATGTTTTATAGTATTCCAAATATCTAATTTAGGTTTTTTATTATATAAGATTGTTTTTCCGAAATCACCTTTTTTTGGCAAAATAAAATTTATTGTAGAGTAAAAGTATAATTTCCTGTCGTTTCATTTCTTAAAACTAGTTTGGTAATATGCTTTGTTTATTGCTTAATGGCATTGTGACACCAAAACCACCCACGTATATCATAACACTCCTGTCCATCCTAAGGTTGCCTGGAAGATATTGCTTCTAGCGATAAGGCCGCCCATTGTGCATTTTGTGTATAATTTGTTCATGTATTGTTTCCTTTTTTTGGTGTACAATAAAGAGTATTTATTATTATTATTATTTATTATAAAGATGTATTTTTTAAAGCTACTGAGAAATAATTATATATCAAGATATTAGTATCATAATTTAGGGAAATGAGTCTAGTTTTGTTTTTAAATGCTTTATTGGTAAAAAATATGATATTTTAGGTTTGTTTTTTTTTTCTCGAGACCTCACAATAAACCTTCTTATAAGAATCTTACAAGTATTTATTTGAATTTAGAAATAGATAACTTTCATCTATAAACGTCTAGCTAGTTGCCAGTATTTTTATCTTGGCTGTAGCTGTTATAGATAGCTGATAGGAGAGGTTTTTGTTACCAATTCCGCACACAGTTCCGCGCGATTTCCGCGCGATTTCGCGAAGTCCCCCCCCCCAAATTGGTGGTCAGTTTGCTTTTTTCGAACTGTCAAAGTAGACGTTCTAGCGGTTAGATCTAATTGAGAGGAATAATTTGTTAATATATAACTTTCTCCTAAGTGGAACGACATAGGCAGTGCAAGTTAAGTAGGCTTTCTAAAGGCGATTCTTTTTCGACTTGGTCGAGATATGTCGTGATAGCTCAGCAAATTTTTACCTGATATTGATTAATTATAGGTACATCTGCTTCAAAATCAGTCAGTATTTTTAGTGAAACCATATTAAAATGACTGAAGACGTCTTTAATCATTTTAGTTTCTTTTTCTAGGATCAAAGAAGAATGGGATAAAGAAAAATGTGTCAAGAGAATAACTCGTGTGGGCTATGACCGATAGTGTAGCTCTAAGAAGGATATTGATAGAATGCATTACTTATGTAACAAAGTTGCTAACATCCTAAGAGTGCCAGAGCTATCAAGGTATAGAAAATAAATACTGTTTTAAGCAAACTGATTTCCACTTACAAACAAAATCTGAAGTATCTCTTCAAAATCTTTCAAATAACACTTCTGTAAGAATTTCGCTTTCTCTTAAGGATGCCCCTTGAGTCTGAGTGACGATCAGAGGCCAGACTTGTGCCTTATCTCCAAATGTGGATGTGAAGGATCGGGGAGTCTTCCCAAGTTTGAAAACAAAGAATCGTCTGACGAAAATATGATGGTTACGTCAATAGCGCCGATACGTGTGGTAACGACAAATAACGAACTTGTCTGGTCCTCTCCTATCTCCACTTTATTGCCGGCTTTTGAGGCTTCAAATGGGCCATGAAATTTCTGAGCTCTCGAGACAAGAAGCTGTAAATTTACGACCAGAAATGAGAAATGGTGCATGAAACATGAATTAAAATTGACAGTGGTAGACGGGAAAATGATGAATGCAGTAACTGACACTAGCTCTGCCATGCACATTGCATCTGGCGTAATAAATTAAAACTTGCCAAGAGAAGAAACGAATACAGAATGAATACCTTGAAAAACTAAGACTAAATGTGTACATACCGAGACAAGGTGGAGGGACGTCAACAGATGGAAATATAGTAGGTAGGTATGTATTTTCCATAAACATTTTCCTGAAAATTTTCCAGAAAAATCATTATGGGAGATACATACTATAGACTCATGATATCTTTAGACCCATACATAACCGGGTTAAGAACATTAAACCTGGTTAAGAGCATTAATACAAAAAAATACTCATTTCTCTGCTTTATGTACAGATGAATCAATGAATGATGAACAAATGAAATCAATTTTATGTACAGATTTTATGTATAAATTATTGATTTTGTTAGTTATTTTATAGATTTTTTAGTTTTATTTTACACTAGCTGTGCCCCGCGGTTTCACTCAGCGGTTAACTCAGATGCCATGGGAATATCGGGATAAAAGTAGCCAGTAGCCTATGTGTTAATCCAGGTCTCCAGCTATCGACATACGAAGTATCATCGCAATCGGTTCAGTAGATTTTGCGTGAAAGAGTAACAAACATCCAAACCTCCTCACAAACTTTCAATTTTTTTTCACATTCAATATCTTCACTACATATTATAAAATATAAAACAAAGTCCCCCGCTGCGTTTGTCTGTCTGTCTGTCTGTTTGCGATAAACTAAAAAAATACTGAACGGAGTTTCATGCGGTTTTCACTAATAGACAGTGATTCATGAGGAAGGTCTAAGTGTATAATTTGTACCCGTGCGAAGCCGGGGCTGGTTGCTAGTGTTATATAAATGTATGTATACAGAGCCTTTTAACAAATCGCTAGTGTCTTGAAAATTCCCATTACGGACACAATTGTCAACAACGTCTGCCCTCACGCGTTCGGGACTCGGGTGGCTCACGTCACGCGGCGATGAGCGATGTCCCCCCCTCCACCGCACAGCACAATTTTATATCGTCGTAACTTTTAAAATATTTGACTAAATTACGTACCTACTTTAAAAAGCAAAGTTTATCTACTTTGAATATCAGAAGTGATAAAAGTATTTATTTTGATAAAAATCAATTTGTTACTGCTAAATGTGAATTGGAAATAAAAAATCAAATTTTATTGTATTTATGGTTCACTATTTTGGTAATAATGGCTTACACATAAAAGATAGATATATACTGTCGCGGACTTTTTTGTAGAACTATTTAGGAGAAACAATCCCACCGTACATTATATTCGTGTAACTTACAGTTTTCGCACCGCACGCCAGAATAGCTCGCAGATGACAGATTTTTTTCCGACTTACTTAACACTTATCGTTATATATTGGCCAATATACACAATATCTTCATAAATTATAGCCTATGTGTTATTCTGATATATAAGCTATATTATTGTAAAGTTTCATTAAAATCCATACAGTACTTTTTGCGTTAAAGAGTAACAAACATCCATACATCCATACATCCATACATCCTCACAAACTTTCACGTTTATGATATTAATAGGATAAGCTATATTATTGTAAAGTTTCATTAAAATCCATACAGTACTTTTTGCGTTAAAGAGTAACAAACATCCATACATCCGTACATCCTCACAAACTTTCACGTTTATCATATTAGTAGGACTAGCAGCGCCCCGCGGTTTCACCCGCGTGAGTCCCGATCTTGTGGGAATATCGGGATAAAAAGTAGCCTGTATGTTAATCCAGGTCTCCAGCTATCTACATACCAAGTTTCAACGCAATCGGTTTTGTAGTTTTGGCGTGAAAGAGTAACAAACATCCATACATCCATACATCCTCACAAACTTTCACGTTTATAATATTAGTAGGACTTAAGAAATACAATAAGTACCTTAAATACATTGTGCATTTAATATAGATCAATATGGCCCTTTACAGCATGTAATTTAAATGAATATTTTTCAAGATATTACAGATTTAAAATGCAGGGACATTGCGGTTGCGGCGGTACCGGCCGGGGGGTGGCGGCGCTTGCCTATAAATAGCGCGTTGAAGGCCGCGCTTCGCCCTACAGGTTAAAGCACCTGTTACACTTGGTTGAATTCAGTCGTCTGAATTCAGTCGTTACTCAAATCAGTCAAGTGTCATCGCATATAGCAAGTTGACATCCTAAATTTAGAAGCCAAAATGGTTTCTGAGTCATTCTGACTGACTAAATCATTCAGAAGACTGAATTTAGGAAGGTGTAATCATATTTAGTTACTGATATCCCGAATAAAAAAGTGACGAATATTAAAGAACAATATGCCCGAATATTAAATAACTGAATTTAAAATCTTGATATGAGTTTCCCGTTTCAATAAATCTTTATGTTACGACTAATTTTTCTTTTGCACCAATACTTTCTTTCTTTTTTTTTTTAAGACAACTCTCGCATTATTATTCCTGTGTTGCGGGGGCTTCACAAACATTCATACAACAGACACAAAGAAGATCCAGGCTCGGGCTCACTATTTGTCACACAATTTTATGTCCCGTGTGCGATTTGAACCCACAACACTCGGCGCAGTGAAGTAGCGAGGGGACCACTTAAACCATTGCGCCAGCTGAGCAGACAAATATACCTACTGTATATATATATAAATGTAATATTGTCTCGTAGGATAGTATCTTGCTTTTATATATTTTTTTATTTTACTACAAACACTATTATTACAGACAGACCCAATACAATACTGTAGGACTTAAAAAAATAAAACGTAAAGTAAACGTAAAAGTCGTAACATTAAGATTTATTGCAACTGGTAACTCATATCAAAATTTTAAATTCAGTTATTTAATATTCGAAACTTTTTTATTCGGGAATTGACGTCCTTACGCACGGAGCCCCAGCCCCAGCGACTGAAATCAGTAACTAAATGCGATCACATCTTCCTAAATTCAGTTTTCTGAATGTACTAAATCATTCCATCCTGGCTTCTGAATTTAGGATGCTAACTTCCTAAATGCGATGACACTTGACTGAATTCAGTAACGACTGAATTCAGATGACTGAATTCAGCCAAGTGAAATTAGTTATCTGTGCCAGTGAGCACACTGAGCAGTGCTCTCCGTGTATATCGGAACATACCCAATGTGTGTTCCGAATAGTTCCGATATACCCATAATGTTATCATATTATTGACATTTTGTGTTTTTTATGATTTATAAAATACTTTAACTGTTTAATACGTAATTGGAGACGTACAAAATCATCAAAAGAAGAAGAAAGGATTAATTAGTTTAATACAAACCCTTCTTTGAACTAGTAAAACTTAGCCCTAAGCGACGGAAATCAAAAAGGAAACTGTCTGGAATTAGTGCTGCAGTTACTTATAAAACTATGTGTAAGTTGTTTTAATATAACCATATCCATTACGCAGTTGGAGGAACATAATGAAAATAAAACATTTGTAATACAAAAAAAAATGTTAACCTTTCCTTTTTCATTCTATTATGATTAGCTGAGCGCGAGACACCTAATACATCAGTAGGCGCTGGTGGTGATCCATCGCCGGCCGCGCTCGACCACAGAGAAGACGTAGACGACAGGCCCATGACGTATGAGGAGCTGCGATTACTTTCACTCGGTATCAACATGTTAGCAGGTTGTCTAGAATTCTAGATTTCTAACATGATATCAGATTACAATAATAAGTGTTGGTGGATTGTTACATTTATGAAATGTTAATAAGTGTGGTCAATCACACCTGAAGGAGCAGATTTTAATAGGTTATTATTCATCACTGTCTTATAAAAATTAAATCTAAAAAGCGCTCAGCATTATTTCAACAACACATCTGCTTAAAAAAATATTATAAAAATTCTACATAATTGCATCTCTACTATAAAACCTACAAAAAATATATACATAAACCTATCATATTCCATATATGACACATAACATAACACATCTATTATAATTTGCAGGTCCTTCGCTTGGCAGAGTTATCGACATCATTCAGATTCATGAGCCATCATTGAAAGCTGACAATCAAAATGAATTTGAAATTGATTTTGAAAAATTAAATCCGCCAACACTTCGGGCATTAGAAAGATTTGTAAGATCTAAAGTTCCTACTGTATATAAAGAGAATATGCAAGAGTAAAACCGTAATTCCAGTCATATATATCATCATTAACATTACCCCTAAATATAGGTATAAAATAAAATTACCCTACCTCATGTGCTCTTCAATCACCTGTGAACATTGGGAATTTGTTAACAGCAAGTGACCTTTATAACTAAGACCATAATTTAATGAACAATTTTTGAATCAACAGATTCCTTGAGGACTATTTTTAGAGATAAATATTTTCTCACCATTACAAGTATTTATATACTCAAAGTTTGTTTGTTTGAGATAATTAGAATATTTTTAATTTAAAATGTGAATCAAAAGCCAATATTTGTAGGAAATACAAATATGATCTATGTCTTCCTCGTATCAACAATATGATTTACTATAAGAGTACCTATGTAACAGCAATCGCATTTACAATCATTTACCATTAAACATCAAAAATTAAATAGAAATTCTTTTAAAGCAGTATTAAAAAAATGCCTAATGCTAAATGTATTTAATAATAAAGGAATTGTTTTAATTTTAAATGCGAATAATGTTAATAAGTAGTAAAAATGATACTTTTAATTATTTTTTTAAATGTTGATGCTAATATATATTATATGCCACAATATATAATTGTTAGTACTTTTGACCTACAATTTTTAGTTAATTACTTACTCTATGTTTTATTGTGTGGAAACCCCCACGGGTCATCACCTCACCGAGGGTGAAGTGGTATGTTGGACTCGAACCGACTAAATCCACACGGTGTTCCGTCACAAGTGAGTCTATTGCAGGGGACCCGGGATACCCTAGGAAGGAAGCTTCCGGGAACCCCTGCAGACTATGGCCTCCTGATCAGCAGGCGATCACACCGTGCGATAGGGGGGCCCTACCCCCCCTCCCAGATGCGAGAGACGCGTGCGGAACCCGCCGCGCCACCGTCTTAGGCCTGCTTCTGCTGGGGTAATGGTCAGCCCAACCCGCTACCCCCAGGCCAGCGCTCATGGAGGACGGAGATCATTCAGCGCTCTCCGGCGCCTGGTGCGTCTTCTGCGGGATGGGAGAGTGCTTGTCCTCTCCCGTTCTCGTTCCGCCGCCTCTTTGGCCAACATCACCTCCTCGCAAAACGAGGCGGCGGAATCCCACGCACTCTCACTTTGGACCATGGACTGAACCATGGTCTCTAGCGAGAGGCTACCCACACCAATAGCCGTCACGAGGTTGTACCGCTGTTGCGTCCACGCTGAGCACTCCACTAGAGTGTGGAGTGCAGTATCCTCGCGACAGCCTCCGCAGTGGTGGCACACAGACGTTGGCTCTCGGCCTATGCGACACAGGTACTTACCGAAGCAGCCGTGTCCGGTGAGCACCTGTGTCAACCGGTAGGAGAGGCTTCCATGTCGCCTCTCCAGCCAATCCTCCATGATGGGTCTTACCGCCACAATTGTGGCGTGCCCTAATGCAACAATACTGTACCTATGCATGTAAAATTCATAAATTATGTATAAGAATATTGCACATCCAACATGGATAAATTGTTGAAACTCAAAAAATTATGTGACAACAACCAACATAATGAACATTATTTGTAAATTGTAGGTGGTTAGTTCAGTGGCTGTGTGCAGTTTATAACCTTTTATAGACTGGTTTGGAATGGACTAATTATATTGTATAATAGCTTTCATCTATGGTGCATATTAGCCTTATACTTTAATAAAAAGTAAAACAAATTGTATCACATAATATGTGATACAATTTGTTTTACTTTTTAACATTATCTCTATTTGTATACTACAAAATATTATGTACTTATATACATTTGTAATATAAGTAACACAACAAAATATTTATACATAGTGTTGTATTTATTTTACTTATTCAAAAAAGCACTATTTTTCTTGAGTTATAGTAAAATTACAATAAAGGATAATAACACCAGAAAATGATTTTGTTATTTTAATTTTGCCAGCGCCATCTATGTTTGCGTTTCAGAACTTAAGTGCTCACATGAAGTTTTAATATTTATAGTCCTAGACTTTGATTATATATATTAAATCTAGATGCCCGGTCTGTCATCTCAAAGTGGCACCAATTTGAATCGGTATAAATATACTTCGACTACTCTCAATATGTTTGACAGGTGTATTACGTATTATACGTATTTGTTCTGCCGCTAATTTAATCGAAAATGGCGTCTTGTGCCGTAAAATATTGTAAAAATTATTCAGCAAAAAACTAAGACAATATCATTCCACCGGTTAGTAATGTGATTCAATCTCTATAAAATTCATAAACTTTTTTAAATAATTATAATTTAATAGATAAATAATAAATATATAATAATAATACTCCACACATCTCACTGCCGTCTGATCCCAAACTAGGCAGAGCCTGTACTATGGTAACCAGACTGCTGATAAACATACTTATATATTTGTAAATACATACATATTATAGATATATTACACCCAGACACAGAACAAATTATCATGCTCATCACACAATTATTTGTCCTGGGTGGGAATCGAACCCACGACCCAGGCCGGCTCAGCAGTCAGGGTCACTAACCACTAGACCAACAGGCCAGTCAGATAACAGAGAAGCCACCATTTTTGACAGTGTTGCCATTATAATTCGAAATAATCCCCCCTTGCTATTTAAGCAAAGAGTTTAAATTTAATTTTATGTAAGGGATAGTGCTTATTCAAATTCATGTTCCTTACAAATATTTTATGAATATACTGAAAATATTTTTATAATGTTTATAGGTTTCCCAAAGATATAATACTCGCGGATCGATGGATAGGGATAGTTAGGCTGAGTAGAAATGAATCTTGGTGGAAACCAAACACGTGGACGTGTATTTGTTCTGATTATTTTTGTAAAAATGATAAATACGTAACAGAAAGTGGACGCCAGAAAATAAAAAAAGGAGCTGTACCATCTAAGGTATTAATTAAATTAATTCAGTTACTTCAAATAAATGAAGTAAAATAATTGTATAAACATTTAATAACGCTATTTTCAGCCTTTATTTTTGTCTTCCAAAAAAATTTAAGGTGATGACACGGATGTATCGGATACAGTGGAGGATGATGCAAATGCAATAGGGATGTTGACATATTTTCAAAACTGGTTTTATGTTATACCTAGACCCATAATGAAAGCAATAAATAATAGTCTGTTAAAAACACTAAAATTTATCAGAGACATTTTAAAAAAATAAAGTTACTTTTAAATTTTCCCGCCGAAACACTCACTTCAGTTTAATTACGTCATTATCCGAAAAACATTATTCAACTGTCAGCCGGTCACAGTAATGAGTGTTCTTGGTGTTTCTGCTCGCGGTTACCTTCGAATATACCAAATTTAAGTGCTTTACCTGAGATAAATGGACATAAAGTATTACAAATGCTGTGCAGTGCCCAAGTGCAAAAGCACAACAATCAGCACACCGGAAAAACTTTTCATAAATGCCCCAAAAAATAAACAAATAAGGAAAAAGTGGCTAACACTTTCACGTTCACGTTGTCACGTTTCACGTTCCTAAGATCAGCAGCACAAAAATCTTGGTTTCCTGTAAAAAAATTTGCCACCATTAACGAATCTATCTTCGGTAAGTTCGAAGAGTTTCCTTTGATAAATCCAGTTTCCATAGTGATAAGATTATTACCGAGTTGCAACTAACTTGGAGGTAATTCACGCAATGAGTGACGTTTTCTATGTTAATATCGAACAGTTAATATTATTAGGATACCAACTGACAAGTATCAACTGTCAGTCTCTCGGATAATTACGTAATAGAATCTGATTGGTGTTTTCAGTCACGTGGTCATGGTTACTATTTCAGCCTTTTTTAATTATCTATAATATATTTTTAACAGTCTTTTTAATGAAAAAAAACGTTGTTTTAGGGTTTTATATATCACAATGAATCATTTAGTTAAAATACAATATAAATTTGTGATTAGTGTCAACATCCATATTGTCAAAAATGCAACCGTTAACCGTTATGTCTTAGCAATTTATTAACACATTTTTATTTTATTAACTTTATATCTTTGCCAATTATTTTTAGAGTACATCATCTGGAGTACATACATAATTATTTAATATACCCACAACAAGCAACTCTGGGGAATCCGTAAGTATCAATAGATTTTAAATAATTTGATTGTTATTAGATTAGTTACCTGCATTGTAAAGAGCCATGGCCATGGGTATTACGAAACAGTACCAGTCGCTTTCGTCAAAATGCAATAAATGGGCGCCATATTGACATATTATATAGTATTTCGTCGATAGGCATCACAGAAAACTATAAGCCTATATAATACCCAGGGACAAATTATACATCGCTATCAGGCAGTCAAATGCACTACCGCCGCGCCACAAAGGTCATCAAATATAAAATGTCTAAATTACTAAAATTATTATGAATAAATTAACACTATTATACCTATTTTCTTAATATTTTCAGAGTAAATCAGTCGTTAAAGGTGCAGATGTAATCGATAAACCTAATCCTAAAGAACCTGTAAGTTTTAACAGGATTTTCAAATATTTTTTGTTTAAGAATTGTATTGCCACCAAAGCTCAGTCGTAGGTACTTCTGTTTGCGATTTGAACCGCATGCAGGTTATCAGCACTTTATTTATATATATTCCAGGAAATACCGTCTTCAGACATAGATTCCATATTTTATAGCCCAAAGTAAGCTAAACTACGTAAAGAACTAAGAAGAAAATCAGTTATTTTAATTAATCAAAGCCGAAAAATTAAAAACCTTCAAAAAGCAAATCGTCGACTTAGAAAAAAAAATTATCAATAAACAACTGTATATTGATAACGATATTCATAATATACTATCCAATAATGCATTCGCTGCTGACTTATATGCAAATCTATATAAGAAACTTCATAAAAATAAAAAAGACCCATGTCCAAGTACACTGCTGAGTTCAGAAAGTTTTGTTTTAATAATAATAATAATAATAGACATGTTGGATAGATTACAAAAAAGCCTATGACTCTGTGACGCATACGTGGCTCTTGAGAGTAATGGAGTTGTACAAGGTAGATACAACTCTATGCACTTTCTTGAAGGCATGTATGCGGCAATGGAGAACGGTACTCTACTATCCAGGATGTCGGCGGTCTCAGGGTTACGGCGAGTATATTAAGATCAGGCGGGGTATATTTCAGGGTGACAGTTTGAGTCCCTTGTGGTTTTGCTTAGCTTTGAATCCTCTCAGCACTTTACTGAAGAGTTCAGGGCTAGGCTATCGTTTACGGAAAGAAGGTCAGGTTATATCCCATCTCCTTTTCATGGATGATTTGAAACTGTATGCCAGCAACATTTTCCAATTGATAAAATTACTTGAGGTAACTGAAACCTTTAGTAAATGTATCAGGATGGAATTTGGTGTGGATAAATGTGCAGTCATGCATGTAAAAAGAGGCAGGATTGTGGAATCTGAGGGGATGGAACTCTCAGATTCCACACACCTTAGATATCTTTCCGCCAACGAAACTTACAAGTATCTAGGTATGACACAGGCGTTAGGTGTAAATGAATTGACTATGAAGCAATCGTTACAGGAACGTTTCTTTGGCCGCCTGAAAAAAGTATTGAAAAGTCTTTTGTCAGGTGGTAATAAGGTGCGGGCCTATAATGATTGGGTCATACCAGTCCTAACCTACTCCTTTGGCATACTTAGATGGACTCAGACTGAACTAGATGCCCTGGATAGAAGAGTTCGTACACTGCTTACCGCGTACCGAATGCACCATCCACGTTCATCGGTCATGAGATTGTATATCCCGCGGAAATGTGGGGGTCGTGGTTTTTTAAATGCCAAGACCCTCCATAACCGCGAGGTATGCAACCTTAGAGATTACTTCCTCTCCGTTGACCTGGATGTGTATCGGGATGTGGTGGCAGTTGACAACGGACTCACTCCGCTTGCTCTAGGAAAAGAGAACTGGCGCAAACCAGCAGTACTTACTATTACAGACCGCAGGGAGATATGAAATAGCAAGGCGTTGCATGGACGTTTTTATCGGGCCTTAAATGGGCCCGATATAGATTTATTAGCATCAGCATCCTGGCTACGGTTCGGTGACCTCTTCGGAGAAACTGAAGGTTTTGTCTGTGCAATTACAGATGAAGTTGTTATGACGAATAACTATCGGAGATATATCCTGAAGGACGGCACAATTGACGTTTGTCGGGCGTGTCATCGTCCCGGAGAAACCCTCAGGCATATAATTTCTGGTTGTTCTCGTCTTGCCAACGGCGAGTACTTGCATAGACATAACCAAGTGGCCAGGATAGTCCATCAGCAACTTGCTGTTAAATATAATCTTGTGGCTGTCGAGTTACCGTACTACAGGTATGTGCCCGACCCAGTTCTCGAAAATGGTCGTGCAACATTGTACTGGGATCGATCTATCATCACCGATAGGACTATTGTTGCCAATAAGCCTGATATAGTGGTGATAGACCGATTAGAGCGCCGAGCAATGATTATTGACATCACCATTCCCCATGACGACAATCTCTTAAAAGCCGAAAAAGATAAAGAAATAAAATATTTGGACCTAGCTCACGAGATTGTCGACATGTGGGATGTGGATTCAGCAATCATTGTGCCGATAGTCATTTCGGCCCATGGGTTAATTGCTAAGAGCCTCGACCAACACCTTCAGAGGCTCACGTTAGGCAGCTGGATTAAGAGCCTGATGCAGAAGGCAGTCCTCCTTGATACGGCACGCATTGTGAGGAGGTTTCTATCTCTGGAACCCTAACCACCGGTAGCTTGGTCCCTGTACCCGATACCGGTGGGACACTATTTTTTATATTTTTAAATATATTTGTTTTTATTTTTTATAGTGAATGTATTTAAAAATGTAATTTATATGTATATTAAGTAAATAAAGAGAATAATAATAATTTTATTTCATAAGCACAGGTATACATTCATACATTTATTGTTGGAGACTCCTTTTAAGCATATAGAATGCCTGTGCCAACTGCCAGGAGCCTCCGCTCTTCCGTACCTTATTATACCTATGAATGGCATGAACATAAAATCCATGCCGAGAATAAATAATTTGACAAAAGAATAAATAAATAGAAAACAAAAGAATAAAAATAAACATGGATTTACAAAAAAAAAAACAATAATAAATAAAAAACACGAATACGTATCTACCCTACCCAAAATACACATTTTATTTTGTTTACAGTTAGTTCTTTGTAATGTAATATGTTAACTCAATTGTAATGTCAATTGAGTCCTAATTCCTAAAGTCCTATTGAGTAGAACTTGAATTCCCTTCTAAAATATTAATGTTAAAATCACCACAGATTATAACTGATTTATTATTAGTAGAGACTTTCGCCATAACATCTTCCATTGTTTTCTCAAAGATATAATAGTTTTGAATGTTTGGGGGCCTGTAAACGCACACTACAACATGCCTATCCAGCTCAACACAGGATAACTCAACACTGTGTTCCACTGAAAGTCTAACTATATCTTTCCTTTGTTTGCATGTAATACCATTTTTAACTAAGATTAAGGAACCTCCGTGCAACATAGATTTTCGGTTGAAACAACTGGCCACACTATAGTTCTTATAATTAATTAACATCTGTTCCTCCTTCAACCAATGTTCTGTAAAACACACAAAATCATATTGTGTTTTCTCTAAACGCACCTCTATTTCTAGTGACTTACAAGAAAAACCTTGAATATTCAGGTAGAAGAGTGTCATTGTGTTCTGCTTAACACCAATACAATTTGAGACCTGTCTAGAGCTAGAAGATACTTCATGACTTATTGCTCTAAACCTGTTGGTAATAGTATCTTCTGTTGTCATACTGACTAGTTTAAATACATATCCGAAGTGTGGCTTTTAATATTAGTACATGTACTAAATGGTGTAAAATATAATAAATTAGTCATACTATTTATGACTGATAGTATATGCCAATAGCGAAGCTATTTGGTTTCTAAGTATTTTTTGGGAGGTGCAAAGTTTCCCTGGTCAAGTTTAACTTTTTTACAAATATGTTTGTGTCAAAAAATGAAAGTTTGCCACTATGGTCAGTAACTATTATCTTATCTGTGCTATGGTGACCCACTAAGAAACTCATATGATTGTTAAGCATATGAATATAGTTTTGTTTTTGACAAAAATGGTCACAATAGGCAAATGCACACAGTACCTATAACTTTTTGACAATTTAAACTTAATAGTTGAGCAACACTGTCAGTAATATCTCTCTTTTTAACATTTAAACTACTATCTATAAACAATGTTATGTTTGTAAGTGTATCATATTTATTTTTAAGTATATTTGAAATTATATGTTTATATGTTGCACCAGGCATACAACAATTTTGAAACGAATAACCCATGTTGTTGCTTAATAATTCTCTAAAACCTTTACCATTATTATCAAAAAATAAAATTGACACAGATAATGATTCAATTTTTCTGGAAACGTTGGTCTCAGGTGTATTTAACCATGTTTTTTCAACAACACAAGCGGGCTAAACGTATCCGCGATTCAAAGGTTGGGTATATTGTTCTCGTAAAAGAAGACAATTTACCCCCTGCCAAATCTATATGGGAAAGTAGTTAAACTACACCCTGGTAGAGATAATTTAGTTCGCGTAGTCACCCTGCAGTGTAAGGACCACCAAGTCAAACGTCCAACTTCTAAACTATGCATCTTGCCTGTCAATGATGAATGATCGTTATTTATTTATTAGGTGTTTTTTTTTTGTTTTGTTTATTTCTTATTTGTTTTTATATACAGTCCGCTCAAATAAAAAGCTAGAAGTAGTGCATGTGTTAAATTGTTTGTGTACCTATAACGAGTAAACCTACTAAACTTTTATCCCACCAAAAACATTTTCATGTAAAATGTTGCCAAGACCAGACCATATTGCCCGCACTGCAAAAAAGTTATCAGATCTCATGTAGAGCCGAAAACTTTCGGAGTACGTGGTGTTGTTTTATTGCTTTAAAACATATTCCTGACTCATGGACAAGAAGGGCAAGAAGTCTACATTGACAAACTTAAATGTAAATATTTCAAAAAATAAACTTATCAGATTCCAACTAAGTATGAAACCAAAAATAAAATTGTCAAAATTATTGATCGAGGTAATGAGAAACTAGTTTCTAGGTATTACTGTAGATAAAAATTGCAACTGGAAACACTATATTGAAAATATGTGTAATAAACATAAATTTTCACGTTTATAATATTAGTAGGATAAAATGAATAATAGAATGATTACTGATAATAGACTGATAATAAAATTATTTTAGGTTCAATCTCAGACGATCCATTGGCCAGATCCATAATGGATCTAGAGACGATTTTTTTCTCATTAGGTCTATTTATGAAAAAATGGATCTAACGAGAATTTTTGATGTGAAAATAAATGAATGCTACAAAAACAAATGAGACATTAGCATTTTTACATCGGACATCATGACATCGGATTGATCATTATTATTTTTTGCTGACTTTCCATTGTATTTTATTTTTTAAATTTTTATTTATAACTAGCTGTTGCCCGCGACTTCGTTCGACAATGGAATTGGTTAAGCCGTTCTCGAGTTATGGCGTGACCAAGGGAAATAGGGCTTAATTTTTATATACAAAGATTATATCGTGTTTCTAGGTAATTGGTTAATACTTGTATATTTGTGACACATACACGTATTGTACATACTGTAGTACGTTGAAAAAGAAAAGTGCGGGTACTTCACACGTCCAATCGGCGCCTTCGAGTGTGACCATCGCGGTGCTGGTGACGGAGATTGAGGTACAAGTATCATCGTAGTGTGTCATGTACACTGTACAGGTACCATTCAGTCCAGTGCCGAGAGGTGGTAATTAGTGAAGTGACCTAAAGGCTTGTGAGTGTAAACAACGCTATACCGGTAAGGTTGAATCACATTCTTTTATTAAATTTTGATCTTTCATTGAATGATTTTTTCAAATCCTCTACCACGAGCGTTTGACGCGTATAGAAAATTGCCTAAAGATTGATGTTAAGTAGTGGCGTAACGAATGGCTTAGTACTGATCGCAGTTGTAGAATTTATCGCATTTCAAGTGGGAATTCAAAATGTTGTCCGTTTCGAACAGATATTGCAAATATTTTGTTTAACCTAATTCAACTACCCTCCATACGCAGAATATGCTAGACGTATTGTATTACGGTCACACATTACTCTTTTTTCTTTATGGGGTATCACGACCCCTATATGCGCGCAGCTGCTACTAATGTGAATTTAGTGCCTAAACAGCCTGATAATTTCTTTATTTCTGTTCTGCGTTCTGAACACCTCGGATCACATTCACTCGCGGGGTTCGAATCGCCAACGAGGGGTGCCTCTGCTGCCACTGCGAGCATCACTAATTGGTGTAGCCTGCGCACTCCTGCTGGAGCCTTGATCGGGGCTTGCCGGTGATGGGTGAATGCTCTTTTGGTGTCTCTGCAATCGACAGCTACGCATCGTGTCGTCGATGCTATGCGGTTAATCAACAGTGCGGTGAGATCTACCCAACATTCTTTATACTTTGATCCCAATGTCCACATTATTGAAACTTGAATATTTAATAGGAATTGCGTACACGTACGTGATGGTTAAATAAGTGGTTGACGAGCGATCACACTTTGACAAAGTTTTGAAGGGAGTTTGGACCATTGTGCCCATAGAACCCCCGATATTGCAAATGTTTTGTTTTCTGGCAACTACCCTAATTATGAGGATTATTTGCAGTCTTCTTTCTTATAATGGCGTAAAAATCGTCTGTGTGCGCCTCCACAAACATACCGGACGCACTACAACGCCACGACAGCCCCAACAGTATAATGAACGCGTTATTATATTGGTCACGCAGATCTCTGTACATCCTCCGCGTAAAACTGATCCAAAAACTTATTATGACTTATTACTTTTGATTATGCTAGTCGTTTGCTCTTTCGATTACGTATAGTGCAGTGACTTTTTGACAAACTGATAACAGCCATGATTAACCCCCAATTAAGAGTATAAGTCACAAACTCCAAGCTCTTACTGAATGACTCAGTCAAGTTTCTTAAGTAACCGAATGCGTTTAAAAAGTACGTTTGGAGTGTCACAGGTACTAAAGTAATTTTTTGTTGGGATTTACCCTCATTGTTTCACGTGACATAACCTACGGTGTAAACAAACAACGTGATAACTATATATCGCGTGCTGTAGCGAATTCAAGCGAAGCCTCTGGCATGTTTCAAGTATGGCGAACCAAGCCGCATCATCAACCGGTATTTAACCTGTGGCGGCAGCCAAGCGGTTAGCGGCGGCGCATGTGTAGTGCATGCTGAGCGACGCGAGGATATTTGCGTCTTACAATTGCCTCCAGGGACGATGTAGCATAAAGGTCAGATGTATCGTTGTCCTTTTGATTCCGGTGCTGAGTGCTCGCTTGTCAAAGATAAAGTAGCGGCTACATTAAGTGGCAACCGATTTAACAATGTTGTTTGATTGGTTAGTCAAATACGAGTATTCAGCACTGAACAAGTATCATGATGTGTAACGATTAACGATCATTTTCCTGCGCTTTAGAATAGTTGCTTACAGAGTAACTTGAAATTCTAAAGCTATGTTTTGCAGTGAATATGACTGCTAATGATTTTACGCTAATCGTAAATGCAATCTGAATTGAACTTTGCAAAGGTGACCGTATAAGACGTCTAGTGAGGACGTAGTACAGTGTGTGATCAGGTTAAGGAATGGATTGAGATGACATGGTTGAGGTGGACGATGGCTGGCGCGTGCGTCATGCTCGTGGGTGGGGGCCGTTGGTTGGGGCTGGTCGTTTCCGAACTGCTGTTGCTTACATATAATAGTAGTTAATAGTTTGGAACAATACGTTGCATTGTCCTCGCATTTAACTTGCGCATATAAGCAATGTAACCAGAGATTTGTAAAAGACATGTTGAAAAAGAGTGTCCTTGGAGTTTCTTGCCTATTCTTCTCCACTGGATCTATGAGTTGGAACGGGCAACTGGCTTCGCGACTGACTTAGTCTTACTGACTACTACTCCTGACAATTAAAAAATGCCGTTAGTAGTTCGATTGAGGTAAATGATTTTGATTGATGGAAACATGTCTCCTGGTAGCGATACTTTGTCTGTTGACTCAAGTACTTTAAGTGTAGATAGTGAACACAGAGAGAGTTTTCGAAACTTTCGCACTAACTCCGAGGGATGTTCAGAATCAGATTTGCCGCACTCGGTTCATGTTATAACGAACGCCATTGTACATGAGACTGACCGGCAATAGTCAAGTTAAAGATATAAAGTAAAAAAATAATAGTAACAAAATAATAATAATCAATAAAAAAAAAAGAACAAAAAGGAAAAAAAAAAGAAAAAGGAGAGTAAAAAAAAAAGAAAAAGGAGAGTAAAAAAAAAAGAGTCATTGAAGGGAATAATCCGGGCCTCTGACTCTGCTACAGGGAATTTTTTCCGGTCTAGCAATTAGCTAAAGGGGCATGTGCCCGGTCTAGCACAATCAGCTAAAGGGGCCTATGCCCGGTCTAGCACAATCAGCTAAAGGGGCCTGTGCCCGGACTAGCAAAATCAGCTAAAGGGGCCTGTGCCCGGACTAGCGCGACCCGGTCTAGCTTGAACCGCAGGGATAATAATCTGGTCCAGTTTAAGCTAAAGGGGTCAACACCTTCTTTTAGTGGGTAAATGAATAGATGGCTAAGATTTATTAAAAATAAGGAGCATGTTTAGTTGGCTAAGACGTATGTCAGGATGAACGAACATGTTTGTTATCCTCAGAAATATAAAAATATGCGCGCTCGAGGACGTACGCATGTCAGCATGACCGTGACGGCGCCGCCACCTTGTTTTTAAAGCAACACGTGCAACAGGCTACCCCCACTACTAAAACCCTATAAAAGGCAGCGCTCGACAAAGCGGAGATTCATTCGTTCGAGAGCACTCGCCCGGTGCACATGTTGCATTGAATTATAATAAAGTATTGTAATTGTGTAAGTGTGTGGTAATTAAAGTTCATTAAAAATCAAACTTTATTATTACGAATAAACTCTGTGCTTTGGAAGTTTGCTGTTTTTTTATAAAGAAAATGTTGGGCCGTACTCCTATATATATATAATAATAATTAATGCACAGGTTGTGCATTAATTATTATGTTATATTTAATACTGTTGATATACTTAGTGTACAACTTTTATTATCCCCAATAAAAAAAAAGGCTTTTCGGGCTTTTCAGGTACCTACCTAGAAAATGTCAATTAATATTATGTGAATCAAAAATATTAGCTGCCATATTAGATATAAGTAGGCACCTCGGCCACTTATATCTAATGTGGCCTTTTATGTATAAAAAAATGGTTTTGATTAAATACTTGATGAACTTAGTAGGTAATCTCGCAGAAGGGTCTCGTACTATAAGTTCTCTCGCCCGCAGTTATACTCTTAAGACAAGTCGTCCAAGGATGGAGGTAATGGTGTTGCAAAAAAACATAGATATGGTATGGTACTATCGTAATATTTATTTCTTTCGGTTCTCACCGTTCTCCACGGTCGACACTAAAATAATATGTACAGTATTTACAGCGTCAAAATATACAGAAGATAAACTGACACACCTTAAACGGGATCCGTTCGGTTTTCAAATTTCAAGTTTCAAATTCAATCAGTGCTTCAGTGTTCGCAGACTCGCAGTAGGCGGTGCAGCGGCGTCACCGCACGCCTGCCGCCAACACCAGCAGGAGCGCAGTGGCGGGGAGCGCGGGGGCGGGGGCGGGGGGCGCGCCGCGGCCCGGCGCGGGCTCGCCCTCGTCGCGCTGCATGGCCTCCGCGCTCATATCTGTACGCGCACAGGGATAACTAGTCAGATTCAGTGATCGCTGCCGCTTTTCAATATTTTTAACTTCTACTTATTTATTTTAGCTGCGATTACTGTAATACCTAAGATGTTTTATAGTTAACCCATATTTTCATTACCTAATATTCAGAATGTCATATCAACATAAAATATAAAATAAGCTTATAATACAAAATAAACTTAAAATTTGATTGTATTAAGACTTCCGTACTGGCGAGAGAAAAATATTTCGTACCGCGAAAAATACGCGAAGCAATCGAGATAAGTCGTCGTCCGAATTTCAACAGAGGCAGTGGCTGGTCACTGCCCCCTGCCTGGCGGCCGGCATTAAAACTCACATCCCATGAGACAGACCTGACAGACCTTATAAAAAATTATACGGTTAGTATGGTGTGCACCGCGGTGGATGTTGGTAACAACAGCGCATCACACAACACAACGGAAACGCAACTGTCTACATCCGCACGTTCCGAAAGGCAAAGGAACCGGTGGCAGCGTTGTAAACCCAGTGTGACGCCTGACACCGTCGCGGCAGGACGCTTCACTCCTTGAGAAAGGGTCCCCAGTCGGGTCCGAAAATAGTCTGGCATCCCCGAAATACAAACGTGAGTAAAACCGTATAGTTTTTAATAAATATGAATACCACTCACGAAAGTTTTTATTGTAATGTATTTATTAAATTTCAAATTCATAAATATGTTTTATACACCGTGCGATTTATCTCATTTTTAGAAGAGTACAAGCGTTTATGAAACGAAGCTTTTAGCCCTTTTAACAGTTCCGGCAATCCGGCATATTTTTTACCCTGTTCTCCTCGAACATGCCAAACGCGCTACACCGCCAAGGCAGGCCGAGCATCACTCTGAGAGCGTTGGAATACTGTACACCGAGGGTGTTGTAGGCACCCTTCGTGTAGTTGCTCCACAGTTGGCTGGATTGAAGGAGTGCGCGAACCCGCTGTCTTTCAATATCACCATTATCGTCAAGGCAGGCTAGGCCCACTCCGGTCAGTAGGTATGAAACTACAGGTACCTAGCAGCGTCGTCGAGACGGACGAAATTCAGTGGGCTGCCACGCGCCGGCTAGGTAGCACGTTACTTCGCTACTCACTCACGCGCTACGTCGCTTCGTCCGTTCGTCGCTTAGGAATTACGATAATATTATCTTTCGATCGATTACCTATTAGGCTATTACACAATATAGTACTAAAAATAACTTAAGTAAAATGAAGGCAAACGCAAATTGCATGGTATTTGGCTGTTATAATAATAACAAGGATCCAAACCTCACGTTTTTCAGACTTCCAAGGGACATCGAAAGGTAAATAAATGCACGTCTACTTATAGGTAATTAGTAGATACTACCAAGTGCTAACTTTTGTTGTCCTAAATTATGTTTTCCGTATTTACGTAGTTAGATTATATTATTAATTATAATCAGTATAGTTAGATACTTACAAGTTCTGTTTACAAGGTCAAGTTTAGCTTTGATAAGTGTATTTATTTATTAGGACCACAACAACAGATAAAATAAATTTGAAGTGTCCGTTTGTAATGTCATAATGACAGTTTTATACTAAATGCGTATGAATGTTTACACGGTACTTATACAAAATAAATATTTTTACATTTTTGTCTGTCTGTTTGTTCGACTAATCTCCGGAACGGGTGGACCGATTTCCACGGGACTTGCACTGGCAGATAGCTGGTGTTATAAGGAATAACTAAGTCAAGTTTAGCTTTGATAAGTACATTTATTTATTACGACAACAACTGATACACATCTTCTGTAAAAATAAATAAATTTGAAGTGTCCGTTTGTAATGTCATAATGACAGCTTTTTACTAAATGTGTTTTCACGATACTTTACCAAAAATATTTTTTTTTACATTTTTGTCTGTCTGTTCCGGCTAACATCCGGAACGGGTGGACCGATTTCCACGGGACTTTCACTGGCAGATAGCTGGTTTTATAAGGAGTAACTTAGGATAGTTTTATTTTGTAAAAAAAATTAGGAACATAAAGATAACATTAAAAAAGTGAGGTAAAACTACAGACAATTTAAGTTCAAACCTAGTAAGTAGGTACATTTACATAAATACATAAGAAACTACCCAAGTTTGGACCCAACATAATCTGTTTTCTTAAATCTATAAAGTATAAATACAATAATAGATAAGTAGCTATTTTACTTGTATTTAAGTGTTTAGGTAGGTATGTAGTAAGATTTTGATGATGTAGACAAGTTTCATATTTTTTATTTGCCGATTTACGTAGGTAAATAATGATAAATAACGGAGACTAAGCATTTTAAAGTATTAAAAATATAATAGACCAAGAGCTGAGGCAATATTTTTGTAAGCTTGTTTATGACCGTACTACATAGGTTTCCCTTTAACATTATTTTGCTACGAAATCAGTAAGTATGGGTAAGTTGAATCAAACGAAAGTATAGACTACTTTGTAGTACTATTATTCAATCTGTGATTATGCCACGTTTAAATTGTATTTTTTTTAAATACGATTATTACGTATTATATCGCATTTTTTTCACTAACCACTTTTCTGCTCATCTGTACGAATAAATAATTGGAAGTAATAGGCACAACTGGTTATTAAATATTTAGATTAATTCTTCTTACAGAAGACAACCTTAACGGCATCAGAACAGATAAGAGTTATGCGATAGAAAGAGAGGCAAGGTTTAGGTTAATATAGCCCGTTTGGAGATAGCGGTGTGCGATCTGAATTGCACCTTATTTTATCGGAGCAAGAGTCGCTATTTATTTAAATGGTATTGCGAAGAGGTCCTTCTGTACTAGTACTATTATGTATTCTGTGGTCAAGGGTACTGTTGACATAGTGTCCTTGATATTTAAGTTTAGAAACTATACTTATGGAGCTGTTACAAAGACTGAAGTTGGGTATCTTCTCCAGACACCGTCTCGATTAAATAATCATGATTTCCGTCTTTTTTGCATTATATGTCAGGATGTGTGCGTACGCGTATTTTTCACAAATGTTTATCATTTTATGAAGCCCAGCAGGGGAGGGGCTCAGCACTACCTTCATAAAAAATATATATTTAATATTTAAATAATGAGGTATGTAGCTAGATAGACAAGCTCAACTACCTTCTATATTCAATTATGGCATTGATTAGGCTGTACCTCCGGCTCTAATACAATAAAGCTGAAGAGTATTTTTGTTTGTTTATATAAACGCGCTAATCCCTGGAATTATCAGTTAGATTTGTATCAGAGCTTTCATTAAGGTAGGTTATAGCCTGTGGAACATCACGCTACGACCCTTCCGAGAGGAGCACTGGCCAGAAACGCAGGGGATCATGCGGGGAAGGGGTAGTGAATAATAAAAAATACCTTTAACGATTGCCAAATTCACATACTACATGCGGAAAACCGTATGGGCCACGTCCAAATGCTTCTTGAGATTGTCCACAATCATTAGGGTGATGAGTTCCTACACAGTGGGGTGCACTAACCGTGGGGCCGCACGTGCAGGTGGAGCGCGGCGGCGCGCCCAGCTGCGGCGCACACGTACTCGCCGTCGTCGGCTGCGCTGAGGTCAGCGAGCGTTAGGCGCGAAAGCGCGCGTGCCGCCCAGCGCTCTGTGTCCAGCGACACGCCGCCGCGGGAACTCTGCCAACACGAGCACGAGACTCACCCACCAGAGACAAAGCAGACACTACAGCCTGTAGCATCTGTTTTGACTCTGGTGCGTGACTACAGCGATGCATCTGAAGTGCACCTCCTTAAGTACCCAAAATCATTTCGACAAGAATCGAAGATGATAGACTCATTAGTTGGATGCTGATAAGCAATACAGTGTCTATAAAAAATATCTATTCACATTTTAGGTAGATTTTTAGATATTTTTCACACAAATTGAAGAATTGGTATGACATCTTAAAACGCCATTTTCTCCAAATAAAGTATGTGTGGCTTGACACTGTATTGCTTATCAGCGTCCAGTTTATATAAAATTTAATAATTTATGTAAATAAGCTCAATACCCAAAAAAGTTTTTTATTTTATTGACCCATGTGCCAGTATAACCGTGTAAGTAACTTTTAAACTTTCGCGTGCCATGATTTAATTATGTATTTAAACGGGAATTAACGCGATCACGAAAAGGTATCACATACCTCTGAATTGCCTGACGTTTCGACCAGGTTGCACTGGCCGTGGTCACAGGCTGACAATGTGCGGGTGGATGAAGAACCTACCTCGCTGCACCGCTGAGCCAGTCAGCCTGTGACCACGGCCACTGCAACCTGGTCGAAACGTCAGGCAATTCAGAGGTATGTAATACCTTTTCTTGATCTCGTTAAATCCCGTTTAAATACATAATTATAAAACTGTGTTGAAGGGGCCAGTATCCTCCCCATAGCATTTAATTAGTATGCAAAATGCGATGCGTTATTAATGTTAATATTTTCATAGCGCTACTTAGTCTACTTTGTACGGGTAACTTAAAGCGTGCATTGCGAGTGTAAGAAATGTAACACTTTTAACAAGTTTCTGTCGCAAAATCACAGTATTATTATCTCCTAATTACTAATTCTTCATCTTGCCACAGAGCTGATGATGGAACCATCCTTTGATCATCATCAGATCCTGACTCCCCCCTCCCCCCTTTCATTCTCTCTCTCTATCTCTCTCTCCGCCCCCCCCCCCCCCCTCCCCTCTCATTCTCTCTCTCTCTTTCTTGTTGTTTTCAAAAGTATATCACTTTTTTCTCTTGTTACTTTTAATTATACATAATCATGTCATTAAACAATCATTCTTCAAGCATAAAAATTACACCATTTTCTCACTTCAAAAATCTTTTCGGGGTACCAAAATTTATAATTTTTCAAGTGAAAACTTCCTTAGGCGCGTTGTGCACTTTTACTATGGGGAAAAAACACTGAACCTTTGACCGTCACGCTAATAATACATATATCCACTAGAAAGCCCTAATCTACACATCTTTTTAAAGTTTCTTTCTTAAAGTTCTGTCAGCTCCTTATTAATTAATCTTTAAAAATTTAATTAGTTGAATAAAGTACTTATTGTGTGCGCAATTAATATGGTAAAATAAACATAAAATAATTGTAATTCAGGTGAAAATTTATAACACTTATACTGCTCATTAGCGAAATCCTTTATTCAAAATTACGTTGACGCGACACGTCGTTTTAAGTTTTTACTTCTGTCGGCCATGACTGCCTACTTTTTTTTTTTCGTCTATTAAAAAGTTACCTGCAGGTTGATCAGCTCATCACCTCGGTGCCAGCGTACGTCGAGGGGTGCGAGGGGCAGTTGTCGTGGCACCGGTTCGTAGCGCGCTTCGCACGCCAACGTGGCCGCGCCGCCCGCCGCACCCCGCACCTCGCTGGGACCCACCGCTGACACCACCACCACTGGCACCGGTTCGTCTGAAACAGTACCTCTTAACTTTTCATATCTATTGCTAAGGCTCATGTGACAATCAAACTGCACGATTACTTACCATAGGGGGTACGGATAGCCACGTGCATACTGACCTACAACGGTGAGATTGAAGAACAGGCTCATCTTGGGCTCGGTGTTGATCTGGCACTCGTAGCGGCCGGCGTCGCTGGCGCGCAGCCGTTCGATGCGCAGCGAGTGGCGGCTCGAACCCGCGCCCTCTGCGCCGGAGGTAGCCGACACTCGCGCATCCGCCGTGAACACCACGCCGGCGTGCGACAAGATCTGCAGGTCCCGGGACCGCACCCACGACACCTGCAACCACCGTGCACTTCTTTATTATATCGTGATAGCATTTGTTCCATTTCTCAGTTAAATATTTAAAAGGAGCTTCTAACTTCATCCAATGATTTTTTTTTTCATGGTATAGGGGGCAAACGAGCTGCCCAAGGGCACCTGTAACTCAAGAGTCACAATTGCGTTCCCGCCCTTTAAGGTGGAAAGAGGGGGAGAGGGGAGAAGAAAGGAAAGACGGGAGAGGCGGATTAGAGGGGAGGAGAGGGGAAAGACGGGAATAGGGGAGAGGGAAGGGTTAAGGCCTCCGGAACCTCACTCATGCGGCGAAAATTGCATGCATTGTTTCACTGCCGGTTTTCTGTGAGGCCGTGGTATCGAGCGGAGTCGAACCGGCTCAAACGTGAGATCTCGCAAAAGGGGGTACATGTCTTACCAGCTCTCATTGCCAATGGCACCGCGTAGGTTAGAGCACACTGTAAAGTGTCGATAATGACGACTGCTGGTCAACACGTTACATGGTGCAGGGGACTACCGAGCATAGTTTCTCATGGTGGGTCTCTCACTTGGTGGTCAACCTGCGACGATGAACTATTCCAAACTGTCTAAACTTCAACCCTTTTCACTTGTTGTACAACTCTTGTGACAAAATAAGCGCTAAATTGATGTAAATTTTTGACATAATCCCAAGAATGACGGTCCATTCTCCTTATGCCAAAACACAGCAAGCTGAACGCTCCGAGGCCAAAGACGATGAGTAAATACAAAAATGCGATTACGTTGCGACGCAAACATTTCGCGAAGTTATATTTTGGCAGCGCTTGCTTCCGGGAAGTTAATAGGCGTGTGGGGGCGGAGGCGCGTGCCGCTAAATGCGGCGCTGGCCCAGGGGGGTGCGCACCGTGTCGTTGACCGGCATTTTTCACATCGCTCACGATCAGTGTCAGGTGGACGATTATAGCTGTGCGCGGTGACGTCGCCCAAGGATGCGCGTGTCACCGCCTCCCGCGCCGCATCGCTCGCGTGCCACTGCCGCTCCCGGCCCCTTCGCCCCTCGCCACATGTTATCTCTTAAATAGTTTCACATTTCATACTCGTCGATTCATGTGCGCTTTATTTCTGGCACACTATTTGAATTGTTTACAAGGCTCGTTTCTGCCATTTGACTGTAATTCGATTTAGAATCGAGTGAGTAATTCATCATTCGACGCTTTCTACTTTATTATTTAATTCAATCATCTCGGAGCGCGTGTCATGTACGACTGTATGAGTAACGTCCGACTATAATCAAACGGCCACTTACCAGCCTGGTGTTATGTATCTACCTACTTGGCTACGAGCACTCGAGCGGCTTGTGCGTAACTCGCCTCTCGCTGATTAATATTATCCATTAATTATTATCCAGTGCTTACTCACATAATTGACCGAAAAATGTTTAGGCTTCAAGTCAGTTGTTTCTTTAAATCACGCAACTTCTCTATCGCGGTAGGTATTATTTTCTCTTCTATTCTCATTAACACATCTGGGCACATATGCGCTCGCCGGTAATAAGGGCCGATACAAAACAACAGGGGTTAATTTCGCTGGTTTTCGACCGAACCTTCGGCTTGGGCTTCGAACACTTTTTGCCAAAACTGTAGACATATCAAAAAGCTAATAAGAATTCAATACTTATTACTTATTAACTTTTGTAACAGCCATTTATAAAGATGTAATACACATAACCGGGACGTGACAGGGCCGTGGCCGCGCATCCGTGTCCCGTCCGGGGTTTTCTGTTTACACATGTCAGGGACGTGACCGGGCCGTGCCCGTGGCTGTGACGCAGCCATATACGGAATTTTTTTTTTGTTACTTAACTTCATAGTTTAATTTCCGTCTTTTCGCCTTTATGTTTGGAATCCATATATTTCTGGTTAGACAAGTCGTACAGAACACTATAGGCGTACCATCTCTATTACTAACTTGTCGTTCACTTTTAAAAGAAATAATCGACAACGTGCAATAAAAATATCGGAACACCTGCGCACGTCACGGCATTATCCCGGGCACCGTCGCCGGCCTGGACACGGAATGTATAATGTAATGTAATTTACAGGTCCATATAAATTGTATGCACCGATACTTTTGAGCTCCTGTGTGGAAAATGTGTAGACAGACCTTAAAGCTTTACAAATATCTTCAGCAAACTTCACTTTTTATTATTGTTAAGCCTTTATTTCTGAAGACCTAAACACAAGTTTAAAATAATAGTTTTAATAAACTTAAATGAAACACATCGGATTTTCTGGTTTAGTGATTAGCGTGTCCTCTGACACATAGCCCTCTTCCAGCTGTTTTCACTCATTTCTGTCTCTAGCTTTTCTAGACCAGGTAACGCCTCCAATTTCTCTGATGTCGTCTATCCATTTTTTGCTTGTCTTCCCCTTTTGCCATCGTGTGGTTGCCACTCTGTTATAACTTTTGTCCATTTTATCTTACTCTCTCTTGTCATGTGTCCTACCCATCTCCATTTCAACTGTCTTACTTTCTTAATATATCTTCTACTTTGGTACTGGATCATATTTCAACTGCTCTTAACCGATCTTTTAAGTGACACTAATCATGCTTCTCTCCATTCCCCGCTGGCATGATCGCAGTTTTAAAAGATGTTTTTGATTTAGGGCCCACGTTTGGCTCAGATACGTCAGTCAAGGTAAGACTCACGAGTTGAGGACTTTTCTCTTAGCTGCCATTGAAAAGTATTTGCTTTTAAACATCTTCTTGAGTGACCAATATCTTTTCCATGCACAAGCAACACTTCTTTGGATTTCTATATCCGTTTGATCTCTGAATGATATTAACTGTCCCAGCTATGTGTAGCTTTTCACGTATTCAATGCTTTCGGAATCTATCGTTATGGCTATTTCTTCCCTGTTTGTCATTACGTTTGTTTTAGATTTATTCATGGTAAGATCTACTATTCTACTAGCTTCTGTTAACTGTTGCAGCATAAGTCGCAGTGTGCTAGGGCTGTCCGTCATTAATACGAAGTCATCTGCGAACCTTAAATGGTTGAGTTCTTCCTCGTTAATATTTATGCCTACATTTTCCCACTCTATGTTCCTAAATACACTTTCTAGGATTGCAGAAAAAAGTTTTGGAGATTGGGGAACTCTTCGCCGGTTGTTTCCAATTTTATTTGTGCCGTGCTGTTATTGTATATATTTTTTATTATACGTATGTATTTCTTGGGAATTCCTTGTTGAGTTAAAGCCTTCCAGAGTGACTCATGCTTAATGGAATCGAACGCCTTACTGTAATCCACAAATGCTATATACAGTGTTTTATTGTATTCTTTGGATTTTTCTATTAACCGTTTGCTAGTTTGTTAATAGCAAACTTCACTTAACGTCTATCTAAGCATGAATTAAATTATTGTAACGTGTAGGTTAAACAGTCATCAGCTGATTTGAAATCGTCACTTATTTATTGCAAATGTTACTTTTATATTTAATTAGATGGACCCGGGGAACTTCGTATCACCTACAATTATTTGAGGACCTTCTCATTAATTTCCGAGAGTCCTCGGTTATATCTCCTTAATCCAGCCCTGTCGTAAAATTCATTCATAGCTAATGTGTCTTACATATACATACTACCTCCTTGTAAAATTTCAGGTATTTATTAGAAAAAACTAAGGACTTTCATATAAACTCCAAAGTTCAGGTTTCTAGTACTAAAACGTTTTAGCTGACGTGTCCTACCTATTAACTCTCTCCCTGTACAATTTCAGGTCTCTAAGTACTTTCATATGAACTCGCAAGAGCCCTTAGACCACTGCCATCCGGCCCTATTGTAAAAACCGTTCTCTTACAGATTAGCTTGAAATTTGGCAGGGCGGTCCTGCCAAATTTCAGGTCACAAGTAGAAAAAAATAAGTACTTTCATAAAAAGAGGTGAGAGCCGTAAACCTTCTTAATAGGGCCTGTCGTAAAAACCATCCTTAACTGACGTGTCCTACCTATAAAGTATCTCCCTGCAAAACCACTAGAGACCACTTTCCACTAGATACCTGAAGAAGGACTTTCATAAAATCATCCTTAGACCATCCGTTAGCTGCCGTCTCCTACCTATGCATAAGCTACCTCCCTACCAAATTTAATACGACTATTATCAATATCTGTCCTTCGCTGATCATCAGTGTGGTTTGTACGTGAGATAACACCTCGCATATTTAATTGACTTCGACGACCTATGACAGTTCGTCTTTTCCCCGGCATTGAAATGAACATTAAAAACGACACGGAAATGTTTTTACAGTCAACCAAATCGGTCAATTTCAAAACCTCGAACTTCGACTCTAAGTCACGTTAAAATTTCTGGTTAAATGTGTCTGTCTACGACACTTTCATCGAACTTGTTCGATTCCATTCGCCATTCGTTTTTCATTCACTTTTATATTACATTATGTACAAGGCATTTTCTCTCGCTAACTACTCATCGTTAAAACACGTTTTCAAATTTGTAAATTTCCGTTTTTGAAGTATATCTAAAATCAAGAAACCTTTGTTTAATTTATCGTAAACAAAATTGGCGACCGTGACAGGACCTCAATCGTCGGATTGAAGCAAATATCTACTCCGAATGTTCCTGTGTCAAGGGTATTAGAAGGACATAATCGACACCAGACGAAAATCTTACCAGTACCAAGGGAAGGCTGTGCCTAATATTTTAATATCGCCGCGCTGCGTATACTGGAAACCTATTTACCTGGGTCAAACAACCATACCTTCGCCAATCTACTCTGGGAACGTTGCTGAGACTACGGAACTCCGATCAAGCGAAATCCACCATAAACCAGTCAAAAGAAGGACAAGGGGTCCTGCCTATTTACTTAAAAAGTGAGCCCGTTCCATCTTACTAATTTACCTATCTAAATCGTTCGATCTGTGCCTTTAGCGGGTTTTGTTTCTCGAGAGCAAGTGAAATTTTATTCTTTTCTATTTGTGTCTAGTCTGCCTAGTCACCAAAGAAGCCTATATTGAATTAGGCAAAGCACAAATGTAGTTAATTAATTTCACTTCAGTGTTCACTCACTCATCAATTAACTTACCCGCCATCTTAATTCATGCACTTATAATTTTCAACGTGACTAGTTCTTGTGATTACTTGTTCAACCAGGCACTATTTCAATAACTATAGCACTACAATAGCTTCCTTTAATAGTATATTATCTAATTCTCCCCATAAATATAATAAGGATACATATCTTCTCGATTAAACTTACAAGTTTTGCAAAATAACGTTTTTTCTCACGAGTTATTATTATTGGTAAACTTAGGCGTACGGAATTAATCTATTTCAGTGATACTTGTACACGGCATCGCTAGTGCATCGCTGCTACCTGACTACTGGCCGGCCCTACCTATATTGTAAACAACATAACGCAGACTACGAGGGCCGCTCGCGTGCATCAGTTTGATCGACAGAGGGAGGAGCGTATCGTATGCTGTTTTGTTATCTATTTATTACGCAATCATTCAAACATATTGTGGTAGCTCGTTGAGAGTTCAACTTATAAAATGTCGGAATCTTTAAAGTTAAAAGAGTTAATTAGTAAACGCGGTTCAATCAGAGGACGCGTAACAAAATTTAAATTAAGTCTCGATGTTTTGTCGTCTTTAGAAAATATTTCTGATTTAGAAGTGAGTAAACTCTCGATGAAGTTATCAAAATGTGAGGCGTTATTTATTGAATTTGACGAGGTGCAAAGTCTTATAGAAACCCTTAACCCCGATAGTCTAGATAGTGAGTTAGTTACGAGGGATTTAATTGAACAGGATTTCTACCATAGTATTGCATTTTCTCAAGATTTAATTAAGAAAAATACGTTAGATCAAATTCAAAATAAATCATCTATGGCTACGTGTTATCATAATGATCACAGTTGTAATGCACTAGGTTTTAAATTACCGGTGATTAAGATTCCAAATTTCGACGGTACCTATTTTAAGTGGTTGGAATTTAAAGAAACATTTGTTTCGTTAGTTCACGCTAACGAAAAAATTGAAAGTATTCACAAATATCATTATTTACAATCATATCTTGAGGGAGAAGCCGCTCGAGTGATTGCCAATTTGGAGGTTTCCCATAGCAACTATTCTGAAGCATGGAAACTATTATGCGATCGTTACGACAATAAGCGCCAATTGATAAACAACCATCTTAAGGCATTATTTAATATTAATGCAGTACAGGAAAATGATAAATCCTTAAGATTTATTATTGACCATGTCACAAAGAATTTACGCGCTCTTAATTCCCTAGGGCTCCCGACTGACAAATGGGATGTTCTTATCATATATATGATTGCAGGAAAATTAAATAGTAGCACATATTTTAAGTGGGAAGAACACCGAAATAATTTAAGCGACATACCTACACTCAACGATTTCTTCAGTTTTCTAAAAGCTCGCGCTGATGTTTTAGAGACTGTTTATCGTCATAAGCACGATAATCAGGATAACAAACAGAAACAGTTTTTTAGTAATCAACATAAACACACTAGCTCAAGGTCATTAGTCGTTTTGCCGAACGAAGACAACACTTTTTCATCTAAATTACCAGAGTGTTTTTATTGTAAAAATAAGCATCGCCTTTATGAGTGTTCGTCCTTTAAGGCAAAGTCTCTTCAGGAAAAATTAGCCTTTGTTTCTTCTAACAAATTGTGTGAAAATTGTTTAAGACCCGGCCATATTGTTAAACGTTGTCGACTTCCAGGTACCTGTCGTCATTGCAAATTACGTCATAATTCTCTTCTTCACAAACCAGATGAAATCGAAAGTGCAAATTCAATTAATTCTGTCACTATGTCTTCTTCTATATACCCTTTTGAAGTACTCTTATGTACTGCTAGAGTAAAAGTTACCAACCTGGCCACCAACGAGTCTATAATAGTTCGAGCGCTACTCGACAGCGGGAGTCAGACGACTATCATCACCCAGGCTGTAAAACGCCACCTAAACCTGACTCCTCAGCCATCCGACGTTAGCATAATAGGCATTGGTAACAAAAAATTAAATTTTAACACAGAACGCTGTATTATACGCATCAATTCAGAAACTAGTAAATTTAATGTAATTGTTTCATGTTTAGTTTTACCTCAAATTTCAGGCCACCTACCTAAAGTATACTTCGATATTAAAAAATTAAATCTTAGTCAATTTCAGTTAGCAGATCCCTCTTTTAATGAACCATCCCCCGTAGATATTTTAATCGGTGCTGACTTATTCTGGGACATCATAGGTGCTCAGCAGCATTCGTTAGGACATAGTTGTCCTAAACTCCAAGCTTCGAAATTGGGATGGCTCGTCACGGGACCTTTGCCTAATTTTACTGAAAATAAAATTAAATCTATCACATGCAACTTTGTCTGTAATGATGATAGTTTGTTTAATATACACGACGAGTTAACTAGATTTTGGGAACTAGAGAGTTTCCCTCAGAAAAAACCCCTTAGTAACGAAGAAAAATTGTGCGAGCAGCATTTTCTCACCAACACTACTCGCACTAGTAATGGTCAATTTTGTGTAGGGTTGCCACTTCGTGACAACACGGATTGTTTAGGTGATTCCTATAATTTAGCGAAAAAGAGGTTTTTCAATTTAGAGGCTCGTTTTCGAAAACAACCAGAGTTAAAATTACAATATTGTCAATTTATTAATGAATATGAAGCATTATGTCACCTATCCGAATCCCCGGAGTCTAGACCTTTGAATGCTTATTTCTTGCCCCACCATCCAGTGATAAAGGAACAAAGCGAGTCAACTAAATTACGCGTTGTTTTTGACGCATCGTCTCGTACTACATCTGGGATTTCCGTCAACGATTTACAAATGGTTGGACCAGTAGTGCAAGAATCATTATTTAATATATTAGTTCGTTTTCGACAACATAAGTTTGTTTTGACAGGAGATATCGAGAAAATGTTTCGCTCTGTGCTCCTCAGGGATGCTGATCGCAATCTTCAACTCATTTTGTGGCGCGATAGTGAAGATAAGCCTATTAGGACCCTACGTTTAAACACAGTTACTTACGGATTTGCTAGTGCATCTTTCCTTACTACTCGCTCTCTTTGGCAGCTTGGTGAAGAGTGTGAAGATCACAAGATCAAAACTATAATCCAGGATGATCTATATTGCGATGATTTGCTTACCGGAGCGAGCACTGGGGAGGAATTACGTCATATCCGTCTCGCCGTCTCTTCTGAGTTAGCTAAAGGAGGCTTTCACTTACGTAAATATCGTTCGAACTTACCTGAGTTACTCGAAGACTCCGTTAACCTGGAACATGGTAACCTTATGATTAGTAATGCCACTAGTACACTAGGTGTGGGTTGGACGCCTTCTACCGACGAATTCCACTATCAGCACGATATTTCAACTTCCGAAAATGTAACAAAGAGGACTATACTTTCTTCTACCTTTAAAATATTCGATCCTCTTGGTCTTCTATCAATCTTCACAATTAAACCAAAAATTCTGTTACAAAAACTATGGAGTTACAAAATGGATTGGGACGAACCTGTTCCTTTAGAAATAAAGTCTTCTTGGTTACAGTTCTCAACAAAATCTTCAAATTTATCCTCTCTCAGAATTCCACGACTCATTTTAATTGATAATTATATTTCTGTAGAAATGCATTGCTTTTCCGACGCTTCGCTATGCGCCTACGGTAGCTGTGTCTATTTGAGGTCAGTTTCTAGTACGGGCGCAATACAAGTTAGCCTGGTATGCGCCAAATCACGGGTTGCACCCATTAAGCCTACCACTATACCACGGCTCGAACTTTGCGCTGCCCTATTAGGGGCTCAACTGACTGCTACTGTCACAGCTGCATTACGCTGCCCTATAGAGCGTCAAGTATATTGGACAGATTCTAAGGTTGTTTTGGGTTGGATTAACTCTAATAAAACTAAAGTCTTTGTTGCCCACAGAGTAGCTGCTATAAATGAGCTGACAAATCCCACTGACTGGCGTTACGTACCCACCTCTCTTAATCCAGCAGACCTGGTCTCGCGTGGCGTCGATCCAGACCAGGCAGACATTTCTATATGGTGGAATGGTCCATCTTTTCTTTTAGAATCAGAAGTTTCCTGGCCGCCTGCTTATGATTTAGGCTCAATAGAATTACCAGAGCTAAAGTCCCATCATACTTTGGGTGGGGAGGAGGCAGTTTCTATGCCCGATTTGTCTGTAGTTTTTGCTACGTATTCTTCCTTAACTGCTGTTGTTAGAGTGTTAGCAAGACTTTTTAGATTTATAAATAATTGTAAAGCACACAATAAAGCAGATAGAATACAAGGTCCCCTCCTGGTTTCTGAGATAGAAAATGCTCACAAATTTTCTTTAAAGTTAGCTCAAGAAGACGCCTTCCCTATAGAGTTAGGATTACTACAAAAGGGCAAATCTCTAAATTCTAAAGCCGCGCTTACGTCTCTTAACCCATTTTTAGATGAGGATGGCATTATTCGAGTCGGCGGGCGCATCGATTCATCAGTTTACCAATATGACAAACGTCACCCTATTTTACTAAATTCCACTCATTACTTAACCAAGCTCCTATTCAAACAGGAGCATCTACGCTTGTTGCACGCTGGTCCGCAGCACCTCTTGGCATCTATTAGAGAACGCTACTGGCCTGTAGGAGGTAGAACTTTAGCTAGACGTGTAGCGCGCGATTGCGTAATCTGTCGTCGTTTTAATGCTCGAACTATGGATAACATTATGGGAAACTTACCTGCAGATCGCGTAGAACCTGACTTTCCTTTCAGCACAATAGGTACCGACTTTGCCGGTCCTTTTCTTATTACAGATCGCAAAGGACGCGGTGGCAAATTAACTAAAAGTTACCTGTGCATCTTTATTTGTTTTCGGTACAAGTGTGTCCATTTAGAGTTAGTTAGTGACTTAACAATGGGTGCATTTGTATTGACATTAAAAAGATTTATAGCCCGTAGAGGTAAACCTAAGGTCATATATTGCGACAATGGTAGAAATTTTGTTGCAGCAGCGAAAGAAATAAATTCATTTTTGCAGACTAACAGTGAGTCTATCATTGACTATGCATCTCGCGAAGGCATTGAATTTCGCTTCTCGCCAGCATACGCTCCTCACTTTGGTGGTCTCTGGGAGGCCGGGGTCAAGTCTGCGAAATTTCACTTAAATCGAACCATAAAAAATGTTCACTTGACTTTCGAGGAACTGAGTTCGTTGTTCGCTCAGATTGAGGCGATACTAAACAGCCGACCTTTATGTCCTTTAAGTCCTTCACCTCAAGACCTATCTCCCCTTACCCCGGTTCACTTTTTAATTGGTAGGCCTTTGACGTCATTGCCATCGCCGTACTTGCTAGACTATAGCACAAGTCGCCTTGACCGGTTTCAGCGTCTAGAACAAGCTCGTCAGCACTTTTGGAGGAGGTGGTCCACAGAGTACGTCTCGGAGCTCCAACAAAGGACAAAATGGAAGGTGCGATGCAGAGATCTGAAGGTTGATGACCTAGTCCTAATCAAGGAGGAAAGCTCCCCTCCTTTATGCTGGCGCCTCGGAAGAGTCTCAAAGTTATTTCCCGGCAGTGATGGTGTGCCTCGAGTTGCCGACGTAACTACCTCACAGGGCTCATTGCGAAGAGCTATTAACAGACTGTGTCTACTGCCCTCTCCGGATGAAGACCTAAATCACTGAAGTTGAAAGCTGCACCTACAGCTTTCAAGGCCCCCGAGGATGTCTACGACACTTTCATCGAACTTGTTCGATTCCATTCGCCATTCGTTTTTCATTCACTTTTATATTACATTATGTACAAGGCATTTTCTCTCGCTAACTACTCATCGTTAAAACACGTTTTCAAATTTGTAAATTTCCGTTTTTGAAGTATATCTAAAATCAAGAAACCTTTGTTTAATTTATCGTAAACAGTGTCTAAACCTACAAAGTGATAGGTAGGTAGGAAGGCAGATCAAAATTAATAATCGCAACGTGTAGGTTTAACTTCGCTTCACTAACCTAATCTTTTCTTAAAATCTACATTTTTTTAAAGAAAATCTATAATCCCACCGAAAACATTTTCATCTAAAATGTGGCCACGACGAGACCATATGGCTCGCACTACAAAAAAGTTATCAGATCTCACGTAGAGCCAAGCTGATAACTCTACACGCCCTAACTCTACAAGCCCTAACTTCACAAACTATACACCTCTATTAGTCAAAATATGTGGTCTGGCATTTTCGTCACTATAAGAACTATTGTATAACAAAAAGTAATGAACAGTTATTCAATTTTTCACCTTCCGCCGATGTGACGGTAGCGACACGGGGCTCGACCTAAGGTTGTGGTCGTATCCGGTTCATCACAGAACTTATCGCCTGCCTCATCTATACTACTCACAGAAATCTAAATAAGGTAATAGAAATGGTATGTAGCGCTGGGATCTATCGAGAACGCATGTCGCCAGGGCGGGGCTACATCTACATACACAAATAATAACTACACAATCACGCGTACATATGCACCGAAAATGTTATCCAAACTGAACTAAGCCTTATGAATATTCACTAAGATTGATATTACGTAGTATTGGTCCGCTCACTTCACACAAGGATAATAAATTCTGCATTTGTGGTAGTGATTGCGTAATCTACACTAGGGCTTGACTACGGGTAATACCGTAATACCAGGGAACCAAGGAATAATAGAAGAAAGTTATTAGTGGGTCCGTGCTTTATTGTTAAATATAATTTATTCTTTACAAAAATTATAAAAAGATGAAGTATTAAAAATTACTGTCTTTTTGGAACAATTTCAATTGCATTTTTGCGTAACAATTAAGGCGGATATCACATTTAATTAAATCAAGGACGTGGTTATCAGTCGAGGACTGATTATATTGGTGAAAATGTATGTCATCAAATTAAAAAACAAAAAAAAACAAACTTCACGTTATTCTCGCATCCACCATTTCAAAGTATTTATTTACTTTTTTATTAAATCGGTTAAAGCAATATAAACCTGAACTTACTACATTGAACAAGTTCATTATGTTATTTGTAGGTACTGCAGATTTTAACAGAGTAGATACGTCGTTTTGTTGATATATTGAAGTCATCGTCCTGGTCTAAGATCCGGCCGTAGAATTAGTGCGCTCATCGAGTATTTGCTAAAAAACAATTTTTTACGTAAATTTATGATGAGGAGAATATATATCTACCAGGCTGCCTATCAAAATGTGGCCGCTAGTATTTTTAATTAAATAATTGTTAAATGATTTTTGGGAAAAAATTTCATTCACTTGTTTCTTAAATAAAATATCGTCCACTTCACGGCAATATGTATAAAGACCCTGAAAAATCATAGATGGCGTTGCGCACTTGGCCACAGAGCATTCTACGGGAATCTAAAATAAACGAAATAAACCAATAAAATATTTATATTCCCTTTAGAAAAGAATTTTTCATGTTTCATTTTTATCTTTTAATGTAAAATGTACAGTTTGAGTACTACTGTAGGTATCCTAATATCGTTTAGCACATCTCTAGCTCGCGACGATTCTCTGTGACCGTGCCACTAGAAATGCTAAAGCCAACACTATTATTCATTGCGTTATACATTTCTTTTTGTAAAACCAAACTGTCGGATAGCATCCAACACAACGGGCAATGTAAGTAGTAAGTAGAAATAAAGCCCCAAATTATGCCAGTCGTACTATTTATTGGTAGAGTTATGTTTTAAAATGTACTTTTATCAAAACCATCAATAAAACCAAAAGAAAGCACTTACCGATGAAAGTTATCCAAATGTTTTCCCTTGATTAGTGTAATTATACGTAGTAGACAAATTGCCGCAGTGGGCAATGCTGCAAAACACCATTTTTACAACCGCACTAGCCGAGACAAAGTTTCACGAGTAACTGAGCGTAACATTGCGTACTGGTGGCGTCTGAGTCACCAGCGCGGCGACAAGTTTACGCGTTCATAACACTTCTATTACCTTATTTAGATTTCTGTGATACTACTATTATCTACACGACGCCGGCGCGGCGTGTCGACGCTGAGGTCGCTCTGCACATCACATTGTCTTTCTGTTGAACTATACGTCGCCACACCAAATATATATTATGTTTTTACCGATATTGCTTATTAAAAAGAATATTTAGTTGTAACTGCGTAGATGCATATAAAGAAAGGAAAGAAGTGATACATACCGACTTGTCTAAGAGCCTGTAGACGGTGCAATCCAGTGACGCGGCGTGACCGAGCGGCGCCACCACCAGCGTTTGTTGACGCGGGGCGAAGGCCGGCCCCGTGGCTCCCGCCACCACCGACACCACTTCGCCCCCCGCCATACCTGCAACAAAAAGCCACTGCAACTGACCAAAATAACCTATGCAACCGAATCTGATACACCACCACACACATAGTGAACACACCTAAAGCCATTTGCTGAAGACAAACTAACTATTTAACCGACTTCAAAAAGGTGGAGGTTCTCAATTCGATTGAATATAGCTTCTGTGTGTAAGTTACGCGATATCTTCGCCATTTGTGAACCGATTTCAATAACTCTTTTTTTAATTGAATTGGTTGTACTCCAGGTTGGTCTCATTTTTTATTTGAAGAAAGTATTACACTTCTAAGGGTGGAAAATTAAGGGATTAAGAATACATATATTACAATTTATCATGATTTAGGTGGATTGAAATCGGTGATACTTGCTTTTAATTGAGTCATCCCACTTCGCGTTGATTGCTACGCCTAATAGTTAATAGCTACCACAAACACACCAACACTAACTATTGGAAGGCGTTGTGCGAGAAGACATGAGCACCGGCTCTCGGTCTATACACTATAAAGATGGTCTATCAGATAAGCAGTATCTTATAGATCTAGTCATCTGCACTAATATTATAAAGAAAAAAACTCAGTCGTAATAGTCTATGTTTTTTTGCTCTAGTCTCTATGGGGACGCTTTTTGCGACATGTTAATTATTGTTTGTATCCAAACAAGGCTATAGGAGAAGTAAATACAAGTGATTGCTAAACTCCAGTGACGCATTTCATTTTCAATTAACCACAATATTTGAACATGTTTGACGGCGATCCAAATCGCTAAAAAGTTTTCACTTCAAAATACAGACAAGTCTGACTGGCTCACCGGAGGGTTCCGTAGGCAAACAAACTTGTATTTAGATAGTGCGTCCACCTCGAGAATCAGATCTCGAAGACTTTTGCCCGTCTTGTTCAAAAGACAAACTTAACTTTGCGGTTGCGATGTAAGACAAACTCAACAATTCAACCCCTAAATATAAGTTTGTAATCACAAAAACTATTTTTTTATGTGATACTATCAACCCGCCCCGGCTTCGCAAGGGTAGCAGAGACATCTTCAACAATCATCATCATAATTTAACCAATTTACACAAAACCTTAACAAATTATATACCTACCCAAATCTTCCTCATGAATCGCTCTATCTATAGGTGAAAACCGCATAAAAATCCGTTCAGTAGAATTTGAGTTTATCGCGAACAGACAGACAGACAGACGCGGCGAGGGACTTTGTTTTATAATATGTAGTGATAACAATAAATTAGACTTTCGCATTTTTTTTAAATAAGGCTTTTGACAGACAGACAGATGGACAGCAGAGTGATCCTTTAAGGGTTCCTTTTTTCCTTTTAAGGAACAGAACCCTAAAAAGGATTACTTATGTATGATGAATTAGTGCATTTAAAAGAAGGTTACGACTCCACCCACCAGTGGGAAAGTGGGCTCCTGACCCGTCCACCCCTAGGGGGTGGATGGATCGGGAGCCCTATTTGAAACATTAATACCTTCTTTCAAAAGAACAAGTGCATTGCAATCTTTTTTCTTTTCTTAATAAGACTTATTTATAAGACCACATTGATTGTATCTACCTATGTTTCACAAATAAATGATTTGATTTGATTTGATTTGCGATCCCATACAGACAATTGACATCCGGTTCAGCGGATGTGAGACAAAAAAAAACCCTAGCATATGGCAGTCATTTAGAAAGTTAGATAATACATGCATTATCTGATCAATCTAATGATCCTATCGGACATCTCTGAAACTTTCATCATCATCATCATCATTTCAGCCATAGGACGTCCACTGTTGGACATAGGCCTCCCTTCACTCTTCTTGGAGGCCATTAAGACCTCCAAGAAGACCGCTTGGAAGCGGCCTGCAACTCTAACACTTTAGAAAGCTCAAATTCCAAGTCACTTGTAACTAGTTGTAATGGAACACTCGCTGTCAATACGGTCCCACCAAAAACGTTTTCATGTAAAATGTTGCCATATCGCTCGCACTACAAAAAAGTTATCAGATCTCATGTAGCTTCTACCTCTACACGCCCTAACTGCACAAACTCTACACCTCTCTACACCTTAGTCAAAATATGTGGTCTGGCCGTTTCGCAACCGTCATATGGGCGTAAAGTGAAAAATTCATTCACTGCTTTTCTGTTATATGTTCTTGTAGTTACACATTCTAGGACTTCCGAAAGTACCATAAAAATTTTGATGATCATCAGTGAGTCAGTGTCGAAATCGGAGTTTTTTAGATATCAATAAAATCTAAAGTTATAAAAGCTATGCAATTGAAACTTTATTTCTTTAATAAATCCACTGTTGACATCATATCCTGAGAATTTTGTGTATCTGGTATAATCCAAATCCAAGTTGTGGGGTTCAAAAAACAACGAAGCGCGTCGAGAAAAGGTAGGTCGCCCTTGCGCTTCGCTTTGCTCGTCTTGGCGGGGCCACTACCGTGCCCCCAGATACCCATCTAGCTCTGAATGAGGTACTCTCATGAAGGAAATGAGGTAACTACTCACACGGTCAATATCAAATCGAAGATAGAAAAACAAAACACTACAGTGTTTAATATGTATGCGTTGGTATGTAGTAGTATGTTAATATCGATGATTATGTCGTTGGCCTCGTACAACCGTGTGAACGATGACACGATGTACGGCCGGCGGTAGGCGAACGGCGCCGGCGCGATGACAGGCGAGGCGACGCTTCGTGTAAACATTTTAACCAGTGGTCCTTTCATCTTAAACTGCGCAGTCGTAATATTGCCTAAAGCAACAACAATCAGCTACTCGTATGTGCCAATTGTTTGTAGGTCGAGCTTCGATCATGGTCTCTGTTTTAAAGTTTGTGTAATTATAGTAATAAAAGCTCATTTCAAAAGAATTTTACTGTCAAATAAGTGTATCAGTCGCTACTGAAACCAGTTACAAAATATTTTTAACGAAGATTTTAGGAGTGACGTAATAAACATACAGGGTGCTAGTACGATCTGGATGATTTTCTTTTTTTATTTTTAGCATTTTTCAGGCTCCATCATTCCATCATGTTAGTACAGCTAAATGAAATGATAATTTCATAAAAAAATAAATCAATAACAGCTATTATAAATATTTCTATTAATAATATTATTTATATTAAATATTTCTTAAATCCTACTAATATTATAAACGTGAAAGTTTGTGAGGATGTATGGATGTATGGATGTTTGTTACTCTTTCACGCAAAAACCACTGAACTGATTGCGATGAAATTGGTATGTAGATAGCTTTAGACCTGGATTAACGCATACGCTACTTTTTATCCTGATATTCTCACGGGATCGGGACTAACGCGGGTAAAACCGCGAGGCGCTGCTAGTAATATATAAAAATAAATAATACCGCCTTGCAAATAGGTAGGTAATATCGCTATCTGCCAATGTCGATCTATAACCGCCCGTTCCCAAGTAGTTGAGTGAGCCTTGAGAGAAGAAATCGGGCAAACAAACTCACAGCCCCTCTTTCACCTCACTAGACACCTAACAATACATATTTAATGAAATAATATAATATAATACAACAGTTTTATCGTGCGCTATTTTGTTATAAAGATTAAAAATAAGCAAACTAAAACTAAGCATTGAAAGTATAGATACTGAAAACTAAACAAGATAAGATTAAAATATAAAAAGAAATACATAAAAGACAGTAGATGACATATTAGCTCACATTACATACTCGTATGTATTAAGTATTTGAAATAGCAAGTGAATCTAAAAATAATTTAGTCCCAAGCATATAATCCAGAAATGAGTAATAGCCCTTCGGGCATAGTTATCGCTTTACTGTTGATTTAAATTTGTTGAGACTTAAAGTTTGTACATTATTTGGGATTTTATTATAAAATGGCACACTTTGACCCCGAAACGACTTGTCAACTAAAAGCTGCGGATTGGGGATGGAAACGCTGTCTTAATGGAATCGGAATCACTCCTCATTCCCGAGACATTATTGGAAACTATTTGCTGCAGCTGTCAGACTCGCACTTGTCCGGTTTTTTATTTTTTTACAAGTAACTTGCTACATTGCTTATAATATTAATAATTTTCTCTGTAAGATATCAGTCAGGATCAGGTTATTAAGATGAACAACTATAGGAAATATATTCTGAGAGACGGGACGGTGAATATATGTCGTTTATGCCACCGACCTGGTGAGTCTCTTAGACATGTCGTCATCTCTGGTTGTTCAATGCTTGCTAACACTGAGTATCTGCACTGGCACAATCAAGCAGCCAGGATTCTCCATCAAGAGCTCACCCTTAAGCATGGCCTTATCGATCGGAGGCTGCGATACTACAAGTACATACCGGAAGGTGTACTCGAAAACGACCGCGCCAAGCTGTACTGGGACCGGTCCGTCATCACGGATAGGACTATTCTTGCGAATAAGCCAGATATCGTGCTGATGGACCGGGCAGAGTCACGGGTATTTCTGGTGGACACCACCATTCCCTATGACGAGAACCTCGTTCACCCTGAAGCAGATAAGAAAATCAAGTATCTGGACCTGGCGCACGAGCTTACCGACATGTGGAGGGTGGTGTCTACAGAAATAGTCCCAATTGTTATATCAGTCAATGGCTTCATCCCGAGGAGCTTCTCAGTCCATCTTGAGAGGCTTGGGATCAGTGGGAAATCGGTGGTGGCCAAGATGTAGAGATCAATCTTGCTCGACAATGCCCGAATAGTCCACCGATTACTCTCCCAATCACCCTGACGCCCCGGCCAACTACCCACCTCGCTGTGGATTTTCCTGCCGCTTCTTCGAAAGCGAGGCAGTGTTTAATGCAAATAATAATAATATACCTCAACACACTGTCAACGCAAAGAGTTGCGTTGACATTGTGTTGATCTGTGAAAAGTAAAACAAATAATATAAAAAAGAAATAATTCCGCGTTATAAATAGGTAAGATCGCTATCAACCAATGGTCTCAATTCTGTTACTTCACTCGCTAAATTAAAATTCACTAAATTGTCTTCATATAAGATGTAAACGGGTGTTTTCTCGTGGACCTACTTTTTTGTCCTACTACTAGGACCACGAGGGCATGGTATTTCTCGTGGACCTACTGAAGGATTGACATTAAAAATGTACCTCATGTATAAAGAAATCAAACCAAGTACCTAGTAGGTGTCGGTCGTTACGTGAATTTCACGAAACGTAACGTGTCTAGTTACTTTAAAGGCGTCACTAGTTAAGAGTACGCGTGATTTTCGTAACTAGTCTAATCTCAGTGTGCGGCAACTTTTTTTGCACGGCTACGCTAGGCACGGAAAGTAGTCTTATCGTAATTCGTAATGTTTTAAGTCGAAGCTACGGTTTTGTAGTTATAGTTACAGCAAAGGAGTTTGTTCAAATGTTGCCTACCATTAGTGGTTAATAATAAAATAGGATCGCCATGTTGGACATCGTAGTAATCCGCTAGCAGAAATTTCTTATATTGAAGAGGAACTTCTACATCTATAGGGTTTTCATGTACTATTTTATTGATACCACTAGCTTGGTTTCGGTTGTAATAAAGTCTTGTTTTGACGCTTTTAAACGAAGGCATACTGCATATTAGGTCTAAGCCAAACCAAAGCGCGGAGTTGTTCTTGTAGGATTTGTGTTAAACATATTGGTATCCGTCATTTAACAAAACTATTCCACCATTCCTTTTAATCTACAATGGTCCCAATTCTGTTACTTCACTCGCTAAATTAAAATTCACTAAATTTTCTTCATATAAGATGTTAACCTTGTACACTTCGAAACAAGGTCTTATTTCAAATTTAAACAAATAGGTAACATTTGTCGCTTTCGAAATAAGCAATTTATTTGTCGGCTAAAGTCTGATACGCTTAAATAAACTTTAAAACCACGTAGCGAGAGCCGCTATCCGTTGAATGCCATCTCTTTCGCTCTGTGTTTTTAGTAAGCGTCTTCGTAGGTATAGATTAAAAACACGTCATCCTTGTTCGTTTTGAACAAGTTTTTATACGGCAATTATGCAGCGTTTGAATAAATGGAGACTCCCGAAAAAGTTGAGTATACGTTGACAGGTTTTAGTGAAATTTAGAGGCGCTGAGAAATAGATGCTAGTAAGAAATAGACCTTATTACGAAGAACACTACCAATATTTATAACTGTATGTATACCAAAGGAAATGAAAGCTTAAACATAGAATTTTTAAGGTTTATTAAAAAGCTAAGAAACTAAAACTAAACTGATTTAGAAAAGCTATTATTCCGTAACAGAATACTTGACAATGTTTAAGAAATTGCACTAGATATGGCATTCAGTTTTTAATTATTTAGAATTAATCTGATTCAATAAAAATGTTTGCATGCACAATTTAGGCCAAACATTCTACACTTAGTCGTAAGACAAATTTATACCACCTTGAGTACAATGTTCTTGGCAAAAAAAAAATATTATCATTATTATAATAACACGTGGGTCAGCTGAATGTTGTAGCGCCGGAGCCGTCAGATATAGATAACACTGCTACCTTTCTTTACCTTTCATGGATCTACAGCCATACATAGGAACGTTAGGCGCGTCCACAGTAAGTCCGTACAAAACAGCACGCGCCCACCGCGCCGGCCCCTTTGTATGCGCGGAGTGCGGAGTGCGGAGGCCGCTACTCACCACAGTCACCACACATGTTATTTTCGTCCGTTTGCTCTAAAAACTAAACCCCGGCAATGTCACAATGCGGTTAATTGCCTCTATTTTAGAAATAATTAATAGCCATAACAATTTAACGGTAAACGTCTCTTCGACTTTACTTATTGCTATAATCTTGTTGAAGATATATATTACGTAAAATTTACGGATAAAAAAAAACCAGACAAGGACGAGTTTGACTCGCGCACCGAGAGTTCAGTAAGTAAACAAACTTGCATGTAGTTAATACGTCCATCTTGGGAATCAATTCAAACTTAACTTTGTGGTTGCGATGTACGACGAAGTTAACTTTCCAACCGCAAATATTAGTTTGTAATCACAAAAACAATTTTTTTGATGTAATATAACAACAAATTGAATACTTTCGGATTTTTTCCTTTACTGTGCTGTGCTGTTAGATCTTGCTTCTTACCAAATTTCATAATTCTAGCTCAACGGGAACTACCCTATAGGTTTTGATTTGCAAAATGTTCAAATTTGGTCAAATCTAAGGATTAATGGCCGTATATTTTGATTGTGTTGACTTAGAAGCTTGATTTTTTTACAGCTTCAAACTTTGGTATCCATTTCAACTTAATGCGTATACGGGTTCCTGAGAAAAAGATTCTTAACAGACAGACAGACGGACAACAATGTGATCCTATAAGGGTTCCTTTTTTCTTTTAGAGAAGCGGAACCCTAAAAACACTCGCTTTCATACGTGTGTGATACAGTACGACAACAGCGTATCTATTAGCTACCGATATATTGTATAAGAACCGTTGATTCTATTATTTGTTTTAACACATCCCTAGGTACCTATATGTATTCATAAGTATCTAATTAAATCGAAAGATACAATTTAAGTGAAACTCGCAAACCTACTAATCAAAACCTAAATAGGTAAATATGGCCTACTCGCGTAGCTAACCTCTAACAAATTATGAAATTGGACAAGAAACACAAGGAGAGGGAACATCCTAAATTTTGAATTGGTAGGTATACGTTATATTTACAAAGTTACCATACATGAAGATAAGTAATGATCCTACAAATACGACGGCGCAGTGCAAGCACAGGACAGGGTCGTCCTCATCAGTCCTCATCAGTCCTCATCAGTCCTCATCACCCACTTGCTCTTGTGCGCTCTTTTTAAATCGTTTTAATGCGTATTTAATCTGTAAAGTTGACAGCAAAAGATCACAATCTTTTATGATCTTTGGCTCGGCCAGCCAGCATTTAGCTGCAATGTCACTGGGTACGCAGGTTTGATTTCCGTTCATTGCAGAACATGTCTGCATGTCTATTTGTACTGGTTTGAACGTGATTGTGTTATACAATAATATTTAAGTAGGTTCATCCGTAAGCTATGCTTAGGTTTGGGCACCCGTGTTACGGACCGACAAGAAGTTTTGTAATATGTCTTTAACGAGATATTGTACGAGTACACGTCCTGGTGTTATCACAATAACTGAACACAATAGTGCTACGAGGTATAAGTATTGTGCGGGCGGGTCGCAGGACGCACCGAGACGCACACGTGCGGAGCGCCCGCATCTATACATCCGCTTGATTCATCTCCAGTGCGTGAGCTCCTGACGGGAAGTAACATCTCACTACAGCACCACACCACGCAATACGCTATTATAGTGAATATAAAGGAAGCACCATTTAATCATACTCATGCCAACTTTATATGTAGATGTCAACGTCCCGATGGGCGGCCAAGTGGTTGTGAAATACAACCGTTGATATACTTACAACATTTCACCGGGGCTTATATTAAAATCACCGGCTCGCGGCGGCTCCGAGTAGGAAAAATACTGGGCATCTTTTATTGAAATTTAAAAATAGTGTATCGATGAGTTTGACAGTTTGCAGTTCATTTTTTTATTGCATTCTAGAACGTCTAGAAATAGTTAATGTTAGAGCAATCAAAGAAATGTGGTAAGTACGAGTACATATGGAACTACGCAGCTCTGGCAGGCCTATGTCACTGGATGTACTTGCGCGCGCTAAATACCTACCGACTGCTGGTTCGCCTGCGGACCTTACACGCAGTTTCGCGCACTGGGTTGCTGACAGCTGTATCGCTGCGCACATGCTTTTATTTTTAAAGTACAAAAAACGTAATTCAAGATCATATGTTCGATTCGACGATATATTCTTTGAATACTGTAAAATTCATAGTGAAAATTTTCATGGTTGTTTATGTGCAGTATAAGAATGTGGTAAATGAATGTTGTTTCCCTCAAATTATTCGTTAAAACTTTTTGTAAGGTTTAGAATATTTTCCACCATGCATATTTTGATTAATCTTAACATAAAAATAAAACACATGTAGGATTTTTGTATAGGAAAAAATCGGAAATGAGAAATAATTGTTATGTATCTACTTAATTTATATTACAATTGTATTTTTTTATAAAATTATTGAAGAGGTAACCCTACACATATAAAGTACGGAAAGAGTAGACAATTAAAACGGTAGGTATCGATATTTTTGGCGGGGAGTGATTTTTCTGTTACGTAGTAACTACGCAGGTGTCGAAATGAAGTATGAAAAGCGCGACGTGTAGACAACGGCAATAATTCGCAAACAATTCCACAAATTGCAATGTTTACATTGCTGGTGGCCAATGGTGGCATATATGCATGCAGTGAGTCAGCAGCGCTGCGAGAGGGGCGAGAGTACGGCGGCGTGACGTCCGCGCCATTCACGCGGCGCAGCGACCTTGCGTCGCCAGCACCACGACACGCTCCACTTGGAGCATCACATCGCGCAAATAACATACTCGTAATTAACTCGAGTCTCGCCTCTTTGGGCACTACTTACCTAAATGATAATTATCATAGAGCGGCCATCACCACCACTGTACAAAACAACAGTTAAAATTTAAACGCCATCGGCTAAACATAGAACCCAGCTACATATAACACCTATAAGGAACTGAAACCTACAAAGTAATTATTTCTTGACGCATCACGCAACTGTCTCCTACACTTTTATAACAAGGACATTCATAAAAAGTGTAGATTATAAATAGATACCTAGTTGTGTTGAAAGTAGAGATGAAATCGAATCCGGTATCCGGCTTATTTGGCCTAAATTTACTATCCGGCCGGATATCGGATATCAAATTTAGTTGCTTGTTTAAGGCACATAAGAAAAAATACCGAATATAAACCAAATTCACTGCATTAAGAGGAAACAAACGGCCAAGGTATCCGCCCAGATACCAGGTAGGTACCGGATACATGTTTCATCTGTAATGTTTGTGTCAATTTCAGTTATTTTGATAAAGTATTTTATCATACCCTTCACATAAGAAATATTAAGATGATCGGTAAAGGATCTTGACCAAAAGTGGGCTAGCAATGTTTCAAGTTGCAAAATCAAAATAATATAAAAAAAAAATTTCTTATTTTTTTTTACAACCTTTTCACTACAGGAATTCTATTTCCGTAACCGGAATTATGATTGAAATAAAAACAGTAAATTAACAATTGCTACGCATTATTTCCGTATAAAGTCATGATATTTACGTTGCGTTCTCTTCATTTATACGAGTTACCTACGTAAGTATGAACCTTTGAACAAAAGTATCACAAAAATGATATCAAATTCATAATATTCTAAAATAGTTAAACAATTAGTAATATTGTTATGTTTTACAATGTATTTAATTAATATTTTATGTTTCTGTTATAATAATTATTATTTTTGTGTTCCGTGTCACGCAACTGTCAACCCAAATGAAAGACGAGTCGGCGGCCATTACTGTTTGTGTCGTCTATAGTCATGTCAATAGTCACTGTTATAATCTCTCCACTTAAATATTAATACTACTTACTGAACTCCGTTTGAGCAGCTGGTGACTTATTTTGTTTTTAAATAGCATTGTTTTTTTTTGTACATGAGTGATCTGTGGTTATTTTATAAGTTGCGACTAGGTTAAACATAATTTGTATGTCCTTGTTTGTAGGATAGGTATCTCCGTTTTGTCTAATTACTTAAAAACGCGGTTAATTGTGGGAAAATGAACACTTTCATTTGATAATATATAAAGCGTAGTCTATAATAAATAAAGATTTATTGTGCAACAACTTAAGACGGAATTCCATACATACATGGTCATTGTCCTTTATAAGTCCATATTCTTAGGTTAAGTTGGGTTTACAGCTCTCGGGAACAGTACTTTTTCCTTGTTAAAAGATACTCTATAGTCTTTTGCTGGCAAAATGGCAAAATGTATGCAACATTTCATGATGATCGCTTTAGTAGTTAAGGTGTGAAAACATAACAAACAAACCAACTCACATGCGCACAGGTATAGTTACGATGTGATCGAAGTCTGAGAGGGGACGTCATTTAATATGGACGTTTATTTCTTCATTAAAAGCCGTTTCTTAACTATTAATCACTCGTTATGAAATAAGTAATAGTAGCCAGTAGTGTGTAACTTATTTTCCGCTGTTTGTATACCATTGCAAAATCGAAATTGCACATTATTTTCCGCTGTTTGTATACCATTGCAAAATCGAAATTGCACATTATTTTCCGCTGTTTGTATACCATTGCAAAATCGAAATTGCACATTATTTTCCGCTGTTTGTATACCATTGCAAAATCGAAATTGCACATTATTTTCCGCTGTTTGTATACCATTGCAAAATCGAAATTGCACATTATTTTCCGCTGTTTGTATACCATTGCAAAATCGAAATTGCACATTATTTTCCGTCGGTTGGTGTTTCTTTGGTTTGGTCCTTCGTTTATTTTAGAAAATATAATCTCAACAAAGAGGCAAGAGGCCGGTCACAGAGAACGACGACACTTTTGCGTAAGATTTAAAATGTTTCTATTGAGTTTCGTAACAAATGTGTAGTAGTATAGTATTTGTAGCCGGGCGGGATAATATTGTAGTTGATACTTTATCACGTATCAGTTCCATAAATCAAACATTGGACTATACATCCTTGGCTAGGGAGCAGAAAACTGATGCTGAACGTCAGGATCTGTTACGCAACGGTAGACCTGTTGGTCTCAAGCTGGAGAAAGTATTACTGCCAGACTCGAAAGAAGAGGTATATTACGACATCACGTCGGGGTCACCACTGTGGAGGAACGGGTGTTATGTCCCTCCAACACAAAGGGAGGATCCTCCGACCAGGCGAGGTGATCATGCCTGGCGGGCCGCGGCCCAACAGTTGATGTTGGGAACTTGTATATAATATACTAATCGACGCGAGAACTCTTATAGCGCGATGCAGGATTAGTAGTTTCTTCGTAGTTCAGCTTGTTTTCGCTAGATGGTGTTGGAGTATGTTTTTTTTGTATGTAGAAGTCGCCACAGGACGAATAGAAATATTCAAGCATACATATAATATTTTTGGAATACTTACAATTCCACTCACTCATTTCCGGTTCTTTCTTGACCCACATACGAGATTATTAAGGTCATTCGGGAATTTGATTTCATTTGTGTTTGATTAGGTGTGTATGTATTTTGATGAAGTATTTTAAACACATATAGGTGTACTATATCATTAAGTACGACTTGTATGGGATAATTAAGTACGACTTGTATGGGATAATTAAGTACGACTTGTATGGGATAATTAAGTACGACTTGTATGGGATAATTAAGTACGACTTGTATGGGATAATTAAGTACGACTTGTATGGGATAATTAAGTACGACTTGTATGGGATAATTAAGAACATGTGACTTAAACTACACCACAAACTCTTTGTTGTTCATGTTTATCTAGTTGCGAATTTAAATGTAGGTGAACAAACATACGATACACGTTCCTATGTATTATCTATCTGATGACGTGAGTCAACTTCTCACATGTGGTACAAAGCGTTCACTTCTTCATTACTCACACATCCGAATGTTTGATCTGATGTGTCACCATTACCAGGAAGTAGTTGTCCAAAACAGAAAGTAATTGAGCTAGCTCTCATTGGCAATATAAATAAGTGCCACATATGGCTACCACACATTTTCTAGTAGTTCTTAATTATAAAAACAACGTGCACGTATTTAATAAGTTTGTTGTATTCACAGTTTTAGCCATTTCCTAGGTAACATTTGAACATATCCAAATGAAAAAAAAGGTTTATCAGGAACTAAAATGTATTCTTCGTTCTATAAGTCTCTAAGGTCTTCTCCAGCCGTCGACGTCAACGGAACTGCATGTCTTCGTCTAACGTCTAACGTCATGTTCATCGACATAGCAGACTAATTCATAATAACAAAATTAAGTATTGAGCATAGGACAATTCACAACAATTGATTGAGCGAACGAGTGTCGATGTTATCGCTACCTATCGATGTTGTACTGTATGTTAGAAACAGTCTCAAAACCACTGATATACACTATGAAAATTACTAACTAACAGCAACTGCCAAGTTGTTCGTACCTCTGTTTGCACTCAAGTGAAGTTCTCATCTTATTTATCCTTTTATAAACCCACTATTCGTTAATATTTATCAATCGACCAATAGTATTGCGTTACCGGCATAACCAGTCAAAATAATGTCTATTAACTTGTTTTGTTAAATAGTGAACTGTGTTATCATCTATTATAGTTTGTCCCTATTTTTAATAAAATAAATAAGAGTTTTTAATGTGGCGACAATATGTACGTATTTAGACGTAGAATTTAAACGATACAGATCACGAATCACACTACGCTGGTATTTATTTTGTTGATTTGCCTGTCTAATACCCGCATTATCTTTTCTATTTTTCAAATCCATGCTATGCTTACGTATTTGCACGTGGTCAACATGTGGACATGCTGGTGATCCACGGGAAAAAATTATTGCCCGTGGTCCACCCGGTTGAACTACGCAGGTTTACCACGGGCAATAAACGGTAATATTGACTGAAAATTCACATACATATTATGTAATTTAAGAAAAAAAAACGTTATGATCTAATCTAATAAAACAGTTGTACATTGCGTATCATATTTGAATAACTATACTGCAACTACGAGAGTACGCAATTAACTACATTGCTTACAGGAATAATGCTATACATTTTCAACGAAAATATTTGATAAATGTTAAGATGCACACTCGTTAGCTCGTACCACTGTCTCGGACGTAACGGCTGGCAAGTATTCGAAACGCCACCTTACACTGGTTAGCGTAAGGGTATATTAAGTATCCGTCGTGGTCCACCCCCTGGCGCCTCTATCGAGGTCAACTCGGTCCTCGTACCGGTTCGGGCCCACATAAGGTATCTGGGCCTGATCTTCGACGGCAGGTGGCTCTTCGACAAGCACTTCCGACAGCTTGCTCCGAAGCTGGTCGGCGCTGCGTCCGCCCTTGGGCGACTCTTGCCCAATTTGGGTGGACCCAGCGTCGCTACGAGACGGCTGTACACGGGGGTTGTCCGGTCAATGGCACTGTACGGTGCACCGGTGTGGGCGGGGGCTCTGACCACCCAGAATAGGGCACGCCTCTGGCGCCCTCAGAGGGTTATGGCGGTTAGAGCCATACGCGGCTACCGCACCGTGTCGACGGAGGCGGCGTGCGCGTTGGCCGGGACTCCCCCGTGGGATTTGGAGGCGGAAGTGCTCGCCGAAGTTTATCGGCGGACGACTGAGTTCCGGGCGGGAAGCGGCAGTCGGCCCCCGCCCGAAGAGGTACGCGAGTGGCGTGAGGCCGCTCGCCGAGTCACGATGGCTCGTTGGTCGTCCCGGCTGGAGGCTCCACGTGCTGGCTTTGCCGCCGTGGAGGCGCTCCAGCCGGTCATCGTCGAGTGGGCAGGGCGGCAGCACGGGACCCTTTCCTTCCGACTGACGCAGGTTCTTTCCGGGCACGGCTGCTTCGGGAAGTACCTGCACTCGGTCGCTAGGAGGGAATTGAGTCCCGCCTGTCACCACTGCGACTGCAGTGAGGACTCGGCTCAGCACACGCTGGCGGTTTGCCCCAGTTGGGCGGCGCAGCGTCGGGCCCTCACTGCAGTCATCAGAGTGGATCTGTCGCTACCGGCTGTCATACGCTCCATGGCCGGCAGCGACAGGAATTTTACCGCGGTCGCTACCTTCTGTGAGGAAGTCATCTCGCAGAAGGAGGCGGCGGAAAGGGTCCGGGAGGACGATCTCCACTCGGACCTAATTCGCCGCCGGCGAACCGGGCGACGGAGGCGTGCCTACCAGCGCCTCATGCCGCCCTGAGTGTGGCCGCGGGTGGACGGGACGGGTTTTTTTTCCCCTTCACCCGCTATAATGGCCCCCCGCGAGGAGGCGGCGTCCGCGTGTGCCTGGACGTCGCCTAATTGAGAGGTTTTTTCACCCGAAGGTGGTGCCCGCGCTTTTGCGGGCAGGCGCCAGGGGGGGTCCGGATGTCTTAATAAAAGCTGTTCCCGGATCCCTCCTACTTAAGGCGCAGTACGGCACACCGTGTGGTTTTAGTCGGTTCGATTCCGACATACCGCCCCACCGAAAACCCCGGTGGGGTGACGGCCCGAGGGGGTTTCCACACGCCCAAAAAAAAAAAAAAAAGGGTATATTATGTATAATTATAAATGGCGTTTAATATTCATCTTCTATAATATAAAAATGAATAGCAAAATGTGTTGGTAAGCGCATAACTCAACAATGAATGGACCAATTTGGCCAATTCCTTTTTTTAAATGTTCGTTGAAGTTTAAAGATGGTTTTTACGGCGAGAAAAATTCGAATAATTGCCGGAAAAAAACCTAAAAACAGCCCTTTTCTTTTTCCCATACAAACGTTTTCTAACTAAAACGAGCTTTATTGCTATTGTATAAAGTTCATATTGAATTGCAACATTTCTAAGAACTCTGCAATGGCAGAGGTCTTGCAGCAATGTAATTTAATTATTTGGGATGAATGCACGATGGCACATAAAAAATCTTTGGAGGCTTTAGACAGAACATTAAAAGATATACGGAGCAATCATAACCAATTTGGTGGTGCAATGATTTTATTAGCAGGAGATTTTCGTCAAACATTGCCAGTGATTCCACGATCAACACCAGCTGATGAACTCAATGCATGTCTAAAGTCCTCCAATTTGTGGAAACATGTCAAAGTACTTTATTTAAGCAAGAATATGCGTGTCGAGTTGCAAAATGACCAATCTGGAAACATATTCTCTAAACAACTCATTGACATTGATAATGGCAAATTTTCTATAGACATGTTGACTGGCTGCATTAGCATTCCTCAAAGTTTTTGTCAGTTAACTCGATCAAAAGATGAACTTATTCAGAAGGTGTTTCCAGATGTTTCTCAAAATTACAGAAACCAGGATTGGTTGAGCGAACGAGCTATATTGGCTGCAAAAAACATAGATGTAAAAGAATTACAAATTTCAGGCGAATCGAGGATATATAAATCAGTTGATTCGGCTACTAACCAAGATGATGTAGTGAACTATCCACCAGAATTTTTAAACTCGCTGGATTTGCCAGGATTGCCACCTCACAATCTTCAATTAAAGGTTGGATCGGTAGTTATAATGTTGCGAAATATCAACCAACCGCGTCTTTGCAACGGCACATGGTTAGCGATAAAACAACGTGATAGAAGCAACTATAGTAAAAGGAAAGTATAAAGGAGAAGACATTCTCATACCGCGCATCCCAATGATTCCGAATGATGTGCCCTTTGACTTTAAACGACTACAGTTTCCAGTTCGGCTTGCTTTTGCTATGACCATAAACAAGTCCCAGGGGCAATAATTAAGTGTTTGTGGTATTAATCTGGAAAACCCATGTTTCTCACATGGTCAATGGTATGTTGCCTGTTCCCGTGTTGGAAAAGCATCAGATTTGATTGTCTATGCGCCAGATAATCAAACAAAAAACATCGTATATCACAAAGCACTACAATGAAAATAAAACTGATGTTTGTTAATAATTATGATTCACATGATTAACAATTAAGAGATTACTTATTTTTAAATGCTTTATATTTTATTTTATTATATTTCTTATTCACAACGCCCTATGACCAAGGTTACGGTTCTGTTCAGGAGATTTTTTTGCCCCGACTGTAAAATATGTAGGAACAAAAAAATGTCACATTATAAATCATTTTGACAGGACTTTATTGCAATTTAATTAGGCAGTACGAAGTCTGCCGGGTCAGCTTGTATTTAATAAATCCTCTGTGACGAATTGACGTAGACTTCTGTATGTATGTAAGATATGATTTTCGTCTAAGCGTGTGTAACTGGCGACCATGGGCGTACTTAGGGGGGGAAGGGCCGGGGAGGGTAGCTGCCCCTTCCCCCCCCCCGGGCTTTGGCAATCTTACGTAGTACTAAGGTAGTTTTGAGTCAATTTTTTTATTTCCCCCTTGGACCGACAAAATCAAATTTTGCAACTCAACCCCCCCGGGATGACAAAACAAATTTTCCCCTCCCCTAGGCTAAAAGCTGGGAACGCCCATGATTTCGAACTAAATACAAGTGATCGCATTTCTAAATGTTCTATATTCTCAGTTCTGTGAATGTAAAGGTGGCAATACTTTAGGCTTGTACACCATTTGATTATAGCTATTATAAACAAAACATTGATACTCGGTAATTGTAAACGAATGTTTGTCAACTTTTATTGTTGTATACCTTTATACCGATTGCGTCGCAAACTAGGCTCTCAATGTAAATATAGATTCTGACTTTCATAAGTGACGTAACAAAAGCATGCTTTTATTTTTATGTTATAGGGGCAAACCAGCAGACGGGTCACCTGATGGTAACTGACTACCGGCGCCCATTGGCACTTGCAACTCAAGAGTCGCAAGTGCGTTGCCGGCCTTTAAGGTAGGAGTAGGGAAAGAGCGGTAAGAGGGGGGAAAGGGAAGGGTTAGGGCTTCCGGTAATCTCACTCACGCGGTGAAAAGCAATGCAAGCAATGTTTTTCTCAATCAAACTCAGCCTAAGTGATTATACGGAATCCAGCTGACTAACTGACGCGGCGACGTACCTACATCGTTTACTAGCAATCGATGTACGACCCGAAGGCAAGTACTTGCAACCTCGGTAGGAAATTAATCCCAGTAGTACTCAAACTCTTAGTGATATACATACACGATATATATATAGAGATATACACGACTCTGTATCAGATACACATACAATACAATATTGATGATCAACGTTACAGACAGGCCAATTCCGTCTGTCGATAGTTCAACACAATCACAAACAATCCTAGTGAAGAGCAGCTGATGCGAACAGATTGATTGAGACGAGAGCGTGCACTGTATATACTGTGGACACTGTGGTACATCTACATGTTCGATGCGCGGCGGACTGCGGCAGTTGACACCGCTGTCATAACATAGAAAAGCGGTACTCACTACCTCACGCTACTTCATATCGTAAATAAACACTCAAGCGTTATGAGGTCTATATTGTTGAGCTCACTATCACTCCTCGTGAAGAGATAATATTGGCGTGAAATGGTGCTGCAGCGCTGGCCTCTGGACGTGCTGCGCTTGGTCGGTTGGAGGGTCAGTTACACATTAGATACGTTATGTATTATTGCCTAGTGGGGCGTTAATATCCGATATGTGGATGTTTGCCAATTCCTAGTGTACTTAAGGTGTTATTTTAGTATCGGGATCACTGGACGTGTGTGGTCACACTCACGCGCGATGCTGACAGATACAGCTTCACTACTTTCTTCATTTGATTAATTTTATCATCGTTTACGGAAGATCTTGGAGAGTCTATCGACTGATCATTCGTTGCAGCAGCAGTGTCTGACTAATCAATTCAGTCCTATAGATTAAGCCAGGCGGGACAGTGAGAACTCAAAAAAAAATAGACCAAGTTTAACACTTGGTATTTCTATTTGGACCACAATCAGTTAGCTTAATTCTGTTAAAATTTTACAGCTACCAGGCTGGTTCTTGTTAGCTGTAGTAGCTTACTTGGTTGTTGTTTGAGTGACATAACTTGTACCCTGTATCTTCATGCGATGGTATTTTCAGAAGCAATAAAAGTCAGTAACTGACCTGTAAGAGCGGGCAGCGCCGCCAGCAGCAGCACCGTCGCGCTCGTGAACATGTTGTTACGTTCGGTGTCACTCAGCGGAGCTCTGTAGCGCTCGATGCGCACGCGCACCGCATGGGCCGCACCAACCGTCTGTAACACACGAGCTCCCTGTTACACTTAACGCCACAATCCGCAATACTTACAAATGTTCTAACAACAACATACATTGCTGATATGAGCCTATACTCCTAAGATCTTTCGTCCAAGCATGTTGACACTCGTTGATGTCTTTTGTATGTTAATTATCGTCAGAACAATTCAAGTACTATCTCTGAAGTACCTACTTTATTAGATACGTAACTAATTGTAGTGATAATATATTGAGAGTGAGATATCTTTGGCAGTGCGCGGTGCCATGCGTAGCGTGCCATTACACAAGTGACCGCTGGCCAATTTCAGCAAAGGCCAACTGTACCACGACAACTATTTTATTTTCCTGTGTCGATTGTAATGGGTAGTACGTTACCTATTGTTGTGTATTTTAGTAGTCTGTTTATATAGGTGTACATTAAACAAAATAAGTATGATATATTGTACTAGCTCAAAGAAAAGATAGATAACTCTGGCTCTGGACGTTCAAGCAATGCCGCAAAAATACGATACGATTATGTTTTAATTAAAACGTACACTGAAGACAAATGAAGAAAGGTTTTGAGCAGAACGTCCTTGAATCGACCGACATAGTGAGGCTCGCGATGTACTCTCACAAAACATAGGCTATCGAGATATTGCGTGTTTTGTTATGCTATATATTACTTCCCAATTAAAAGTGCCATGCCATGTGCATCAACAATTACTAAATTATATACATTGTAAATATATGGTAATGATGTGTGAAATGTCGTGATTGGTCATTGAACTCGTTCCAGATGTCGCAATACAAGGAGCAATCAATCGCGATTGCGTCAATGTTTTGGTTCTATAAATCATTAAACGCTCAAATATTACCAACTATAATTTTTTAAAGGGGGAAAAACTAGGCGCATATAAAAAGGTGGGTGATAAGGGAAGGGATACTGCTCATACGGACGGATTGGGAAGAGTGAGCAACAGCTCGAGCGGGTCACGAGCGGGTCAGGGTCGTCCATAGAACCAGCTGTTACCGGGACGTTCGACTGCTCTGACTAATAAATTTATACACTATAAATAATAATGGAATCATAGACATAAAACAGAAGAAACCTAATAGACTTATATACATAGAATGCCTCCGCATCCACCACCACATGTCAACAGACAGCAAGACTGCCAAGCATTGACAGTCAATGCTCGACGTTTGTGCGAAGAAAATATGTGCAATCTTATCACGAAAAGCGCCACTAAAACTCTTCAAACAGATAACGAGAACTCAGACGCCGGCTGTGACCCAGACCTTTCCACCCAACGTGCCAACGGGTCAAATGTTACTAGTAGTTTGCAAACTTCTAGAGTCACTGCTTAATATGTTATGTCAGATATGTGTGTTAATATCAGATTTTTTTTTGCCGCCAAAACCATCTGAACAAGTTCCGCACCTGGCCAGACTCGGTCATCAATAGTTTGTTTAATAGCAGCGCCGAGCTGAGCAGAGCTACCGCGCCGCGCCGGTACGTGCTGGTAACCGTCGGCCATGTGTCATTGAGTTTTATAAATAACCTAACGCTAAACAGGTAACAGTTCTTTTTGACCTAAATAATGAAATTTGTTAAATCTATTGACTTCATATTATTACAAACGTAAATAAGATATTTAAAATAAAATTATAGTTGGTGCGACTTGAGGAAAGAATTCGACAAATAAAGCCCGATTCGAGAGAGGCGATAGTCTTAGCAAATGGCTACGACTATGTACTCTATTTTTTGATTACCTACAGTTTTGGGCCAGAAAATCATATGTTTGCAAATAAATATAGACAATAGTTAAGAAATAGTATGATGTGATAGTTGGAGATGGTTGGAAAGATAAATATATTACAGACACACCACACAGCATTGTCAGTACTGGACGTACAGAACTTCCATCCCAGACATAAACAGCTCGACAAGACGAGCTTTGAACCGTAATAATAGCATTCGATACAACACAACATCTTTTGTTTCCCCGAACTGAAAGCTTATATTTTCCCGAAGCTTATACTCTGCTCGAATATAAAGACCTTTACAGACTTTCTCATTGGATACTTTTATAAGACGTTTTGGGTTATAATTTGTAGATACTTGTTTCATATCGTATTGGTTAACAGTGTAAAAGAGAATGCCCATTCATGGTTTCACTTTTAGACTTTCGCGTCGTTATTTCAAATGTAAAAAAAAAATTGATTTTAATGTGAATTTTCGATCCTGAATCTCTTCTATGAAACTTGGGGTTTGAAATTAAATCTTATCGATGTTATTTTAACCCAATATTGGCATTTAATTTCTCAATAACCCCAAGTTATGTTACAATATACGTCTATATTTCAGATAATACTCAGTGCAGGCTTAATAATGCAGTTTATATATATTTGACGCAACATAAAAAAGTGTGAAACTGATTTTCATACTGAAATGGGTAATCTCCTTTGTGACAGAGGAGGGACGACGGTCGACTCGCTTCACTCATCTCGTAACGGTAACGTATCGAATACCTGATAACTGCCGACGTGCTCCATGTGTCTTCTATCAGTTGAGTTAAGTGCGCTGCACTTAACAACAGTGACGCGCACTTCGCTCTGTCGACGCGTTTTTACGACACTCGGCCGTATCTCGATGGTCCGATAACTTGTTGTGACAATCTGGAACCACATATTCCCACCGCAACGTGACTACTAAACTAAGAAAATGGGCTTTAAGGGTCCAGGTGTTCATGTGCATCGTTGTGGCTATGGAAAGCTTGGAAAGATTTCTCCTTAAACTATAATTTCCATTTATTATAATTTTGTATTTTAAATTTAGGTAATATTTCCGAGTAATCCGGTTGAACATTAATTTCGACTCCTTGTAAGCAGCCCACTTTAGCCATTCTGTCCGCTTCTTCGTTACCATATAATCCAATGTGAGCCGGAACCCATTGCAACTTCAGGGTCCTACCCATTTCCTGTACTTGTAATAGTTTTTCAAATATTACATAGGCTATCGAAACACCTCTGCTATCAGAGGCGCATCGAGCCACGTGTTGTAATGCACTTTTGCTGTCCGTTAATATAAACCGTGTTGTTCCAGTTCTTATCAATCACATAAGATAGGGCTTCCGAAGCTGCAATGAGTTCCGCAGTCATAATGGATACATCAGTTTTAATATTGTAACATACACTTTATTTTGTAGATGTAGCATAAAAGGCTGCTCCAAGGGATTTCTCTTTCTTTGAGCCATCTGTATATATCATACGCCAACCCCGATATTTTTCATTAATCTCATCAGATACTTTCCATTTATTAAATTACATTCATATTCATTTTACTTTTGGTCATACAATCTGTTTACTGTCCAGTGGCTAGTGACGCTGACTGCTGAATCAGGAACGAGAGGTATATTCAAAGAAGTATGGCAACAACTTCAACAACTTACCTAGATTCTTCACTGACGTCAAGGCAGCTTCAGTTTCGCATATTTGTAGAACAGATAAAAAAATTAAAACCTTGCAATGGGCCTGTTGGTCTAGTGGTTCCTCACTGCTAAGCCAGAGGTCGTGGGTTCGATTCCCACCCAGGACAAATAATTGTGTGATGAGCATGATCATTTGTTATGTGTCTGGGTGTAATTTATCTATAATATGTATGTATTTAGAAATATATAAGTATGTCCATCGGCAGTCTGGCTAACATAGAACAGTCTCTGCCTAGTTTGTATTATTATAATCTTCGCTAGGTACTTTCACCTTTAGGTTTAGTGTTCTTGAATTGTAAATGAAAAGTATGTTCATCGACAGTCTGGCTACCATAGAACAGTCTCTGCCTAGTTTGTATTATTATAATCTTCGCTAGGTACTTTCACCTTTAGGTTTAGCCGTTTAGTCTTCTTGAATCGGTACATTTTGAAGTTCACAATGGTCAGGTTAAAATAACGTTGAATGTAATTTTTACATTTTATTATAAACTTTGATCTTAAAATATGTCCTCGCCCGCCTTTAACACGTATATTATATGTCTGGTATATGCATAGTTGCAATAGAGCGTTCATCTTCACCGGGGGTTGTCGCGAGGGTTGTCGCGAACACTTGTGCCTACAGCCACAGATTACTAACTAGTTACTACGCTACAGCGATGACGCTTGGCGCACAGTAAGTGCGTGGAGTCGTCAAGATGTATGGGAGGTGAACTCGCGACCGTAACGTCTCAGACGGTGCGTTCTGCTGTGTCGTCCTATCGGCTGAGATAACACCAATATAGGCAACACGCTAACAATAGCGCGCCGCTGTCGATGTGTATGTGTCGTGTGGTGAGCGCTCGCGGAATGTTTGTTTATAATAGTGTACAGCTGAAAGCTACAACTTGCTCTGGAAAACACCACTCTCTCTGCCACTGAACGATGTACATACACTGTTTGCCATAGATCTATTTTTATTTTATCTATAAATTGTTAATGATATTACTAAACACCTATCATATCCTACTAGTATTATGCCACCAAAAACATCTTTATGTAAAATGTTGCCAAGACGAGACCATATGGCTCGCACTGCAAAAAAGTTATCATATCTCATGTAGAGCCAAGCTGATAACTCTACGCGCACTTACTCTACAAGCCCTAAGTTCACAAACTCTACACCTTAGTCAAATATGTGGTCAGTGACGAAACCAGAGTTTTTTTAGATATCAATAAAATATAAAGCTATGCAATTTAGACTTTATATGTTTCATAAATCCACTATTGAAATCATGTTTATCTGGTATAATCCAAACCCAAGTTATGGGTTATTCAAAAAACCGACGAAGCGCTTCGATAAAACGTAGGTAGTGCCCTTGCGCTTCGCTTAGCTCGTCTTGGCCGGATCACTACCGTGCCCCAGATACCTTACATACAAACTTATTAAGTAACATATCTACTGACAAACACATATATATACCTACATACATACATACCATAAATACATATCAATATTAACTAAATATTTAATGTGAGTAATTATACGTTTTAAAGAGAATATAACTATGATGACATCTGTCTATCTAGCAATCAAAGTGATTAATTTAGGAACCCGAAACGTTCTTTAAAGGTAGTTCGGAGTAGTGGGATTAAACAAAATATTGTAAAGAAGAGCCAGAATATGAACATTGACTGTACCTGCTACAAGTGTAGTGACTGTTTAACTGTCTTAAAACGCTGTTAAATAGCAGGACATAAAACAGTTTAGTTGTCTACATTGGAAATTGTCTAAATGCGTATACTATAATGTACATGTGTAGTAGGTGTGGGTGATTCCGTATGACGTAGCCGCGAGTGACATGTCCGTAGTGAGAGTGCCAGTGTGAGAAGCGCGTGCGCGTGTGCGTGTGCGTGAGAGTGCGCGCGTGCCGTGCGGCTATTTCTGCGACAGTTGGAGGGCCCGCAAATAGCGCGCCGAGAATACCGCGCAAAGGTTAGCTAAATATCGGCACCGCGGCACGCTCCCGCTCCCGCGCCTGCGCCTGAGCCGACCTGCTTCCGCCCGCGGCCCACGCGCTACATACAATCCGCTCACGCTCTGCGCACTGTTTACTACGACTAGATATCCATTAGGTATTCGTCGACAAAATGCCTACTAACTCGATAAACTGCCAGATAGATCTAAACTCGCCAGCCAAAAAAAAGATAGAAACCGATTTCAGTTGATCGTGCTTCCAACAGGTCCTGCAAATCTTAAGGTCTTAAGACAATTTGTGTGTTGATTTAATCTTATAAATATTATTTGTTCTGCAGAGGGTAAATAATAAACGAGTGGATTTGCACGTTAGGAAAACCGACGTAAGGAAGACGTACTAATAAAAGTCTTTTGTAAAACTGACTTCAAAATCCCCAAATCGCACTTATGAACCGTAAAGAAATAACAAACAAAACTAATACACATAGTATAAGGGCAGTCGAAGCTTTCTAAATAAGTAAATGTACCTTTTACGATCCAAACATCAACCAGTAATGTCAGTTCAAAACTATTCATTTTAAGTTCGGAATGAACTATCTTCATCCGCCTTCAAAATACATTGTATAAGGATTATAATTATATTTCTGTCTTAACCACAACAGATGTACTGTCAAAATTTCTTTTCGGGAAGAATTCCTCAATGTTTACTTCCCTATTTGGATTATTATTAACATATAAAAAGAAATAATATAATTAGTCAAATAAAATACTTTATAGTGTCCCATAAGGAGCACCCGCGTCACCGTGTGGCGACACCGGCATAGTCGGTAAGGAGTCCCAAATGATTGATTGTAATCGAAGGCATTACTTTTCGTGTTTTACTTGCTGCTGGTCCTGCTAAATTCATGAATCCGACTACAAATATCCTACCAATCCTGCTAATATTGTGTACTAGCTGTCGCCCGCGACTTCGTTCGCGTGGAAATTTTGGTTTTAATCTATCCCACGGGAACAGTACATTTTTCCGGGATAAAAAACGGCCTGACCACATATTTTGACCAAGGTGTAGAGTTTGTGAAGTTAGGGCTTGTAGAGTTAAAAGCTTGGCTCTACATGAGATCTGATAACTTTTTGACAGTGTGAGCCATAATGGTCTCGCCTTAGCAACATTTTCCATGAAAATGTTTTTGGTGGGATTTCACTTTTTTTTGTAAGTTGCTCATGACAATATTTATTTATTTTGTTTATTTTTTCTTTCTTTTTTATGGGTGTATTTCTTGCACATCAGAGGTGCCTTTTTTCATAGCCCACTCTCTATCTTTACCTTTTTTTGTTGGTTTACTGTGTATAATAAGCGATAGATCAGGATCAGGGACTTGGCTCTTAGGCGATTATATTCGCCTATAGCTGACTGTTGTGCTTTAGTACTACCAAAATTAATATTTATAAGGTGAATACCTTGCAAATTAATCACTCTAGAGAGTGCTACATAAGCCTGCCCCCAAGAGAACGTGGATGACCCAATATCAATGAGAGCATTTGCATCATCATCAATCACAGTTGGTACCTCTCAATCAATCATAGTTGCCATTAGGCGTCTGCGTGCCATCACTGCGTAGGCTGTCGCAAGGATACTACACTCCACAGTTTTGTGAAGTGCACAGCGTGGACGCAACAACGCTGTGACCTCGCGGTGGCTATTGGAGTGGGAAGCTCTCACTGGAGACCATAATTCTGTCCATGGTCCAAAGTGAGAGTGCGTGGTAATCCACTGCCTCTTTTTGTGAGGAAGTGATGTCTTTTTCTGAGGCGGCGGAAAGGGAACGGGAGAGGGCTAGTACTCTCCCGTCCCGAAGGAGAGGCACCCGGCGCCGGAGAGCGCAGAGTTATCTCCAGCCTCCATGAGTGCTGGCCTGGGAGTGACGGGTGAGGCTGCTCGTTACTCTAGCAGAAGCAGGCCTGACACGGTGGCGCGCCGTGTGCCGCGCAGGCCTCTCTAAACCGGAAGGGGGGGAAGGCCCTCCGCACGCAAAGGTGTGGCTGCCTTTTCTTTCAGAGGCGGCCAAGGTTTGCCGGGGTTCTCGGGGACTTCCTTCCTAGGGTATATACCCGAGTCCCTTGCAATAGACTCATTTATGACGGAACACCGTGTGGTTTTAGCCGGTTCGATTCCGACATACCACTTCACCGGCAGCCCGATGGGGTGATGACCCGAGGGGGTATCCACAATAAAAAAAAGTGCATATCATAAAGGCACTCGCTCCCTACTGTTTATGTGTCTGTTTAAAGTGTGTTTGTAATCAGTTATATTCACTTTTCAGTGTTTTTGAAGCAGATTTATCTTTTTTTAAAGCGTTTATATATTTTTTATTTTTTTGTTCCTACATCGTCTTGGTGTATTTCAATTAATTGTCTTTTATATTGATGAGTTTTTAGTGTTATTCAAGTTTCAACAAAATTTATGAACAATAGCATCTAGCACAAAAGCAAGAAAGAAAGCAAAGCAATTATTGTCTTTGTTTTTAATAGAATCACGGGCATAATCGTAACTAACATTATAATTGCGAAAGTGAGTTTGTATGTTGATTCGTTGTGCTCGCGTCGCGTCGTCGCGTCGGCCCAAACAACGACTTCGTTTTTCTAAATCGTCATTTCAGCGCAAAATCAAACGGGCCGGCTACTACTCAACCGATCGTCATGACATGTAGACGAATACACCCGTGGTGGTCTTCATTAACGCGAGCGAAGACGCGGCCAAAAGGTAGTTTTAGAATTTTGCCGTTATAATCGATGTAGAAACAGTTATTGTAGACACATGGATTTGAGTTACTATTGATAAATTTGTATTCAATCATGTATTTAACAACTAAGTATATGAGCACACAGAGGCTGAGGTGTAACCAAACGTGGCAAGGCGTTTCCGCACGCCAAATTGTATCTTTATACGAATGGCATTGGCGTGTTGTCACAGCCGGTGGATGTTGTCAATTTGACAGTGTCACAGTATATGTATATACAGTATTGTATCTTCATACAAACGGTCGGATCGCGAGACATACCTACACGCCTTGAGTTCTGAATATACACTCGGTACAAAAACAGTCGCGAATGCTACACAGTGACCAACGATTTGTGTATTTCAAATACCTATTGGTAGTAGATAGATACTACCTACAAGTATCTACCTATTTAATACATACATACATTCTATCTACTACCTACTTGGCTTGGCTGGCACCTGTAGGTAATTATTTCAAAGACAAGGCCGAGTCACAATACTGTATATACATATACTGTGACAGTGTTGTGTGAGAGAGAGAGAGGCGGCCGGGAGCGCCGAGCGGCCGGTGCCCGGTGGGCGCCAAACTGCTATTTGCGTGGCGTGTCGTTCGCTTCTGTTACTACCTCTTATTATTTTCCAGTTTCCCGCTCTTTCCGTACATACAGTAGAAAATCCTCTTCGAAGTACAAAATAAAATTCCTTAATAGCACCCCAGTGCCGGGACATTACACTCTACTACGATAATCTAACTCCTAGCGGTTAAACTGTAAGCGGAGTTCCCGCTGGTGTTTAAACCTAGCGATTACTGCGTTCGCACCCAATCTCTGACCACGTGTAAAAAACAGGCCTTATTAAGAATTCGCTTGACTTATTAGTTTCTCTATTAAATTGTATCGGTAAGTGTCGATCGTTTTAGCAATATCCGCGGAAGTAAGTAGCGAACTACGATTCTCTACCACCCCCTCCTCCAACTACATTAATAGTTACTTATAAAACAAGTTAGGGGGGGGTGGGTTCTCATACCAGAGGCACAGATTACTAAGTAGTTACTATGCCAGAGGTGTCGGACATGTGCTAATGAGAAGGGCACGAGGAGCAGTAATGAACTCCTTTATTGCTATGAAATGATCCGGCGAGAAACAAGCGGTATTGTTTTTAGCACGCATTTATTAGCTTCACTTGTAACTAACTAACACTGTAAACTACAATTTGCATCATCCTGGAGCTGATCTGATAGTGGAGCCAGGAGGTGGATAGTGAAACTTTTATCTTTTTAATTCATATCGCTAGCGTTTGAATTATTATACCCAGCATAAATATTTAAAGAACTACATTAAGGAAATAAAATAAGTTTTAAGTAAATAGTAAACGTACTTAAAAATATGTACAAAGATATAGTTTATTTTTATTCTATAGAACAATAAAAAAGAGTGAATGTCAAACAACGCAACTGGCAGTAAAAAACTTTTTAACAAAAATTAAACCGACGAAATGAACTAAAAAGCAAAAAATAAATAAACTTTTTAAGTATTGAGCGTATTTACATGAACTATCAAATTTTATATAAACAAATTTTGAGTCGGCGCCAAACAACAAACTGATTTGATGATGAATTGAAGAACTGTCAAACATGTATTTGGTTGCATTGCAGAAGTGTTACTGTTACTAATGTTATGTTGACCAGGTATGACGTCGGCAAGGTGAACCACTTACTGCTCACATACATATATATCGTGAGGGGTGCCAGACATTAAGAACAATATTCCATCTTATTCGCGACGTCAGTGCAATGTTAATATAAAATGCTTTCAATGTGATGGTTAAGGCGTCGCTTCGGACTGGCGATAAAGTGGTCGCACCTTGAACATTATAAACTTCACTCTCAGACATTTACTAAAGCGCTAATGAAATAAAACATTTAATGTTACGAAGCCATACGTTACCAATATACAATACCATATAGTTTCTTCGAGTTAATATATGTACATCGAATTTACTTCGATTACTTTGTTGTTTCAAATTCGGCAGAAAATAATCGTGGCCTATTACACTATATTATGTTTAACAGTATTATTATTAACTGACGCCAGCAAACCTTTAGATGATCCTGGACTGCATTAGGTGCATAGCACCAACTTGTAACATTTTAAGAGATATCATTATAATTTCTAATGAATCATGAATTTGTGTGGTACTTAGTTATTGAGTACCAGCGATAATTACAGGTTTACATAACATGTTGTACTTTCGGCCACATTATCTATAGGTTCTATGGAACATCAGATGTAGAACAAATTAATACAAATAAAAATGTCACAAAAACTTTTAAAGAAATGAAACTACCTTAGTTTATTATTAATCGATTTGTTAAGCTTGCTGCGAAAAGTAGCGACATCAAGCGGTTGAAGGAAAAGCTGCGTTGCAATGCACTATGTGGATATGGTCTCCTTGCCACAGCATGAAGAGGTTCAGTACGATATCGATAATCGTTAAACACATCACTGACACAGCTGCGGGACGGAGTAAGGCGCGCGCTCCGCGACCGCAACCCGCACGACACTGGCTGCGCGCGAGCACGCGGGCAAGGCCGGCACATCGCCCTACTCGGCCGAGTTGGCTGCCCCGCACAATTCCAACATAACACATCTACTACGGGCTACGGGAGCTAGTCCACTCGCTACTCGCCCTCCCGACGTGACGTCCCCACATCGGCGCCCGGGCGTGTTAGGGCGTATCTAGTCGTACAAAATTTAATTTTATCATACAGGACCCTTATCGAAGAAACATTAGGGGAATGTTCTTTATAGGCAAAAATAAAGGAGAATATATATTGCTTTATTACACTTCTGTAGGGAAACATTCATACATAATAGTTAAAATTGTGAATCATATACAATTACCTAATTAAGGTGATTGTCGTTTAGTAACTGAAAGATAATTTAAAATCACGGCGTATTTTATCGTCATGTCATTAAAAAATATACATTTTAGATTAAAAAAAATCTCTATTTAAAAATAGAGGAGATTCTCATTCAATTCGTCTATATGTATGAGTATATTTGTTTATGTATTTATACCGAAAATATATTACAATTGCGTATTATATTTTCTAACTTAAACTACGCTTCTTTTGTTATTAATGGACGGGGATCCTTAGGAGTGCCAACGTACAAACTTAGCTTTTTTAATTAGCTAAATTCAGGCGATTATATTTAGAAAAACGTGTAGCTACTTCACGCAGAAATAAAATTGTAATAATTGAAAAACCGGTCAAGTGCGAGTCAGACTCGCACACGAAGGGTTCCGTACAATATTAAGATCGGGCAAAAAAAGCCCAAAAAAAAAAACACGTACGGGAGCCCCCTTCATTTCTAATTTATTTGTTGTGAAGTACGAGGAGATTATCTCTAATTGAAATAAAACCACTTCTTGTTAGAACTGTAGAATAACTATATTTTCTGATGGAATACATGAGCTTATATAGGACTAATCTAGGTCATCATACGTAGCATGGTACGTAGGTTCTTAGGTATGCATGGGGTTATATATGTCCTAATTGCAACAGAATGTTTAGGAATTTATGAACTTCCGATCTATAATGCACGTCCGATCTATAATGCATCTCCGATCCGTCATGCATTACATCATCCCCGTAATTTTAAAGACAAAACTTCATAATGAAATTTTTGGCTTTTACATAAAATTCGATAATTAGTTGTCTTACTTACTATGATTACGTTCCATTGAATACTTTTATACATTATCGTTTATAATAAATTTTATTTACAATCTCCGTAGTTACATTTGAAACATAATTAATAAGTTACATTCTAATCTTACACTTTTGTAAATTGCATGTTATTGTTTATTAATGCTGATACATTAAATTGCAACTTGATCTTAAATTATGCGGCTTTTGTTCTATGTACTGTTAAGCGTAAGTACTAAGATATTTCTGGATAAAAGAGATGGAACTCCGTTTTTGTTTTTTATCGGTTATTTTCCACACGTAATTTATTAACCGACCAAAAGTAAAGGAGGTTCTCAATTCGACCGTAATTAATTTTTATTGTAAAGGTACTTTTATTTTATTTGTATCGTATTAGCCGATTTTTTCGCTAACAAGTTACTTTTCATATCCCGTATCAAATCTTTTTCTAATGTCCCTTGCTTTTAACTTGCTCTGTCAAAATATTTATTATTTTTTTATATTCGTTGTACACTGTTTTGGCTTCCTCGGATTTTTAACAATAATTTTACCTTTTCTCCTACTTGGTCCTATTTTAATGAGATATGTCCTGATTTCTTTTAACTCGTCATCAAAGAGTATACAAACACTACTCGTCATAAAATACCTGAATTTCATTTGCCATATAATAATAATAATAATAAACTGGCAACACTTACCTGTTAGCGTCACATTTTCTTACAAAACATATTATATATTTTTATTTTACTATCAAAATCGGAATAAATACATAAAATATATGTTTTGGAAACAGATTTTTACTAAGAAATATAAGAAAAACCACAGCAACAATATGAAAAAATATAAACCAAAAATTTTAGAAGAGATTGACAGATGTCATAAAATACAATACCTCCGCCTCACAGCCGCCACTACACCCTTCGAAGACAGCGGCAAGCAATGAGGCGTCGAGCTCAAGCTCTAGCGACGAGTATTTTTCCCCGCCGACGTCGCCAACACCTGTGCGTCGGCAGGGGAGAACCCGGCCACCGACCTGCTTGGGACCTCGAGGACCACTGACCTCGAATAGGGCCCCCGCTGCCGGTGGTGATGTGCGCCGCATGAAATGGACTAATTCAATTAATGAAAACGTCATGCGGGCATATTATCGGGCTACAGAGTTGGGAACTAATCTTACTGCGTACCGTGTTCGTTTGGTGTCTCTGTTTCAGGAGCTTGAACCAACCGTCAACGTATCAGCACAACGACTGTCGGATCAGGTACGGCCTATACAGCGCTGCCACCTGCTGAATAATACCGTACTTGACAGGATACGCTCTGACGTACGGGATAGCTTTATTGTCCCTTCTTCATCGCAAACTGTGAGTTTGGTGACTAACGAGATGCCACAATTACTACCTCTTGATGAAGTTGTGGACAGTGAGGCTATATCCGTGAGTACCCAATACAATGAGAGACTAAGGAGTGCTTTGGAGGATGCGATTCTGGAATACAGGTCTGTAAATTATCAAATTAGACCACGTTTATCCCGTTTGCGTGTGTGCCCTGGATTCGCTATTGTCTGACTATTTAGACAATAGCGAAGATCTTAGTGATACATACTCTATTCTCTACTGCGCGGCTGTCGCAGTATGTCGAGTAGCGGGAGTTAATTTTTTCGTAAATACCACTACTACTCGACCCAAGTCTACTGTGCCAGCCTGGCAGTGTAGAATAGAGCGTCGTATAGCTGAGGCTAGGACGCCCATCAGTAAGCTAATTAATTTTCGATTGGGCAATACGCGGCCAAAGGTGATGCGCTTTGTGAAACAGGCATTTTTGGGGACTGACATCAGTCCTCAACAATACATGTCATGTGTCACAGAGCGCATAGACTTTCTAAAGCAAAAAGTTTATGCGTAGGCAAATAGGATACGACGTTACAAAAAACGAATTGATAGGTATAATCAGAATCGTATATTCCAAAGAAATGAGAGGTGGGTATACCGAAAATGGGAACAAGCTGATCCATGTATGAGTGATGGGCTCTTACCGGATGAAGATGTTACAAATACATTTTGGCGTAACATCTGGTCGGTGCCTGTCACTCATACAGAAGGTCAATCACCTACGAGATGTTAAGCGGTCGTGTGAGCGTATACAAAAAATGGAACCTATTGCCATAACCACAGAGGACGTAAGTAGTGCAGTCCGTTCATTACCAAATTGGACATCAGCTGGACCAGACGGACTGCACAACTTTTGGCTTAAGTGGTTCCGAAGCTCACACGCTCGTTTGGCATCTCAATTCCAATCAGCTTTAGATTCAGCGTTATTACCCCATTTTATGACCACTGGCATTACCCACTTACTCTACAAATCCGGTAATGCCACGGATCCCAAAAATTATAGACCTATCACATGCCTACCAACCGTGTATAAGCTTCTAACTTCCATTCTGAGACTCAAAATTACTTTACATTTAAATAAAAATTCGATCATTTCTATTTCTCAGATTGGATGTAGAAGCGGGACCCGTGGTACTAAAGAGCTCCTTATCATGGATATGGCCATTAGCCAACAGGTACGTCGTAACCGTAAGAATCTGTCGACATGTTGGATAGACTATAAGAACGCCTATGACTCGGTTCCACATACGTGGCTTTTGAAGGTGCTAGAGTTGTATAAAATTGATACAACTCTTTGCACCTTCTTGAAGTCATGTATGAGGCAATGGAGGACGGTACTTCGCTATCCAGGATGTCGGCAGATTGAGGCAAGCAATGTACCAATAAAGATTGAGCGGGGCATATTTCAAGGTGATAGTCTGAGTCCCTTGTGGTTCTGCCTGGCTTTGAACCCTCTCAGTACTCTGTTAGAGGGTTCAGGGCTAGGCTATAGGTTGCAGAAAGATGATCTAGTTATATCTCACCTTCTGTATATGGATGATTTGAAACTACTAGCCCCCACTAATTTGCAATTGATAGCGTTACTGAAGGTGACTGAAAACTTTAGTAACTCTATCAGGATGGAATTTGGTGTGGACAAGTGTGCAGTCATGCATGTAAAGAAAGGTGTGATGGTGGAATCTGAAGGAGTCGAACTTTCCGATTCAACAAAACTCAGATCTTTGTCTGCCACCGAAACCTACAAGTATCTAGGTATATCACAGTCATTGGGAATACCTGAACCTACTATGAAACAAGCGCTGCAGGAGCGCTTTTTTGGCCGCCTGAAAAAAGTGCTAAAAAGTCTTTTATCAGGGGGTAACAAAATACGTGCCTGCAACGGTTGGGTCATGCCGGTTCTGATGTATTCCTTTGGTATACTTAGATGGACTCAGACGGAACTAGATGCCCTTGACAGGAGAGTCCGTACACTGCTTACTGCATTTCGAATGCACCACCCACGTTCATCGGTAATGAGGTTGTATATCCCACGAAAGTTTGGGGGTCGTGGACTTTTAAACATTAAGACCTTACACAATCGTGAGATATACAACCTTAGAGAATATTTTCTTCATACTGATGTGGGTGTGCATTGTAATGTGGTTGCAGTGGACAACGGACTCACTCCGCTCGCTCTGGCTAAAGAGAACTGGCCCAAACCTGTAGTTCTTAGTACTAATGAGCGCAGGGAGGTATGGAAGGGCAAAGCACTTCATGGTCGTTTTTATCGGGCCCTAAATGGGCCTGATATAGACTTAAAAGCGTCCACATCTTGGCTACGGTTCGGTGATCTCTTCGGAGAAACCGAAGGTTTTGTCTTTGCAATTATGGACGAAGTTGTTATGACAAATAACTATCGGAAATATATCCTGAAAGATGGTACGGTTGACGTCTGTCGGGCGTGCCACCGCCCCGGTGAATCTATCAGGCATATTATTTCTGGTTGTTCTTGTCTTGCCAATGGTGAATATTTGCACAGACACAACCAAGTGGCCAGGATTGTACATCAACATGCCATATTACAGGTATGTGCCCGACCCAGTTCTTGAAAATGGTCGAGCCACATTGTATTGGGATCGATCTATCATAACTGACAGAACTATTGTTGCGAATAAACCTGATATAGTGGTGATAGATCGATTAGAGCGCCGTGCAATGATCATCGATATCGCTGTTCCTCATGACGAGAATCTCGTGAAAGTTGAAAAAGATAAACAAATCAAATATTTGGATTTGTCCCACGAGATTGTCGATATGTGGAATGTCGAATCGGCGATCATTGTTCCGATTGTCATATCTGCTCATGGATTAATAGCCAAGAGCCTCGATCAACACCTTAAGAGGCTCGCGTTAGACGGTTGGATCAAGGGACTGATACAGAAGGCAGTTCTTCTCGACACGGCCCGTATAGTTAGGAGGTTCCTGTCTTTGGAGCCCTAACCACCGGTATCTTGGTCCCTGTACCCGATGTCGGTGGCCTACTATTTTTTATACTTTAAAATATATATTTTTTTATGTACATATTTAAAAATGTAATTTAAATGGTAAAAGATGAATAAAGAGAATAATAATAATAATAATAATAATAATACATAGCAGTCGTTAATTTTTTTTCCAATTTCTAATATTTATAATTTTAATTATTTTCGAGACAAATATAAATATATATATAGAAACTTTAAATAATATCAGTAAAAATGCATACTATAAGAAATATATGCAATAAAAGGACGTTTTAATGTAAAAACAACCATAAATATACGGCATGACGTTTCTAACGTCATGTCTAATAGAAAATATGTGGATATTTTGACGATTGCTAAATGATTACTAGATCCAGAGCAAAGATTGCATACTTATCATCCCCGGACTCGTCGCTCAGCTCCGCCTCGCGCCCCCCGGAAGTTACTTCAAGAATTCCAGCCGCTGCTGAGACGTCGAGCTCGACTTCAAGTGACGAGTTTTTCTCTCCGCCGACGTCGCCAACACCTGTACGTCGGCAGGGGAGAGGCCGGCCAACGACCTGCTTGAGACCCCAAGGCCCACCGGCTTCGATTAGGGCCCCCGCTACCGGTGGTAATGTGCGTCGCATGAGATGGACAAGGTCTGTAAATGAGAATGTCATGCGAGCTTATTTTGTGGCTACAGAAGGAGGAACTAACCTCACTGCGTATCGTGATCGTATGCTGTCTCTGTTTCAGGAACTTGAACCAGCTGTAAACGTTTCGGCACAAAGACTGTCGGATCAAGTGCGGGCCATCCAACGATGTCATTTGTTGGATAATTCCGTACTTGAGAGGCTACGCTTGGACTTGCAGAATAGCATTGTTACTTCTCCTCCTTTACAAACAGTGACACATTTGCATTCTGGACTACCACAACCTTACCCAGTTGAGGGAGGAGAGGACAATGGTGCTTCATCTGTAAGTACTCAGTACAATGATCAAATAAGGCATACTTTGGAAGGTTCTATTCGGGAATATCGGACTATGAGTTTCGAAAGTAGACCACGTTTACCACGTTTGCCAATGCATAAACGAAACAAAGCGCTAGTGTGTGCCCTTGACTCTATGTTAACTATTTATTTAGAAAAAAGTAAAGATCTCGGCGATACACACTCGATTCTGTATTGTGCGGCTGTTGCAGCATGTCGAGTAGCTGGTGTTAAATTCTTAGAAAATGACACCGCTGCTCGGTCAAAGCTTGTTGTCCCAGCGTGGCAGTGCAGGATTGAGCGTCGTATCGCTGAGGCGAGGGCACTCATTGTCAAGCTTATCTGTTTCAGATCGGGTAACACACGCCCGAGAGTAATGCGTTTTGTGAATCGGGCTTTTTCGGGAACTGGTATCAGTTCCTGTGATTATGCAGTACGAGTCACAGAACGCATTGACTTTCTGAAACAGAAAGTTTATGCATGGGCAAACCGTATCCGGAGGTACAAGAAAAGAGTGGACCGATATACTCAGAATCGTTCATTCCAAAGGGATGAGAGGTGGGTTTAGAGAAGGTGGGAGCAGCCTGATTTAGTGAGTGACACACATTTCCCAGAAGCTGAAATCACAAATACATTTTGGCGTAACATCTGGGCAATGCCTGTCACTCATACCGAGGGTGATTGGATGCGAGATGTCAAACGTTCATGTGAGTCGATTGATAACATGGAGCCAATATCAATATCTAACATTGATATAGCTTGTGCAGGTCGTTCGCTGCCGAACTGGAAAGCAGCGGGACCGGACGGACTGCATAACTTTTGGTTAAAGTGGCTCCGTAGCTCACATGTATGTTTGGCTTCTCAATTTCAATCATGCTTAGAATCAGGTTCGCTGCCGACTTTTATGGCCACAGGCATAACTCATCTGCTCTATAAGTCTGGTAGTGCCACAGATCCCAAAAACTACAGACCAATAACGTGTCTACCAACAGTTTATAAATTACTCACGTCCATTCTGAGCGTAAAGATAACATCTCATTTATCCAAAAACACCATTATGGCTTACCCTCAGAATGGATGTCAAAGTGGGGCCCGTGGCACTAAAGAGCTCCTTATACTTGACACGATCATTAACCAACAAGTTCGCCGTAACCGAAAGGATTTGGCGACATGTTGGATAGATTATAAAAAGGCCTTTGACTATGTGCCGCATACGTGGCTCTTGAGGGTGGTGGAGTTGTATAAGATTGATACAACTCTATGCACTTTCTTGAAGGCATGTATGCGGCAATGGAGAACCGTCCTTTGCTATCCAGGATGTCGGCGGTCTCAGAGTGACGGCGAATATGCAAAGATCAGGCGGGGTATATTCCAGGGTGACAGTTTGAGTCCCTTGTGGTTCTGCTTAGCTTTGAATCCTCTTAGCACTTTGCTGGAGGGTTCAGGTCTAGGCTATTGTTTACGGAGAGGAGGTCGGGTAATATCCCATCTCCTTTACATGGACGATTTGAAACTTTTTGTCTGCAGCAAATCCCAATTGATAAGATTACTAAAGGTAACTGAAAACTTTAGTAAATGTATCAGTATGGAATTTGGTGTGGATAAATGTGCAGTCATGCATGTAAAAAGAGGCAGGATTGTTGAATCTGACGGGATGGAACTCTCAGGTTCTACACGCCTTAGATGTCTTTCCGCCAACGAAACTTACAAGTATCTAGGTATGTCACAGTCGTTAGAGTTAAATGAATTGTCTATGAAGCAATCGTTACAGGAGCGCTTCTTTGGCCGCCTGAAAAAAGTATTTAAAAGTCTTTTGTCAAGTGGTAACAAGGTGCGGGCCTATAATGATTGGGTCATACCAGTTCTAACCTACTCCTTTGGCATACTTAGATGGACTCAAACTGAACTAGATGCCCTAGATAGAAGAGTTCGTACACTGCTTACCGCGTACCGGATGCACCATCCGCGTACATCGGTCATGAGATTGTATATCCCGCGGAAATGTGGGGGTCGTGGTTTTTTAAATGCCAAGATCCTCCATAACCGCGAGGTATGCAACCTTAGAAATTACTTCCTCTCCGTTGACCTGGATGTGTATCGGGATGCGGTGGCAGTTGACAACGGACTCACTCCGCTTGCTCTAGCAAAAGAGAACTGGCGCAAACCAGCAGTACTTAGTATTACAGATCGCAAGGAGATATGGAAGAGCAAGGAGTTGCATGGACGTTTTTATCGGGCCTTAAATGGGCCCGATGTAGATTTACTAGCATCAGTATCCTGGCTACAGTTCGGTGAAGGTTTTGTCTGTGCAATTACGGACGAAGTTGTCATGACGAACAACTACCGGAAACATATCCTGAAAGACGGCACGATTGACATTTGTCGGGCATGTCATCGTCCGGGAGAAAGCCTCAGGCATATAATTTCCGGTTGTTCTCGTCTTGCCAATGTAGAGTCGCCAATGCCGAGTACTTGCATAGACATAACCAAGTGGCCAGGATAGACCATCAGCAACTTGCTCTTAAATATAACCTTGTGACCGTCGAGTTACCATACTACAAGTATGTGCCCGACCCAGTTCTCGAAAATGGTCGTGCAACATGGTACTGGGATCGATCTATCATCACTGACAGGACTATTGTTGCCAATAAGCCTGATATAGTGGTTATAGACCGATTAGAGCGCCGAGCAATGACTATTGACATCACCATTCCCCCTGACGACAATCTCTTAAAAACAGAAAAAGATAAACAAATAAAATATTTGGACTTATCCCACGAGATTGTCGACATGTGGGATGTGGATTCAGCAATCATTGTACCGACAGTCATTTCGGCCCATGGGTTAATTGCTAAGAGCCTCGACCAACACCTTCAGAGGCTCACGTTAGGCAGCTGGATTAAAAGCGTAATGCAGAAAGCAGTCCTTCTCGACACGGCACGCATAGTGAGGAGGTTTCTGTCTCTGGAACCCTAACTACCGGTAGCTTGGTCCCTGTACCCGATACCGGTGGGACACTATTTTTTATATTTTTAAATATATTTGTAATTTTTTTAAATTGTAAATGTATTTAAAAATGTAACTTATATGTATATTAAATAAATAAAGAGAGTAATAATAATAATAACTTTACACATCTCACACACGGCCGTCTCATCCCAAACTAGGCAGAGCCTGTACTATGGTAACCAGACTGCTGATAAACATACTTATATATTTCTAAATACTGTAGTGATGACCTCTCGCCACCGCTTGCATACTCCTTCGTTTGGAATAATAACTCTTTGAAATGCGAGAGGCCTGGACTGGTGGCCCCAAACTCGAATTTAGAACATGTTCGAAATATTTTATGAAGAATAAATGTAGAACAGAAGACAGTTGTTTTAGAAGAAGTACTCCACGCGTTACAATACATACATATTATAGATAAATTACACCCAGACACAGAACAAATTATCGTGCTCATCACACAATTATTTGTCCTGGGTGGCAATCGAACCCACTACCTCTGGCTTAGCAGTCAGGGTCACTAACCACTAGACCAACAGGCCTAATAGTCCATACTTTTAATATAAAATTACTTGCCGTCTATCTGTTGTACTCGTGCGGTTTTTTATTTATTTTTTAGATTTATTTAGTTTCACGGACACTAAACACTCGCTGCCGTTGATACTATCAAACACTGACTCGCTGCAACATTTGCCCACGGGTTCTCCTATCTTCTTGTTAGCACTCTTTATGAAATACCGGGTTGTCATAACAATAACTATTACGACGACAAAAGCAACGGCAACACTTAGGTGGATGGATATGTCCATAACACCCTGTACTGATGGGTTATGTTGTTCTAACGTATTTGATTTTTCTATTTGGGTCATTATTTCTCTTCTAGAATTTTTGTATTATTTATTGTTTTTTTTTTTGGTGTTTTCATGTCATATCTATTCTTATATTCTATTTGATGTATTTAGCACTTTTATACTTTTTAATATAGAAGTAAAATCCCCAATTATCGACACTTTAACGTACGCACACAAGCTTTTATTTAAAATATTTGGTTCCGTTATGACATTCTATTAATTACACATTATATTAATGCTATTATACAAGACATTATATTAATGCTATTTTTTGCCTAATAATCGACTGCAAAATTCGATTTATCGACACCCGATAATCGACATAGTCTATTAATCGTCATCTAATATTCAACATCTTCCTTACAAACCTTGAAATTTCCTAGCCGTGGAATATTCAAGTATTATAAGATTTAGAAATAAACAATAAGTCTTAATCAGTATTTCATCATTTTAATTCATTTATCACATAAACAAACTGAAGCATGTACATAATTCATCGTATTAGTGTAACTTTTTCTTAAATATAATGGCACATTTTAGTGGCATATCTCTGGATTCCGAGCTCTCAGATTTTTCATAATTTTCATGAAGTTTTTTGTTGCCTGCTCATCTTCTGTTATTTTTTCTTTTTCCATATCGTAGCTATCTTCACTTTCTGCAAAATTTAATTCAGTGTCTGTATAGGCCGAAGATGTTTCATTTGATTTGGGTTTATTAGTTATCAGTTTTTTTCTGCTTTTTATTTTCGATCTCTCTCAATTTTAACTGTCTTCTTTCTTCTCTTTCATTGGCTTTCATTTCCTGTTGTTTTTCTTTTTCTTTTTTTGCTTTGTCTTTCCTTTCATGATTATCCCTCATCCCACCCTCATGTTAAATTTTGCGCCGTTCTCTCAGACAGTGTAGGATATCTATTTAGAAAAAGATTGTTCTATTTTCTACCTGGCCCATTCTTTTGTGGCCTAATTAAAAGGACTTGTCTTTTTTGTCAATGATGATGCGTTGCACGCTATCAAGTAACTCGTCTCTAGTAATAGGAATGTATTTTTCAGCCATTCGAAGTATCCATTTTTGTAAAAAGAAAGAGCCTCGTCTTCGGTAGACAACTATGTATTAAGACCCACAGAACATTCGACTGGAATCTTACTGGAAATTTTATCATATAAGGTGATTTTGGGTACACCAAACTTTTTTGCTGCCGTCGCAATTTATGTTATCTTTTCTGACTGCTGCTATCGCCTGTGCCATTTGAAAAGGCGTGTTATTTTTTTTAGGTGCTAGTCCTTAACAAAACATATACATGTCGATTACTGGAACATGGAGAATATCCAAGGATCGACAGGGCTGTCGATTATTGGAAACAGTTTGAAGATTTAAATGCAAGTAGTTTATTTTTCAAGTGCTGATAAAACTTAGCTAATTGATAAATTAAGTTGTACATGTATATAAAAAAATACGTTTCGACATTTGTCGAACATTGGAACATGCGAAAAAAAAATCCAATGAACGACAAGCGTGTTTTCACATTTTAGCATAACTCTACCATTGCAAAGAAATTACTAAAAAGTGATCAGTTTGTAAAGGAGTCAGATCTCGTTGTAATTAAAAGGGGATTGTTTAGAACTAAACTCAGTTATCGGTTATCTATTTATATTTTATTGTAAAGTTTGTCTCACTTACATTGAAATAATATCTTGCAAGATGTTGCTATAGGATACCGTTCAAATTAAAAATTAACCAATAGTAAGTAAGTAGGAATTATGTGTGAAATTGTGATCTGCCGGCGCATACTTCTCGCTCCAACTCATGCGCGCGTCCTTATCGCACGCCATATAAAAACGCGTGGCACGGACGCCCTCGCTTAGTGCACAAGAGGTCTCGACGCTGGTATGTTGCTGAACGGAAATGGGCCATAATTCATGTAGTCCTACAAGTTTGTGTCCTTACTTAATAAATAATGTGCACTCCCGGTTAAGCCAACCAAATAAAAGTTATGGGCAATATATCTTACTCACCTCTGTAACGATTTCTCTAATAAAACTGGGTTCCCAATTGAGAGTTCTGTCGGTCGAAACGTACAACTACACCATTTTCTTCAAAATCGCCGAATGTAGGAAAAGTTAATCTTAGCCTATAGTTTATACTTCAAATGCTTTCCGAAATATAAATCTCTTCTTATTATTTTTAGTTAACTATTTTAATGTCGGACACAATGGTGCTCTGTCGAAAATTGGGTGTTTAACATATATATTTTTTTTTTTTCACTTTTTATTTGTTTTTACAAAGTTTTATATCACTGTCCAGGACTGGCTCAGGGCCGCCATGAAGTACGTGGTGAATATCTCTAATGTTCTTGTCCGAAAGACAAAGTTAACTTTGGAGTTGTATAAATACTCTCTCATACATACATACACACATACATCGTTGTACGACAAAGTCAACTTTCTACCTGCAACATATAAGTTTGTAATTAAAAAAATAAAAACTTATTTTGAGTCGGCGCCAAACAACAAACTGATTAATTATCAAAATTTTATTTAGCGCCGACTCATAATAAGTTTATATAAAATTAGACAGTTTATGTAAATAAGCTCAATACTTAAGACTTAAGGTTTATTGATTTTTTTGCTTTTTAGTTCTTTTTGTCGGTTTAATTTTTTGTTAAAAAGATTTTATTGTATGTTTTTTTCATCATCATGATGATGATGATGAAAAATGATGATGATTTCTAAACGCAATACCTGATAAAGTAATGAAAAGTAAACAGAAACACTATTCATTCCTACAATTTTCGAGGGTTTCTCTCAATTTTTTCAGGATCCCATCATCAGAACCTGACTTCCTTGACATGGGACCACCCTTGAGGTATACCCTATCTAACAAAAAAAGAATAATCAAAATCGGTTCATAAATAACGGAGTGAGGGCTGAAAAAGTAAACAGAAACACTTTTCGTTCCTACAATTTTCGAGAGTTTCTCTTAATTTTTTCAGGATCCCATCGTCAGATCCTGACTTCCTTGACATGGGACCACCCTTGAGGTATACTACTTGAGGTATCTAACAAAAAAAGAATAATCAAAATCGGTTCATAAATAACGGAGTGAGGGCTGAACAGACATAAAAAAAAAAAAAAAAAATTTATACGGCCGAATTGAGAACCTCCTTTTTTTTTCGTCGGTTTACAAGTTTTGTTTGTGATATAACAACAAATTCATGACGGATTTTTTCCTTTACTTGTGCTGCCAGACCTTGCTTCTTACCACATTTCATGATTCTAGGTTTTGATGTACCTACCTGCGAAATGTTCAAATTTGGTCAAATCTAAGGCATGAATGGCCGTATCTTTGATTGCGTTGACTTAGAAGCTTGATTGTTTTACAGCTTCAAGGGACCACAAACAAGTATTTTGTATTCATTTCAACTTGATGCTCCCACAGGTTCTTGAGAAAAAGGGTCTTGGTAGACAGACAGACGGACAACAAAGTCCTATAAGGGTTCCTCTTTTTCCTTTTGAGGAACGGAACCCTAAAAGGGACAGTATACGTATTTTAAACCCCAACAATAATGAGGCCAGCAAGAGTTGCACCTTGGGCTCCAGTACAGACCACACCCTATTACAACCGAGCGGACAACATATTAGCATGGGGACGTGACCCAACAAATTGTACCTTTATGGTGAGATGAGCTTATAAGTTCAGTTATGTAAATATAGAATAAAGCGTTTGCGTCCCGCTGTTGAACATATGTGATTTATTTATTTGTTCAAAGTGTTGCTTGTCGCAACAATGTAACCCTCCGAATGCGCAGGAACCCCGCGACGGACGCTAGTAGTGTTGTACCCCACTCACAATAATATAATTCATCTAACATCGTATTATGTCGATATTTAGAGTCGAATGGTGACTGTTACGCGCTCGTATCCTACAACATTTGATAATAAATTAAAAACACAAATTCTTCTTTTAGCCTACGGTTTGACCAAAATCCGAATGTCATTAATTTGTTCTTATATCTGCCTGTGTGTCTGTCAAGAACCTTTCCTCAGGAACTCGTGAAGGCATCAAGTTGAAATTAACATCAAATAATTATGTCAGCGGTCCCTTGAAGCTATACAAAAATTAAGCTTCGATCGAAGTCAACGCAATCAAAAGATATGACCATTAAGCCTCAGATTTTAACAAATTTTAACATTTCGCAGGTAAATCAAAACCTATGCGGTATTTCGTATTGACCTAGAATCATGAAATTTGTTAAGAAGCAAGGTCTGACAGCAGAAGTAAAGGAAAAATCCGACAGTCGTTAATTTGTTGTTATATCACATAAAAAAGTAGTTTTTGTAATTACAAACTTGTATTTTGCGGTTGGAAAGTTATCTTTGTCGTTGAATCGATGTTTGTGAGACTATTTTTAGAACTACAAAGTTAACTTTGTCTTTCGGAAAAGACGGCAACTTTTTCGAGAATTGATTCCCGAGATGGACGTAATATCTACCACCTGCTTTTATGAGAAACGGAGGTAAAAATACCTGGAAATTCAAACGGTCATAACTTGTAAACGGTTAGTTTTCTTTTTTTCAAAAATTCTTTTAATAACTGCATGCTAGAGTCATGAATGATTCATATCTGGGGGCACGGTAGTGCCCCAGCCAAGTCGAGCAAAAAAGCGGCACGGCCGTACCATACTTTTCTCGAAGCAGTTCAGGCCATTTTCGACCCCCTATAACTTTGTTGTGGATAAAACTAGAAGCCTGAATTTTCAGTAACCAAGCAGGCATTGTATAAACACGGTATATTTCAAATTTCATTCAATTTGAACCAGTAGCCTAACTAACGAATAACGTAATGAGTTACCCTAACAACATCTTATAGTGACCATATCAATATTAAAAATCTTTTATGTTTTAAATAAAATAGACTGACTTGGCAATCGCACTAAACAATCTTATTTAATATAATAGGTATGTATTACTTGTGAGATACATTGTGTTTTCATACGATGGCCAAGTCAATCTATTTTATTTAAAACATAAAAGATTTTTAATATTGATATGGTCACATAAAGATGTTGTTAGGTTAGCTAATTATGTAATAACTTAAGACAAAAGGTCCCTTAAGTAGGGACTAAATAAATTAACCGACTTGGTATTACATGGATCTTACAACTTTTTACGGTAGAAGAACTGAGTGGCGAGACTTGGTTGTTTTTACAAGTTTTGTTTTGATGGCATCAGTTATTGAAATAAATGCGTAAAATTTTCAAATACAGCCTGTATTTAAATTTCAGGTCGTTGTCGACATGTCAAATAAATTTAAAGACGTCTCTTCTAATTAGTGTCTGTCGATCGTCAAGTTATTTATATGGTCTCAATACAATACAGCACAACTAGTCAAATTCAATATAAATCAAATATCATCAAATTGACAACAGTTATTCAAAATCGTCAAATTAATAAATAATTATCCCACCAAAAACATTTTCATGTAAAATGTTGCCAAGGCGAGACCATATTGCTCGCATTGCAAAAAAATTATCAGATTTTGTGTAGAGCCAAGCTTCCAACTCTACAAGCCTTAACTTCACAATCTCTACACATTAGTCAAAATATGTGGTCTGGCAGTTTCGCTACCGTCACAGGGGTGTAAGGTGAAAAATTTATTCATTGTTCATTACTAAATTTCTAAGAATTTAATGGCGTCTCTTACCATAGATTAAAAGGTACCAAATGACGCGGTATTTCATAGAGAAGAGATTAGTATAACATTGATAAAAGAGGCGCAATGGATATGTTGACTAAAAATCGATTAAAGCGTGCGAGTCGCTTCGCGCCAAAAATTTTTCGGGCCTCATTCTTGTGGGCGTATAAATACGCCCGGACGCTTGACGGTTTGACAAATCGGGCGTATAAGTACGCCTGAACGTTCGAGCGGCTAGTAATTCCAAGATTAAAGCCAAGGTATCTGTAAACACCGATACAAACAATACCCAGCCTAAGTCTTGTCCCAACTGTCACAGCGGTCATGATTTGAGTTCGTGCCCACAGTTTTTAGGTTTAACTAGTAAACAACGTTTAGAATTGTTACATAGATATAAGGTTTGTCACAATTGTTTTCGTACAGGGCACTATGCAAACCATTGTAGGAAACCCGGTTGCAAGATATGCAAACGTAGGCACAACACGCTGGTTCATGTGGCAAATACTAAAACGCATAATTATGGAACCAATAATTCCAGTACTGCAGGTGTGCGTATCTCTGACAAGGCTAACAACGATAAACAATCTAATGCAGGGTCAATGTCTACCGTCGCCACCACTGCCCCTACTACCAGAAATGTGACATTGTCTTCATGTGTATTGCAAAAAGATGCTACTGAGCGGGAAGTGATTCTATCAACAGTTTTACTTAGGGTTTATGATAATAATAACTGTATACACATAGCCCGCGCAGTGCTCGATAGTGGCAGCACTTCATGCCTTATGACAGAACAGATGTTTTCTAGGTTGAACTTACCTTATAAACAGGTAAATAAGTCTTTACTTGGCATTAATAATTCGATGTCACGTATCGGAAAGATGTGTCAGATATTAGCCAAATCGTTAAATGATGAATTTTCAACTTACTTGAACTGTTTTGTCCTGCCAAGCATTACGGAAAAGGTTCCCAACTGTCATATTGATTTGTCACACTTAATTATACCGACAAATATTGTACTTGCTGACCCTAATTTCCACATTTCATCGGATGTGGATTTAATAATTGGGGCTGATGTCTTTTGGGATATTTGCGGAAGACAAAAAATTTAATTAGGCAATAACCAACCTATCCTGTGTGAAACAAGATTCGGTTGGATTGTGTCAGGCCCTCTAGGGATTAAAGGTCACTCGTCAGGGTTATCTTCATCCATCAAGTGCAATTACGTACATGTTCAGACAATTTGGTAAATGAGGACATACAGACACAATTCATGCGGTTTTGGGCTCTAGAAGAAGTGCCCCTTAAGTCATCATATTATTCAGATGAAGAGAAAATGTGTGAGGACCATTTTCATAAGACCACAACACGCCTTACCGATGGCAGCTTCTTCGTAAGACTACCTCTAAAGCAGAGTCCTTCTTTATTGGGTGATTCCTTTTATAGAGCTAAAAGGTGTCTCCTTTCGCTTGAACGTAGAACTAAAGGTCAGACCTTGTTTATGCAAAGTTATCATGATTTCATGAAGGAATATCTCCTTTTAGGCCATATGTCTAAAGCCATGTCACCTTTAAATAAACACTCTTACTTCATTCCGCACCACGGAATTATGCGGGAAAACAGTTTAACAACCAAATTAAGGGTCGTTTTCAATGCAAGTAGCCCTACAACTTCTGGTATTTCACTTAACCAGATTCAAATGGTTGGTCCTGTTGTGCAAGATGATTTGCTATCCATTCTCCTCAGGTTTCGTCAACACCGATATGTCATCGTGGGAGATATTGAGAAAATGTATCGCACTATAGTTCTCCACCTTGATGACCGATATTTACAGCAGATCCTTTGGCGTGATCTGAATTCAGGTACCTCAGAGTCACCTCCAGTTCCTAACACCACTAGCGGTATAACCACCATTGCATCAACTCGTGCAACATCATCAAGTGATGGGATAAAAGTGTATGAACTGAATACAGTGACTTATGGGATGGCAAGCGCTCCTTATCTCGCCACACGGTGTTTGAAACAGATTGGCGTAGAGAGTGGGGATGCAGTCATATCAAATGTAATTTTGTACGATTTTTACGTAGATGACCTAATTACTAGCGGAAATTCACCCCAAGAAGTACTTAAAATACGAGAAGGCGTTACTGCCGCTCTAGCGGCTGCTCGGATGAAGCTCCATAAATGGAAATCCAATGACCCAGCCCTTCTTTCTGAGCCCTCTTCGCTTGCCGTTATGAATCTAAACATTGGTGAGGAAGAACCTAACAAAACATTGGGCTTGGATTGGATAACTAATACAGATAAGTTGTGTTTTTGTGTTGATCCCTGCACTACTTCTTTATCATATCATACTAAACGCAGTATGCTATCTATCATTGGTAAAATATTTGATCCGTTGGGACTATTACTAGCTCCCTTTGTGATTAAGTTAAAAATTATTATGCAGAAACTCTGGTTATCAAAATTGTCGTGGGATGAGAAACTGCCACCTGAAATTATGCAATTATGGACTAAAGGCTATGAAAGCTTCAAAAAACTAAACCTTATTCGTATTACTCGTCATGTTATTTGTAATTCCCCGAAGGAAATTGAATTACACATTACAATTACATTTTCACAGACGCTTCACAAGATGCCTATGGCGCATGCTGTTATGTTCGCAGTGTCAGTGACGAGAATGAGATTGTGGTTCGTCTCTTGTTAGCCAAAAGCCGAGTGGCTCCCATTAAACCTAGTACAATTCCTCGGCTAGAATTATGTGGAGCACTTACCGGTGCTTATTTGTATGAAAAGGTTTTGTCCTCTTTGCGTATTGATATTAGCCATACTACGATTTGGACCGACTCCACAATCGTGTTGGGATGGCTGAAATTGATGCCGAACAAGCTACAGCTCTTCGTTCGCAATCGTGTAGCAATTATTCACGAAAAGACTGAAAAATGCATTTGGAGACATGTCCCAACCAATAAAAACCCAGCCGATCTCATTTCAAGAGGTGTCGATGCCCCTGACCTTCTTTCTTTAAATGCGTGGTGGTCCGGTCCAGAATTTTTTAATGATACACGTAATATGTGGCCGCCAGATCATCGTGCTTGCGATGAACTGCCAGAGACACGGTACATTGACATTACACTTCATACAAGTATTCAGTCCACTGCAAGTAGATTGGTCGAATTCGAAAGATTTTCGAATTTTAACCGGCTGATTAGGTCCATAGCATATGTGTTACGGTTTATTTACATCTGTAAGCATAAAATTAAACGTGACAGTTACCTTACGATAGAGGAATTAAAAAATTATTCTTAGATTATCACAGTCAGAGTCTTTCCCTGAATATGACATCTTAAAGCAAAATAAACAATTACCAATCAAAAGTTCATTATTAAAATTAAATACATTTCTAGATACCGATGGCTTGCTTCGAGTTGGTGGTCGCTTGGAAAATTCTAACTGCTCTTATAATAAAAAACACCCAATTCTTATACAGTCCACACATCGAGTTACAATTTTATTGTTTCAAGCAGAACATAAGAGGTTAATGCACGCTGGATCACAGCTTTTACCAGCTCATATTAGAGAGACTTACTGGCCGATCGGTGGATGAGCTTTATCTAAATCTTGTTTTACCAGCTCACATTAGAGAGACTTACTGGCCGATCGGTGGATGAGCTTTATCTAAATCTTGTTTTACCAGCTCACATTAGAGAGACTTACTGGCCGATCGGTGGATGAGCTTTATCTAAATCTTGTTTTACCAGCTCACATTAGAGAGACTTACTGGCCGATCGGTGGATGAGCTTTATCTAAATCTTGTTTTACCAGCTCACATTAGAGAGACTTACTGGCCGATCGGTGGATGAGCTTTATCTAAATCTTGTTTTACCAGCTCACATTAGAGAGACTTACTGGCCGATCGGTGGATGAGCTTTATCTAAATCTTGTTTTACCAGCTCACATTAGAGAGACTTACTGGCCGATCGGTGGATGAGCTTTATCTAAATCTTGTTTTACCAGCTCACATTAGAGAGACTTACTGGCCGATCGGTGGATGAGCTTTATCTAAATCTTGTTTTACCAGCTCACATTAGAGAGACTTACTGGCCGATCGGTGGATGAGCTTTATCTAAATCTTGTTTTACCAGCTCACATTAGAGAGACTTACTGGCCGATCGGTGGATGAGCTTTATCTAAATCTTGTTTTACCAGCTCACATTAGAGAGACTTACTGGCCGATCGGTGGATGAGCTTTATCTAAATCTTGTTTTACCAGCTCACATTAGAGAGACTTACTGGCCGATCGGTGGATGAGCTTTATCTAAATCTTGTTTTACCAGCTCACATTAGAGAGACTTACTGGCCGATCGGTGGATGAGCTTTATCTAAATCTTGTTTTACCAGCTCACATTAGAGAGACTTACTGGCCGATCGGTGGATGAGCTTTATCTAAATCTTGTTTTACCAGCTCACATTAGAGAGACTTACTGGCCGATCGGTGGATGAGCTTTATCTAAATCTTGTTTTACCAGCTCACATTAGAGAGACTTACTGGCCGATCGGTGGATGAGCTTTATCTAAATCTTGTTTTACCAGCTCACATTAGAGAGACTTACTGGCCGATCGGTGGATGAGCTTTATCTAAATCTTGTTTTACCAGCTCACATTAGAGAGACTTACTGGCCGATCGGTGGATGAGCTTTATCTAAATCTTGTTTTACCAGCTCACATTAGAGAGACTTACTGGCCGATCGGTGGATGAGCTTTATCTAAATCTTGTTTTACCAGCTCACATTAGAGAGACTTACTGGCCGATCGGTGGATGAGCTTTATCTAAATCTTGTTTTACCAGCTCACATTAGAGAGACTTACTGGCCGATCGGTGGATGAGCTTTATCTAAATCTTGTTTTACCAGCTCACATTAGAGAGACTTACTGGCCGATCGGTGGATGAGCTTTATCTAAATCTTGTTTTACCAGCTCACATTAGAGAGACTTACTGGCCGATCGGTGGATGAGCTTTATCTAAATCTTGTTTTACCAGCTCACATTAGAGAGACTTACTGGCCGATCGGTGGATGAGCTTTATCTAAATCTTGTTTTACCAGCTCACATTAGAGAGACTTACTGGCCGATCGGTGGATGAGCTTTATCTAAATCTTGTTTTACCAGCTCACATTAGAGAGACTTACTGGCCGATCGGTGGATGAGCTTTATCTAAATCTTGTTTTACCAGCTCACATTAGAGAGACTTACTGGCCGATCGGTGGATGAGCTTTATCTAAATCTTGTTTTACCAGCTCACATTAGAGAGACTTACTGGCCGATCGGTGGATGAGCTTTATCTAAATCTTGTTTTACCAGCTCACATTAGAGAGACTTACTGGCCGATCGGTGGATGAGCTTTATCTAAATCTTGTTTTACCAGCTCACATTAGAGAGACTTACTGGCCGATCGGTGGATGAGCTTTATCTAAATCTTGTTTTACCAGCTCACATTAGAGAGACTTACTGGCCGATCGGTGGATGAGCTTTATATAATCTTGTTTTACCAGCTCACATTAGAGAGACTTACTGGCCGATCGGTGGATGAGCTTTATCTAAATCTTGTTTTCATAAGTGCGTTCGCTGCGCTCGTATGATCATTTAAAAATAAAATGTTAAAATCATTTCCCCTCTTATGGGCAACCTTCCCCACGAACGTGTTTCATCGGGCTTCCCTTTTGAAAGCGTTGGAGTGGACTATGCTGGTCCCATTATGTCGGCTAGTCGTCAGGGTCGAGGTTGCAGGCTGATGAAAGTAAACATCGTTATTTTTGTTTGCTTTACGACAAAGGCTGTACATGTTGAGTTAGTGGGTGACTTGACCAGCAACAACTTCTTGGCTGCTTTAAATCGTTTTTCCGCGCATAGGGGTAAACCGAAAAACATATTTTCAGATAACGGAACATCGTTCGTAGGTGCATGCAACGAAATTTCTCGTTTTTTAAAAAATAACCGCAGCTCGTTATCTGAGACCACGGCAACTAAAGGAATTTCATTTCATTTTACTCCCGCTTATGCACCACATTTCTCAGGCCTATGGGAAGCAGGGGTAAAATCTATAAAATATCACTTGAGACCAGTGTTGGGAGATAGCCATGTAACATATGAAGAACTCAACACTGTCCTGGTTCAGATCGAGGGTGTGCTTAATTCACGCCCGTTAACCCCGCTATCGTCCGATCCCGAAGATTTACAACCGCTCACTCCTGCTCATTTCCTCATCGGGCGTCCAGTAACTTCTTTGCCGACAGATGATAGAGTTGATTACTCCAAATCGCAGTTGCCACGGTTTCATCGCATAGAAAAACTCCGTCGTGACTTCTGGGTGCGTTGGAGTAAGGAATTTCTTTCTGAATTACAACAAAGAAGTAAATGGCGTGTAAACAACGAATTTCTCAAACTTGGAGCGTTTTGTTATAAGTGGGTAGTTGGCAAGTGTAGTACAAAATTTTTAGCTCCAATTTTAAATTTTAATATTTAAATAATTACTTCACTATTTTACATATTAATGCTCTGTAATATAATTGTGTAACAATTACCTGCCAGTCTAGTGTTATATCTCCGATTAGACTCTATAACACAACAATAACAGCATATCATGGAGGCACAGTTGTTTAAAATGTCACTTGAAGAGATGAACTCCTTATTTCATGCCAGAATGTCTTCATTTGAAGAACAATTACAGTTGGCTTCAGGCTCTTCAGCCACCACTTCAAGTTTAACTGCTGACTTTGTAGCTTTCAAGAAATTTGTCACAGAAGCAATGAGCACACTGCAGCGTCAAATTGAAGTCATTGCAGGCCAAGTGGACTCACTAGAGATGCGCAGCCGAAGGAAAATGCTTCTTATTCATGGCATACCCGAGGACAGCAAGGAGGTGACTGCTGAAGTGATGACAGAGCTTGTGAGGAGCAAACTCAACATCTCTAATTTTACAAGTTTGAAGATAAGGCGGTGTCACCGGATGGGTCGATCCACAGGCGGTAAGACTTCTAGGCCCATTATCATTAAATTTGTTAATGCTGCTGAGAGAGATGAGATTTGGTCTGCCAAGACTAAGCTCAAGGGCTCTGGTATTACTATATCTGAGTTCTTGACAAAGCAGCGCCACACTACATTCATGGCGGCTAGAGAGAAGTTTGGTGTGGCACGGTGCTGGAATAGAGAAGGCTTCATTTATGTCCTCGGACCTAACGACGAAAGGCATCGCATTAGCACGATGAATGAGCTCAACAAAATCCCACTGTCGAACACCGCTAAACCTTCAACCAGCGCCAAAGCAAGTAAGCCTAAACGCACTCTCAAGAAATGACACTATTACGTCCGCTCACTGTGTCTACTACATGTAATATACTTTCAGACATAGTCGTATATCTTCTAAAATGTTCCTTCATCAACTTTGCAGGACTTTGCTACCTTACCCTCACTACTTTTATTTAGTATAAACAAAAACTTATTATTGGTGCCAATTCTGTTGTTCACCACACTAAACTAAAATTTCACTAAAAATCTTTTATTTTAGTCAAGAGATATCGAACATGGTATTCTGTTGTTTCGTTGAATTAAATTTAGTTCTTATTAGGACAGCACTATATTTGAATCTGAAATAACTAAAAGTTAAGTACGAGAGTGTTGCTGCTACTTAAAAGTAAAGAATGAGTGACAAAGAGTGAAAGAATAAAATCTTCTGAAACAACATTTTTAGGTTTTTGAATGCATGTTAATGTTTGTTTACGAACATTATAATTATGTACCGAACAAAGTATCATATTACCAGCTCATAGCTTAGTAAATACTGTTCTACTGAGTTCACATAGCTGGCAACCCACTGTATATCCTTTTTTGTTATCTACCTAATTAACAGCTAATCATGAATCTGTGCAAGTCAAGCTGACATATATCCCAAATAAATATAATTAACTTATTTTTTAAAACAAGTCTAAAGATAAAAATAAATAAATCAATCACGATGAAGGAGAATAATAGAAAAAATTGTGAAACGCATCAACAATAACCTAGAAATGGCGAGAAGTAAGAAATTTTTCATTGTTTTATTTACCAAGTAATTTTATTTGTTAAATTGTTTTATTATTCTACTCTTTTACGTCTTTACTGTATTTACATAACATAACATAACATTAAGACAATTTCGTTACAATATTGTTTTGTACTCCCTTTAGATATATAGATAGAACATTCTTTATTGTTCACCACAGTTAGACAGAAATTAACACAGTTTAGTAGCAACATACTAAGCGGCAAGTACAATGGGCGGTCTTATCGCTAAAAGTGATGTCTTCCAGACAACCTTTGTATGGAAACAACAGAGGAAGATAATCTTTAAATTTTTTAATGACATTTTTCACCATGTCAATTTAATTTTTTTCAGGTAAATAGTCAAATCAAAACGTAAAGGAATTTCAAGCATGGTTATCGAACTAGTTCTACAAACTAAGCTGTAATGTAATAACTTCTGTAACCACTGTACAGCAATGGCAGCATGTAAGTGTTGTTTGTTGAAAGCATAAGTAATTTTAAATAATTTGAGTATAATAATTTGATTATACTGTCTTGGAAATGTCGTGAAGAGGCGTTTGAGGATATACCGTACGTTCAAGAATAAGTAAATATAAAAAATCAATTAAAATCAGAATTTATACAAAATACATGATATGGTTTGAGTATGTGAAAGGTCTCATAAGTATTTATGAGATTGATTAACAAACAGATACACAGGCTACCTGATGATAAACAGTTACCGTCACTAAGCTTGCATAATTCCATAGAAAAAGGAAAAATGGACCGAGGAATCTTGAATTTTTTTTTAATGTATCATACTGCTATTTAAAGCCAATTATGAGAGTGGTAGTGCCTAGATTGACTCTAGTACCTCCTCATATCATAATATGCTTATACTAATACCTTGTGATTTATTTTTGTCTAGATTTGGAGTTTATGGAGGGCAAAAGTGAAGACAAAGGGGCGTAACATCTGTGATTCAATAAGGCCAAAGAAGAAGGACCAACTGGATCTGAGCTTACAGATATAGAGTGAAAGATACTAGATATCATAGGGACTGCCTCCATTCCAGGATTTCTTGTCGAGTTGATTATATCATGTTAAAAATTTTAGTTATTATTTGTTAATGTTAATTGTGGATTATATTAGTAATAAAAAACAAAACTTTAATTAAAATAACATTTACTAGTAGTTTAATTTAAATGTGTTTGAATTACTTTTTTATGAATATGCCATGTCCGTATCAAGAAACCTGGGTCCTCTTTGCAAAATATTAGAATCATGATTCTCCTCATCCACATCATTTTCATTGTCATCTGGAAATGTAGAAATACAATCATTATAATTTTGTTTTGAAAAAATTATCTAAATTAGAGTTTTATTCAATTGAAGTAATCAAAAACCATGTTAAAGAAAGGGGTGCAAATAAAACTAGAAAAACATTATATAGGAACCTACATAAGTAGATTATATGATTGCACCTCTATCTATTGACATATGAGTAGGTACACCACGTTTGTATTATGGGGAAAGTGCCATTGCATAAAAATTATTAAAAATCAAGCAAACCTTTAGATGTATAAGGGATGAAGCATTTATCGAGATTTCTGCTAGTTTTCCTGTGCCATTTCAAACGGATTGGAATTATTGTCTCGTACGTTTTTCTCTATTCTTTTATTCTCTCTTGATAATTTCATCAGGTCATGAATTGATGATTATTTAGTTTTAATGTAAACAGTAAGCACTCTTATTAAATAATGAATTTAAAATATGCATACCTTTCTGCCAAAGCGAACAAAGCCAAAATCACATATTCGATATTCATCATATAAAAAAATATACTATTAATTTACTTTTTGTCCAAAAATTCTAAGATCTTTATATTACTAAAGTTAGTAGGCATGTATTTATATGTCGTCTAATTTTAGTGTGACGTTCCCAACTTTAGACAATTTTAGACATATAAAACGTACAACAGAATAGGAAATGAGTAAATTTGGACCAAGTTGAGTAACTTAACCAATTTTAGTGCTGTCAAACTAAAATTAGTTTAATCCTACGTTATCAGAATACGAAACGTCATTTGGCAGGACGAAACTAAATTTAGTGATTTTTAGTCTAGTTTGGTGAGTTTTGTAACAACAGAATTGGCACCATTGTCACACTTTAGTTTTCACTCGTTACGTATCTGTCAAGACATTGTCAATGTGACACTATATTTTTCTCCTGCAATGGGTATTAGGTAATTAATCCACAACTGTTTGTTTTGTCCTGAAATAGTATTGTATAAAATTGAGTTTTGTTTTTTTGTCTTTTTGTAGTTATAGTAATTTTATTATATTTGTAATCACATCATTGACACAACTGGCAGATGAAAACAGAGAGGATTTTTATTAAGGTTTTATTATTATATATATTATTGATTTTATTATTGTAGCATACACTTATATATTTAGTTTTTATATTAAATCTTCATACATATTTAATGTTAGTCCCCGATTGCAATAGCGATACAGAGAGTTTTTACTCTGCTAGCTCCGATGATAGCAGCTTTATTAGTATTCCTTCGCTGTCTGAGAACCTCGAAGAGCAGTTTTCTGATGTTTCTGGAAATTTCAATGTTGTACATATCAATGCCCAAAGTATTCCGGCTCATTTCCCGGATATGCTGGCGAATTTTGATTATAAGAACCTACATGCGATCCTAATACCAGAGTCGTGGTTAAAACCATGCCTTCCTTCCGCCACATACTCTATTCCTGGATTTCAGCTTATCAGAAACGATCGCACGGTTGGCGGTGGTGGCGGTGTTGCCATATATCTTCGCTCAAATATTCCTTTTAAAATAATTGATATGTCAGCGCAGCCACCGCCTGCCAACGCCGGTGAGCATCTCTTTCTGGAAGTTGAGCTTCGCCACACAAATATCCTACTCGGTGTTTATTACTGCCCCTCCCTTCATATTAATTTCTTTTCCTCGTTCGAATGTCTCCTTGAAACACTAATCCCATCTTATTCTCACACTATTGTTATGGGTGATTTTAACACCTGCCTTCTGAAGCATGATTCTCGTTCTGCCGCATTTCACGCCCTTTCAGACTCCTGCAACCTATCTATTCTTCCTCTTAGCTCCACACATCACTTTCCCAAATCAGCTCCCTCGCTTTTGGACCTTATATTGGTTTCTTTCAGAGAGCGTGTCGCTAAGCATGGTCAGTGCTCTGCTGATGCGTTTTCTCATCACGATCTGGTCTATCTCTCTTATAAAATTCGCCCTCCTAAGGCCAAGCCCAAAACGCTATTCTTACGCAATTTTGGTGGCATAAACGTTGATGATCTGCGAAGAGACGCAAATAATATTGATTGGTCGCCACTTAACACCTCTCACTCAATCGATGAGCAAGTGCATTTTCTTACAGTCAAACTCATTGAGCTGTATGATAAGCATGCACCTAAGCGACCTGTGAAATTGAAACATGCTCCATCTCCGTGGCTTACAGAGGATATCCGGAAATTACTAGCTAAGAAAGCTACAGCCAAGCTTAAATTGAAAAGGAATCAGAACTCCGAGAACCGTGAAAAGTATATAACTATACGTAATCGTTGCAATAAGGTGTGTAGGGACGCACAACGCCAATACATCCATAACTCAATTCAAAACGGTGAACCAGCAAAAGTCTGGAAATTTCTTAGATCACTAGGGGTTGGCAAATCCAAACATGATGTAATTTCCAAAGATTTAAACATTGATTTACTTAATCAACATTTCTCAGCCGTGTCCAACTTTGATAGGACTATAAAGGCAAATACTTTAAATTATCTTTCATCCTTGCCAACTCCTAACTTTCCACAATTTGTATTTAATCAGTTATCGGCTTGTGATGTTAAGAAGAGTATACTATCGATTACTTCTAATGCTGTCGGAAGTGATTTTATCAGCCGTAAAATGATCATCCCTATCCTTGACGAAATCCTACCTACTATCACTTTTATAATAAACTACTCCCTCTCTAGCGGCACCTTTCCATCAACATGAAAAGAAGCCCAAATAATTCCTTTACCCAAAAAATCCAATCCTTCGTCCTTTTCTGACTATAGACCGATATCAATCCTACCGTTCCTATCCAAAGTTGTGGAGCGTCTTGTTCATACCCAGCTTCATTCTTTCCTGTGCAAACATGACCTCCTCAATCCATATCAATCTGGCTTTCGACCTGGCCATAGTACAGTAACAGCCTTAGTTAACATTACCGATGAAATCAGATTTCAAATGGAAAGTGGCAGTCTCACTGTGCTCGCGCTTTTGGATTTTTCCAATGCGTTCAACACAGTGGATTACGATGTTCTGTGCCAGTATACTTACCTCACTTAACATATCTCCAACGGTGATTGATTGACTTCGTAATTACCTGTGTGGCCGCCAACAACGTATTTGCATTGACAACACTCTATCTACTTGGTGTAATACATTTGCTGGTGTGCCCCAGGGTGGCGTTTTGTCTCCTTTACTTTTCGCAATTTTTATCAATTCTATCTCAAACCAATTACTTTCTTCCTACCACCTCTATGCCGATGATCTGCAGATATATACTCATACACCACTGATAAATTTACCTAAAGCTGTTGACATCATCAACAAAGATTTGGACCAGATTAGTTACTGGAGTAGGTCACATGGTCTTCAGGTAAACCCATCGAAGACCCAAATTATTATTGTCGGTAGTTCGCACAGATTGAGTGGTCACTACTTCCACCAGTTCTATTCGAAGGCACCGTGATACCTTTTAGTAAAGTAGTAAAAAACCTGGGTATACAGATAGACACTGACTTATCTTGGGCCCCACAGATGCAGGAAATAAGTCGCAGAATGTTTGCCTCTGCAGGATCCTTAAAACGTTTACGGAACTTTCTTCCAACCGCTACCAAAATTGCCCTTGCTAACTCCCTTCTACTTCCAATCCTCGGTTATGCAGATGCCAGCTATCCTGATCTCACCGAGAACCAACTAGACAAACTTGAGCGACTTCAAAATTTTTGCATAAGATTCATATTTGGTTTGCGTAAATACGATCATATCTCTGAATTTCGGAAACAACACAAGTGGTTACCTATACGCCTTCGCCGGAATACTCACATTCTTTCGCTTCTATACAATATACTGTTCAACCCTTCGGTACCTTCCTATCTCAAGCAACGATTCGAGTTCCTACATTGTACACATCCGCGATCTCTAAGGTCATCAGAAAATTTGTAACTAAAAATGCCTGCACACTCCACGGCATTTTATGATAAATCCTTTACAGTCACTGCAATCCGTTTATGGAATGCATTACCTGTAAAGATTAGACGAGCTCAAACCTTAACCTCTTTTAAGGCTCTTGTATTCTCTTCATAATAAGTAACTCCACTAAAATGTCTTACTAATTATTATAGTTCACTAGTATCACTATATATGTGTGTATCACTGTATATGGATATATATGTATGTGTTTATATGTACGTATGTGTAGAAGATACTTCACATATTCCTTTTCACCTAATTTCCTTTATTATTATTTGATTGTTACAGTTCTAAATATTTTTGGTACGCCACCAGCTACCGATTATCTTCCTCTGTTGTTTCCATACAAAGGTTGTCTGGAAGACATCGCTTTTAGCGATAAGACCGCCCATTGTACTTGCCGCTTAGTATGTTGCTACTAAACTGTGTTAATTTCTGTCTAACTGTGGTGTACAATAAAGAATGTTCTAGTTTTGATAAAGGAGGATAACCTCCCCCCTCTAAAATGGAGACTGGCTCGCATTATAAAATTGCACCCAGGTGCCGATAACATCCACAGAGTTGCGGACATCAAAACCACGAGCGGTGTCATCACAAGGGCGTTCAGCAAATTATGTCTCCTACCTCGAGATGACTAGTCTTCGTTGAACGTAACTTTCAACGCCAGGGGGCATGTTCGAGATCAGGAGCCTCCGTCAGGACAACCGCCTGAAACCTTAGCATAGCAACTTATAACGAGTCACTGTTATTGCATACGGATTTTACGAAGTATATCAAAGAAAGGAATTATTGTTTATATACCTGTCATTAATTTTTTTCATACCGATTGTTATCAGATCTGCTTATTATTTTCTCTAAACCTGGGATTCCTGGACAATATGAGATAGCCATCGCTTCCGTTTCCATCCTCTGTCTCTTTCGCACCCGCCTACTTCAGTTTTCCCTCTCTTTCTCTCACTCCCCACCAACATATATAGTCATGGATCGGGGCAATCGCTAGTTTATTTCTCATTGTACGTTGTTGTTTTCCCACCAGGCAGAATTTAAGTTATTAGGCTTCGATTAAGGTAAGTATGTTTAATATACGTTTTATTTTATTTTGCCATTAAACAACTGTACCGTTATTCGAAGCCTAATAATATATGAGAGACATGTTTGTTATCGCCTGGTGGTGGTGGGAGACGTCAATGTGATTAGTATTATAATGTGCACTGACGTAGGGACGTAGGCATGTTACAATCGCCTAATGGTGTTTAAATAGGTACTTAAATTGCAGTAAAGTACCGCACGATGGTGCTTATAATATGATTTATTATAATAAGATAAGTGTTATATTAAAGTCTCTTTTATAACAACTTAATATATTTTTGCATGAAATGATTGTTGACTAATTTTAAGTAATTTGAGAGTCTGTTTATATTTTAGAACAATACCGTACATTGTCCTCACACTTCTTTTACGGTGTTGAAAAAGAGTGTCTGTAGTTTCTTGCCTGTTCTTCTCCGTAGGACCAACGTATTGAAACAGGCAACTTAGCTTCACTACTGACTCCTACTTTTGACACTTCAAAAATACCTATAATGGGTTAATTGGAAGAAATGGTTTTGATTTATTGGAACTTAATCTTTGATTTTCATCGGTTAAAATAATGCACTCACAGTCGAAGTAACTGGATTTGAAAAGACCTTCCGACAGTAATAGGTATTTTCTGACCTACAATTTTCTCGAGCAATATTTTTGTCTATTGGATTATTTTCAATTCAACTTTTCTAGGCAATTGCCGCCCTGAAATTTTCAGCTGAGCACTGATACCGGACTCTTCAAGGAATTTTAGCGCCCATCCAAATAATACGAAATACTGCAACAGGTATGGGGTCGCCTTGAATTGACACAAAAAGTTGGCTACATCCAGCTGATCACTGGCTACATCAGCTGTCTTCGTTCTTCACAGAAAAGAAAATAAGCAAAACTTTAATCCAGTAAACTGGATCTAAAGTTTTGCAATTGTAGTTCATACTTCTCCAAACCGACTTACAGTAATTTGCAGAGTCCGTTTTTGACAGATAGGCTGGCCATAGGATAACGCAATCATAAGATATGATAGTTATGATGTTGTCAATAGATTCAGAGCTTACTTATACTCTGTATCCAGAAAATAAAAGTATTTTAACGGCTGTAAACTTAGACACCCGGTACAAGCTACTACCATCTGGGTCTACCTGGAATAGCGGCTGCGATACCACATGTCTGTCCCAAACCGGTGGCTTGGAAACTGGTGGGTCTGTAGAGATATAAATTTAAGGATTTTCTTTACGATATGGCTTTCACTCAGCCTATTAGTAGCAAAAGGATCACACGGATTTCAAATTCCGGATCTGTACGACATAATAATGTTAAATGTCAATCCATCCACCTACTTTGTGCAAATCAGCCAAAAACTACACTAGTTCAGTACTGTTCGGTTTGACCCATGAGAAATTATTTTGCCTGGCCCAATGAATCCAGCGAGCCCATGCTGGTTTATGTCAATTTCTCATAATTATTTGCTTCTGAGGGATTGACCACTCTGTAAGACGTTTCTTCCACCCAAGCATCTCCAAACTGCGAACGTCATATCTGCTGCCTTCGATGGTAGTCGACTCTTTTACATGTTTACTAGAACCTCTGGTAAATGGCTGTTTGTCCTTCGACCGCTATGAGATTGAAGTCTCCACTCTAAATACAAATCTTGTTCCCACTTTGGTGCTACTATGAGATCAATTAGTTTTGAAAAGGATGCAGCAGGTGGATACTTTCAGACTCGATAGGGCACCGTGATTTGCTGTCTGATCGTATTGAAGATTGCCCCCAATTTAGTCTATTGGTTCTTAAAGAAATCTATAACGGGGGTTATCCATTCCGGGAAAATCAGTGTTATTGCATTGCCTCCAGTCAAGATAGCCCATGTGTCTCTATGTTGAACACACCAGAATGTGATGCACAGTTAAACTTATATTGAGACTGTCCAAACAGTTAGAATAACTAATCAATATAATGAGTAACCTCCAAAGATCCTAGAGGTTTGGTTCCTCCTTCGTAGCGTCTGTTTACCACTGCAGACTTGTTGTTGTATTGTAAATGCACCTTCGAAGGCTTTCAGTATTGCAAATAGCTCCTTTGAAATGGCAATGAAGACCTTTTTCTGCTTGCGAACAGGTGCCCGTTACACATAGGTTGTATATTTGCTCACCCCATGTAAGATCTGATGTGTCGATCGTAAGTAGTGTATTGTATATAGAATTGTGTCTGTGAATACTGGAGTTTTCGCCAATATGCTAAATCGGCCGTATGAGCAACCTAGACCAATGTACCATATGATATTCCTCTTTCAGATAACCAATGGTCTGACTCTGAAGTTGGCGAAACATGAGTCTGCTTTGACTAGGCAGATGAAAAGAGTGAAATTGTTGAAAACCTTTAGGTTGAAGATTGGGTTTAGTAAATAGAAACATGGGTCATAGAAAAGTGCAATGGAAAACTTAATTTTGAAAGGGATATGGCCTTAAATACTCTTTAGAATGTGGGTTGGTCTTTCGTAGTAATATATCTAATTTTTCATTATAATTAAATAGGTGCAGAAAATACTACAAGACAAAAATATGTTTTAGTCTTATATAGTCACTGTCTTAACAATTTTGTAAAAATAAGAAACAACATTCTTGAACTTACATACCTGGATACCAATAACATAGGTATATGTATATAGTTTTAACTTTATATTTCTTTTTGAAGAGACAGTATAAACCACGTTTTGCTGGTGCTCTGAACGGAACGGAAACAACGACGTCAATGAGAAATAAACTGGCGATCACCCCTATCCATGCCTATAGTGGTGGTGGGGAGTAGGAGAAAGAGAGGGAAAACTGAAGTAGGCGGGTGCGGAAGAGACAGAAATATGGAAACGGAAGCTATGGCTATCTCATATTATATTATTAGGCTTCGAATAACGGTACAGTCGTTTAATATTGTGTTGTTTGAGGTGCTGTTACTGCTACTGTGTTACTTTACTAGTTTTTGCATAAATGTGTCACAAGTACATCTGTTATTACATGTACGGCGAGCGTAAACGTCAGATTAAGTTGTTACTATAACTTCAGCGAAATAAGCTGTGGAATGTTTACCAACATAGCATTGCTAAGCATTTTCTGACAGGCAGTTGTTAATAACCTGTTAGAAAATTACATACCCTTAAAATATTGTTATGGTCTGACCAGGAAAATGAAAAACCTCGTCATTTTGCAGAAAACAAATGGCACTACTAACTGTTTTTAAACTTTCGCGACTATATATATTAGATTACACATCTGATATGTATAGTCGCGAAAGCTTCAAGAGCGAGTACGGATAGTTGCCAAAACTCGCACTATATAGGAATAGTACCTTGTAATTATTATCGCGATTAAGTACCGAAGAAGAAATGTAAGTTATTACTAAATGATTTATTATATTATATTACAATTATATTATTTATTATTACCTTTGTACAACCATAGAGTGTCAGCTACTGCACGATAGTCACAAACACACCCGTGGAGCGGTGGGCAAAGTGTTCTCAACTTTCGATAAGTGTGCTCAATCCGATATATTTTTGGTTGCAGCTAATGCTAGGTATTATTATTTAATTTTTTTAGGCTATTATGGCGTAGGTATTTTCGCTTTTGTATGGGAGTATGTATGTATCTGTTACGGAGTAACTTTTATCTTATCTGTGGCTATCTGTGGCGTGGTCTTTTTTTGAGTTCGTGAGATTTTCATGTGTGAAAATACCAAAAAACAATTTATAGTCCTGAGAGAAAAATGGTTAGCAATGTATTAAATTATTAGTTTGAACTTTCTTTTTCTAAATAAAACACTACACTTTCTTTTTCTAAATAAAACACTACAGATTTAGTGGCCAATATAATCTGTAGGTATTTCCTATTCACAAAAATAAATGGCTATTGCCCTCAATATCTCCTAAACATTTGCCTTTTCGCCATTCAATTTTTTTTTTTTTTTTGAGAAATCAGGGTTTCATTTGGTATAATTAAGATTACATAGCTTAATTTATTTACGTTTAATAGATAACAATAATACTAAAATACTAAAGGAGTAGGCTCGCCAATAACTTTAGCATCTAGAGCGTCGAGGCCTACTCGACCTATAAGGTAAGCTCTGGTAAGGTTCTGCGTCTAAGGTAAGCTCTGATGAAGCCTTTTTTTTTTTTTTTTTTGTGCGTGTGGAAACCCCCTCGGGCCGTCACCCCACCGGGGTTTTCGGTGGGGCGGTGTGTCGGAATCGAACCGACTAAAACCACACGGTGTGCCGTACTGCGCCTTAAGGAGGAGGGATCCGGGAACAGCTTTTATTAAGACATCCGGACCCCCCCTAGCGCCTGCCCGCAAAAGCGCGGGCACCACCTTCGGGTAAAAACCTCTCAATTAGGCGACGTCCAGGCACACGCGGACGCCGCCTCCTCGCGGGGGCCACTATAGCGGGTGGAGGGGAAAAACTCGTCCCGTCCACCCGCGGCCACACTCAGGGCGGCATGAGGCGGTGGTAAGCGCGCCTCCGCCGCCCGGTTCGCCGGCGGCGAATTAGGTCCGAGTGAAGATCGTCCTCCCGGACCCTTTCCGCCGCCTCCTTCTGCGAGATGACGTCCTCACAGAAGGTGGCGACCGCGGTAAAATTCCTGTCGCTACCAGCCATGGAGCGTATGACGGCCGGTAGCGAGAGATCCCCTCCGATGACTGCAGTGAGGGCCCGACGCTGCGTCGCCCAGGCGGAGCAAACCGCCAGCGTGTGCTGAGCCGAGTCCTCACTACAGTCGCAGTGGTGACAGGCGGGACTCAGTTCCCTCCTAGCGACCGAGTGCAGGTACTTCCCGAAGCAGCCGTGCCCGGAAAGAACCTGCGTCAGTCGGAAGGAAAGGGTCCCGTGCTGCCGCCCTGCCCACTCGACGATGACCGGCTGGAGCGCCTCCACGGCGGCAAAGCCAGCACGTGGAGCCTCCAGCTGGGACGACCAACGAGCCATGGTGGCTCGGCGAGCGGCCTCACGCCATTCGCGTACCTCTTCGGGCGGGGGCCGACTGCCACTTCCCGCCCGGAACTCAGCCGTTCGCCGATATACTTCGGCGAGCACTTCCGCCTCCAAATCCCACGGGGGAGTCCCAGCCAACGCGCACGCCGCCTCCGTCGACACGGTGCGGTATCCGCGTATGGCTCTAACCGCCATAACCCTCTGAGGGCGCCAGAGGCGCGCCCTATTCTGGGCGGTCAGAGCTCCCGCCCACACCGGTGCACCGTACAGTGCCATTGACCGGACAACCCCCGTGTACAACCGTCTTGTAGTGACGCTGGGTCCGCCCAAATTGGGCAAGAGTCGCCCAAGGGCGGACGCAGCGCCGACCAGCTTCGGAGCAAGCTGTCGGAAGTGCTCGTCGAAGAGCCACCTACCGTCGAGGATCAGGCCCAGATACCTTATGTGGGCCCGAACCGGTACGAGAACCGAGTTGACTACGATGGAGGCGCCAGGGGGCGGACCACGACGAGGCCCATGAAATAAAAGGGCCTCCGTCTTATCCAGGGCCACCCGCAGACCCAGCGCCTCGATGCGACCGACCACCAGAGAGACACCTCTGGTGGCCAAACGCGCCGCCTCTTGGAAGTTCGCCCCCCGGGCTGTGACCAGTGTGTCGTCGGCGTAACAGATTACGCCCAGCCCGGGGGGGAAGTCGCCTCGAAGGGCCCAGTCGTACCCCATGCTCCACAGGAGTGGTCCAAGGACAGACCCCTGCGGAACACCGCACGACATCTGCCGACGACTTAAAACTCCGTCTCGGTCCTCGTACATGACGGTACGCTCCTCGAGATAGTCTGCCACTAGCCGCCTCAGGTACTGTGGCACCCTATGATAAAGGAGTGCTTCCCTGATGCAGCTGAATGGCAGACTATTGAATGCGTTGGCGATGTCCAACGACACCGCCAACAACACGCCGCCACAGCTCACTACCTCTTCGGTCACGGCCCTCAGGCGCAACACAGCGCCGACCGTCGAACGCCCCGCTCGAAAACCGAATTGGGCGTCCGACAAATCGGGGCCGACCTCGCCAAGGTGCCGGACGATGCGGGCAGAGAGGACCCTCTGAAACAATTTACCCACCTCGCCCAGCAACAGGATGGGCCTGTAGGCCGCGACCGAGTCGGTAGGCCGTCCCGGTTTCCTTAAAAGGACCAGCTTCCCGCTCTTCCAGCAGTCAGGGAAGCGCCCGGACGCCAAGCTGGCGTCGAACACCTCCCTGAGGCGGTCGGACATGTGATCGAGGGCAAGGGCCAACACTCGGGCAGGGATCCCGTCTGGCCCGGGGGCGGTGTTCTTAGAACGGATCCGTAAAACAACCGCCCCTACCTCCGCCTCCGTGACGGGCGGAACACCATCCTCCTCGTTCTCCCCGTCGTTTCCGGCCAAGAGGGCCATCGACGGGGGTACGTGCTCCACCCGTTGCGGGAAAAGGCCCTCAACCACTTCCTGCAGGAAGCTGGGCTGGAGAGTCTCCGTAAGGGGGGGGCCCGACGCGCGGAGCTTTTGTTGCGCCGCGCGATATGGGCGTCCCCAGGGGTCACCATTGAGACCCTCCAGCATCTCCTTTCTTTTCTCCTCTTTGGCGCGGCTAATGGCCAGCTTCAGAGTTTTCCGCGCCTCTCGGTACTCCTCATGAAGCTGGTCCTCCTCGCCCTCTTCGCGGCGACGCCGCCGGCTGCGAGTGTAGGACCTCCGGGCACGAGTACAGGCCGCTCGGAGGTCCGCCAACTCCTGGGACCACCAGTAGACCTCCTTCCTTGGAGGCCGACGACCTCGGACGCGGGGCATGGCCGCATCGCAAATCTGCGTAATCGCATCGCGAAAGCGGCCTGCCCCCATGTCTGCCTCCTCAGTCAGAGGCCGCGGAGACAGCCAAGAGTAAATAATGGCTGCCTCCTCCAGTAGGTCCCTATTCACCTTTGTAACAGCCCACCGCGGGAAGCGGGAAGAACGCCGCACCGTGTGACCCCTTCTGGGGTCCTGGATCCGGGAGAGCTCGAAACGGATATAGAGGTGGTCCGAGAGCGTCTCAACCTCTTCCAGGACACGCCAGTTCCTTACTCGTGCGGCGAGAGCAGGGGTAGCGAACGAAAGGTCCACTATCGACCCCCCCTGCTGTCGCACGCACGTGTTGGTGGAGCCTCTGTTTAAGAGACAGAGGCCCACCGATGCCGCCCACTCCTCCACGGCATCGCCCCGTGCGTCCGTCCTGGGGGAACCCCACGCAACGGACTTTGCGTTGAAGTCCCCCAGCACTAAGACGTGCCCAGACGCTAGTCGCCGCATCGAGGTCTCCATGTTATTGAGGAAAACCTCGAAGTCGCTCAGACTCCGACTGGGGGAGAAGTAGACACCATATATGGTGATCCCCCCCCATGCAGCAGCAACATATCCATTACCCTTGTCTTTTAGCGACAAGGGCGGGGAATGAGCCGCCGTGGAGCCGACGACTGCCACGGAGCCGTCCCGGTCACCCACCCAGTTTGGACGGGGAGGAACATAATAGGGCTCCGAAACTACGGCTACGCCGATCGACCACTCTGCCATGGTTTGCAGGAAAAGATCTTGCGCACCGGCAGAGTGGTTTAGGTTCGTCTGGACAAGGAGGCTTGAGACTTGGTCCATTTATTGGACCGTCTCTACAGCCTCCTCCATGGGCGACGATGTCGACGCACGAGTGACATCGGAGGTAGCCTGGGCCGATTGGCTAGCCTCCGATGTTTTCTGAGAAGTGCGGGGAGGCTTGCAGCCCCCCTGCCCCATCTGGTGATTATCGGGCAGATTGCCCGCTGCACACGCTGGGCAGTGAGGGGCGGCGGAACATTCCGCCGCCTTGTGCCCCGGTCGACCGCAGCGGAAACATAGTCCGCTACAGTCGAAACAACTCGAACACTTGACGCGGGTGTGTCCTGACCCTAGGCATTTGAAACACCTCATCGGTCTCGCTACCAGGACTGTGACTCTGGCGTTCACGAAACCGATGAGGACCTTGCCGGCGTCGCCCAAAATTTTGGCCGACGCTACGGGACAGCTGACCCATACCGCGCCAAGGCCCCCTGGACCGGGGCGGATGGTGCCGACTCTGATGTTGTCCGCGCCGCATCCCGTCTTCTCCTGAACGGCAACGCGGACATCCTCCACCGTCACAGAGTCATCCAGGCCCGAAATGCGCAGGTCCGCGCACTTGGTGGGCCTGGCGATCTTGACACCATCCGTTATTGGGAATATTCCCCGCAACTTCTCAGCGAAGGTGTCGGCCGCCCTCGCACCTTCAGCCCCGGGGAACTCCAGTATTCGAGCTCCCGTCTGGGCGAGTCGCATCCTCACGCCTGAAGCCCCGAACTCACCGGCGAGGCCATCCCGGGCCTTCTTAAAAACGGCCGCATAAGATAGCCCACTGTTCGCTGCCTCTGGCGACACGGTGATAACCACAGCCGCCGTTTTGGGCGTCTGCAGTTTCCGCGGCTTCTGTTTGTTGGCCACTGCCACTGACGGCGACTGCGGTGTAGAGGCCGCTTTCTTTGCAGCCTTCTTACCCCGCTTTCGGGACTTTTTCCCCTCCCCAACTACTTGCCACCCGTCGCCAGAGGTGGCAGACGTAGAGGGACCAGATGTTGAGGGGCCAGGCACAGTTTTGGCGCCAGATGCGGCGCTCTTCCCATTAGGTGCCGGAGTGGGGAGCGGAGGGAATGCCACCGCCTCCGTAGCCGAGGCCTTAGCCGGATGCCCGGATTTGGTTGCGGCCTTAGCTGGTCGCCCGGCTTTCGACGTGGATGCAACGGCCACCGGCCCTGACGTCGCCACCGCATACGAGACCGTGACGCGCCCACCCGAGACGGGAAGTGGCGTCGGGACTGATGCGGCCTTAGGCTTATCCGCTGCGAGTGGCGGCCGCAGAACAGGGGCAGCAGGCAGCCTTGCTTCGAGACCCGCGAGGCGCCCGTCCATCATTCGCCACACTGCGTCTATAATTTGACGCAAGTGGGCATCAGGAACGGAGGATGGGGAGGTGGAAGGAGCAGGTTGCTGCGCAACCGCATTTGTCTGTTCGGGGCGATCCGAGAGCGCCCCCGCCCGAAACTGGGTGAACTGAGCACTTAGCTCTGCAACCTGCTGCGACAGGCGATCATTGGAGGCCATAAGGCGATCATTTGCCTCTTGGAGTTGCGCCACGTCCGCGATGAGGCTTTCTACGACCCCAGACACGGCGGAGGAGGAATCCTTCAGGGCCCTAACAAACGAGCCCTTCAGGTTGGTGGACTTGGTGGCCACTTTGTTTATAATGGCCACCGCTGCTGTCGTCCTCTCCTTCAGTGACACTGATATTTGGGGGTCAGAACATCCTTCCACCGGTGCACGGACCTTCAGTAGGAGATCCGCTATTTCCTCCTCTGCAATGATTTCGCCTTCCACGCGAGCTCGCCCATATGCTTCCGACCTTGAAAAGGCGGAACCTGCCCGAGCAGGGATCGGTGTACGTGACCTCGACCTCCCTCTTTGGCTGCTAGGCACTTTTGGTGGCAGCATGTCATGCGACGCATCGCCTTCTTCATCTCTAGAGCGACCGCGCTTCCGACTTTCATCGCGGGGCTCCACCTCCATTTCTTCGGCCGAGTTAGGTGTTGAACTGGCGACCTTGGAACGTAATCGTTCCGATTTCCTTCTGCTCCCAGGAGTCCGATCGACTTCTGGGAGCTCCTGCGAGAGAGGCGTCGCGAGTAAGACCTCCTCGTCGTTAGACGAGGTGTCGTCCGCTTTTCCCTTCGTTTTCTCCTTCCTCTTCACATTCTCCTTCTTTTTTTCATCGGTAATTTTTTTTCCTTGTAATAAATGTTCAGCTTCCATAATTATTCCCACGAGTGGGGGAGAAATAAAGGTCAACCCGGGCAGAGATCCCCCAATACCCGGGCATACGAAAATTTATGCCCAACCGAGGGGTCCGCAGGTGCCCCGGCTGGGAGTGCGCTTGCGACTGAACTACCCATCAGCCATGCATCCCCTGGTCACGCACCAGAACACGGGATTCGGGGTGATTTTTTAGAGAGGTTTTCTTCCTCGCAGTCCGGGCGGCAAAGCCAAGACCCTCGTCCCCGATCGGAGTCGCGAGACATGACCACCACTCCTTTCGGGATTACGATATGCCGACGGTGGCCAGGAAACTAAATTTCCCATGCCTGCTCGGTGGCATTGTAAGTGCACGCCGAGCCCGTCCTCCTTCTCCACTGAGGACAGCGGAGAAACTCCGGGAAAGGGTCCCTCCTATGTGATTTTTTCCAGAGGTTTTCATCCTCATAGCTCCGAAGAGCGAGGAGCCAACAGAGGAATCGGCAGAAACGCCCACTCTGTTGGACCAAGCTTCGACCGAGTGGCCGATGAAAATGGCCTCCTCTCCTCTTACTAGAATATTAGCCGTTGGCGATGACGCCCTCCCCAAAACGGAGGAGGAAAAGGAAGCGTCATCGTCAACGTTTCCAGGGTGCACCACGTGGAGGTTTTCTAGACAGCACCCCAAGCTCTGATGAAGCCTCCTTTATGGTGACAACCTTGATGGAATCCACTATGCGCCTCTGGTACTGGTAGGTGGTAAGTACTTGAGCTAAAAGAACCCACCTGAAACAGAAATAAAAAAAATGTATCAGAAAACAGGCATGTAGTATTGTGAAAAATGAAATGAACTGAAACTCACATGAAACATCCGATTAGAGATGATCCAATTTCCTTCCGCCACAAATAAAATACAGCACAGAATAAAAGGCTGTGAATTAAGCACACAGAGAACCGCTCCAAAGATAAAACGACAATCGTAATTAAAAAGTTTGCAATGCTAATTCAACCATAAACAAAATATTCAACATTATGTTCAGATTCAACCAGCCTAAACAGCACGCGCCGTCATATAGGTATATGTCAAAATCTCAGAACGCACTAAGTGGGTACGGGCGATGAGAAAACTCCCTTTTGATATTTAATCATGGATGTATTGTAAACACGCAAAGAAACACTGTACAGTTCCTAAGTTAGTGTTGACTCGGCCGTGACCAAACTGAAAGTGAACTCGTCCGTCCGCACTCCGCCTAGACTCTGCGTAACGCCGGTACATGGCGCTTGTGTTCCTTTCCGGTGAATATATTATAGAGGGCGCATGTGAATCGGCAAATTTTTAGAAAATATAATGCCACAGATACACATGTGACACATGCATAGATACACATGTTAAAGTTATAGCACTCCAACTTTTTGCGTCGGTGGTTAAAAATTGCATAGATAGTGAGACCAGTGGCGTAGCTAGGTAACCAAAGGCCCTGGGGCAAAAAATAAACAAGGGCCCCAACTAAACTATTTAAAATCGTTTGTTCCGTATTCGTCGTGTTCCAAATTCGACATACTCCAGATTTGTCGTAATCCATATTCGTCGTACTCCATATTCAGGTACAGTGGCGGCCCTAGCTACATTTTTATGTGGTGCGAGACCTCAAAGTGGCGCCCCTATAAATTCAAAACCTTAGTGTTACTATACTATGCAGCAGATTATAAATGGTGTTAGATATATCTAACAAATAAATATTTAAGGTGTATCTGAGCAGCAAGCAGTCTTTCGAGGTTGACATAGCAGTTGCTATCATGCATGCAGGTGCTCGTCTGCGTTAAAAAATGTTGTTCATCACGCTTGTATCACTCCGTCGCGTTCGGTAACGCCTGAGCACTGACTTAACCTTTCGCAGGCTCAAAAAAGATCTATATTAGCCTAAGATGCTATTTCCCTAGCTTATTTGTTATTAATGCAAATGAAGAGGTTCGTCACAGTTTCACAAATTACAAGCAATTTTTTAGCTATTGTAAAGCGTTTGGCCAGGCAAACATAGTAAATATGAAATCAAATTGCTCTATGTACCTGCTGAATAATCGACAAGACCTCTGATGCTATAACTGAGTCATTTGTTTCTTTATGAAGATTCAGAAGGACATCACGACATATTTAAAGCGAACGGCAGCAAGGGTAGGAACTCTACACTCCCAAGTTTTACAAACCTTTTTTGATCGATAATCCAAAAAAAAGCACTTCCCATAGCTTTGTTGATACAATTTTATATAGTCGTAACTTTTAAAATATTTGACTAAATTAGGTACTTTAAATGACAAAGTTTATCTATTTTGAATATCAGTAGCGATAAAAGTAATTATTTTGATAAAAATCAATTTGTTACTGCTAAATGTGAATTGAAAATAAAAAATCAAATTTTATTGTATTTATGGTTCACTATTTTGGTAATTATGGCTTACACATAAAAGATAGATATATACTGTCGCGGACTTTTTTGTAGAACTATTTAGGAGGAACAATCCCACCGTACATTATATTATTCGTATAACTTTTACAGTTTTCCCACCGCACGCCAGAATAGCTAGCAGATGACAATTTTTTTTCCGACGTACTTAACATTTACCGTTACATTTTGGCCAATATGCACAATATCTTCATAAATTATAGCCTATTTGTTATTCTGATATATAAACTATGTTATCGTAAAGTTGCATTAAAATCCATGCAGTACTTTTTGCGTGAAAGAGTAACAAACATCCATACATCCATACATTCTCACAAACTTTCACGTTTAAAATATTAGCAGGAGTAGGATATATAGGTACACTACATCCATACATCCTCACAAACTTTCACTTTCAGTGTACTATCCTACTCCTACTAATATCCTACATATTAGTAGGAGTAGGATAGTACACTGATTCATTACACTGCAAAATTCGGTACACTGCAAATGTAACTTAGTAATCCTATATATTTATATGGGATTACAAAGTTATTTATGCAGTTAGTGTATTCAGAAAACTGGACCGAAATTACAATTTTATTTTAGTTTTTCCTTGATTTATACACTAAACACTAATTGTATTTTAAATTTGAAGCTCCTATGTCTGCTAGAAGTGCCTTAGAATTTTGATGATCGGTCAGTCAGTCTTACAAACTTAAGAAACTTTGACTAGTTATAATTCTTAAGCTACTGGTTCAAATTGAATGATACTTGAAATATACCGTGTTTATACAATGCCTGCTTGGGTACTGAAAATTCAGGCTTCTATTTTTATCCACAACCAAGTTATAGGGGGTCGAAAATGGCCTGAATTGCTTCGAGAAAAGAATGGTACGGCCGTGCCGCTCTTTTGCTCGACTTGGCGTGGGCACTGCCGTGCCCCCAGATTACACCATACCATACAAAAAAAATAAAATGTTGTCATAAGCAACTTACAAAAAGAAGTGAAATCCCACCAAAAACATTTTCATATAAAATGTTGCCAAGACGAAACCATAATATGGCTCGCACTGCAAAAAGTTATCAGATCTGATGTAGAGCCAAGCTTCTAACTCTACAAGCCCTAACTTCACAAATTCTACACCTTAGTCAAAATATGTGGTCTGGCCATTTCGTTTCTACAAGAACTATTGTATAACAGAAAAGTAAAGAACAGTGAATACATTTTTCACCTTACGCCCATGTGATGTGATGTGAGTGACGGTAGAGAATCGGCTAGACGAGACGACATATTTTTACTAAAGTGTAGAGTTTGCGAATGTAAGGCAGGGTTAGTATTATGTTATCTGTGGCAGGGTGTACTTGTTTACCAAACTTGCGGTGGTAATAACAGATAGACGGTGTTTCGGAGCGCTGCGGTCTACTACCTACTACCACGCGACGGTCGTTGGTTGCTCGGTGATCTTGATTTGTTAGGATGGTTATTCCAATACTGACGTCTTGGTTGATAAGCTCGCCGCGATTTCAATTCTTCTATTTCCCGCGTAAGCTGTTGGGCTTTCAGTTCTCCTAACTCTGTAGTAAACATGTCAATCTTCTCGTGTAGCGAGCGTAAGTCGTTCGGGGTAGGTTCGCAGGGTCTTGTTTGTGAAGTACTGGCGATGCCGATTTGGTAGTTTGATGTTGTGGCGGTTGCGATGTGCGGGTTCGAGGTCGTGGCGATAGCGGAGACTTCGGGGCGAGAATGTTCGAGAATCTTGTCGGCCATATATGCGAGGTCGTTGAGATCTGATTTCTTGGCGATATTTTCGCTTACAGCAAGGACGGCACGTATTGATTGTGGGAGGTGGTTAGCCAACATAATACGTAATGTGGATTCTAATATGTTTTCACCGGCGAGGTTCTTCATGCGCCGAAGTAGTTGGGAGGGTTTCATCTCTCCCAGTTTCATCTCTGAGAGCAGTCGCTGTACTTGCCGTTACTCCGACTCCTCATAGACTTGTAATAGCCGGCTTTTGATAGCATCATATTTGTTGCCCTCGGGGGGCCGTAGAATAATGTCGGTGATCTCTAGCTGTCCAATGACGAGCTCGTACATCGCCTTGTCGCCCTTCTTGTGCGGAGAAACGATGGCTTCAAACTGGGCGAACCATAATCGTAGTATAGGTGGTATACGGATGTTTGTGGATACACCGGAGAGTTCTTGATCGGAGACTGGGTTGCTTCCTGTTGTCATGATGATATTGATGTCCAATTCAGTAAAGATTTGCGGTTCTTGATGGTTCAGGCGGGGTCACCAATGTAAGGCAGGGTGTACTGTAGCTGTAGAGGTCTAGAGATGCAGAGTAAAAGTTCTGATTAGTTCGGACGTGGTGATCTTCTCACCCCTGTATATGGGGGGTGGGGAGACTATTGGGAGCTCCGGGCTCCTTATAGTGGTTTATCTACGCGGCTCACTACAGTGAGCCGGTCACTGGGGTTTTTCCGCCGGCCTCGAGGTTGGTCCGCCGGACGTCCCTCCGAAGAGGGGCCCGGCGAGCCGCCTACGAGAGGTCGGCGGTTCGTCGTCATTGTCCGGTGGGGGAGCACCGCTCGAGGAAGCTGGTATTAGCTCCCGGGCGGGGCGTTTCAGCCGCCTCCGGATCATGGTGGTTGTTACTGGATGGGGGAGGGGAGCAATACCCACCAAGTGGGGATGTTTCGAGCGGTCAGCCCGTTCGAACATCCCCGTGGCGAGTCTGCTCACGAACTTTCCTATGGGTTCCCACTTAAGGTCGCGGTGGATGGTGGCGTTCTTTAGGTACCTGGGTGCGTCGACCACCAGACGAAGGCAGCTGTTTTCCACAGCTTGCAGACGCTGGCGTGTCAACCCCGCTGTCAGATTGTACCAGGCCGGCCCCGAAAACGTAAGGCGCGACCTGATATATGTTTTGTATAGCACACTGTGCCTTCGCGATGGTGGTGTCGACGTGGGGTTTCATCGTCAGATTCCTGTCGATGATGACACCCAGGTACTTGACCCTAGGGGACCATGGAATGTCCTCCCCCATCAATCGTAAGTTTGGCGGGAGATGCGCCCTGCCAGTTATCAACGCCTGAGTCTTCGCCACGTTGCACTTGAGCCTCCACTTCTTCAGCCAGCCCGGGAGCGCTTCAAGTGTCGGGCTCACCTTCCGTGCAGCGTGGTTGGCGTTTCGGGAACTGGACAGGTACGCGGCGTCGTCAGCGAATAGTGCCAGCCTGACGTCACCGACTACCGGAATGTCGTCCGTGTAGTGGGCGTACAGGGCTGGCGACAGGCAGCTCCCTTGTGGTACACCGGCCCGGATGGTCTTCTCCTCTGACGTGGCGTCCTCGATGGCCACGCGGAAAGTTCTCTGTGAGAGAAAAGATGCGATGACCGCGATGATTCTTCGTGGTAATGAAGACGTCGACAGTTTGTGGATGAGGCCATCATGCCACACCCTGTCGAACGCCTTCTCCATGTCGAGCATCACGGTCACCGTGTACCCGCTTTTGTTCATCCACGTGGCCATCTCGTCCAGTACGCGAGTTAGCTGCAGCGTGGTGGAGTGCTCTCGGCGGAAACCAAATTGTTCCGGCCTCGGCTGTATGTAGGTTTGCACCCTCACCAGCAGCAGCCGCTCGAACACTTTGGACGTCGTCGAGAGGAGAGTGATGGGCCGGTAGTTCTCCGGTCTCCTGAGGTCCTTACCGGGTTTGGGGAGTGCGATGACTCGGCCTTTCTTCCAGGAGGTCGGGAAGTGGCCGGTCCTCAGGATGCCGTTGCACAGTTGGGTTACGGCGACCAGCGTCTTCCGGGGAAGTCGATGCAGCGCAGTATTTGGAATACCATCCTCACCGGGAGCCTTTCGGGGGTTGGTCCTTCGGATCACCGCGGCAACCTCGCTCGGGGTCACTAACAGTTCACACTCAGATTGGGCGAGGGGGGTCGAGAGGTAGGTCCGGATTGTGTCCTCTACCTCTCGTGTGTGTGCCTCGTCGTGGACCTCGTGTAGTGTGAACTGTTCCTCGAGGCTGCTCGCGATGATCTCGGCGCGGTCCTGGGCTTTAAACCGAAGGAGGCCGTCCTGTCCGAGTAGGGGACGCGTGGGGTTGGGCTCTGCAGTCAGTTGCCTGCAGAGACGGTGTATCGAGGGCTGTTCGTCCTCGATGTGTAGAAGGAAGTCCTCCCACGCATCACCCCTGTGCTCCCATAGTGCGGCCTTGAGGAGGTTGGTACTGCGATTGTACCGATTTTTGTCGTGTGGGTGGCGGGTTCTCTGCCAGAGCTTCTTTGCCTCGCGCTTCTCCTCTAGCATCTTCCGGAGCCGAGCGGGAAGTGGGTTCCGTCGCTCGGAGTTCGGTTTGGTGCTCGAGGAGGTGCGGAGCGCGGCTTGGATAGCCCTGGATAGTTCTTCGGCGGCTGCATCTACTTCCTCTGGGGACCTGATTATCGCTGGTCGCTCGTAGTGGGACAGCGATTGGTGGTAGGCCCGCCAGTCGGTATGTACTCGGGGCTTCGGCGGATTGACCATCGTCGCGGGCTCCCTGAACACCAGCAGCACAGGCCGGTGGTCAGAGGGGAGGTCGAGGAGAACCTCTTGAGAGGGTGGGGCTCTTAGACCTTTGTAGACCAGGATGTCCAGCACGCTGTCGCGGAGTGGGTCCACCCGGTCTAGCCTGGTAGGCTTCCGGGGACCGTCGATCTCGTAGTCATACGCGCTGGCATCCTGGACGAGCAGCTGTCCGGCTCGGTTGCTGCTGGAGCAGTGCCAAGCCGGGTGCTTGGCGTTGAGGTCGCCCGCGACGATGGTTGGCGTCGAAGGAAGAAGGAGATCCCGGATCTCGTCGACTCGGAGTGCTTGGGAGGGTGCGCGGTAGACCGCGTAGAGGCGCATCTCCCCTCTGCCGACCTGAACATCGACACCAAGGGCGTATATGGTGTCGAGTCTCTTCGGCTCGACGGGTTGATGCACCACTGTCCTCCTCACCAGGACAGCAAGTCCCCGATAGGCTTCGCCTATCGGCGAGACCTCATCTTGGCGGTACACAATGTAACCAGGGATTTTCGTGGGTATGTTGGCCTTGAGATGGGTCTCGCTTACCAGCATGATGTCGACTTGCTGTTCCTTGAGGAAGAGGCGCAGTAGGCCTAGCTTCCCTTTCAAGGACTCCGAGTTCCAATGAACCACCCTCAATGGTTTAGCCATTGGTGGGGAGAGACTGGAGGATACCTTTGATGTTTATTTCGCCGGCCCTCACACGCTGCGCGAACAGTGTGAGTAGGGCGGCTAGCTGGTCCCTTTCCGGGATCTCAGTCTTCTCCCCTACCGCGACTGGTGCGGGTGGGGGTGGCTCTTTCGGTGCTGTCTTCTTCATTCGACGCTTCCGCTTGGTTGTAGCCTTTGTTGCCGGGTTTGCCTCCGCCATTAAGGTGGCTGGAGCTGAGTCCCCGACAGTGTTGGGCTGGGGAATGAGTTGGGGCGGGCCTGATTTAGGTGTCAGGCCTGCTTTCCTGTAACGTGCCTCGCGTTTGAAGACGGGGCACGTCACGCTGCTGGCGGGGTGTGGCCCCTTGCAGTTGGCACAGGTTGGTGGTTGGTCCTTGGGACGGAGGCACTCGTGTGCCGAGTCGCTTTCTTACCTCGCCAGGCCTCAATAACGACGCCGGGCATGAGCAGGACCTCATCTATTTGATATGCCTTGGAGGCAGCTGGTGTTTTTTCTACCTCCGCGAAGAATGTGCAACCCGGTCTGCCTGTACGGGCCCGGATATGCTTGGCGAACTTGATCGGCACGCCCTTGCCGGTCAGGTCCTCCACAATTTCTTCGGCGGGGGTGTCAGCTGGTAGGCCACGAATGGCCATTTTGAGAGGCCTTTGGTGCGGCGGGGCAATGGCGTAATATGGTGCCTGCTCCTGCCCGAGGCCATCGAGGTATGCTTGGATTGCCCGGAACTCGTCGTCTCCTTTGGGGGTGAATTTGAATCCCTTACCAAAGGGACGGACGTTTGGCGGGTGGCCGATTTTGGCAGCCAGCTCTTTGAAGGCAGTCCTCCAGTTGGGTATCTGGTCAACTACCAGGACTGGCTGCTTGCGGGTTAGGGGTGCATCTGCTGCAGGTGCAGCAGGAGAGCGTGGTGCCGTAGATGCCTTGGGAGGCGGTGGCGCAGCTAGGACGGCAGCCGCCGTCCTTGGTGCTGGGGTCGGCAGTGGTGCTGGCTCAGGTGCGGATGTTGGCACTGGTGCCGGAGCTGGTGGAGCTCGAGGCGTTGGGGTCTGTGCCTTTGATTTGGGCACGCGTTGCGGTAGGGGTGGAAGGGATCTGTAGGAGGAGGAGGATTCCCCCTGCAGATCCATGTCGTCCCCGTGTTCGGGCGTGGAATGACTAATGGGTGGGGGGTCCCCTCCTTCAGAGGAGGTCAGGGACCCCTGAAGGTCTGTACGTTTGGCGGGTGTAGCACTCACCTCGGAGTCGTCCTCCCGGGTCCTCTTGCCCGGAGGGAGCTTCTCTGGTGCTGTGCTAGGGCAGGGAGGAGGATGGTCTTGCAGCGTCATCTCCACCGCCTGTAGTATTGCTAGGTCGCTGGTTGCGACGTCTTCCTTCCTCCTGTCGCCCAGCTGGACTTCCATCACCCGGAAGTAGGCCTCCAACCAGCGCTGCAGTCCCTGCGACATTGCTCCCTTCATAAGAAGGGAGTTGTAAATACCGAGGTCGCCCTGGTATTTACGTCGCTGGTCCTGCAGCTCTGCGTTGTGTACTGGCCCACTTTCCGTGGGTGATGGTGGTGGATGCTCCATGGTGGGTGTGGAGTCGTCTCGCGGCGCCTGACGAGTTGGGAGGCCAGTCTCCGTTTGGTTAGGGTCAGACATGACCCCTTCCTCACGGTGAGGGCCCCACCACGCCGGCTGTCTTGGAGAAGGTGCTCCCCGCTCGGGTGTACTCAAGGTGCACCCGGGCGTAAAATTGTTGGTTTATTTAAATAATAAATTAAAATTTTTACTGAGTTATAAAGGCACCCGTACGATTAGCTAGCGGAGTGGTAACACGTCCGTTCGCCTCGACGTTCCGTTGCACTCTCTTCTGATTAGTTGTAGAATACCAATATATTTATAATAAACTTAGCCTAGTTATATGTACAAATTAAGTCACACAAGTAGTTACACATTACAAGAGCTTACATTTAGGAATTAGCCAATCAGAGAAAAGTACAAAAACAATGTAGTTAGATGAAAGCGCATGCGCGCACGATCGACGCACGCGGTTTACTTATATACAGGTGGCAAGAGAAATCGCACCAGTTTGCCGCTCAGCATTTATTATTGGTATTAGTTATTATATGATTTTATTAATATTATACTCCTGTTTTATTTCTCCCGATTTTTAGGTGGGGCAATTTTCCCGATTTAAAAATTTTCACTTTTGCAACACTTGCAGCTATAGTACGCTACGCGACATGACTACATGAGCGATTGATTTAATGTTTGGTCGAGTTAATGATATTATTTTGTGGTGGACGTGAATTATTCCGTGTATAGGTGTTGTTTATAAAGCTTGATTAGAATACAGTGTAAATTATACATAATTTCGTTTATGTAGTTTAAGTGCGCATTTTGGCCAAGTTCTTTTGACAAGTATGGAATTGGTAAGAACTATTTTATTTGACAAGTTGACCCTAAATAAATGGTAATTATTATAAATCCATTTGTAAACACTTTATAAAATCACAATATCCTTAGAATTTCGTGAGACTTAAACAGCCTTTAACAATAATACTTAATTATTTATTGCTAGTAAGGTTATGTTTGTATGTGGCGAAAATAACGTGCTACAAGAACTATAATCAGCAGTTTTAACCATCGGTACATAACAGTACATGGCTTAATTCAATGTATTTGTTAACTACAACAAAGTAGTCAAACAAGCACGAGCACCTGCGTGACAGCTATTACTATACTCTATAATATTATATTTGTTGGTTTTGTACAACCATAATGATTAAAACATGGCTAGTTGACTAGACCCACTGGATTGGGATGTGTAGCAGCCCTATAATTGGGTAATGTCATCATTTGTCATGATGTAAAAGCATGCGCAGGAGTGCCTTATACATAATGTCACCAATGTTTGACTGTTTGGCTTTTTATTCTGTCCACACAATTTATTAAAAATTAAATAGTTATGTGTGAACTTTTTATCAATATTTAATGTGATGGTACATTTAATACATAATAATAATAATAATTAAGCCTTTATTATTTTCCACTGATCTTACTTAAGTTTTCCTACTTTGAACATTTGTGGATCCCTTACTGGGTATAGGCCTCCTCCAAATTTGACCATGCGCTTCTATCCTGAGCACAGTTGAACCATTGTTTACCAGCAACTTGTGTGATGTCGTCGGCCCACCTTTTATAAGGTCTTCCGGCACTCCTTTTCCCTGTTGGCCCACACCATTGGGTTACTCGCAGTGTCCACCGATTGTCAGTGTAGCGCGAGAGATGTCCTGCCCAGCGCCATTTCAAGCTCAGAGCTTGTTTTAATGCATCGACTACACCCGTTTTTTTTCTTATGTCTATGCTTCTTATTTTTTCTATTCTTCTTACTTTTAGTACACTGCGTTCCATGGCTCTCTGGCAAGTGGTAATCATTTGTTTTACCTTTTTAGTGTAAACCCAAGTATGGCAACTGTAGAGCAGGCTCGGTACTATACAAGTGTCTAGGACAGTCTTCTTCAACTCTATGCTGTAGTTACATTTAAGTATTTCCTTTGATGACCAAAATTTTCTCCAGGCTATATTTATTCTCCTTTCAATTTCTTCTTCATTGCTGGTTGTTGAGTAGGAAACTTGTTAGCCTAAATATATGTAGTTATTTACATATTCTATTGTACTCTGCTTTAGTGATATTGGAGTTTTGTGGTTATTGGTCATTATCTTGGTTTTACTGAAGTTCATTTCCAAGCCTACTTTGGAGCTTTCTTGGTCTAAAGAAATTAGCATGCTCTCTAGATCTTTGGGTGACTCTGACAATATGGCTATGTCGTCTGCAAATTTGAGATGGTTTAATCCACACACTTTAATGTTAATACCTTTATTATTCCAATTAAGATTGCGGAATATACTTTCTAAAACGGCAATAAAAAGTTTCGGGGACATAGGGTCGCCCTGCCGTACTCCTCTTTCTATATTGATCTGGTCTCCCTTAGTTTCAAGTTTCACCTTACTTATACTATTTGAATACCCTCCATTTTATACATAAAGTGGAATATCTCCTTTTGATCTACAAATTAGGAAAATTAACATCCCTTGTTATCACTATTCTTGAGTAATGTTTAAAACACAATGGCAAATTATATCCCTAGGTTCGGTCATTCTGAAACTCTCGGCCTGTTCATCTATTTTGTTCAACCAATGTGGTTGGTAGACAAATTAGGGTAAAACACCTATACCAATTATATATAAGTGTGAAAGAAACAGCATGCGCTAGCTCTATCCTATAACAAGCTCACATTATAACTATAATGTGTCTAAGTTAACTTGAAACTCTGCTTGTATGATACAAAATCTAATTCTATAGAATATTTTAAATGTTGCCTATGATATAGGGTTATGTCTGCATGATGGTCTGCGATCTGTTTAAACCATACCAAACATCATAAGAAAAAAATTGTGTGCATTCATCATAACTTTTGTTATTCATGTTGCCACTGAGTAATTACTATGTACGGGGGGGTCATACTGAAAGTTTTTAGAAAATAAAAAATGTTATGCTATAGAAGCCTGTAAATATTTTTATTGCTTTTCGAAGTAGGCTCCGTTCTTTCCACCGTTGCATGCAATGGAAGCATTGACTAAAGCAGTGAGCCCTCCCTTCTTTAGGGATCTCTTCAACGCCTATTTCCAATGCAGCCACAATGTCGAATATTACAAAAAGACACTCCAATTTTATTAATTGTATAAATGTATAGATTACAAACAAACACTCCAATTTTATTTATTTGTATAGATTAAAGCCATGAATAAAGTAATTTGCTGATATGGCTCGAAAGTATAATTTGCATGCTACGAGAAGCGTATAACGTGGCTCGTACACATCTAGTACAAAGCTTTCTAAATAAATTTTCCCTACTACGCCTAAGGGCTCGAACACGAAGTCAGCGGGAGCGGGGTGGCGGGCGGCAACGCTCTCGTACACCGCCCGCTCCCCGCGCCGCTACCTTCGAGGCCAGTTCCATTTAAATGTATGCAGTGAAACGGGCCGCTCCTCGCGCCGCCACCGCTGCCGCCCCGCTCCCACTGACTTCGTGACCAAGGGGTTAATGTTCATTTTTAGTACTTGACTCATACCAATGCCTAAAGCTGCCTGAATCTGTTGATATGTCACCCTTCTATCAGCTTTTATCATTAGCCGCACAGCCCTCACGTTAGTCGCCGTAGAAGGACGTCTTTCTCGAGAATCATTAGTGAGTTTGCTACAACCTTTTATTATATATATGTCTAGATACCGTGTCACATTGGGACAAGTGTCATAAATACGGCTCCTCTATGTCATCCTAGCGTGCGTAGGCTTTGTTTTACACTGGCACCCATCATGTGAAGTGTTTCTAACAGGGTTGTCATGTTAAGAAATTTTGCCATTAAAATAGGGAAATTTGAGATTGAGTAGGGAAAATTTATTTACAATATTTATTTCTTATTTTTGTCTATTTTTCGTTGTTCATAATTTAAAGTTCCAATTAGATTTACAAAACAAGTTAATATGAAAATGATCAGAACAAATACATGTCCATGTGTTTGGTTTCCACTAAGACACATTACTACTCAGCCTTACTATCCCTATCTATCGATCCACGAGTATTATATTTCTGGCAAACCTATAAACAGTATAAAAATAATTTCAGGGTATTCATAAAATAATTCTGAAGAACACTTATAAAACATTTATATTTAGTAGTAAGTACCATCCCTTACAAAAATTTAAATTTAAACTTTTTAACAACACTCAGATACAAAAGTGAAAATACCTATACTATAATAGCCTACAAAATTTAATTAATATTACCTGGCGTTAGCTATGAGCAGAAATATATCTTATTTTTTTCGAAAGTTGCCTTGCCCACTGCGCCACCTTTGACTGTGTGTGTAACCGCTTCGCCAGACACTTTAGGGTTGTACAAACAATTAATTGTGTGATGAGCATGATCATTTGTTCTGTGTCTGAGTGTAATTTGACTATAATATGTATGTATTTAGAAATATATAAGCATGTTTATCAGCAGTCTGGTTACCATAGTACAGGCTCTGCCTAGTTTGAATTCAGACGACCGTGTGTGAGATGTATCACGTTATTATTATTAAACCTTTCGATAGTAACATAAAATGTTGATGCTGCACACATGTACATATATATACTAATGGCTGCTGACTAGACGGGAGAAAGAATGACTTACTTACTTAGAATTACTTGCTTACGATTCAATGCTTGCTTTTCTGTAATGTATGCCAAGTGGCGGGATTATAGAAAAGGGGCTATCAATTTAAAAAAATATATATTTGCTTCTCATGTATTTTAATTAAGGTTTAATATGTGGAAAGGTTTATTATTAAAAAAATAATGTATGTTATTAATTTGTGCGAGAAGCTCCAAAAATATGTTTCTCAATTTGAAAAAACGATACTGTTTATTTTTCTAAAATACTGTTTTTTTTTTTTTACTCTGTGATTTTAATATACTTTATTTCTCAAACAAAAAGTTGACAATTCTTGAATGCAGTTCACATTTTTTCGTCGGTTTATAATAGCTCGATTATGATTTATAATAAACCAAGACGTTCAGAATCATACATGGATCATCAATCATACGTGGATGTGCTAAAGATAAGTAATAGTTATTTTCTTAAAATACGAATTAAATTAGGACTAAGTGACTGAAATGTAAAACATATTGAGAGCGGCACGGATAGAGGTATTTATTCGAGTAGGTAGTTATTTGTTAATTTGTACTTTTGTATAACATAATATGTTATACAAAAGTATTAAATTGGAGCACTTATCATAAAACGGGTTGCCGATTAGAGGGCTCTCATAAGATACAAACAATCACAGGTAGCAGGCCTTTTGTCTTTAATTCTCCTGTAATTGTAGACTTTCGTTGTAATAATAAAAATGTTCATAATGATAATATCTATAATATATTTCACCATATGATTCTGAACATCGTTGATTTATTATAAATCATACGCGCTATTATAAATTGACGAAAAAATGTGAACTGCAACAAGGATTGCCAACTTTTTGTATGAGAAATAAAGTATATTAAAGTTGGAGAGTAAAAAAACTTTTGGAGCTTCTCACACAAAGCAATATCTTACTGTCATTTTTTACATATTAAACCTCTCAACATATTAAATCTTAGTTAAAATACATGAGGAGCAATTTTTTTTTTATTAAATTGATAGAAGCCCTTTTACTGTAATCCCGCCACTTGGCATACATTACAGAAAAGCAAGCATTGAATCGTAATCAGAGTATCTTTCTCCCGTCTACTCAGCAACCATTAGTAGGATATGTACAATATGTACATGTGTACAGCATCAACATTTTATATTACTATCGAAAGGTTTAAGAATAATAATAATAACTTGACACATCTCACACATGGCTGTCTGATCCCAAACTAGGCAGAGCCTGTACTATGGTGACCAGACCGCTGATAAACATACTAATATATTTCTAAATACATACATATTATAGATAAATTACACCCAGATGAACAAATGATCATGCTCATTACACAATATTTTTTTTTTTTTCAATAAATTAAAATTATTTGTCTTGGGTGGGAATCGAACCCAATATTAATGAAGAATTAGTGAAGAATATTTTAATTACTTACAAAAATTAAACTTAGGTTAGAGAAATAATTCAGATAAATAATCTATTTCATTATTTGTGTATTTTGTACAACCTTAAAGGGTCTGGCAAAGTGGTTACACACACAGACAAAGGTCGCGCGGTGGGCAAGGTGTTCTCAACTTTCGAAAAGCGTAAATAAGATATATTTCTGGTCGCAGCTAACGCCGGGTATTATTAATTAAATGTTGTAGGCTAATATAGCGTAGGTATTTTCACTTTTGTATGGGAGTGATGTATCTGTTACGAAGTAACTATTATCTTATCTGTGCTAATACAACGAAAGTCTACATTTACAGGAGCATTAAAAACAATAGGTATCTGTCTGCTACCTTTAATTGTTTATATCTCATGAGAGCCCTTTAATTGGCAACCCGTTTTATGATATGCGCTCCAATTTAATACTTTTGTATAACATATTATGTTATACAAAAGTATTAAATAATAAACAACTACGTACTCGAATAAATACCTCAATCCGTCAAACAATTTTCTAGCCTTATTAGATTGTCCTAATTTAACTTCGTGTTTTAAGAAAATCCATGTCAAACACAATATTCTGTGAGAGAAGCAGCCAACAGTTGGCCTTGCCTACAACAAATGAAACGCGGGCAGTCCACGCCTACAAAGGTCGTTGCCTACAACAAATGAAACGCGGGCAGTCCACGCCTACAAAGGTCGTTACCTTTCGTAGATGTTAGGGGGTTTATTATTTACAGTTTAATAGAATACATTTATTACATCCACCCTGGCCAAACACTTTAAACCTGATTTAGTACAATTTGTAAAGAATATATATAAGCAACATTTATTATTTTTATTAAGAAGATAACTATTATTTATTATTAGCACAGCCACCATTGAATTGTATTTATTATAATGACATAATTGTGAAATTTCTATGACATTCTAGTTTATTTTGATTTGTAAGTTTAGTGTAAGTTTTCTATTGCTAAGTTATTATGTAATTCCTGTAATTTTGAATTTAACATTTATTATAAATAATGTAGTACCTACTTAACTAATGTTGCATGCCCCAACAGGCAGAACATGGCTTGTACATCATCATGGAACATCTATGATATTTAGTAATTATGTACCTGTGTGCAGCAATAAATAAATGAAATGAAATTAGAGTCGTCGAAGTATATTTATACTGATTCAAATTGGTGCCACTTTGAGATGACAGACCGGGCATCTAGACATATATATAATCAAAGGGTTCAACCATGTTTCAACTCATTTAACCAGTTGTAAACAGTGGCATGAGATGGGGCTTCGTAATGAAATGCCAATTGAAGTTTATCGTAATATTGTTGTTGAGTAATACCGCAACGATAGTCGTAATAAATCATTGAGCGAAAATTTTCTCTAGTCAAATCCATTTGAAATTTGTAAAAACAAATGACAAATAAAATCATTAAACATCTGCAGATTCCCAAAGAGTTCCTAATTCGAAATTTAAATAAATTTTTCATCGGCTGCTTTCCTTAATGGCCTGGGATCTTTAATTTTAATTGCATACTGTTTCCGGGTGCCGACCGCTGCTTGGTGTATGGTGTGTCTGTATAGTGAAAATATTGTAAATCTTCAATTTTCTTAAAAACTGATTTAAGGGCAAACATAAAAGTCGAAAGGATTACTCGGGGCTGGGGCTTTTTTTTTCTTATTTGTTTCCAGTAAGAGAATCTAGATATATGCACAGTACATAAATTATCAGAAATCATGACAGTTTTTTACTTTTTCACATATTTTATAATGAGTTATGATCAGTTGCAGGGCGGAGACACTCACGCGTTGCAGCCACCGTTGCCTCCGGGCGCAGTGTCGCTGCCGCCCGGGGTGCTGCTGCCCGCAGGGGTGGTGCCCGCGGGCGTGGTGCCCGGGGGGGTGGTGCCCGCGGGTGTGGTGCCCGCGGGTGCCCTGCCCCCGGGCGCCTTGCTGGCGGGCGCGCTGCCTCCGGGCGCCCTGAACCCGGGCGCCATGCCGCCGCCGACGCTGGTGGGCGTCGCGCCCGCGCTCGCCGGTGAGTCCCTAGTGCGGTGGCGGCGGCCGGGCCCGCGCCCCACCGCCGCCACGCCGCACTCAACAGGTCGCTCGCTCGCTGTTACAGGCGCCGCTCGCCGCTGCAGCCCGTGCCCGCCGCCCCCCCGCCTCGTTCGCCGCGATCCGTGCGCCGCTTCGATTCTTTCGTTTCGAAACCATCCTCAGTGATCAGTGTTTCTGCTTTCTGTTTCAGGCTAGATATAAGTTAGGTTTTTGCTATACGGTGACGCGTCGGCTGCGGCTGCGGCGCCGGCAGCGCTCCGCCGGTCTCACAATGTACCTACTTCATTATACCGCATTGTTCCCAGCGTGCTTGCGAACAAGCGCGCGCACCTCCGTCGGGCCGCGCCCGAGCGACGCTAGCGCGTAGACCGAGAGGGTCGGCCGGGACGGAGATGCGCGGGCGGAGTGCCAGCGAGCGTGTGTGCGTGCATGATTGCGTCCACTGCTGTTAGCCAACGTATCGAAAACGGCACGGACTGATCGAGCGTCGCTTTTGCAGGTGGAGTCCACGCCGCGCCCATCTACGACTTGCTGCAGGTCGGAGATGTGTTCACAGGTGAGTGTCCCGGTGCCGCCGACGTGCCACCGGTCGAGACTCACCGTCGACTGAGCTCGTTCGGTGCGTGTGCAGGTCCCGGTGCGAAGTGCTCGACGCTTCCGGCAATTCTAGGCGGGTCGTTGCCGCGCCTGTCGTCGGAGCAGTCTGATGCGGTGACTCGCGCCAAGAAGTACGCCATGGAGCAGAGTATCAAGATGGTACTGATGAAGCAGACCCTGGCTCACCAACAGCAGCAGATGGCCTCGCAGCGCACACAGGTGCAACGGCAGCAGGCGCTCGCGCTCATGTGCAGGTACGGTACGCTCGACCGCACTCACTGTCACTATTTAACGCATACGCGTGATGTAAACGATACGCTGAGGTTCCCGCCACACGAGCAGGTCGAGCCTGTGATCTCTTTAGCTGAAAAGATCTGACTCTACACCCTCGTAGGTCTTGTATTGTAATTGCGTTTACTTATTATACACACGTGCCGATATCTCTCCACAGGGTGTACGTCGGTTCCATATCGTTCGAATTGAAAGAGGACACAATTAGACAGGCATTCTTACCTTTTGGTCCGATTAAATCTATAAACATGTCGTGGGATCCGGTCACGCAGAAGCACAAAGGTTTTGCGTTCGTCGAGTACGAGATACCAGAAGCGGCACAACTCAGTCTTGAACAAATGAACGGCGTCATGCTCGGTGGAAGGTCAGTATATACGAGTATGTTTGGAGCATTAACGTTAAAGGGTTTTATGTCAGTTAGACTTAATCCATTTGTGTTACCCAATGGGGAGATTTCAACATTAAACCACTTTCGTTCATGTGTCATCCGATGTATGAACATCAGTCTTTATCACGCACCTCTGAATTTTATTTACGTTCATTCATTAGGTAATTATTGCCAATTTCCACAAACTACACCGTAGGAGGCCTAGCTTTGGCCAGATGTAACTCCATGCGCGATCTGGGAGTGCACCATGACTCCAAATTAATTTTTGATGAACACGTAGACACGATACACAGAGCTCTAGGTTTTATAATGAGAGTGTCTAAATGTTTCACACAAGCTAAAACCCTTAAGATGATGTACGTCCCTGTTATAATAAATATATTGATCGTATTGAATCAATTCAAAAACGATTTATAAAATACTTATGCTTTCATCAAAAGATTCCATATAACTCTGGTAATTATATTAATCTAAGTAATAAATTTCATATTCTACCTTTAGTAAAACGCCGTGAGATTGCAGACTGTTTATTTTTATTGAAAGTTACTAACAATGATATCGACTGTTCAGAACTTTTGTCTAAAATCTCATTCAATATCCCATTCAAATTCACACGCCTTAACCCACCGATGAGAGTAGCATCTGCCAGTACCAACTATAGACAGACCAGCTATATAGTGCGAGCGAGCCGCAATTTCAATAATTTGTGTAAACAATATGACTTTGATAGTGTTTACACAAAATTGACTTCAGTCAAAAGTTGTCTAAGTAAGTTGTCTAAAAAAGGCCTGCTTTTTTGGTAACGTTTAATATGCGTGTACATATATATACCTATATATATATATATAATTTTTATTTTTATTCTCGTTTTTAAAGTAAGTTTTTGAAAGTCGATATTTAACTGTTTTATCTTTAGGTTAGATTTAATTAATACTTTAATTAAGAAATTATAAGCAATTAGCAATGAATACCCGGTCTGTCCACACACTAACTTATAATGTTGTCTATAAGTGGAGACTTGTCATTGGCTGACCCATTATTATTTAGTTTACTACAATGATATTTTAGCTGTAAGTCTCCCAAGCTTGTTAAATAAATAAATAAAAATCACTTGCTTACATGGTATTCTAAAAAATATAAAAAAACCTACTATAATATACTCCTATATTACTTTAAGAGTATTACTTAAGATTATTACTCATTACATTACTTCAAGAAGCTATTTTATGTACATCACGCTATGATCAGTAAATATATAGATAAAAGACATTTTGTTTGCGGCTGTAATAGATTCCTCAGTGTTCTCTGACACATAACACAGCACACGACATTTGGCATATACATTACACTGAATGCTTTACTTTATAATTATATGTTTGTATTATCTTCCTCTCTCCCAAACAAACTGTGCTGCGCCCGACAGGGTCCATTATTGTTACTCCTTAAACTGTTATCACCGTACACACAGTATTGAGTAGAGATAATAATAATAATCAATTTTCTTGATTAAAAAAAATATCTGTGAGTACTGATTTTGACTTATAATAATATACGTATTATCGGTATTATTAAACGATATGGTTAATTCTTTCATTATTTCGTCAAATCTTTCAACATCTATAACCATCTCAGACGTTAACTAACCCAGGCGTTAACAAGTAGAATAGAATGATCAAAGTAACTGTAACCTGTAAGTGAATTTGGTCACTGTTATACGCAATTAACGCCTCGTCTGAGGCGTTAACTGCGTTCCGTTCAAGAATTTCCCACCATGCTCCATAATGAAATGAAAACATAAACTCATGACCCTCCTTTTTGTCGGGTAATGTGATTATACTTTAAACATAATGAAGCGACTTTTATCAGCCAGTGTTGCCATAGCGAGCAGGGTGGCAACTACATATTTTCTAATTTGGTATTATTTTACCAAATTCTTTGAACGCGTGTTTGTTGATACGAATAGTATGTAAACTAAAAATGTTGCCAAGACGAGACCATATTATGGCCCGCACTGCAAAATGTTATCAGTTCTCACGTAGAGCCAAGCTTCTAACTCTACAGTTCTACACGCCCTAACTTCACAAACTCTAAGTTAGGGCGTGTAGAGTTAGAAGCTTGGCTCTACGTGAGATCTGATAACTGGAACTATTGCGTAATATATCATTTTTGCATACCTTTAAACGTTTCCGCAGCGCACGCAACGGAAGCTCTCAAAAGGAATAATTTTTCCCGTTTTGCTCCTATTTGTCGTAGCGTGATGTTATATAGTCTATAGCCTGCCTCGATAAATAGACTATCCAACACAAAATAATTTTTCAATTTGAACCAGTAATTCTTGAGATTATCACGTTAAACCAAAGAAACAAACTCTTCCGCTTTCAAATACAGTATAGATATAATGTTCTGTAACTTTTGTGGTGTCTGCCAACCGTGATCAGGTCGGGCGCATGGTCTACATATTCCCGATAGAGGGATAAATAACTTTATTGCCTGTCTTTTATTTTAATTAAGTCGATTTTTAAGTTCTAAAAGTATGAAATGTTGATAATCGCTTCCAACTAATTATACAGGAATATAAAAGTGGTGGGGCGACCGTCGAACATGCCACAGGCGCAAGCCGTCATCGACGAGATCCAGGAGGAGGCCAAGCAGTACAACCGCATCTACGTCGCATCCATTCACCCCGAACTCACCGAGGATGATATCAAAAAGTAAGAAGTAAAACGGTCACAACTATAATATTCATGTCGACCCGATAAGAATCATATTATGCAAAAAGTTTGAAAGTCCATCGACTCTTAACTAATGGATTCCCAGTGGAGTCTATGTTCCTGTTATCGAGGATAGTATCGAACCGCACCTGTTTAATCTTAACAAAAAATGCCTTTTCTGTAGCGTGTTTGAGGCGTTCGGTCCGATCACGTATTGCAAGCTGGCGTACGGCGCGTCGGCGCACAAGCACAAGGGCTACGGGTTCATCGAGTACGCCACCCTGGCGGCCGCGCTGGAGGCCATCGCGTCCATGAACCTGTTCGACCTCGGCGGGCAGTACCTGCGCGTGGGGCGCGCCATCACGCCGCCCAACGCGCTGGCGGGCCCGCCGCAGCCCTCCGCCATGCCCACCGCCGCCGCCGTCGCAGCGGCCGCCGCCACGGCCAAGATACAGGTAGTGTAGAGGAATGAACCTGCTCGACCTCGGCGGGCAGTACCTGCGCGTGGGGCGCGCCATCACGCCGCCCAACGCGCTGGCGGGCCCGCCGCAGCCCTCCGCCATGCCCACCGCCGCCGCCGTCGCAGCGGCCGCCGCCACGGCCAAGATACAGGTAGTGTAGAGGAATGAACCTGCTCGACCTCGGCGGGCAGTACCTGCGCGTGGGGCGCGCCATCACGCCGCCCAACGCGCTGGCGGGCCCGCCGCAGCCCTCCGCCATGCCCACCGCCGCCGCCGTCGCAGCGGCCGCCGCCACGGCCAAGATACAGGTAGTGTAGAGGAATGAACCTGCTCGACCTCGGCGGGCAGTACCTGCGCGTGGGGCGCGCCATCACGCCGCCCAACGCGCTGGCGGGCCCGCCGCAGCCCTCCGCCATGCCCACCGCCGCCGCCGTCGCAGCGGCCGCCGCCACGGCCAAGATACAGGTAGTGTAGAGGAATGAACCTGCTCGGCAGGCAGATAGACAGCGGCATAGACATTTTGTCGCAATACGGCGGGATGCCCGGAAAATTATTTTTTTTTAATTTTACATTTTTTTGCCTCAAAGTTATATCACAATGAGTAAACAGAACATTTTACCGAATAACATGTAATAAATACCGCATACGGCCAAAAACTGCAATGTAATCAATCAAACAACATTTAAACATTTTATACAATCAGTTGGTCTCAACGGCGCTAAACGTTAAGGTCGTTCACCGTACCGCACAAAAAGAATACCCACACATATTGCGCGTACATCGCATAGCGTCAAGTAGAACTTATGACGCCCATAAATCCTTAATCACACATTTTTATGATGAACTGACTTTTGTATTGTGATTAGTATAAACAGAAAGAGGTTAATGGTTTTCTTAAAACATTGTGCGACGGCTTTTACATGATCGTTTCATGAAAAAGAATTGTTTCGCTGCGCAAACTACAGATATTTTGACCTCATTTAGAAGTAGATCGGTATCGTTACCAGGCCATGGACGCGGTGGCCAGCAACGCCGTGGCCCTCGGGCTGACGAAGCTCAGCGCGCTCGGCGTCTCGCCCGGCGCGGCGTTGCCCTCGCTGGCCGCCGCGCTGCCGGCCGTCTTGCCCGCAGGCCTGCCCGCCGGGCTGCCCGCGATGCCGGCCGGGCTGCCCTCGCTGCCGGCGATGCCCGCCGCGCTGGCCCCGCCCGCGCCGCCGGCCGCGCCGGCGCCCAGCCCCGCGCTGGCGCCGCCCGGGGTGGTGATCCCGCTGAGCGCGGCGGCGGAGGCGGCGGGCGGCGCGGAGCAGGCGGCGCTGCAGCGCAAGCTGCTGGACGCGTCGCCCGACACGCTGCAGCAGCAGGAGTCGCTGTCGATCTCGGGGCAGTCGGCGCGGCACCTGGTGATGCAGCGGCTGATGCGGCGGCGCGCCACGCGCACGGTGCTGCTGGCCAACATGGTGGCGCCGGACGAGGTGGACGAGGCGCTGCACCACGAGATCCAGGAGGAGTGCGCCAAGTGGGGCCGCGTGGAGCGCCTCGTCATCTACAACGAGCGACAGAACGAGGACGACGACCCCGCCAACGCGCTCGTCAAGATCTTCGTGCAGTTCACCGAGCCCGAGGGTGAGCGCACGCTCCTCTACTTTTAATCTTGGCGCCAGAGCCAAAAATAACGCGAAAAGTGGTGGTCTTTTATAACAATACGATACTTGGCTTAAAATTTGAAGAAAAATACGTAGAATAACATCCTAAAGTGTCTACTTTGACGGAGATACGCGTCATTGTTTATTATTGCAAAATAACTTGAAAATCATCTTTCTTTTTTCTGTTTTAGCCTATTGTAAAATTGTTAATTTAAAATTTCGATTGTTTGTAAAATGTGTCACGGGCTTGGTATTGATATCTGACTTTTTGGAATCGATGGGGAATAACTATATCTTTGATACCTCATAAATTTGATTTTTTAAGTGAACAAATAAAACAGTTATTAACGAAAAACCGTAAATGAAAGATCGTATTTTTTCTAATTTTAAACCTAGACGTAAACAACTTAGTACAAGTGATTGCGCTTATTTTGACATAAATTTAAAAAAAAAAGTAGTACTAGTATTTTTTACTCCAAGTCCTCTAGAAGTGGGCACGTAGATTGTTAAAAACGTCATAATATGACGTTTTTAACAAACTCCGTACACGGTCGATGAAATCGAGATATAACGTTCCTCGAATCTGTTATACTTCGATTTCATCGACCATTGACCAAAAACTCAGATATCAATACCATGCCCGTGACACATTTTATACACAATTGAAATTTTAAATTAACAATTTTACTTTTAATTTTATAGGCTGCCATTTTAAAATTTCGCAATCTGACTTGGCGTTTCACTCAATTTTGAATATTGCAACGTGCATTTTCACGCATTTTAATTTCTTTGCATTTTTCATCTTTCTCGCTTATTTAAACAATGGAAACAGTTTTCTAATTTTTTTTAACGCCTAATCCTTATGTAAAATTGTCGGCTTAACAGCTTCTGCATTTCACATTTTGCTCTAAAAGCAATACTTTTCTAGATTTTTTATGAAAACCGAAAAAAAAGCCGATTTTCAAGTTATTTTGGAATAATAAAAAATGACGCGTATCTTCGTCGAAGTAGACACTTTAGTATGTTATTCTACGTATTTTTCTTCAAATTTGAAGCCAAGTATCGTGTTGTTATGAAAGACCACCAGGGTGGTGTTAATGCTCTGCTCGTCTACTGGCAGTTATACGTTACGCGCGTGTTGCAGAAGCCGTGTCGGCCGCGAGCGCGCTGCACGGACGCTACTTCGGCGGCCGCACGGTCCGCGCGGCGCTGTACGACCAGGACCTGTTCGACCACGGGGACCTCTCGGGATAGCCCACCACCACTCGCGACACTACTTAACCTTTAATTATATCTATTTGCAATAAAAATTTACCCGTTTATCGCGACCTTTTCTCTTATATCCCCGAAAGTCGGCACCTTTATAGAGAAGAACTGAGTCTGAAACGACTAGCTTTCGATTGTAGATTTTGTCAATTTACTATGCCTCGACAGCGAAGCGAGCGTATTCTATCATAAACGCCCAATATACATCATTGGCTGTTAAGAGATGGAAGACCACGACTGGTCTAAGACACTCGAAAGCCTTAATAAAGGGCTATGATAGTAAAGTATCCAAAGAACTTCTGGAGCTCAAAAGATACTAAACTTGTGCAAAAACAAGAGTCCTCACCGGACACTGCAAACTGAACAATCATATTTTCAGCCTAAACTTGGGCGAGAACACAATATACAGATTCTGTCAAGAGGCAGTGTTCAATCGAACGTTAATGTATTTTATTTTTCCCAACGCTCGTTAGATGGCGTTGTACCGGTCGGCTAATTCACGGTGTTAAGAGTCTCCGGTATAGGTATATAAGCTTTCGACCAAATACATTTTTTGTACTCGCATCAAACGGTTGTTTTATTACTCAAGAGTTAACCGTACCTTGCTTGCAGCTATCTGAGCTAACATTTTTTGGGCCTACGGAGCCGGATAGGGTTATTGATGGTCATCGTCAATTAATCCTCAGCAATTGGATCCGTTAGCTTCTTGGCTATGCTATTGCCCCGCTGGCAATAGTGTTGTTGCAATAGCGATAGTTTCGCTATCGATAGTTGACCTTAAAAAACAGTCTGTAGCGCGATAGTACTATCGAAAATATCGACACGCTGCAATACTATCGATAGTATCGATAGTGAAAAATAAGTTATACTATTGAACTATGACAATACTATCGACGTACGATGTTATCGATAGTATCGCGTAAAAGGCGATACTATCGATACTATCTATGGTCTATCGATGCGTTTCGATAGTATCGATAGTCTATCGATGCGTTTCGATAGTATCGATAGTCTATCGATGCGTTTCGATAGTATCGATAGTCTATCGATGCGTTTCGATAGTATCGATAGTTTTGCTTAGTAACTATTGACGTATTGATATTATCAACTGGAAATAAAACGAAGGGACACAAATAAACATACAGCATATTTAAAGCTGTCTTAAATCTGCGGAGGGAAGTAATTTTTTTTAATTTTTGTTTTTATGCTATTTCAATTGTTAGTTAACTGTTCTTTATTGTTGGATCAAAATTGTTTTTTGTTCGTTCTAAGTGTTTTTTAAATAAAATAAAAAATTACTCTCAAGTTTGCAGCGGGCAGTCGTTTTTTTAGTACTTTCTTGCTATTTCAATTGTTCGATAACTGTTCTTACCTGTTCTGTAAAACAATTTTTTTGTAATAAAACAAAAACAAAATAAAAAATTACTCTCAAGTTGGCGGGAAGAAGTCATTTTGTTACATTTTTTTTTCTGCTTAATTGACCTACCCTACAAATGTTAAATCGTCTCCAACTTAATATTAAAGTCGCGTTCTCTGTATTTCTAGTCGCTCACTTAGTTATTCAGTCGCACGCCTAAAACTTTAATATCCAAATTTGATTATACGCATCACACTTTTAGTAGTTCGTTTTGGTTTCAAGTTAAAAACGAACAAAACAAAATTTTGATAGAACAATGAAGAACAGTTTTCAAATAATTGAAATAGCAAAAAAAAACGACTTCCCTCCGCAAACTTAACGGTAATAAAATGCAAAAAAAATGACCTCTCTCCGCCAAATTCAGGGTAATTTTTTTTTTAAACTAAGTACGAACAAAATATTTTTTTTACAGAACAATGAAGAACAGTTACTTAACGAACTATTAAAATAGCAAAAAAAAAATGTAAGTGAATGACTTCCCCCCGCCAACTTGAGAGTAATTTTTTTTTTAAACTGAAAACGAACAAAAAAAAATTGATCGAACAATGAAGAACAGTTAACGAATAGTTAAAATAGCAAAAAAAATATTACTTCCCTCTGCCAACTTAAGACAATATTAAATATATGGGCTATATTTAATGTTTATGAATGAGTTTGTGAGCAAATGACGTTATGGAAGACAACGAAACACAACTGTTATTTACTGAAGACTATATACTACGCATAGATCATTACAAATGGGATCAAATTCAGCATATACATTAAAAGTAAGTAACATAAATGGCAACACAATTTCTGAGAGAGGATCCGAAAATAATCTGTCGTATTTGACTCGTGACTTACCTTACTTACTTATATATTAATTACTATCGCAACAGAGAAATTTCGGATCCTCGTTATGAAGATATGGCTAGAACCAAACTATATCAATTTTGCGCATAAATCCCCGCATCACTGCATTTATGGCAATAACAATTACAAGTTAAATCAAACGGATTGAGTATTCTTAAGTAATTAAAACTATGAAACATTACAAAAACTTTTTTTTTTATATTATAGAGGGCAAACGAGCAGAATAGAATTTTGTTTTGTTCGTTTTTAGCTTGAAACCAAAACTTACATACCTACCTAATTAGTTCAATCAGTTATTCATTATAGGTGTAGGTACTAACACTTATAATTTTGTTTTATTTATAATTTGTGAAAACCGGCTATGCTTGGTTGTGTGAAAGTCAAAATGGCGGGTGTACCATAACAAATCCAATCTCATATAGTACAGAAGACATTTACATGTATTGTACTAAATTGTACCAATTCTTAAAAAAGTTGCACCTCTATTAAAACTAAAATATAGCAAAACCAATCATTTTATCTGGCTTCGGGCACGTTGTGAGTGTGTGATTGTTTTTATATAGAATACATTTTTTCTGTACTACATGAGATTGGATATGTTATGGTGCACCCGCCACTATGACTTTCACTTCGTTGTGGCTCAGTTCAGTCACTAAAAAAACAATGAAACCGCGACTACATATACCTACGCTACAACTACTACTACCTACACCTACTCCTAGAATACACCTAAAATACACATAGAATTCATCGTCTCTTATATATAGGTACCTATATTCGCGATTTTATTGATTTCTTAAATATACATTACGAAGTGTGGCTATGCTCAACTATTATCTATAATAATATAGGAGCACGTATTTATTTATTTTTAAGTAGATTATAATTAACATTCAAGAAAAGTAGTGCACTAATATATTTGCCACTTAGACGGTTACGGCGCTCAGCAACTATCTGTCCAGCTTTTGAGAAAATTCTCTCTGCCGGTGTTGAGCTTCTTGGTATACTTAAATATTTAAGAGCAATATGTTTCAGGTTGTTTTCATTAAATGTCCAGTACTCAATTGGCGATTCCGTCATCGATAACAAAGGCTTCTGTAGATATTGCTGGAGATCAACTATCGCATCGGCTGTAACTGAATGAATATCTTTATTTTCATTTACAAACGACAGAAGACTGTCTAGTTTAGATTTCTTGGAGGTACTGGAATCATCTTCCAGTGCGCTTTCGCCAGTTGCAGTAGTACTTACTCTCATATTCTGTCTTGACGACAGATATAAAGAATATTCGTTCTGAACGTAGGTGATTGCTCTTTCTACATCGGTATATGTTTTAAATGCCACTTTCTTGAAGTGCGGGTTTAAAAGAGTCGCAATAATACATGCTGATCTACTCTCAAATGGTTTCAGTTTATCGTTGATAGAAGTCTTCATTCGTTGTATGAAATTTTGTGCGGCTTCAGAGAATCATCGGCTCAATCCTTTTATTAACGGAATAATAATAATAATGTCACATATTATTCGCCAGATACAACTGATGTGCAAGTATCGAACGGATCTAAAAGTTTTTCTAGCTCATTCAGGAATATATATTCGTCTGTTGTTAAATTGGATGGTGCATTCGGGAGCTGGCTGATAGCCAGAGTCACTTCTTCTCTTACGATTATTAGTCTTTTTATCATATGGTAAGCGCTATTCCATCTTATTTCAATATATTTAATTAATTTCAGCTCGGGTTTCTTCATCTCTCTTTGTATAGACTTTAATTTGTCAGATGCCAAAGTGTTTCTTTTAAAGTGAGTCACAATAGCGGAACATTTGTCGATCAATTCTTTAACATTTAGATCAGTTAACACATCTTTAATGACCAAATTTAGAGTATGTGCGAAACACGGCATGTGTCGAACTTTTAAAATCTGGGCAACTTTAAGCATAGTGGAGGCATTATCAGTCACGACAGCAATAATTTTATTGCGGCAGTTCCATTCCTGCAAAATGCGATCCAAAACCTAAAAAAGAAATTATGTCAGTTGATATACCTTTTAGAGACAAAACACAATCATATGGCCATATCTGCTAGTATTATAATATTTATAATAATACTTGTTAACTGTTCTTTATTGTTCTGGAAAAAAAACTCGAACTGGAAAGAAAACTGTACTTAGCAATTTTATTTTATTATAATTACACCTTGAAAATGAAAAACTGAGGACAATAGGAACTAGAGAGGGACTCAATCTATTAATAGACAAGTTTATTTAATAAATAAACTTGTTTTTAATATATTTACATTAATGACTGGAAATATAAGGGTTATTCTCGATGACGGTGGTTTCGTAGAATACTTGAATTGTTTTGGTGATGATTAGGAAAGAGCGAGCAAGTGTGGTGATCAGATATGTTTTCATTAGGTGCTTAAACACCTGAATGCAAATTCAATTTTAAAAACATCACGAAGGTATTTTTTTAATAAAAAGAAAAACTAAACACGAACAAAAAAAAAACATAGAACGGTTAAAGAACAATTGAAATAGCAAAAAATGTATAGAACAAATGTATAGAAAAAATTGAGAGTATTTAAAAAAGAAACGAAAAATTAACAAAAAAAGACATAGAATAGCAAATAAAGATCCTAAGATGTATAGAACTGCTACCTTGAGAGTTATTGTTTAAACGAAGCACGAACAAAAAAAATTGTAGAACAAAAAACAGTCAACAGTTGAACGTGTGGGTAATTTTTTTTTTTATTAAAAAAAACTAAGAATGAACAAAATTTTTTTTGATAGAACAAAAAAAACAATTGAAATAATAAAAAAATGTCCAAAATTAATTTAATAATTTTATTTGTTATTAAATAAAAATCTTTTTAACAAAAAATTCAACTGACGAAAAGAACTAAAAAGCATAAAATAAAGAAACCTTTTAAGTCTTAAGTATTGAGCTTATTTACATAAACTATCAAATTTTATATAAACTAATTTTGAGTCGGCCTCAAACAACAAACTGATTAATTATCAAAATTTTATATGTACCTACGTAGAAAGGGCATGGCTCTACGTAGGTAATTAATAATTTTATTATTTGGCGCCGACTCAAAATAAGTTTATATAAAATTTGATAGTTTATGTAAATAAGCTCAATACTTAAGACCTAAAAGGTTTATTTATTTTATGCTTTTAGTTCTTTTTGTCGGTTTAATTTTTTGTTAAAAAGATTTTTAGTTTATGATTTTTTTTCATCATCAGCTGTTGTACATAATGTGTTTTTATTTATATTTTTATAATTGTGTTTGTACATATTGTGATGATTTCTAAACGCAAATAGCTGTTAGAGTAATGAAAAGTAAACAGAAACTCTATTCGTTCCTACAATTTTCGAGGGTTTCACTCAATTTTATCAGGATTCCATTATCAGATCCTGACTTCCTTGACATGGGACCACTCTTGAGGTATACCCTATCTAAGAAAAAAGAATAATCAAAATCGGTTAATAAATAACGGAGAGAGGGCTGAACACACATAAAAATAAAAAATGAAAAATATATATACGGCCGAATTGAGAACCTCCTTTTTTTTCATCGGTTAAAAAAACAGACCACTAAAAAAATATTATAGAACAATGAAGAACAGTTAACGAATAATTGTAATATCAAATGAAACTGTAAAAACATTACTTCCCCCGCAAACTTCAGGGTACTATTTTTTTTTCTTTTAAACTAAGAACGAACAAAATATAAAATTGTTAGAACAATGAAGAACAGTTAACGAACAATTGAAATAGCCAAAAAAATTCAAAAAAATTACAAACGGAGCTTAGACAAGTAAATCAAAGTAATGTATTAAAATGTATGCAGAATTATACTTAGGTTTTAAAAATATAGGTAGGCACTTACCGCAGCAATATTATCAGCGGTGTGTCTTTCTTCCATCACGACTGTTTCTAAAAGAGCAGCTTCGAGTTTCTGATTTCGAATAAAATGGCCAGTTACTGCACATACGCCTTGATTATTTTTTGATGTCCACATATCGGTAGTCAATGCTATATTATGAACGTCTTGTAACATTTCATGTAACTTCAGTTTTTCAGTAGCATGCAGCTTAGGCAGCAGTATAGTAGTTATTGCATATCTAGATGGCAATTGGTATTTTGAATCCAAAGCGGCAACTAATTCTTTTAAGCCTTCACGCTCAGATAATCGTAGTGGTTCCATGTCTCTGGCTATCATTTGTGTGAACAATAAATCCAATCGTTTCTTTTTTGTTGAATTAATACTATAAAATTCAATGGACGTATCTGGATTTATTGGATATGGATGGATATCCGTGTCCAGGCTAATATCAAAAGTACTCTCGTCATTCGAAGTGGATGGAGCTTGATATTTCTCTGGATGTTTTCTCATTATATGGTCTTTCATGTTTGATGTATTTTTACTATATTTAAATTCTCTAGAACAATATTTACACAAAACTTTTCCGTCACTTATTTTTTCAAAATGCAACCACATAGAAGATTTCATTTTCGATTTATCCATTACAATATTAAGTCGTTTTTAAATTTCCAATCAGACAACAAAAACGTGCTAGATAACTAATATTTCTAGTTACCCTCATAATGTAATGTTGTATCCTACCCTCTTGCTCGGTAGCGCGTGGGCATGCGGCTGAGTATTTTCAATCTAATAAAGCAAGTAATTTATGAATGAACTGCGATGCGAATGTATAATAATAGATGTAATCGATAACCTATGTAATCATTTTCTATATTACCTTTTATGAGCAAGCAATAGCATCGAGTGTGTTCGACTATACTATCGATTGTTTTGCCCTATCGATATAGGGCAAAACAATCGATAGTTTCGATAGTATCGATACTATCTACACGCATCGAATCGATACTATCGATAGTAACGATACTATCGACACGTATCCTGTCGATAGTATCGATCCTATCGACACTATTGATCTTCAGCAAAAGTATTGCTTATTTTTATCAATCGATAGTATCGATAGTATCATCAAGGGCTGATAGTTTCGATAGGACTATCGTCAGTATGACTGATTTTCAAGGCCACGATAGTATCACGATACTATCGACAGACTATCGCTATCGCAACAACACTAGCTGGCAATAGTGTACAGTTAAAAGTTTTAATCCAGAGTGTGAAAACAAGCATTGTGTAGTGAACAACTTGACGTTGAAGACCTGACACAGCGGAAGTCATCGCTTGAAGTTGCGACAAGGAAGCGGCAGAGGGCGCTACCAGTATTATATTTGAAGTTACGGCAGTGTTGCCAGTGGGTGCGACTGAATTCCCTACATGGCTGTTGTTGGAGCTTGTGACGTCAAGGAAAGTGACGTAACATATCGGCAGTGACGTGCAAAGAGGTTTGACAGAAAGTAAACTGTAAGTAGGGAACGATTATTGACTTTGAAATTAAACTTGCAAGAATATCAGTGACAAATTTGAACTTAGAAAAATTGCTTTAGTAAAGTAGAAGATTTTGGGACTTGTAATATTTCAGTTGTAATTTATTGTAGTGTTAACTTTAGTTTAGACTTAGAATAATTAAGCAAATTTGGTTCATACGGGGAACCTATGCCCGATTTCACCCCGGTGTAAATATTTGCTAAAACACTTGTAAAATATTTAGATTTTATCATACACTTGTGATTTTGGCTTGTCGTTGCAAATTCTATCTTTAGATTTTTCCACTGTAGTTAATGTAGATAGACTGTAACTTAGAAATTTAGTATAGATTGTGTACTTTGGTGAATTTATTGTGTTGATAGTTGGGTATAATTATAAATATTTACAATGAAATCATTAATTAAATTACAATAAAACTATAATTGAAAAGGCTAGAAATAATTTTAAAAAATCACCAAAAGATCGTATTACACAAACATATTTACAAACAAGATTAGAACCATTGGAGGAACAATGGAAACAATTTGTAATCACACACAGAAATATTATAGAAAAAGCAACTGAGTCAGATTTAGAAAACGCAAATTTTTTTAAGTGAAGTATACGACAATACAAAGGAGTTGTACATATTATATAAATCAGAACTTAAAGAACAAATAAATGTAGGCACTGCAAGTAATATAACACTACAAAAGCAGCAGGCAAATGTGTCGTCAATTGTTAGATTGCCCAAAATCAGTCTACCTATTTTCTCCGGTTCGTACACTGAGTGGACAACATTCAGAGATTTATTTTTGTCTCTGATACATAACAACAACTCGTTAGACGATGTACAACGTCTTCACTATTTGAAAACTCATTTGTCAGGAGAAGCGGAACAGCTACTGCGACATACACCAATAACTGCCGCTAATTATAATGAATCTTGGTCCATTTTATGTAAACGGTACGACAACAAAAAATTCTTATCCCACAGCATGTTAAAGCGATTTGTCAAACAACCAGTAATTGTAAAGGAGTCTTCAACTTCCATCAAAAATCTGTTAGACACAACAGTCGATTGTTTGCATGGTTTAAGTACTTTAGGCATTGATGTAAGTTGTTGGGATACAATTGTTATATTTTTGATTTGTGAGAAGCTAGATAACGAATCTCGAAAATTGTGGGAATCAAAAATCAGTGTTGACGATAATTTACCTACACTTGATGAATTTAAGGTTTTTTTAGAATCGAGATTTCGTTCACTAGAATTTCTTGGCACAAGTCCAATATCCAATCCAAGAGTCAAAACAGTAATACCTACATTTTCAAAATACCTACATTTTCGCATGTTATAACTAACAAAGATAATGCAGTGTTCGAAATGTAAAAAAGTTTTAGCTAAGAAAGGATCACACTTTGCATGTCAAGGCTCTTGTCAAGGAATCTTTCACAGAGCGTGTGTAAAGGGATTAGCAGCAGACTTGAAAGCAGGTAGGATCCGAATTTACTGCTATAATTGCGAGGATGACGACACCGAGGAGGAGCCGGAGACTACGGAGGAGGGGGAGGCACTACAAATGGATATTATATTGAAGGATATTCAAAAGAAAGTTAGCGCCCTGCCTGGAGTGATAAAACGGCTGGAATCCATAGAACGATGTATGAGCGTCCTCTCTGACAAATATGATACATTAATGGCTGAACACAAGCAGGCCAAAGATAAAATTAACAAGCTTGAAAAAATTACTGAGAATACTAATAATAAATGTATCTATTTGGAGAAATGTAATCAGGCCTTAGAGCAGAAATTACAAGAGTACGAACAATCTTCTAGAAAACATAACATTGAAATTGTCGGAGTAGAGCAATTACCAGAAGAAAACATAAGGGAAATTGTGGATAAAATCGGAGACAAACTGGAGGTTAGCACTACGGATATCGAAACAGCAAGCCGAACCTATGCAACGCGGAACAAGCCAGCTTCCATTATCATAGGATTCAGGTCTTCGGGTATTGCCGCTCGTGACAAGTGGCTTGCCCAACGCCGTAACCTCACCAATTTGACAAGTCAGGACATCACAGGCGGGTCAGTGAAAAATAAAATCTTTATCAACGAAGATTTAACTAAAACTACGCGAACATTGTGGAATACAAAGAAACAATTAAGCGGTGTCTACAAATTTATTTGGGTATCAAATGGCAAAATACTAATAAAAAAGCAGAAGGCGACAAAACTACATGGGTGAGAAAGGAAAAAGACATTAGTGAGCTATTAAAAGTAAAGTGAAGTATGGTACTATCATGGTACATGGTACTATCTGGTACTATGTATTATGTGGTGAAGTGTTAATTGAGTAATGTGTTTATTCTCATCATTGAAATTCGCGGGCATTAATACATTAGATACAATCAATAATGATTGTTTAGTTAATTATGTCAGCGTGAACAATTTAAAAAACTGGTCAGACACATTAAGTGATAAGAAAGATTTGTTTCACATAGTTCATATCAACATACGTTAATAAAAAAAACATTTTAACGAATTGCTAGTAACTATTAACGCATACTTGCGAAATTTAGATGCATTGGTGATTACGGAAGCGAATATTAACTACTCATTATTGCCACTTTACAAACTGAACGGATTCATTTTAAATTATTTCACTCGTGTAGGTCGTAGCGGGGGTGGGGTGTTAGTGTTTACACGCGAGGGGCTTATGGCACGTGCGGTCGACAGCGAGCCGGCCACTAAGATGCACAGCGCGGAAATCGTCTCCATTACACTACGTTACCACAATGAACAAATACATTTAGTATCATTATAGACCGCCCAAATTTAATCAAATAGATAAAACCGCACAATTCCTAAAAGAATTTCAAAGTCTTTTACACAGTATGCCGTTAGATAAAAAAATGTATAATAAAATAAAAAAAAATAAACATAAACCTATTAAATAGTCACGATAACAATGTGATTGCACACGAAAACTTATTAGCAGAATATGGATCTATAAAATGTATTAACGATATAACACGTAAAGAAATAGTAAACGGAAATGCGGTGGAATCGTGCTTAGATGTATATGTGACATTAGAGATACTAAATTATCCACAATATATGCGTCAGTTATAAAACACAAAATATCGGATCATTATTTTACGTCAGCCGCAGTGAATTTGAAATTTTTTGTAATTGCACCACAGGGTCACCTAGCAACAGCGCATCTACTTCGAGTCGACGGCTCGCTGCCGCGCACTCACTGCACGCGACGGGACGACGCGTACTGGAAAGTCGTAGTATTAGAGAGAAACTACTCAAAACTAACTTTGAACCACTTTTAAATATGGAATGTCCTATAAAACTATATACAGAATTCCACCAAATATTCCAAAATATTTACAAAGATTGTTCTAAACACATTTGTAAACGAGAAAGTAATCGTAACAACAAAAGTTGGATTACTGAAAATTTTAAATGTATGATACTAAAAAGAGATTATTTAATATATGGTCTACTGATCCTAAAAACGTAATAAAGCGGCTTGACTATACTAGATACAGAAATAAATGTACAAAAGCAATAATCTAACAGAAAAAACAATTACGATAAACATCCTATATTAGACTGTAATGGAAATATACAGAAAATTTGGGATAAAATCAATAGTTTATTAGGAAAGCAGAAAAAATCATTAGATAACATAATAATGAATAAAATGGCGAAGGAGGGTGGTTCAAAAGAGATCTGTAACAAGTTTGCTTTAACTTTTTCTAATGATATTTATCTCATTAAACATGACTGCCATGACGAATGGTTGGATAGGAAGAGCTATGTAAAAGCATCAGACGTATGTATGAGGTGGCAACCGGTAGACAGTAAAGATGTCATAAAAGTTATTAAAAATATGAGCACTAAGAAGTCACCGGGTGCAGATCACATACGTATGTCTGATCTTAAACTGGTACCTGACAAAGTGAGTCCAGTAATCGCCAAACTCATCAACTTATCTGTAAGTAAACATAAGTTTCTTAAACTCCTAAAAAAGCCATAATTCCGGCCTATTCACAAAAAAGATGATTGTAAATTATTTTCAAACTATAGACCTATCGCTATTTTATCGAGCATAGATAAAATTATTGAAAAATGTATAGTAAACCAACTCGGGTCATATTTACACAAAAATAAAATATTAAATAGTTGCCAGCATGGGTTCCAGAGAAAAAAAAGTACAAATACCTTGTTATCCAATTTCACTGACGAAATAAATACCTACTTAGCTGAAAAAAAGTTTATTATCGCCATATTTTACGATTTTACAAAAGCATTTGATACACTAGAAACGGATACACTTTTAAAAGCTATGGAGGAGTGTGTAGTGAGCGAGCCACTGAACAATTGGTTCCGTGACTACCTCACTGCTCGATCCTATAGTGTGAAGGTGGGCGAGAGTCTTAGCGAGGAGAGGACAGTCCGGTGCGGAGTGGCACAGGGGTCGGGGTGTGCTCCAGTGTGTTATCTCATGCATGTTAATGGCTTATGTGGTGTATTACGTCACTGCTCAGCATATATGTTCGCTGACGACCTTTGCACGCTTCGCGCCGGCACCGACCTGGCTGAGACTTGTCGCTTAGTACAACAGGATGTAAATGCAATAGTCAAATGGTCACATGATAATGGAATTGTACTTAATTCGGACAAAACTAAACTTATTATTATACATTCGCCTTATCTACGTCCCACAGGTATACCACCTTCAATTATAGCTCACAGTTTTCATGTCATCACAAAAATCTTATTAATAAAAACTGTAAACCTATTGATAAAGCAAACAGTTACTTACCTTGGAATGAAGGTCGATGAACTTCTCCTGGTCACTCCATGTTGATTACATTTGTGATAAACTAAGAATATTACTAGGGAAATTTTATCACCTAAGATTCAGGTACCTAGCACCACATTAAAATGTTTATACAAACAGTTGGTTGAACCTATTATAGATTATGCTCTCGACTGCTATGGCTTAACTTTTAAAACTTATATAGACAAAATAGAAACACTTCAAATTAGATTTTTAAAACTACTGGTAAACAATAAAACTGAAAATAGTTGTAAAGATGAGTATAGAAAGCGCCTGCAGATGCACCGAAGGCTGGTCGACCGGTTAAGGCTGCGTCAAGAGTGGCTGCACGAAGGGCCGGGCAAGCGCCGAAGTCAAACGAAAAAGTGGCAGCAGAGTTCCCTCCGCTTCCCACTCCGGCACCGAGGGCGACGACTGTGGCTGCTTCTCCCTCTTGTGGGCCCGTGCCTGGTCCGTCTACATCGGCCCCCTCCACGTCCACTCCCACTAACGACGGGTGGAAAAAAGTCGAGGGAGGCGGGAAGCGGTCCCGCAACCGGAATAGGAAGGCTGCCGGAAGTGCGCCATCTCCGCCGCAGGCAACGTCCGTGGCAGTGGCTGCCACCGGGAAGCCCCGGAAACTGGTGACACCCAAAACGGCGGCTGTGGTGGTTTCCGTGTCACCAACGGCGACCGACAGCGGGCTATCCTACGCAGCCGTATTTAAGAAGGCCCGGGATAGTCTCGCCGGTGAATTCGGTGGAGTAGGTGTTAGGATGCGCCTCGCCCAGACGGGAGCTCGAGTCCTCGAGTTCCCTGGGGCTGAAGGCGCAAAGACGGCGGACACCTTTGCCGAGAAGATGCGGGAGATTTTCGCAGCCACGGATGGTGTGAAGATCGCCAGGCCCATCAAGTGCGCGGAGTTGCGCATTTCGGGCCTGGACGATTCAGTCACGGTCGAGGATGTCCGCGTTGCAATTCGGGAGAAGACAGTATGCAGCGCGGACAACATCAGGATCGGCACCATCCGCCCCGGTCCAGGGGGCCTTGGCGCGGTGTGGGCCAGTTGTCCCGTGGCGTCGGCCAAAACTTTGAGCGACGCTGGAAAGATCCTCATCGGTTTCGTGAACGCCAGAGTCACACTCCTGGCGGCGAGACCGATGAGGTGTTTTAAATGCCTCGCCACGGGGCACACCCGCGTCAAGTGCGCCAGTTGTTTTGACTGCAGTGGACTATGTTTCCGCTGTGGTCGACCGGGGCACAAGGCTAACGCTGCAACGGTCCCGACACCTCTTCCCGTCTCGGGTGGCCGCGTGACAATGACGTATGCCGCGGCGACGTCGGCACCGGCGCCTGCAGCCGCACCGAAGGCTGGTCGACCGGCCAAGGCTGCGTCAAAAGCAGTTGCACCAAAGGCCGGCCAACCGCCGAAGGCCGTCGAAAAGGTGACAGCACAATTCCCTCCGCTTCCCACTCCAGCACCGAAGGGGATGAATGCGACAGCTGTTGTCGCCGGTGCTGAGCTTGTGCCTGGTCCGTCCGCATCTGCCCCCTCCACGTCTGCCGCTTCCAGTGACGGGTGGCAGAAGGTCGGGGGAGGGAATAAGCGGTCCCGCAACCGCAATAAGAAGGCTGCCAAGAGTGCACCGTCTCCGCCGCAGGCACCATCCGTGGCTGTGACTGCCTCAAAACAGCCCCGGAAACTGGTGCCACCCAAAACGGCGGCTGTGGTCGTAACCCTGTCGCCGGCGGTGGGGGACGGCGGGCTATCCTACGCGGCTGTCTTTAAGAAGGCTCGGGATAGTCTGGCCGGTGAATTTGGGGCCGTGGGTGTGAGGATGCGCCTCGCCCAAACGGGAGCTCGAGTCCTCGAGTTCCCTGGGGCTGAAGGCGCAAAGACGGCGGACACCTTTGCCGAGAAGATGCGGGAGATATTCGCAGCCACGGATGGTGTAAAGATCGCCAGGCCCACCAAGTGCGCGGAACTGCGCATTTCGGGCCTGGACGATTCAGTGACGGTCGAGGATGTCCGCGTTGTAATTCGGGAGAAGACGGGTTGCAGCGCGGACAACATCAGGGTCGGCACCATCCGCCCCGGTCCGGGGGGCCTTGGCGCGGTGTGGGCCAGTTGTCCCATGGCGTCGGCCAAGATTTTGAGCGACGCCGGAAGAGTCCTCATCGGTTTCGTGAGCGCCAGAGTCACGCTCCTGGCGGCGAGACCGATGAGGTGCTTTAAATGCCTCTTCACGGGACACACCCGCGTCAAGTGCGCCAGCTGCTTTGACTGCAGCGGACTATGTTTCCGCTGCGGTCGACCGGGGCACAAGGCGGCGGAGTGCTCCGCCGCCCCTCACTGCCCTGTGTGCGCGGCGGGAAATCTCCGACCCTTTCCTTCCGACTGACGCAGGTTCTTTCCGGGCACGGCTGCTTCGGGAAGTACCTGCACTCGGTCGCTAGGAGGGAACTGAGTCCCGCCTGTCACCACTGCGACTGTAGTGGGGACTCGGCTCAGCACACGCTGGCGGTTTGCTCCACCTGGGCGACGCAGCGTCGGGCCCTCACTGCAGTCATCGGAGGGGATCTCTCGCTACCGGCCGTCATACGCTCCATGGCCGGTAGCGACAGGAATTTTACCGCGGTCGCGACCTTCTGTGAGGACGTCATCTCGCAGAAGGAGGCGGCGGAAAGGGTCCGGGAGGACGATCTCCACTCGGACCTAATTCGCCGCCGGCGAACCGGGCGGCGGAGGCGCGCTTACCAGCGCCTCATGCCGCCCTGAGTGTGGCCGCGGGTGGACGGGACGGGTTTTTCCCCTCCACACGCTATAGTGGCCCCCCGCGAGGAGGCGGCGTCCGCGTGTGCCTGGACGTTGCCTAATTGAGAGGTTTTTACCCGAAGGTCCGTCCCGAGGTCGTCGGCCTCCAAGGAAGGAGGTCTACTGGTGGTCCCAGGAGTTGGCGGACCTCCGTGCGGCCTGTACTAGTGCCCGGAGGTCCTACACTCGCAACCGGCGGCGTCACCGCGAAGAGGGGGAGGAGGACCAGCTTCATGAGGAGTACCGAGAGGCGCGGAAAACTCTGAAGCTGGCCATTGGCCGCGCCAAAGAGGACAAAAGAAAGGAGATGCTGGAGGGTCTCAATGGTGACCCCTGGGGACGCCCATATCGCGCGGCGCAACAAAAGCTCCGCGCGTCGGCCCCCCCCTTACGGAGACTCTCCAGCCCAACTTCCTGCAGGAAGTGGTTGGGGGCCTTTTCCCGCAACGGGTGGAGCACGTACCCCCGTCGATGGCCCCCTTGGCCGGAGACGACGGGGAGAACGAGGAGGATGGTGTTCCGCCCGTCACGGAGGCGGAGGTAGGGGCGGTTGTTCTACGGATCCGTTCCAAGAACACCGCCCCCGGGCCAGACGGGATCCCTGCCCGAGTGTTGGCCCTCGCCCTCGACCACATGTCCGACCGCCTCAGGGAAGTGTTCGACGCTTGCTTGGCGTCCGGGTGCTTCCCTGACTGCTGGAAGAGCGGGAAGCTGGTCCTTTTAAGGAAGCCGGGACGGCCTACCGACTCGGTTGCGGCCTACAGGCCCATCGTGTTGCTGGAGGGCCGGGTAAATTGTTTGAGAGGTTTTTCCCCTCCACCCGCTATAGTGGCCCCCCACGAGGAAGCGGCGTCCGCGTGTGCCTGGACGTCGCCTAATTGAGAGGTTTTTACCCGAAGGTGGTGCCCGATGTTAGCGTGGGCCTTAATCCAGAACAAGGATACATCTTTGTGCTGGATCAAGGCTTGGCTGAGGTTGCGGCGTGCCTGGATCGCGAGGGGATGCAGAGTCCCGGGGTTCGTCACTGTTTGCAGCGCCCTGTATCTTGCTGCCATTAGGTTAGGTTAGGTTAGGTTAGGTTTTTTTTTTTTTTTTTATTTTTTTTTTTTTTTTTATTAATTTATATGCAGCTATCCTCTTGCATGACAAGAGCCTTTTTCCATCTTTTTATTTTTATTCTTCTAATAGTTTATTTTTCTTTCCTTTATTATTAATTTATTTTATTTATGTTAGAGAGAAACAAGTTACTCTTGTTTGTTTCTCTCTATCACAGTTTTGCAAATGTCCTCTGCGAATTTTAGGAATTGCACTCTTTTTTCCTTATCGGCAATTAGTGTATGCACGTCATCTTTGGCTATTCGCGCTCCTAGGCGTTGTTCAGCCTCGTGTCTACGGGAGCCGAATACTGGACACTGAAAGATGACGTGCATTACATCTTCCTCTACCTCTGGGTCGCAGATACACGACGGGCTCTCCCGACACTTGAAGCGATGCAAGTATTGGGAGAACCCCCCGTGTCCCGTTAATATCTGTGTTACCACGCCTTGCGGTTGGATTTTCCGCACCAATTGATACGCCTCCCTCGCGTTTGGGAAGAACGCTCTCGTGACGGAGGCCGTCTGCCCCGACTGGTATCTCCGGTTCCATTCGTCAAGGGAACCGCTGCGAATTTCCTGCTTGACGAATGAAAGCGGACACAGGTCGTAGTCAGGCTTCCTCCGACTCGACAGCGCCGCCTCCTTTGCCAGAAAGTCGGCACGCTCGTTTCCATCGATGTTGGCGTGGGCCTTAATCCAGAACAAGGATACATCTTTGTGCTGGATCAAGGCTTGGCTGAGGTTGCGGCGTGCCTGGATCGCGAGGGGATGCAGAGTCCCGGGGTTCGTAACTGTTTGCAGCGCCGCCCTCGAATCGCTGTAGATGCCGAAGCTCTCCACGCTGCACTTGAGGATTTCGCTCGTAGCTCTGCATATGGCCAAGAGCTCGGCCTGGTAGACTGTGCAGTACGCTGGCAAGCACAGTTTCCGGCTTCTGGTTTCGGTCCGGCTGTCCCACATGGACAGCGCGGCACCGACCCTGCCCTGTAACTTGCTGCCGTCTGTAAAGATGCGGAGCGCCTGCACGTTATGCTGGTCTACCAGGCTTTGGTCGTCCAGACTCTGGAAACTCATGTCCATACGCAGAGCCGGGTGCGGTAATTCTGCAAATCCCACCACACGTTCTACCTCACGGTCTCCCAGCACTAGCCGGGTTGACCCTTTGCGAGCTTCGTATAGACGAGCCGCTTCTTGGATACGGAGGTCCAAAGGCAGTAACCCGGCCAGTAACAGGGCCGAGTTAAGGGAGACAGTGCGGTAGGACTTGCAGATTTTCTGCGCGAATCCTCTCTGCACAGCGTTGAGGAGCTTGCGGACACCCAGCTTCTCGGTGGCGGGCGCGTATGCTGCTGCCGCGTATGTGATGACCGGCTCTACCGTCGCCGTGTATATAGTGCGTACTATTTCAGGGTGCAGCCCCCAGCTTATCTTCGCTGCTCTCGAGAGCTGTTTGTAGATATTTAGGGCCTTCCTACAGACGTTGCCGACGTGGGTGTTAAAAGTCAGCTTGTCGTCTATAGTAAGCCCCAAAATCCTCAGCTCTCGGGACATGCCAATGTCGACCCCGCCCATGCTCAGGAGCGGGGTGTCATGCTTCAACTTGTTCGTTATAAGCATGGCGCAGGTCTTGTGTGGCGCAAATTTTAATTTGTTTTTAACACCCCACCCCCGAACAAAGTCGAGGGCGGCATTGGCACGTCGCTGCACCTCTAGCGCTGTACACTCGGCGAACAGCAGAACCACGTCATCCGCAAACGCTTGGCAGGTGACGCCCCGTTCGTGCAGACCCTTAAGGAGAGGGTCTAGGAGGATATTCCACAGGATGGGTCCGCTAATGGACCCTTGGACGCAGCCTTTTTGTGTCGCCCTGCGATGTTCCGCACCGGCGTACCTGAGGTTTATACATCTGCCGTCGAGGTAGCTGTCCAGCAGCCGCCTGATATTGACCGGGCACTTTTCCTCAGCCAGTCTGACCTTGATGGCCGGCCACCATGCGCTATCGAAGGCACCCTCTATATCCAGTGAGACGAGCGTTACCAGTTTTTTCAATTTAACCTCCGCTTTAATTTGGTTCACTAGGGTATAGAGGGCGTCCTCGGTGCTTCTCTGGGGCATAAAGCCGTACTGGCGAGTACTGAGCCTCGGTACAAGGTGCCATTGGAGCCTTGCTACTACCATTTTCTCCAGGACTTTTCCCAGTACAGGTAAAAGGCCTATGGGCCTGTACGATTTGGCGCTCTGATAACTGTCCTTGCCCGGCTTCCTCAGCACCACTACCGTGGCCTCCTTCCACTTGTTAGGGAAGTGGCCCAGGGTGAGGCACTTATTGGCCAGGGCAAGGAAAGCATCAGGGTCCTGGAGAATGACTCGACGGCAGATGTCCGCCGTAAAACCATCCGCACCTGGCGCCTTCTTCGGGTTAAAGCTGGACACCGCGGTCATCATCTCATGCGCTGTAAACGGCGGGTCATGCACTTCATCATGGACCCGGTCGTTTACCCGCTGTGCGAGCTCCCGGGTGTCCTTGTGGTCTTGGCTGTCTGTAATCATTAGGTCCTCCGGATAGAAGGTTTCAGCCAGGTGCGATGCGGATTCGGCGGAATCCAGCGTTTCGCCGTTTTTGACGGTTAGGTTAGGTTAGGTTAGGTTAGGTTAGGTTAGGTTAGGTTAGGTTAGGTTAGGTTAGGTTAGGTTAGGTTAGGTAAGGTTTTTTTTTTTTTTTTTTTTTTTTTTTTTTTGTTCTTGCTTGCTACCTCCAACATGATTGGAGTCAGTATTAAATCTCTCACTCTTACATTCCAGTTATATAATTTTGTAATCTCGCACTCATGGTGCTTAACTAGTTTTTTGCTATAATCTATTTATTTATTTATTAAGTAACATCTTTCCATTTCGTCCTTTATTAGGGTGGGATTTCTGTCTACGCCTATCTTTACATCTCGTTAACTAACTTCTTCATTTAATAATTGTTGACAAGGTTAAGTTTTTATTCTATTTCTAAGTACCAATTTGCATTAAACTACTGACTATGCTTTTCTATTCTATTTATTTGTTCATATATATATTATGCTGTTCAATAATATTAAACATTATACTATGACAGCATATTTTCTCTATCGTGTTTTATTTCTTTTAATGACTATTTCCGCTAATTTTACACAATAGTCCAGCAACTTGTCCCTATCCTTGCTCAGCATTACTGTTGCTATATTGGGGGCTTCCATTTTTATACCTAACTGGTGTTCAATGTGATACCGCTCTTTTGCATGTACAGGGCATTGAAACAAAATATGTTGTACAGTTTCGCTAGTCCCTGGATCACAGATACACGCCGGGTTCTCCTTGCATCTAAAGCGATTCAGATACTCGGAGAACCCGCCGTGCCCTGTCATGATTTGAGTAGAAATGCTGGTGGCCACAAATTTTCTTACTACGGTGTACGCCGATTTTGCGTCAGGCAGAAAAATTTTTGTGATCAGCGCTGTTTCGCCGTTTTTATACCTCTGATTCCATTCGTCAATAGTTGCACTACGAATGCAACGCTTGACGAACGAAACCGGGAACAGATCATAGTCCGGTTTACGTTTGGAGCCCAGAGCCGCCGCCTTGGCCAGCTCATCAGCTCTTTCGTTACCCTCCAGCCCCGCGTGAGCTTTTATCCAGAACAAAGTCACAGCTTTGTTCTGGAGAGACGCTGTTCTAAGGTAGTCTCTGGCTGCCACCGCTAGAGGATGAAGGGAACGAGGATTTTGGACTGTCTGGAGAGCCGCCATTGAATCGCTATAGATTCCAAACGTAGACCCCCTGTGCATGATCACTTCCTTCGTCGCCCTGCACAGAGCCAGGAGCTCGGCTTGGTAAACAGTGCAGTAGTCCGAGAGGGCCAATTTAGAAGTGGCGGTCTCGCTTTCGTCGGTCCAGATAGACAAAGCTGCGCCAACCTTCCCTGAAATCTTACTACCATCTGTGAAAATTTTGACTGCACTGTTCCCACTTTGTTCATATTGCTCCCGGTCTATGATGGTCTCAATCAATGGCACTTGATGTTCAGCCGGGTGAGGTGCGTCTGTTGCTCGAGCCATACGTTCCACCTCCCGGTCTCCCAACGCATCCCAGGGAATACCCCTCTTAGTCTCATGTAATAAGGCTACCTCACGAACTCGGAGGTCGAGAGGCAGGATTCCCGCCAGCACCAGCGCAGAATTCAGGGAGACTGTGCGGTAGGCTCTACACAGTTTTTGGGCGATTCCACGCTGAACTACATCCAGTTGTTTCCTCACGCCCAGTTTGTTAACAGCTGGAGACCAAGCACTGGCCCCGTACAGTATAATGGGCTCGATGGTTGCCACGTAAATCGTGCGGATAACTTCGGGGTGCAGACCCCAGCTGACCCTAGCTGCTCTGGACAATTGCCTGTATACCTGAATTGCTTTCCCGCAGACGTTCGCCACATGGGTATTAAAGGTCAATTTATCGTCTATGGTGACTCCTAGCAACTTTATCTCCCGGGACGTTCCAATGTCAACCCCGCCCATGCTCAGAAGTGGGGTGTCGTATTTGAGTCTTTTAGTGATGGTCATTGCCATCGTTTTATGGGGTGCGAAATTCAATTTATTGTCGACTCCCCACTCCCGAACATGTTCGAGGGCAGCATTCGCGCGTCCCTGGATTTCCGCTGCTGTCTCTCCATGAAAGATGAGGACGATGTCGTCAGCGAAAGCTTGGCAGTATTCTCCTCTGGCCTCCAAGCTCTTTAGGAGTGGGTCCAACAACAGATTCCAGAGGATTGGGCCCCCAATGGATCCTTGCACACATCCCTTGCTGGTAACTTTTTTAAATTCCTCTCCGGCATATCGAACCCTTACGCATCTTTGACTGAGGTAGCTATCCACCAGTAGTCGGAGGTTTGTGGGACACTTTTCCTCCGCCAGTCGGACTCTTATTGCCGGCCACCATGCACTGTCGAAAGCTCCCTCTATATCCAGTGATACCACTGTTATTATTTGCTTTTGGCTGAGTTGCTGGCGGATGTACTGCGTTAAGGTATAGAGGGAGTCTTCGGTGCTCCTCTGGGGCGGGTACTCATCCTAGGTATCAAATAATGTTTAAGTCTGCCAACCAGCATCTTTTCTAATATCTTACCCAGTACAGGCAGTAGCCCTATTGGTCTCAAAGATTTTGGGACGGTGTAACTTTCCTTTCCTGGCTTTCTTAGTACCACCACTGTTGCTTCTTTCCACGCCACCGGGAAATGATGAAGAGCTAGGCATTTATTTATAAGCTGGAGAAACATGTCAGGGTCACCCTCAATGGCATGTCGGCAAATGTCCGCAGTAAAGCCGTCCGCTCCAGGAGCCTTGCGTGGGTTGAAGGAATCCACAGATGCTTTCAGTTCGGTCATTGTGAACTCTGGGTCCCAAAGCTCACTTTGGCCTCCAGAGTTAACTTCCTCGGCTCTTTTCCTGGTTTGGCGATGTTGGATGCCGTCCGCGTCTTCCAGATCATCTGGGTAAAAGGTTTCAGCGATAAATTTTACAGAATCTTTTGCTTCCAGCACTTTCCCGTCCCTCACCATTAGCAAGTCCTCCACTCTCTTAGTAGTTCGGCCGATCACCCTATAGACTCCCTCCCAAACACCCTCTTTATCTTGTTTGCCACAAAAATCTTTCCAACTATCTATCTGTGCCCTAGCCCTAGCAAAGGGTTGAAATGTTATTAGCCAAAAACTTAAAAAATTTGTAAATTTTGTACCAAAAATTCCTGTTTTCAGGTGTCAATTCCCAAACGGGACTCCGCAGGGGGTTCAAAGTGGTATAGTATGAAGCGGTGGATGTATCAGCCTAGCTGTTGACCAGCTCCAATCAGTGACGGACTCGGAACACAAGGTAAGTAACCTCTAAAGGTACGTTTACGTAGCAATTTCACAGAATTACAGTTAAAAATAAAAAATTTAAACAAACTATACGTTCGATATCCAGTAATTGGGTATCTACGTACAGCTGGTGCTATAGCCGAAATGTTAAGACAATAAAAGTCAATATAGGTTGGTAAACAAAAAAGTTATTAAGATTTTCTTGCAGAAAAACCTCTGAATTTTAACAAGTGTCAATTTATGTGATTATAATGGAATATATTAGAAATTTTCAGGATTATTTAACACTAATTACTTTCAGGCAGCTACTGGTGTCGTAATAAACGTAAATAGTCAATGTTCTAAGTCGGAAACTGAAAAAAGCAATATACCGATTTCACGTAAAGTGCTCAGGTATATCAACTCGCCTACATAAACAAACTTGATAAAAGGAACTTTCGGGAATTTTATTTAAATTTCTATCCGACGGATCCTGACAAATGAGGTGTGGTATGAAAGGGGTAATCGAGACCTACCCAAATATATAATAATTTCGACAATAAGCCAAAGGGTTGAAATGTTATTAGCCAAAAACTTAAAAAATTTGTAAATTTTGTACCAAAAATTCCTGTTTTCAGGTGTCAATTCCCAAACGGGACTCCGCAGGGGGTTCAAAGTGGTATAGTATGAAGCGGTGGATGTATCAGCCCAGCTGTGGACCAGCTCCAATCAGTGACGGACTCGGAACACAAGGTAAGTAACCTCTAAAGGTACGTTTACGTAGCAATTTCACAGAATTACAGTTAAAAATAAAAAATTCAAACAAACTATACGTTCGATATCCAGTAATTGGGTATCTACGTACAGCTGGTGCTATAGCCGAAATGTTAAGACAATAAAAGTCAATATAGGTTGGTAAACAAAAAAGTTATTAAGATTTTCTTGCAGAAAAACCTCTGAATTTTAACAAGTGTCAATTTATGTGATTATAATGGAATATATTAGAAATTTTCAGGATTATTTAACACTAATTACTTTCAGGCAGCTACTGGTGTCGTAATAAACGTAAATAGTCAATGTTCTAAGTCGGAAACTGAAAAAAGCAATATGGTTAGGTTAGGTTAGGTTAGGTTAGGTTAGGTTAGGTTAGGTTAGGTTAGGTTAGGTTAGGTTAGGTTGGGGTGCCGTCTAGAAAACCTCCACGTGGTGCACCCTGGAAACGTTGGCGATGACGCTGCCTTTTGTTCCTCAGTTTTGAGGACGGCGTCATCGCCAACGGCTAATATTCTAGTATGAAGAGGAGGCCATCTTTCTTCGGCCACTTGGTTGAGGCTTGGCCCAACAGAGCGGGCGTTTCTGCCGATTCCTCTCTTGGCTCTTCGCTCTTCGGAGCTATGAGGATGAAAACCTCGGTAAAAAATCACGAAGGAGGGACCCTTCCATGGGTCGGAGTTTCTCCGCTGTCCTCAGTGGAGAAGGAAGACGGGCTCGGCGTGCACTTACACTGCCACCGAGCAGGCATGGGGAATTTAGTTTCCTGGCCACCGTCGGCATATCGTAATCCCGAATGGAGTCGTGGTCATGTTTCGCGACTCCGATCGGGGACGAGGGTCTTGGCTTAGCCGCCCGGACTGCGAGGAAGAAAACCTCTCTAAAAAATCACCCCGAATCCCGTGTTCTGGTGCGTGACCAGGGGATGCATGGCTGATGGGTAGTTCAGTCGCAAGCGCACTCCCAGCCGGGGCACCTGCGGACTCCTCGGTTGGGCATAAACCTTCGCTTGCCCGGGTATTGGGGATCTCTGCCCGGGTCGACCTTTATTTCTCCCCGTCTCGTGGGTTTAATTATGGAGTACTTAAATAAATTTGAAACAAACAAACAAATAAATGAAGAAAAAAAAGACGGAGAAGGTAGAAAGTAAGAAGGAGAAGAAGGCGAATACTTCGTCTAAGGAAAAGGAGGTTTTACTGGAAACGCCTATCTTGAAGGAGCTCCCAGGAGTCAGCTCGATTCCTGGGAGCAGAAGACAATCGGAACGTCTGCGTTCTAGGTCTGTCCTGTCATCTGACGGAAACGCCGCTGCGATGGCAGACAGCCTAGAGTCGATGGAAGTGGAGGTCTGCCTTACCGACTGTCGTAAACGCGGACGCTCCTTAGATCAGGACAGCGACACGTCCCAGGAGATGCTTCCTCCCAAAGTGGCTAGTAGCCATAGAGGGAGGTCGCGCACGCCGGTCTCGACTCCGTCGGGCTCCGCCTTCTCTGGGAGGGAGGCCTATGTCCGAGTTAGAGCGGAGGGCGAGAACATGGCGGAGGAGGAGATTGCAGATCTCCTGCTAAAGATTCAAGCGCCGGTGGTAGGGGGTTCTGACCCCGTAACACCATCGACCATGCAGGAGAGAGCGAACGCGGCGGTGGCCGTTATCCACAAAGTGGCCACCAAGTCCACAAACCTTAAGGGTTCCTTTGTTAGGGCCCTTAAGGACTCCTCTTCCGCCATCTCTGGGGTCGTCGAGACCCTCATTGGGGACGTGGCGCGCCTCCAGGCCGCAAACGATGTGTTGACGGGGCAGGTCACTGAGCTAAGCGCTCAGTTCGCCCAATTTCGGGCACAGGCGAATTGCTCTGAGCAGCCAAACCCGGTTGTCCGGCAGCCTGCCCCCTCCCCATCCCCTGTTCCGGATGCCCACTTGCGTCAAGTTATTGACGCAGTGTGGCGCATGATGGACGGGCGCCTCGCGGGCCTGGAGGCAAGGCTGCCTCCGGCACCTATCGTTCGGCCACCACTTGCCGCGGCCAAGGCTGACGCTGCAACGGTCCCGACACCGCTTCCCGTCTCGGGTGGTCGCGTGACTGCGACGTATGCCGCGGTGACGTCAGCACCGGCGCCTGCAGATGCACCGAAGGCTGGTCGACCGGTTAAGGCTACGTCAAGAGTGGCTGCACGAAGGGCCGGGCAAGCGCCGAAGTCAAACGAAAAAGTGGCAGCAGAGTTCCCTCCGCTTCCCACTCCGGCACCGAGGGCGACGACTGTGGCTGCTTCTCCCTCTTGTGGGCCCGTGCCTGGTCCGTCTACATCGGCCCCCTCCACGTCCACTCCCACTAACGACGGGTGGAAAAAAGTCGAGGGAGGCGGGAAGCGGTCCCGCAACCGGAATAGGAAGGCTGCCGGAAGTGCGCCATCTCCACCGCAGGCACCGTCCGTGGCAGTGGCTGCCACCGGGAAGCACCGGAAACTGGTGACACCCAAAACGGCGGCTGTGGTGGTTTCCGTGTCACCAACGGCGACCGACAGCGGGCTATCCTACGCAGCCGTATTTAAGAAGGCCCGGGATAGTCTCGCCGGTGAATTCGGTGGAGTAGGTGTTAGGATGCGCCTCGCCCAGACGGGAGCTCGAGTCCTCGAGTTCCCTGGGGCTGAAGGCGCAAAGACGGCGGACACCTTTGCCGAGAAGATGCGGGAGATTTTCGCAGCCACGGATGGTGTGAAGATCGCCAGGCCCATCAAGTGCGCGGAGTTGCGCATTTCGGGCCTGGACGATTCAGTCACGGTCGAGGATGTCCGCGTTGCAATTCGGGAGAAGACAGTATGCAGCGCGGACAACATCAGGATCGGCACCATCCGCCCCGGTCCAGGGGGCCTTGGCGCGGTGTGGGCCAGTTGTCCCGTGGCGTCGGCCAAAACTTTGAGCGACGCTGGAAAGATCCTCGTCGGTTTCGTGAACGCCAGAGTCACACTCCTGGCGGCGAGACCGATGAGGTGTTTTAAATGCCTCGCCACGGGGCACACCCGCGTCAAGTGCGCCAGTTGTTTTGACTGCAGTGGACTATGTTTCCGCTGCGGTCGACCGGGGCACAAGGCGGCGGATTGCTCCGCCTCCCCTCACTGCCCAGCGTGTGCGGCGGGAAATCTTCCCGCCAACCATCAGATGGGGCAGGGTGGCTGCAAGCCGCCCCGCACTTCTCGTCAAACTTCGGGGGCTAGCCAATCGACCCAGGCTGCCTCCGACGTCAATCCTGCGTCGTCGTCGTCGCCCATGGAGGAGGTTGTAGAGACAGTTCAGTAATGGACCAAGTCTCCAACCTCCTTGTCCAGACGAACCTGAACCACTCTGCCGGTGCGCAGGATCTTTTCCTGCAAACCATGGCGGAGTGGTCGATAGGTGTCGCCGTAGCCGCGGAGCCCTATTACGTTCCTCCCCGTCCAAATTGGCTGGGTGACTGGGACGGCTCCGTGGCAGTCGTCGGTTCCACGGCGGCTCATTCCCCGCCCTTGTCGCTAAGAGACAAGGGTACTGGATATGTTGCTGCCGACTGGGGGGGTATCACCATATATGGTGTGTACTTCTCCCCCAACCGGAGTCTGAGCGACTTCGAGGTCTTCCTCAATAACCTGGAGACCTCGATCCGGCGACTAGCGTCTGGGCACGTCCTAGTGCTGGGGGACTTCAACGCCAAGTCCGTTGCGTGGGGTTCCCCTAGGACGGACGCACGGGGTGATGCCGTAGAGGAGTGGGCGGCATCGGTGGGCCTCTGTCTCCTAAACAGAGGCTCCACCAACACGTGCGTGCGACAGCAGGGGGGGTCGATAGTGGACCTTTCGTTCGCTACCCCAGCTCTCGCCGCACGAGTAAGGAACTGGCGTGTCCTGGAAGAGGTTGAGACGCTCTCGGATCACCTGTATATCCGATTTGAGCTCTCCCGGACCCAGGACCCCAGAAGGGGTCACACGGCGCGGCGTTCTTCCCGCTTCCCGCGGTGGGCTGTTACGAAGATGGACAGGGACCTACTAGAGGAGGCAGCCATCATCTACTCTTGGCTGTCTCCACAGCCTCTGACTGAGGAGGTAGACATGGGGGCAGGCCGCTTTCGTGATGCGATTACGCAGATTTGCGATGCGGCCATGCCCCGCGTCCGAGGTCGTCGGCCTCCAAGGAAGGAGGTCTACTGGTGGTCCCAGGAGTTGGCGGACCTCCGTGCGGCCTGTACCCGTGCCCGGAGGTCCTACACCCGCAGCCGGCGTCGTCACCGCGAGGAGGGTGAAGAGGACCAGCTTCATGAGGAGTACCGAGAGGCGCGGAAAACTCTGAAGCTGGCCATTAGCCGCGCCAAAGAGGAGAAGAGAAAGGAGATGCTGGAGGGTCTCGATCGTGACCCCTGGGGTCGCCCATATCGCGCGGCGCAACGAAAGCTCCGCGCGTCGGGCCCCCCCCTTACGGAGACTCTCCAGCCCAGCTTCCTGCAGGAAGTGGTTGAGGGCCTTTTCCCGCAACGGGCGGAACACACACCCCCGTCGATGGCCCTGTTGGCCGGACACGACGGGGAGGTCGAAAGTGAGGACGTTCCGCCCGTCACAGAGGCGGAGGTAGGGGCGGCTGTTCTACGGATCCGTTCCAAGAACACCGCCCCCGGGCCAGATGGGATTCCTGCCCGAGCTTTGGCCCTCGCCCTCGACCACATGTCGGACCGCCTCAGGGAAGTGTTCGACGCTAGCCTGGCGTCCGGATGCTTCCCTGACTGCTGGAAGAGCGGGAAGCTGGTGCTTTTAACGAAGCCGGGACGGCCTACCGACTCGGACGCAGCCTACAGGCCCATCGTGTTGCTGGACGAGGCGGGTAAATTGTTTGAGAGAGTCCTCTCTGCCCGCATCGTTCGGCACCTTGGCGGGGTCGGCCCCGATTTGTCGGACGCTCAATTCGGTTTTCGAGCGGGGCGTTCGACGGTCGGTGCTGTGTTGCGCCTGAGGGCTGTGACCGAAGACGTAGTGAGCTGTGGCGGCGTGCTGTTGGCGGTGTCGTTGGACATCGCCAACGCATTCAATAGTCTGCCATTCAGCTGCATCAGGGAAGCACTCCTCTATCATGGGGTGCCACAGTACCTGAGGCGGCTAGTGGCAGACTATTTAGAGGAGCGTACCGTCATGTACGAGGACCGAGATGAAGTTTTAAGTAGACGGCCCATGTCGTGCGGTGTTCCGCAGGGGTCTGTCCTTGGACCACTCCTGTGGAACATGGGGTACGACTGGGCCCTTCGAGGTGACTTCCCCGCCGGGCTGGGCGTAATCTGTTACGCCGATGACACGTTAGTCACAGCCCGGGGGGTGAACTTTCAGGAGGCGGCGCGCTTGGCTACCAGGGGAGTCTCTCTGGTGGTCGGGCGCATCGAGGCGCTGGGTTTGCGGGTGGCCCTGAATAAGACGGAGGCCCTTTTATTTCATGGGCCCCGTCGTGGTCCACCCCCTGGCGCCTCTATCGAGGTCAACTCGGTCCTCGTACCGGTTCGGGCCCACATAAGGTATCTGGGCCTGATCCTCGACGGCAGGTGGCTCTTCGACGAGCACTTCCGACAGCTTGCTCCGAAGCTGGTCGGCGCTGCGTCCGCCCTTGGGCGACTCTTGCCCAATTTGGGTGGACCCAGCGTCGCTACGAGACGGCTGTACACGGGGGTTGTCCGGTCAATGGCACTTTACGGTGCACCGGTGTGGGCGGGGGCTCTGACCGCCCAGAATAGGGCACGCCTCTTGCGCCCTCAGAGGGTTATGGCGGTTAGAGCCATACGCGGCTACCGCACCGTGTCGACGGAGGCGGCGTGCGCGTTGGCCGGGACTCCCCCGTGGGATTTGGAGGCGGAAGTGCTCGCCGAAGTTTATCGGCGGACGACTGAGTTCCGGGCGGGAAGCGGCAGTCGGCCCCCGCCCGAAGAGGTACGCGAGTGGCGTGAGGCCGCTCGCCGAGCCACGATGGCTCGTTGGTCGTCCCGGCTGGAGGCTCCACGTGCTGGCTTTGCCGCCGTGGAGGCGCTCCAGCCGGTCATCGTCGAGTGGGCAGGGCGGCAGCACGGGACCCTTTCCTTCCGACTGACGCAGGTTCTTTCCGGGCACGGCTGCTTCGGGAAGTACCTGCACTCGGTCGCTAGGAGGGAATTGAGTCCCGCCTGTCACCACTGCGACTGTAGTGAGGACTCGGCTCAGCACACGCTGGCGGTTTGCTCCGCCTGGGCGACGCAGCGTCGGGCCCTCACTGCAGTCATCGGAGGGGATCTCTCGCTACCGGCCGTCATACGCTCCATGGCCGGTAGCGACAGGAATTTTACCGCGGTCGCCACCTTCTGTGAGGAAGTCATCTCGCAGAAGGAGGCGGCGGAAAGGGTCCGGGAGGACGATCTCCACTCGGACCTAATTCGCCGCCGGCGAACCGGGCGGCGGAGGCGCGCTTACCAGCGCCTCATGCCGCCCTGAGTGTGGCCGCGGGTGGACGGGACGGGTTTTTCCCCTCCATCCGCTATAGTGGCCCCCCGCGAGGAGGCGGCGTCCGCGTGTGCCTGGACGTCGCCTAATTGAGAGGTTTTTACCCGAAGGTGGTGCTCGCGCTTTTGCGGGCAGGCGCTAGGGGGGGTCCGGATGTCTTAATAAAAGCTGTTCCCGGATCCCTCCTACTTAAGGCGCAGTACGGCACACCGTGTGGTTTTAGTCGGTTCGATTCCGACACACCGCCCCACCGAAAACCCCGGTGGGGTGACGGCCCGAGGGGGTTTCCACACGCACAAAAAAAAAAAAAAAAAAAAAAAAAAAAAAAGGTTAGGTTAGGTTAGGTTAGGTTAGGTTAGGTTCAAACAAACAAATAAATGAAGAAAAAAAGACGGAGAAGGTAGAAAGTAAGAAGGAGAAGGCGAATACTTCGTCTAAGGAAAAGGAGGTTTCACTGGAAACGCCTATCTTGAAAGAGCTCCCAGGAGTCAGCTCGATTCCTGGGAGCAGAAGACAATCGGAACGTCTGCGTTCCAGGTCTGTCCTGTCATCTGACGGAAACGCCGCTGCGATGGCAGACAGCCTAGAGTCGATGGAAGTGGAGGTTTCCAACACCGACTGTCGAAAACGCGGACGCTCCTTAGATCAGGACAGCGACACGTCCCAGGAGATGCTTCCTCCCAAAGTGGCTAGTAGCCATAGAGGGAGGTCGCGCACGCCGGTCTCAACTCCGTCGGGCTCCGCCTTCTCTGGGAGGAAGGCCTATGTCCGAGTTAGAGCGGAGGGCGAGAACGTGGCGGAGGAGGAGATCGCAGATCTCCTGCTAAAAATTCAAGCGCCGGTGGTGGGGGGTTCTGTCCCTGTAACACCATTGACCATGCGGGAGAGAGCGAACGCGGCGGTGGCCGTTATCCACAAAGTGGCCACCAAGTCCACGAACCTTAAGGGTTCCTTTGTTAGGGCCCTTAAGGACTCCTCTTCCGCGATCTCTGGGGTCGTCGAGACCCTCATTGGGGACGTGGCGCGCCTCCAGGCCGCAAACGATTCGTTGACGGGGCAGGTCACTGAGCTCAGCGCTCAGTTCGCCCAATTTCGGGCACAGGCGAATTGCCCTGAGCAGCCAAACCCGGTTGCCCGGACATCCGCCCCGGTCCAGGGGGCCTTGGCGCGGTGTGGGCCAGTTGTCCCGTGGCGTCGGCCAAGATTTTGAGCGACGCCGGAAGAATCCTCATCGGTTTCGTGAACGCCAGAGTGACGCTCCTGGCGGCGAGACCGATGAGGTGCTTTAAATGCCTCTTCACGGGACACACCCGCGTCAAGTGCGCCAGCTGCTTTGACTGCAGCGGACTATGTTTCCGCTGCGGTCGACCGGGGCACAAGGCGGCGGAATGCTCCGCCGCCCCTCACTGCCCTGTGTGCGCGGCGGGAAATCTTCCCGCCAACCATCAGATGGGGCAGGGTGGCTGCAAGCCGCCCCGCACTTCTCGACAAACTTCGGAGGCTAGCCAATCGACCCAGGCTGCCTCCGTTGTCAATCCTGCGTCGTCGTCGTCGCCCATGGAGGAGGTTGTAGAGACAGTCCAGTAATGGACCAAGTCTCCAACCTCCTTGTCCAGACGAACCTGAACCACTCTGCCGGTGCGCAGGATCTTTTCCTGCAAACCATGGTGGAGTGGTCGATAGGTGTCGCCGTAGCCGCGGAGCCCTATTACGTTCCTCCCCGTCCAAATTGGCTGGGTGACTGGGACGGCTCCGTGGCAGTCGTCAGCTCCACGGCGGCTCATTCCCCGCCCTTGTCGCTAAGAGACAAGGGTACTGGATATGTTGCTGCCGAATGGGGGGGGATCACCATATATGGTGTCTACTTCTCCCCTAACAGGAGTCTGAGCGACTTCGAGGTCTTCCTCAATAACCTGGAGACCTCGATCCGGCGACTAGCGTCTGGGCACGTCTTAGTGCTGGGGGACTTCAACGCCAAGTCTATTGCGTGGGGTTCCCCCAGGACGGACGCACGGGGTGATGCCGTAGAGGAGTGGGCAGCATCGGTGGGCCTCTGTCTCCTAAACAGAGGCTCCACCAATACGTGTGTGCGACAGCAGGGGGGGTCGATAGTGGACCTTTCGTTCGCTACCCCTGCTCTCGCCGCACGAGTAAGGAACTGGCGTGTCCTGGAAGAGGTTGAGACGCTCTCGGATCACCTGTATATCCGATTTGAGCTCTCCCGGACCCAGGACCCCAGAAGGGGTCACACGGCGCGGCGTTCTTCTCGCTTCCCGCGGTGGGCTGTTACGAAGATGGATAGGGACCTACTAGAGGAGGCAGCTATTATTTATTCATGGCTGTCTCCGCAGCCTCTGACTGAGGAGGTAGACATGGGGGCAGGCCGCTTTCGCGATGCGATTACGCAGATTTGCGATGCGGCCATGCCCCGCGTCCGAGGTCGTCAGCCTCCAAGGAAGGAGGTCTACTGGTGGTCCCAGGAGTTGGCGGACCTTCGTGCGGCCTGTACTAGTGCCCGGAGGTCCTATACCCGCAGCCGGCGTCGTCACCGCGAGGAGGGCGAGGAGGACCAGCTTCATGAGGAGTACCGAGAGGCGCGGAAAACTCTGAAGCTGGCCATTAGCCGCGCCAAAGAGGAGAGGAGAAAGGAGATGCTGGAGGGTCTCGATCGTGACCCCTGGGGTCGCCCATATCGCGCGGCACAACAAAGGCTCCGCGCGTCGGGCCCCCCCCTTACGGAGACTCTCCAGCCCAGCTTCCTGCAGGATGTGGTTGAGGGCCTTTTCCCGCAACGGGCGGGACACACACCCCCGTCGATGGCCCTGATGGCCGGACACGACGGGGAGGTCGAAAGTGAGGACGTTCCGCCCGTCACAGAGGCGGAGGTAGGGGCGGCTGTTCTACGGATCCGTTCCAAGAACACCGCCCCCGGGCCAGACGGGATTCCTGCCCGAGCTTTGGCCCTCGCCCTCGACCACATGTCGGACCGCCTCAGGGAAGTGTTCGACGCTAGCCTGGCGTCCGGATGCTTCCCTGACTGCTGGAAGAGCGGGAAGCTGGTGCTTTTAACGAAGCCGGGACGGCCTACTGACTCGGTCGCAGCCTACAGGCCCATCGTGTTGCTGGACGAGGCGGGTAAATTGTTTGAGAGGGTCCTCTCTGCCCGCATCGTTCGGCACCTTGGCGAGGTCGGCCCCGATTTGTCGGACGCCCAATTCGGTTTTCGAGTGGGGCGTTCGACGGTCGGTGCTGTGTTGCGCCTGAGGGCTGTGACCGAAGACGTAGTGAGCTGTGGCGGCGTGCTGTTGGCGGTGTCGTTGGACATCGCCAACGCATTCAATAGTCTGCCATTCAGCTGCATCAGGGAAGCACTCCTCTATCATGGGGTGCCACAGTACCTGAGGCGGCTAGTGGCAGACTATTTAGAGGAGCGTACCGTCATGTACGAGGACCGAGATGAAGTTTTAAGTAGTCGGCCCATGTCGTGCGGTGTTCCGCAGGGGTCTGTCCTTGGACCACTCCTGTGGAACATGGGGTACGACTGGGCCCTTCGAGGTGACTTCCCCGCCGGGCTGGGCGTAATCTGTTACGCCGATGACACGTTGGTCACAGCCCGGGGGGTGAACTTTCAGGAGGCGGCGCGCTTGGCTACCAGGGGAGTCTCTCTGGTGGTCGGGCGCATCGAGGCGCTGGGTTTGCGGGTGGCCCTGGATAAGACGGAGGCCCTTTTATTTCATGGGCCCCGTCGTGGTCCACCCCCTGGCGCCTCTATCGAGGTCAACTCGGTCCTCGTACCGGTTCGGGCCCACATAAGGTATCTGGGCCTGATCCTCGACGGCAGGTGGCTCTTCGACGAGCACTTCCGACAGCTTGCTCCGAAGCTGGTCGGCGCTGCGTCCGCCCTTGGGCGACTCTTGCCCAATTTGGGTGGACCCAGCGTCGCTACGAGACGGCTGTACACGGGGGTTGTCCGGTCAATGGCACTTTACGGTGCACCGGTGTGGGCGGGGGCTCTGACCGCCCAGAATAGGGCACGCCTCTGGCGCCCTCAAAGGGTCATGGCGGTTAGAGCCATACGCGGCTACCGCACCGTGTCGACGGAGGCGGCGTGCGCGTTGGCCGGGACTCCCCCGTGGGATTTGGAGGCGGAAGTGCTCGCCGAAGTTTATCGGCGGACGACTGAGTTCCGGGCGGGAAGCGGCAGTCGGCCCCCGCCCGAAGAGGTACGCGAGTGGCGTGAGGCCGCTCGCCGAGCCACGATGGCTCGTTGGTCGTCCCGGCTGGGGGCTCCACGTGCTGGCTTTGCCGCCGTGGAGGCGCTCCAGCCGGTCATCGTCGAGTGGGCAGGGCGGCAGCACGGGACCCTTTCCTTCCGACTGACGCAGGTTCTTTCCGGGCACGGCTGCTTCGGGAAGTACCTGCACTCGGTCGCTAGGAGGGAATTGAGTCCCGCCTGTCACCACTGCGACTGTAGTGAGGACTCGGCTCAGCACACGCTGGCGGTTTGCCCCAGTTGGGCGGCGCAGCGTCGGGCCCTCACTGCAGTCATCGGAGTGGATCTGTCGCTACCGGCTGTCATACGCTCCATGGCCGGTAGCGACAGGAATTTTACCGCGGTCGCTACCTTCTGTGAGGAAGTCATCTCGCAGAAGGAGGCGGCGGAAAGGGTCCGGGAGGACGACCTCCACTTGGACTTAATTCGCCGCCGGCGAACCGGGCGGCGGAGGCGCGCTTACCAGCGCCTCATGCCGCCCTGAGTGTGGCCGCGGGTGGACGGGACGGGTTTTTCCCCTCCACCCGCTATAGTGGCCCCCCGCGAGGAGGCGGCGTCCGCGTGTGCCTGGACGTCGCCTAATTGAGAGGTTTTTTACCCGAAGGTGGTGCCCGCGCTTTTGCGGGCAGGCGCTAGGGGGGGTCCGGATGTCTTAATAAAAGCTGTTCCCGGATCCCTCCTACTTAAGGCGCAGTACGGCACACCGTGTGGTTTTAGTCGGTTCGATTCCGACACACCGCCCCACCGAAAACCCCGGTGGGGTGACGGCCCGAGGGGGTTTCCACACGCACAAAAAAAAAAAAAAAAAAAAAAAAAAAAAAAAAAAAAAAGGTTAGGTTAGGTTAGGTTAGGTTAGGTTAGGTTAGGTTAGGTTAGGTTAGGTTAGGTTAGGTTAGGTTAGGTTAGGTTAGGTTAGGTTAGGTTAGGTTAGGTTAGGTTAGGTTAGGTTAGGTTAGGTTAGGTTAGGTTAG